>JAZAYU010000001.1:21568055-22768055 GCA_038501625.1 Corbicula japonica
CATATATAAAGCTCAATAATTTAATTAAACTCTATATTTTATGCTTGTTTATCCCAAAACAAGAATATAATGTTTGAATTAGCGATATGGTAACATATAAGATTATGGAGAAAATACTACAATTGCCAGTGTGATTTTTATAAAAATGACACTGGGTTATATTGTTTGATCATGCAGCTTTCAAAAACATGTATTATTGCCAAAGTTTGATTACAAATAAAAATCCTAAAGGTAAGTTTCTGACTTAAATTTCCTCTTTTTAGGGTTATGTATCTTATACACAAAATATTTTACCTAAGTGCAAAAATTTGAAATAAAAACTACATCAATCAACAGATAATACTTTATCCTTATATAAAAATATAAATTTCATTTAATCGTATCTGGAATAGAGCAGAATTAAAGATTCAAAATCCATATATTTATTCTACAAATTTTAAGGGTAACATATTAAAAACCTCCGTAACACCCTTATGCCCCACTCGCCAGAGTGCAAACAAACTGCAAAATATCCAGGACATAACAGGCTTTCAGAAAAATCATGTCTACAAAATTCCCAAAGGGGGGGGGAGCAAACGTGTTCCTGGCCACCGGCCTAACATGTTCAGTGTAATTAAGTAAACGTGCCATGCCGTGTGACATCCTCACTAATTGTGAATCCAAACCTCGTGTATAGCGTGACGTGAAGACCAAACTAACAGTTGCTGATAGAAATATTCATTTCGATAATTTCAGCGAATAAATAAGTAAAACCTTGTGTGACAACTGTCACGTACCGATTTACATGTAAACCATTTACCTTATATTTAATGTATTAACTATTAACAAACAACGATTGTCTCTATTTCAAAACTTCTTTTATCTGATGGAGTTTCCATCAATAATACACTTCTATAAGGTTCGCATTTAAACTTGCTATTTGGTAGGTTAGTTTTACGAGAAGGCTGGTTTAGCATGTATTTGAATCCTTGACAACTAAGTTACTGTATTTCTATGGTTCCAATTATAAAGATCCTGTAATTACTATTTAATGGAAGCTTTTTTTTTAAATGGCAAATTAACATTCCACGATGCATTGAAATATAAATAACTACAACGTGTGTACTGTGTTGCTGTTGAAATGAAAACAACGAGGGAAATGTCAACTTCTTCTGTTCACAATAAGTCTTAGCACTAATACTTGCATAGAGGTAACGCATCTTGGTTTAATTATTTTGTTATAAGTATGATGTATATTGCCGTTTATAATTGTTGTTGACTTTATAAAATTACAAAGAGATCTTCTACGAAGTCGTGAACCAGGTGCCAAGGTTATAAAAGTGAGATTGGAATCTGAATTGGCATTTGGTCGCCATTTCAGCCGACCAGATGCTTGAGAATGGGGGCCTACCGATATACTGAGTTATCTCCCATTGAGAGTGGTTTCCCTTGCTGATTGGGTAGTTCCGGTTTAAAAGCGGTAATAAAGCGTAGCGTAAAAAGTGTAAATAAAAAGGCTCACAGTGCTTTTGAAGTTAAAATGCATTGTCGAATTAACAAAAAATGTGGAACAGACATATTAGGAATATCATTCATCTTTGTAAATTGATTTTAGTTAAGAACTAAATGCAACTTTACCTATTTACGTAACTTCACGTATCCTTTATGAAATTTTTTTGGCTGGCATGGAAATTACAGCTTTTCAAAATTTTCACTGCATTTAGCCAATCACCGTTAAGTCATTCAAACAATGCTTATTAAGAAAGGGGCCTTGTGTTTTATGACCATGTTACGTAATCTAATTAACAAGACTGGGTTTTACCAGCTGGAGGTGTGATAAAGGCCTTTTGAAGTTCAGTTGTAGATTTGTAAGAGGTTGAAAACGTTGCTTGTTGAGGGTAAAATTGTTGTTTAAGGAAACTGACTAGAGATTAAATATTCTAATTAATTGTCACAATAATGTTTGAGACTCGAGACATTGATTATTTGATATTGGCAACTTAAAGCGCTCCGAACTAAATTAAATAAAACTCGGGAAGTTTTACCCAAACATATATTTATAATTTAAAGATATAAAATTGATTGTAAAACTAAATGAACTAAAAAATTTCAGAAATAAAGAGAAAAACACGAAAACATTATGAAACAATGTTTGAATATGTTCTTAATTTGGAGACAAAAGAGCAGTATGTTGAAAAATGCGTCAATACGAACATGGCACAAATCTATTACCCGAATCGTGTGCATTCAATTTGTAGGATAATGTTCAGTTATTTAAAATATCTATTAAATTTCTGGCATAAAATGTTGCATCGGCACTGGGTTACTATAACCCAGATCGGCACGAAAGAACATTTATAAAAGTGAACGGGCGTTTTCATTCGCAGATGTCAAACTTTAACCTTTTTAAGGTTTTCTAACTTTACTTGTCCTCAAATCTGCCATTATTAAGCAAATAAAATGTTTATTAGTTACCGAAGGAGTCGAACACAACGATGTTTTGCACAAACCTCTCCGACGTATAAAAATGGTTAGAAGAGAAAATTTAAATATTGTGCGCTGCACAATAAAAGCCATCTTTTTTCCATTCAATGATAATATTCAAACGTTTTTATACATTACGCTGATATTTAACCAACCAGACCCTTAAAAAACGTATTTGAAAGGACCACGGATGATTACTGCAGGTCAATTTTAATTGTAATCTCAGACCGGAACTACCCAGTGACAGGTGCGCGTTACAAAGGGAGGTAAATTAAGACAGAATATTGAGATAACTCTGTATATCGGTAGGACCCCATTGAGACTGGTTTCCATGTTCAGTTTTATAATCTTAGGCAATGGTATTTTCCCCTCGATTTCTTGTAAACCAAACTTAGTTGTGTCTAAAATGAATATTTCGGAAAATGTTGCACCGATACTAAACATAACCAAAGGAGATCTATCACAGCGTTTTGCATTTAAATTAAACTGATTTTATTTAAATACTTTTATTTATTTTTTAATTTAGCATTATAAATATTTATTACGCTTAACAGGATGTGACTGACGTAATTTAGAAATTTAACTCTTTAATAATATTGATACTTCTAGTCGACATAAACATGATTAAATAATATTTTTTGTGAACTATAAAAAATGGCAAGCTTTCTCCCTAAAAAAAAACGTGAAATATACATAATTATCAGGACTGGCCACATCCAGCAGACAGTCTCCCCACACAGCCAAAACGTAGAAAAAAGACATTTTAACACCCTGACAATGCTCTCCGTTATTTTTCAATAAAATCGTAATTCGAAAAAAGCTGACGACCGTTTAAAAGACCTTTCCAATAGAACGAAATACAGAAAATGGCACGTAATTGAATCAGCCATTTTATTATCTAAGCAAATGTAAATAATTTGTGTGCAGTATAATCTGTCACCATTCATCTAAAAAGTCTGACAGCAGTGATAATTGAATTGCGAATTTGTGAAATTTCTCTCGTTCTTACACAGATCCGAACACGCAAAAATAATGAAAACAGGCAAGCACATGCTTAGGTTTATTTCCCGGTTATCTTTCAAAATTTCATTATCAAAACAAGTTGACGCTAACTTGTTCCAATTACCTGTAGACGTAAATTAAACACATGCATCATCTAAAACTGAACAATAAAATGAATAAAAGCGTATGCGAGATCATTCTAAAATCATGTCTTCAGTTACACTTAAGCGTGTTATATTTTTGCAAGATCTAAAACGTATCTTCCGTTCGCATAAATACGAGGATTTACTTGAAAAACTTCATGACAATTCAGAATTCTTATTATCAGGAACATGTGAATGATTTAGTGTTTGCTGTCGTGAGTGTACACTTCATCAGCGGATAAGGTGACGTATTATTTCTTCAGACAATAACAAGTCTTCAAGCGACTACAAAAAGTGAACTCTGCGAGCAGTTAATTGAATTCACATTCATAGAGTGTGATTTATTCTTACTGACACAAACATTTATTGCATCGGAACTTAATGTTTGGTGTAATGCCATCGGCGCGTATGTAAATACATATAAATAAATGATTTTATTTTTTGTAAACAAAAGCAATATTCCAGGAAGTAAAATGATTAGACAAAATGAGATGGGATCTCCAAAATCGAACAAAGCTTAATAGATAACATACTCAAGAAGCTTATGTTCTAATAGAATAAATGTTTTACTGTGCCCAAGATCATAAAACTAAATCTGGAGATCAGTCTCAAATCTGAAGCATCTGATTGGCTGAAATAGCGACTGGTCAGATCCTTGAGATTTGAGACTGATCTCAAAACTTAGTGTTTTGATCTTGGACCCTTGTTCCAGCAGGAGTGTCGGTGCTCCAAATACCGAATACAAAAACAATTTACGGACCAAATATTTTAAAATAGCAAATCGTTGTCACAGTAAATCCGTCTTAAGATTGGGCTCTTTATGTGAAAGCATAAGAGATAATAACAAACGACACATTTAAACATGATAGTCGGTGTAGTTTCCTTTAAAGAGGATGAATGGAAACTAATAGAACAAAATTTGGTAAACGTCATTGAAATGTTTCTCTATAACGCGTCGGCCATGCGATTGCTTCCAACAACGAATGATTTGCTTCTTTTACTTCTTTCTACATAACGTTACATTGTAATAAATGTTTAAAACTATATTGTGACAGTTAATAATTTGCCATCGTGTACAGTAATAAAATTCGAACACTGTGATTAACGTTTCTCGTCTCATCCGTGTTGCCATTTTAACAAATCCCATATTTGTAATTAAATCACGTGTTAAATCAAACAATCTGCTTTGCTATCAATTTATCATGTTCATGTACATGTAATTCAAAATCAAAACATGTTAAACACAATAAATGAAATCGGATTAAGTAGATATTTTTAAATGAAAAACACTCCTGATACAGAAACGGTTCCATAAGCCTAAACTTTTTAAACCTAATCCTGGTATTGAAGAAAGATTTTACCATTTTAACATAACTCTTTTGTGTTAGTGAAGATGTTTACAACATAATAATCTTCTAATGCAGGTTCGAGTTTTATGTGACACTTAAGTATTCTTGAAAGACGTTTTCGTCAAAGAGCGCCCTTTATACAGTTTCCTAGTTTCCTGGTTGTGCACAGTTTCCGAGTTTCCTGGTTGTGCACAGTTTCCTGGTTTTGTACAGTTTCCTAGTTTCCTGGTTTTATACAGTTTCCTAGTTTCCTGGTTTTACACAGTTTCCTGGTTTTACACAGTTTCCTAGTTTCCTGGTTTTACACAGTTTCCTAGTTTCCTGGTTTTACACAGTTTCCTAGTTTCCTGCATTTACACAGTTTCCTAGTTTCCTGGTTATGTATTTTTCCCTTAGACTAAGAAGGAAAACAGTTATAGCGTGAGTGCTGATGGCAGAATTTGCTCTAACCAGCATGACTTTATTAAAGGAAAAAAAAAACTTTAATATTATATTCACAAAACAATCGATTATGTTCGAAAACATGCATGATAACTGGCATACGAAAGTGGCAAAACAATTTGCCACTAGGGCCAAAATTAAAAACAACTTAGATTGGAGACCAGTCTCAGATCTAAAGCAGATGGTAAAATGGAGACTAGTCAATACCCCATTTGAGAAAAATGAGATGCTTAAAATTTGAGACTAGTCCTTATTTTCAGTTTAATGATCTTTGCCGCAGCTTGGCAGAACCTGTGCCCAAGGTTATAAAGCTGAGCACGGAAACCAGTCTCAAATCTCAAGCATCTGATTGGCTGAAATGGCGACTAGTCGCCATTTCAGCCAATCAGATGCTTGAGATTTGAGACTGGTTTCCAAACTCAGCTTTATAACCTTCAGGCCTGTTGTGAGTGGATAAATGCAAGTAAACCACTATGCCATAAATGCCCACCAGTTTCAATGTAATGTCTTATCAACACAAATCTTTAAGTTATACCTAAAAAATGAAATATGCATATCAGGAATGGCCACATCCAGCATATACAGCCTCCCCACACAGCCAAAAAGTAGAGAGGAAAAGAGAGCATGGTATTACAAAAATCAGTTTCAAACTGGACGCCACAAACAAATAACGAAAGTGAGAACCGGAGGGGTTACCGCCTTGGAACGGTCAGTGGCAAAACAAATTGCTACTGGGGGTTTAAACCAGGTTCTAGGGTGCACCAACCTCACACTTGCCCCAACAGGTTCTCGTATCACAAAACAAGTACAAATTGTCTTGGTGAAATAACTCCAACCCACCCATCAGCTCAACAATGTTGCATGCAAAAGCATACAAACATATAAACATAAGAATTTAATAGCATTGCAAAGCCAAAGGCCGGGTACTCAATGATCTTACAGAGACCAGAGCACCTGGAGTAAAATCAGCAAGAACACGATGACAGGGATAAAAGACATGGATAAGCACGGATACTTTGTAATTATATACTATTTTTTGCCATCTCGAAAATCCACGTGCACCTATAAAATGAAAACGACTACTTTCAAAACAATTGAAAGGTCACATGTGTTGCCATAGGAATTTTTTTTATATTTGTTAAGTTATTGATTCTTACGAAACAAATCGTAGTTTTATCTGGCGCTCAAATTAAGGCAATATATCACGTCCACAATTTCAGATGTAATTTAACTTTCATTCTAATCAAATCAACTTAACGTAATTTGAGAAATTAATGTGATTTGTTATCATTGAAAAGTCAGTGAACAAACGGTCATTCAAAGTGTTTCGTGAGAGAGAATGAACCAATTCAGAGCTGACACATCATTATTGGGTGCTTTAAAGTCATGTATTCTGTGTGTGTTGCAACAATATATAATTAAATATAAAACACAACTTCTTTTCATTTCATAGGAAATATACTTCGTTTATAATTTAGAAATTGCGTATCTAATTTCTTTATGTATATTTTCACAAGTCTTTTTTGTCCTCGATTACTCGAATGATTTTAATATGCATAAACATATTTGAATTTATCGTAAAACAAATGACATTATCATGGCAGAAAATATATTTTCTTGTAAAACTCTATCATTTTATTACAAATGTTATTTGTTCAATCCCGAACAATTTAAGTCAAATAAATGTGTCTTTAATGACCATTCAGAGAAAATTCCAAAAGTGGCCAGTAAAAGCATGTGGTCTTTATCCACTGATTAATCAGTTTTTGTACCAATCATTTGGATAACAAATGTGGATTTTGTTCATAGATGGTCTTTTTAACATACGTTTTAGCATTGGTTTGACTGAATGATGGAAAAGCAAGTATAATATATTATGAATGCGTTAGCGGGCTCTCTCTGCATGGTCCTTGTCATCAATTGGGAGTCGTCGCGGGAAAAGATGTCTTCTAACAGCTGACCTAAGTCGTTGACATGACGTCATAAAAGACGTTGACATGACGTCATAAAATGGAGCAGACGGCAATTACTTATTATTAGGGATGGGAACGAGTAGCAAAATCGGTACTCGGGTACTCGCATCTTGTTCCGATCGAGTACTCGGGTACTCGAAACCTTCCTCTAAGTCAAACGTAGGAGGAAATATCAGCTTCTTACGATCGTAGCGGGTATGAACATTCCAGACTGCCTGTCATAATCGATTACTCAAGAAGATAAACAAAACAAATACAGGAAACACTTTAATGACAATTATTCAATACTTTTCGGGCATCAACTTTTTTAAAACATTTAAAAATACAATCTTAAATAAGCACGTGTCACAAACTAGAACATCACCGTAAAATTTGCACATCATGAAAATAGCGTATATTTACTATATTACTTAAAATCAACTGACAGCATATTTCTCCAATCAGATTTGACTTCAGTTTTGCAAACTTCCAATCAACAATCGCATTTGAATATAATTACTCAAAAAACAAATTCAAATAAAGAGATACGTTGTACTTAAAACATGCAGGTACTAATTTTTATGATTGCGAATTATTTGTGTAACTGGTGTATCTACGGCATCAAACAACAGCGTCAATTAGGCGCCAGTTACCGGATATTTGTACCCCTTACTGTCAACTTGTTTATTGGATACCAGGTGCGAGGTGTTAACAATCAACTGTCAGTCGGCGATTTTTAAGATTCAATATAAACGACTGTCATAAAATTTTGTTGATTTTTTTAAATTTTGTATCGAGTACCCGAATACTTAATGAACTACTCGGGTACCCGAACATTAACCGAGTACCCGAGTACTCGGGTACTCGTGCCCATCCCTACTTATTATGCATTTCGAGATTAAATTAACATTACTTCGCCAAAATGTGGAACAAAATCGCATATAAATGATGAATAAGTAATAGATAATTGTAAGATAAAATGATAAAATTCAAATATAGTAACAACTCAAAATTCAAAACAAATATCACAGAAGGCAACTTTTACCATGACGTGCCCAAAGTATTCATGCTGTTGATCATGGAATGGCGATAATCTGGAAATACCGCATTGAAGGTCCAGGTACGCCGCCATATGCAAAAACGTTTTGGATGGATCAAAACTGATTTGTTTGGTGGTGCAAATATAGAGATACTCTTAACCTGGCGGTTTATGCAGTATACTGGTCATCTGTGGGTTCGCGTTACTTAACAGTTATCACAGTGAAGTAAAGACGAAAAGAAACTTACCTGTAAAGTTTTGATTTATTTCTCCTATTCCAACCTTTCCCTGTTATTTAATTCTGAAAATGACCATGGAATATAAAAAAACAATGGAATGCATCCGTATGATTGTCATTGGTGTCCGCCATCTTGTCCTGATGACGTCATCATTCGTTTCGCGGTATGTGAAAATTCTTGGAATTAATCGAACACTCGTAGGTTTAGACCACTAAATGTTTAATCAGAAAACAAGTCATTTAAAGTGTGATAAGTGAACATGTCAAAACTTTAACTGTTAACTAAATTTTAACAAATACAACTGTTAATCACAGTGACTGTAAAAAGTTATTCTTTAATACTTTTGTACTTTTAGCATGGTCACAGTCTACTTTCATTCCATATTTAATATTTAGTGGTTGGTTGCCTATCTTATTTAAAATTTAGTGGTCGGTTACCTAACTACATTTAAACACTTCCGGGGCTATTGGCGGGGCAGACGAACTTGTAAACAAAGCAAAATAGGACAAAAATAAGGGCTGAAGGTGAGTTTTTTGCTTCATTTCTAACAAAAACACTATATTTGATGTATACGAACAAATACTCACCAAGAAACTGCTCATGACTGTTGAAAAAATGTTTTTCCGTCAGACCACAAATATAGGTCAGCAACGTGACAAAGTAAACAATCGGTAGAGGGCGCAACGCAAATACCGCGAGACGAATGATGACGCGACACCAATGATGACCAGTATAATATGCATTTCCATTAGGCCTACTGTACATCAACTGGCTTAATCAATCCGAGCCCGAACTATTTTCATATTTGTCTCGGTGGCTTTTAAAATTCCATATTTATCTATTGCATGTACTAAATGACTGTCATGTAAAATAGTCACATCCTTGCGACGATAATTCAATTCGTATTCTTGAGATATTCAAGACTTCATTAAAACATTTAGATACAGCTGGAATCATTTATTTAATAGAGAGAATTGCAATTGATTTACAACGATTATTAAAACATCGCTCCGCTTATATTGTATTTCACTTTGAATTTAAATTGATAGCTGTGTAGTTATCCACACGGTGCCCAAGGTTATAAAACTGGGCATGGAAACCAGTCTTAAATCTCAAGCATCTCAGATGCTTGAGATTTGAGACTGGTTTCCAATTTTTATAACCTTCAGTCCTGACCGGCAATAACCTTATTGTTTGATGTAGAGTTCGGTCTTTATTTAAAAAGGACTACAATGTCGATTCTTATATTACATATTATTAATTTCATTGAAATTGAATTAGTTATAATTTTAATTGATTATTTTTCAAAAAGATTGCGTCCTTTTATCACTGATGAAAGACGTTCAAAAAATACATGACGACGAAGATATAAGAAGATATATTTCGCATCAGACACTCATAAATGAAACAGAAGAATGTCCGTTATTTTACGAAGATTCCGCATTTTGTAATCAATCTCGTGGCAAGATACAAATGAATGACTATGGGAACACATTACAACATTACAACATTACAAGATTCTGAACCTGCTAACGTTGGTATATTTGTAACTGTCATGATTTTGTTGTGGAGATTGAAACCTCTGGCATCATTCGTAAAAGAAGAATACCGACATTAGTATATGAAAATGAATCTTGTCGGTTTTGTTTAGCCTTTTTCTCTCGTTTAGGGCAAACCCATTCTTTTATCTGATCAACATAGGCCGCCGATCATGGAATGATGTTAACATACCGCATTAAATGTTAACCGCCATATGCACACCATCGTTTGGGATGCAATAAAATGGTACTGTTTATTAGGTGTTCGATGAATTCCATTTTCATCTATCGTTCACTATGGCGTGTGGAACGTTGCAAAATTCAAAAAAATATTTTTATGTGATATAATTTTCTATTTATATTTAAACATTTTTCATTTTTGTTGTAAAAAATAATATTTATATGGTAAAAACCAACATTTATATTGTATAAAAGTATTTATGTTCTATATTTTTATTTATATTTGAAACGCACATATTTATATGGTAAAAATAAATTTTATGTGGTATAAATCCCGCATTTGTATTCGATAAAGTGAAGTTCAATAATTGCATCATGGGATACTAAATTAATAACATTTGTAACGCACGATTTCATTGGACCACGATATTCTACGCGGAAAACATGGCTGCCTCCACAAGATGTGTACAACCACAGGTGCTTGGAAGACGGACCCCGTTTTCTCCAAACTGGCCGCCCCCTCCCCCCCCCCCAAAAAAAAATAAAAAAATAAAAAAATAGTGCAATACTTGTTTCGATGCTGATTTTTAAAAACTGTGTTTACATTTTGGCTTGACATAATAGGATCGGGGTTATTTACCTTCTCGAATCGTATATAGTCGGGAAACGAATTTTCAGAGAACTTGGTATTTGATAGTAAATTCGGTATGGATAGACTGATATCGATCCCAATATATCAAAACAAAACTAAAAAGAGTTTATGTAGTATAGACCATGTGTAGACCCTATTCTTTTTTGGGGGTGGGGGTGGGGGTGGGGGCAGCTAGTTTGGAAAAAACGGGGTCCGTCTTCCAAGCACCTGTGGTTGTACACACCGTTTAGAGGCAGCCATGTTTTCTGCGTAGAATATCGTGGTCCAATGAAATCGTTCGTTACAATCATTACCCATGATGCAATTATTGAACAAATATTTTTTGTTTGCTTTGAATAGAATATAAACGTGTAATTTTTACAACAAAAATATTTTTACCATATAAATAAATACGTTTTGAATGTAAATACAAATATTGAACTTAAATATTTTTATACAATGCAAATGCGGAATTTTACCACATGAATATTTATTTTTACAACATAAATACTTTTATACAATATAAATACTGATTTTTACCATATAAATATTATTTTTTACAACATAAATGAATTTTTTTTAAATATAAATAGAAAATTATATCACATAAAAATATTTTTTGAATTTTGCAACGTTCCACACGCCATAGTTCACCACCAAACACGACAAGCATGAACAGATTACATGCTAGTATTGACTGGGCTTACCACTTTGTCCAGGGTTGAAAGCTAAATGTTCGAATTAGCAGAAAGCACAGGCTCCCCACACATGCAAAACGCTTAATCCTATTCAATTATTAATTACTGACGAGTTAAGTGGCCGTTAGAGTTTTTATATATCAATGTCTTTCATTTTTCTGTTGTAAATCGAATTTCTATAAAATAATGGTTAAACTGTTGAGAAATACCCTGCCGTAGTAGATACACAAAGTTTTGGCGTTGTACATGTAATATTTATCACTTGGCAACAACGCTAGTGCTATTCTGTTTTATACCACTACCGCAAATAAAAGCTTTTCTTACATTAGACCATACTATCACAAATTAAATTTTATTCGTATACAGATTAAAGAGTCCGAAATGTGGGATAAAGTACATCAAATAATATTCCTTTGGAATTCTCTTAAAAGGTTCTACATTTAATACTTTATTCAAGTATAGATTAAAGTGTCCAAAATGTGGGATAATGTATATCAAATAATATTCTTTGGATTTCTGTAAAAAAGGTTCTACATTTTATACGCACATCTACAAAGCAAGTAATCTTTCGTGATCGTAAAGACGTCACTGACAAAAGAATATGATTGCATTCATCAGTATGCTGTTGATTGGATTTTCGTTGTCATTATTGAATACTTGAATGATTGATATTGGGGAGAAAAAAATCGCATCAATTCCATTACTTTCTTGCTACGTAAGATGATGCTTAATTAATATCTTTGTTGCTTTAACACGAGCTCTGTGATCGTTTTTGGCAAATGTACAAATCATCACGGGTTAATTTCAAAGTAGTTCATACGAAAAGATTCAGGCTAAGGCCATAATCGAAACGGCCTTGCTACGCTGACAGGACCTAGTCCAAATAAGTCACAACAGGCTGTCAAAAACCACCAATTAGTAAATAAAAACTATTGCGCAAAAGTTACTCAACGACTTATGTTAGGACACTTCTGACACTATGTTAATGTAATAGCCACGACCTACAAAACGCGTTATTTTATTTTGATTTAAATTGATGGTTGGTGTTTGATTACTTAATTCGGGAATCAAGTCATCAAGCTAACGATGGAAGCAGTTTGCAACATATTCCAATCATACTTCTAACCTATGCCGACCATTTAAAATGCATCATACTGCAAACCATGAAATTTTCGCAATATCCTCGTGCGAAAATAGGCGAAAATTCAAAATAAAAAGTTCGCGATTATTTTAACCCGGAAATTCTTGCTTGTATTTTATGTATCGATGTCCAAACGAAATTTCAGACTTTTATTAGGGTGTCTGAGAACTCGATTCAGACATTTTATGAAATTAATTTAATAAACACTGCATATTTCTTTTAATCAGGCTATTTTGCTTAAGATACTGCGAATTCGCATAGAAAGTGAACAAGAACTTATCGATTCAGGATACATCATTTATGTATTTTACGAAAAAAAAATCTCCATTTAAGAAAAATAATACTTTTAGGTTGTTCAATGTTTTTTTTTCTTATATTGGTTTGGTTTGCTGTAATGTTTATAATAACATATTTAAGAAAGGCTTGTAATTTGAACTTAAATCGATATATAAAAGGTTGAATGACCGTTACAGTAAAACCCCTCATTAAGACCACCCCGAAAATAAGACCACCTCGCTAATACGACCACTATTTCAATGTCCCATTTTACAGTTTTGCACTGTTTTCTACCCCTATATAAAGACCACCCCACTATTAAGACCACTTTTTCAAAGTCCCAATGGTGGTCTTAATAGTGGGGTTTCACTGTATATTGAATATTACCGTTCTTAGATAGCAAAAGCCGCTCATTAACAGTAACGAGGAAATATTAGGCCATGTCATGAATATGTCATATGGATGTGACCAAATTCTACTTTATTGTTTTTACGTACATGATAATGGAAATTCCCGTGAACCAATAAAAAGCGAAGAACTCATATCTCAAGATAGTGATAGTATGTTTTTTTTAATTTTTCGTTTGGTGCTTATTGTAATATCTCTTGTTGCAAAATTATATTGTAAAATGTATTATAAAGAAATGAATAGGAGCAACATTTTACAGCCATTATAGACATGTAACATGAATTACATGTATTGTTGATTTTTAAGCAATACTTTAGCATTTAACTGCAATTACATTCACCATAAAATATTTTCTAAAAGAAGTATTGCAGTAAATGAAACAATATTGAAAGCGTAGTTGAATTTGATGCACTTTATCATCACAATTTTAACTGAGTAAATGTTATTTCGATTGATTTTAATTGTTTGTCCTTTTTAATTGAACATTACCGACTGAAGGCTGTTATTGATAAGTACTAATGTATGAAGATTATTGTTTTGTCAATGTCTGTCATACATTTTTTATAGTAGGCAATAAGTGACATGATGAAATTTGAAATGATAGTTTTCCAAGATGAAGTATACTTGGATAGTTTGATTCTTTGTAATATGAACAATTGTTTCACAACTTTAAATCATCTAGTGTATGTTAATTAACTCGCTTTTTAAGCTTCCATTTCAGGTATCTATCTGTTTCTATACTCAAGAAAAATAAAAAGTATCCACTTTTCTATTTTAAATATTGTAAAATTTGAAAATGAAAACTCAAAATTCTATATGTGTCCACATGTGCTTGTGTTATCATTACAAAGGGATAACGTATTATTGAAAATCTGGAGCCACAACTTAGTTATATTTCACTTTGTTATCATAAGGGTTTCAGTAAAATGTAACCGATTTTTTTTTAAATATTCACATTAATTTGAATTAAATCACTTTCTCTTTCTCTTGTTAATAAATATAATCACAAAATATTCATCAGTAACACAATCCATGATTAATTGTTATTGGCAGTTCCTCAGGTCTTGGTGTGGAAGTTTTTCTTCATGAACAATTTAACTTAAAACAACCGAGATTAACTAACAAAACACCATAACAAAAAGTTCCTGATTAACTGAAAATATGTTAATGAGAGTATAAGCATAGAAAGTGGATACTTTTTATTTTCGTTCAGTATATATTGAGGCGATTTCAAAACCGTGTATAGTATACATATAAATTGTAATTTTTGCTTATTTTAATATGCGTAATATGCGCGTACCAAAAGCCTGAAACCAGACGTACGATTATACTTGTTTATGTTAGATGTCTTATTTATATTTCGAAAAATTCCTCGTGATGTTTTTCATCAAATGATTAACAGTCATATTTATAGCATTTGTTTCCCATGCACAGTTTATACATCTCGCCAGTATATTTAATGGAATCGCGCGAATGTAAAACAGATTTTTATCTTTCTTTTTATCTTTCTTGAAAAATGAAATCAGGCAAATATAATATGAACAAGACAGCGTTAAGTATTTATCTTTCGAATCAGTATCAATATTCTGTTCTAAATGTCTTAAGGCAACAAACCAGACGCATAAAGTGATGTTTTAAGTGTTAGGATGATTGTGCAAATATAAGGTCAGCGATCTCTGTCGACAGGCATTGAACGAAAAACAACATGTTGTCAGGTTTAATGGTGATGAGCTTTTTTTTCAATACATCATTTGCTGTAAAGTGTACATAAACAGCGATAACATTTTAAATATCAGTTTGAAAGTTTTGAAGAGACATATCCTTTACATGGTCTTAATGCGAATTTTTACAGTAGAATTCATCGTTGCCTAACCTATATTTTGAGTTATTTCTCTGGCTATATTAGGGTTTGAATTAAGGTATACTTAGTCAGAATACAGGCTCGCGTTTCTTTTTCCATGAGCACACCACGTCTTTCCCTTTTTGTACCGTATGTTGTTTATGATTCATAATATCATCATTTTATAAAGGTTTCAGCTGCTTTGTTTCTTCAATTTGATAATGTAACATTTAGGGGCATCGTTTTTCTAATATCGTCGCAGTTGATATGACATTCAAAATAGAATGAGAGAGTACTCTAATAGTCACAGAAGCACTACAAATGTGAAAATAGTGTATGTTTGGTTTGATTAAGCGCCTTATTGTTGAAAGAAACGCACATGATATTACCGCCCACGCAGACCTATGAAAACGCAAACAATACATGTTTGGGAGTTATATAGCGATATCCAAAACAGTGAACATACATGTAAGAAATTGTCACACATAGAAAACCCATATCCCCACACACCCAAAATGTAGAGAGGAAGTTTACCAAGGGCAAATATTATATGATCCGTCTCAAATAAAAAACAACAAAACGATTTTCATCCGCTGGGCAAATATGACTTTCTCTCTGTAAGAAAAATGACGAACATTGAATATGTTTCGTGAGCATCAGATCTGGCCTGGAGGTTATAAAGCTGAGATAGGAAACCAGTCTCAAATCTCAAGCATATGATTGGCTGAAATGGCGACTGGTTGCCATTTCAGCCAATCAGATGCTTGAGATTTTAGACTGGTTTCCAGGCTCAGTTTTATAACCTTCAGCCCTGGTTTGGTTTTGAAGAAAATCCGTCACCAAGTATAGAGAACGAACTAAACACTGCGGTTTCACTTGAGCGCATACTTTCACAATACATTAGCAAATGAGGAGTTTAACTAGATGCCAGATGCAAAACTTTATATATTTCACATTAAAACAGATATATATGTACTTGTTGAAAAAGACCAAGCACATCCACATAACGTATGAAAAAGCAGGATCGGCCAATATACAAACTGTATAAGATTTTTAAGATTATATCACTTTGAAGAACTTAACTGAAACCTCATAAATCAATTAGTGTACTTAAACATGTCAAAACTAAGGTCATTGCTTCATGTGTGATGTCGCCTGTTTCAATTAATGTCATTTTGCACATTAGCTTAAAGAACCAATCGGAAACAACGTGAGAAGCAAAGCCATATAACCCACGACAAATGACAAATTTCAGAGCCTATGTTTTGTTCAATTATCTTTGACTATAAAAAACGGAAGTAATGTTTCCAGAAGAGCTTATCAGTATGTATAAGAAAATCCCTTACAAGTGTTGTTACTATAATGACTTTAATCAATTGCTATATATCAGCTCTTATTTTGCTTTTCCAGTGCGATACATGTACATATTACATGTAACCATTATCTAATTGTTTGCGGATTTGTTTCTTTAACAAAATGACCAAATTCTGTTACAGCTCTACATAAATACACATGAATGTAATATAGCTTACATGCATGCATAATAAATTAGTAAGTGAATGAACTCCACTATATTCATACAGTGAATTCTGATAAATGCTCTAATTCTATGAAGTTTGCGAATAGCATTTCATTCAACTAGATTTGAAGTTGTAATATATTACATGTTCCAGTGGTTGTTTGATTTTGATAAGTAATAGGATTTGCCTGCGTCACATAAGAGAACAATAAGCCTTCAACAGTAAAACAAACAACTTGATGTTATTATATTGACATTGACAATAAACACATTCATACTGTGTTATTCAAGTCATTTTCTGACAAAATGCACGCTTGCATTTCTTCATTAAACATGATTTGTGTGTTTGCTGACAATTGAATGCAGTTTATATGCAAACACAATAATTTGCCATACTGATCAGACTCCTTCTTGCTTCCATAGGGAATACCAGAACTGCATTTGTATTCAAATTCACTGCCGCTGTCAGATATAAGTTTGCAAAGAGCTTGTTTCGTGCTCTGGTATGAATGTATAATTAATCAACAAAATAAATCTTTCAACAATAGAGGTACTCATGAAATACAGTCTAAATTATTCCAAACTAAAAAAAAGGTGAAACATGCATACACTGTACCAGGAATTGCAACATTCGGAAAAAATCAACCTCCCCACACAGCCATGAAGAAGAAGAAGAAGAAGGAGAGAGAGAGAGAGAGAGAGAGAGAGAGAGAGAGAGAGAGAGAGAGAGAGAGAGAAAGAGAGAGAGCATGGTTAATAAAATGATCTGTTTAAAAAAGACACCGCAAACAATTTAAAAATGAGAACCCTAGAGGAGTTACCGCCTTGGAAACGGTCAGTGGCAAATCAAATTGGCACTGGGGGTTTAAACCAAGTTTTAGGGTGCACCGACTTCACACTAGTCCCAATAGATTCTCATATCAACAATAAGTACAACGTCTCACGCAAAAGCACACAAACATACAAAAGAAGGCAACACAGAAAGATAATATCATACGTTTAGCATTAAAAGCGATTCGAATATCTGTACTAATAACTTCAGGTTGACTGGAGTATACTTAGTCTGGTCATGACGAACCGATATAGTTATTTTTTAGAGTGAAAATTTGTAAAGAAACAACAATCAGACAATAATTACTTCAAAAAGGTCGTTGAGCACGATACTTTCCTTTTCATCTATTTCAAAAGCAGAATTAACTGAAGTTTTTTGTAAAGTGAGGTTTCTAATAATAATTATGATATATGTATGATTAAGGTTCTAATGTGGTGTGGTTAAAATAAAAAGATAATACATATACATTTCTAAATATGTTCTGTAATGTTTGTGATAAATGGTCTATAACGCGCACGTCACGAACAAAGGTGCAATCGATGATATTAATGATGAGAGTGCCTCTACCTGGGAGCGAAGCCGCACGTTGGCGACAGCGCCTAGCCTTGCAATTCATCATTTCATCACATCGGCAACGGATTATTTTTATTGATAACAATACTGACTATATGTCCGGGGAGACTTTTTGCGGCCGCCACGCTGCACAAAAATTCTGATACATTTTACGTAAGTAATATTATTTTACATTTTAAATTATCTTGTAAATCGGCAAACAAAACAAATTCATAACTCGGTATTGTGTTTGTTATTGTCACAGTAAGTCCTTAGATCACAGACTGCATATTTTTATCTACATTATGTTTGAGATATAAAATGCCAAGACATTTAGTTTCAAACTAAAAGTATATAATTAAAAATAAAACAAAAACATTTCTTCTCTCCATTCATTGTGTTAGCTAGTTCTTTTTTTTTTTGGAATGTGTTTTCGTTGTTAGCACTCTCAATTCTTTTAACAATTTACACGATAATCAATTATTTTCAGATCTTAGATTTAATTTTTACGTTAATCAAGATCAAGGAAAACAAGTAACTTTATTGCACGTATTTAATATTTCATATAAAGGACAATCTTTTTTTCATTTAAGCCATCTATCTTTTTTAAAGATATATTTTAAAGGAAGCACTTTGTCGTTTAAGTTCACTTTACGTAAATAAAACATTCATCAATCCTGAACTTAAATTATCTTGTTGCGTTTAGTGTTTCCTATAGATCTAATTATGAGCTTAATTAATTCCTCATGACATTTGACAATCAGGATATACAATTAATAACAATTCATGGTTATGTAAGATTTAATTTTCTAGTTATGATGATTATTCCCGCAGGCACAGCAGCCTTACAGGTCTAGACACTGACACTCAAAAGCAGAAACGAAAAGTTTCAAATTTATAAATTATACTGAGTTCATAAGCACTTAAAAAGTGAAATGTGGGTGTTTGCAGATGACAATAATCTTACCAACACAACATGAAAACCGTATGATCTCCTACAAATACACTAAACAACTATACACTTTCCTACAGGGGCATTACTGGCTTGATAACTGAGCTATTGCTATAACTCTTTCAATAAAAATGTAATACTGATTAATAAGAAAAATTGGTCGAATTTAACAGGCATATTGGAAAACTATAAGATAGGCGACTACATTTAATGCATTCAAACTGATTTGCCCCAAAAGTGGGTTGGGCTATAAACAGTTATAAAACATTAAAATTAGAATGAAATTAATTTAATTTAACAGAAAAAGAAGAATAGCATATTTCTAGGTTCCAAATGTTCATTTATATGTACGCGTAATTCGTTTATTAAGTTGAACATCCGCTTTATTAACTCATTTTGTGAATTCGAATTCTTTGGGTGTCAGTATTCGTAATGATTTTGAGCAGTCAGTTGTCTGTCATTTTAAGTGAAGTTTTACTAATAAATCAGGTAGTATCCATTGCATGGTTTATTAAAAGTTTTAGGACAATAGCCCAAAAATCAAGCCAGTAATGCCCCAGTACGAAGATGTATACTTAGAAAAGTTGTTAAGTGTATGTCGTCATGGTAACGAAGATTAAGTGTCGTTCTCTTCTCATACGTCGCTGGACATAGAATGGTATTAATCTGAAAATACCTCATTGAAGGTTCCATCTCCACCGCCATATGCACACCATCGTTTTGGATGGTCAAAATTGTACCGTTTATTGGTGTAAATATTGAGTTGCGCTCAACCCGGTGCTAGGCCTGGGCAGTAATATGCATTTCCATTATTGTCCATGAACAGGCTCAATCAAACCGAGCCTGCAATATTTTCATAATTTTCGTGCTCGATGGCTTTCAAAGTTCTCTTTTCATTTATTTCAATGCAAAAAGTTTTTAACCAAACGAAATCATTTTCCCTTTTAATAATAGGTTTTTAAAAACTATTCATAATTCTTAATATTTCACGGGAATAATTAAATGTGTTACAAAATGCACTATGTTGCAAGAAAGAGTTCTGTGTGCACATATTATAACATGTATGCTAAATTGTGACACACGCTTCATCAGCTTCCAACAAAGTGTACATTTTTTTATTGATAGGTAGACACAGTCACACACAGTCACATACATGTAGTTGTTTTATTGGTAGAGGCAGGTAACAGTGGTAGTATATATCTTTATTTAGAGGTACATGTATTCACAGCAACGGGGTTAGTATAGATGCTTATTGATAGTTAGATCTAGTTGGTTTAGTGATAGGTAGACACAAGTCACAAGGAGATAATATTATGTTTGTTGTAAATTCAAGTGATAGACTGCAAAACATGCTTATTAAGCGATTTCTGTGAACTCGTTGATACTCTTCGGGTACAAATTTTCGTGGATTTTGTTTGTAGTTCGATTCACGAACCGAATAGTGATTTTAGACAATTGAACACCACAAATTTAAGTACCCACGGAACGTTTATTAACCGCGAAATTGTATTGCCCTGGAAATTAATGGAATTAAAATATAAATATTTTTGTAGCCCGTGAGCAATTCGAATTAATAGTCATAACAATATGAAATTCGTAACATAAATTACTTATTTTATAAATTCTAAAATTAAATGTTTTTATTTATCTGTCACGTAAGTGTCAGTTATTGATGTAATTATCTTTCGTTATCGATAACATGATAGTCACGTGACAGACCAGGGAGACCTTCGCAAAGTTTTGATGTACTTTTCTGTTTTCACCATCAACATAACTTTACATTAGATGTTTTCTAGATTGGCTTCGGTAAATTACTTCTGCAACGAGGAGTATTAATTTGCGACTTTAGTAAAATACTGCAGGGGATTGTTACGGAATCTTAATCTGAATTTGCGACTTTAGTAAAATACTGCAGGGGATTGTTACGGAATCTTAATCTGAATTTGCGACTTTAGTAAAATACTGCAGGGGATTGTTACGGAATCTTAATCTGAATTTGCGACTTTAGTAAAATACTGCAGGGGATTGTTACGGATTCTTAATCTGAATTTATGACGGATATGACATGATTGCATTGTATCGTAACTATTTAAATTCAGAACCAATTAGTTTCTAGAAAATGAAAAGAGAAATGTATGAACAGAATAGTTTGCAAATATGTCTTCCAGATGTCAGACAATCTTTTTGAGAATACTCATTAAACATGAATAATAAATACAAAGCAGTATCAAAATTTATAAAACTTTGGAGATATAATTTGAATCTGGAGAAAATATGTATTAAAATAATTTCCAGAAAATAAAACGTTCAGAAATCAGCACAATCTAACATCAAAATTAATAGTCAATTAGTAGAGTAGCAGTTCATGTAACCGCTTACATAATATGTGGTCAACATTTACATGAACATGCACATCTTTAAAAGCATTTGAATGTTAACACGCTGTACGATTCGATTCGAAAAAAAAACAACAACAAGGATATTAAACAACAGAACTGTTGATGATTTTTTTATTTGATGAATTGACTTATGCTGCTAGGACATCAAAGCATTTACAATTTGTCTAAACATTAAATGTGTACATAAGTAGACATATATCCTTTTTCCAACAAAATATCCTTCTATATAAAGTGCACCATTAAACATTTATTGTGATATTTTTTTAATTAAAGGCGTTTTTGTAAAATTTCGAGCATATGTTTATTATTTTGTTTTATAGCAATTACTTTTAAAACTGGTATTCATTGTGAATAATTGACTATGCATGTTCAGATAGTCATTCAGTAGTTCGCATTAAAACACGCATTATGTTGTTGAAAAATCGAGCAGTCTTAAATGGCAATACTTACTTCTGTAGGTATGTACATCAATTAGATAAAATGCCGTGACTTGCGAAATCATAGCTTATCACGTGGAACTACGTATATTACTGGAACTGAAAATTGAACATTGCTTGACTAGAAGTCTCGCGCACATTACATCTACATGTGTAAGGGGATAAAAAACTTAATATTTGAAACTGAATAAAAGGTACGTCTACATAGGAAATCAGTACATTATTAAAATAGTCTATTCCAGTGTGAAAACATAAGCTCGTTTTAACTTCTTTGAAGATAGTATAAATTTAAAACGTATGTGCGGTACAATGACTAGGGATACATTTTTCATAATAATTCTTTACTTTCTATACATATCTTGTGCCGTTGGTGTGTTAAGGAAGTGGATGTATTGTCTTAGGTATGTATGTACTCATCGTATTCGGCTCTTCGAATAGACCACAGTTCCTCGTATATCAGCTACTCAAATGTGCATCCATTATACTAGGCTTCTAGGCGACCAACTTCACGAACATCCATTTTTCATGAGAAAAATCTTAGACTAGTTAATAGTCTGCTTATTTGATTTCGCAAGCTATCCAGGCTAGACTTCCATTAACCTTAACATAGTGTAACGTAGTGGTTGATTCTTACAAAGGTCTTAGGGTGTAGTAATACAAACACTATTTAAGTTCTAAAATTACTTTATATGTAGATCAGCTTTTAACAGTTTATCTATAACTTCTAAGACATAAACAGTTCTTTCTCATAAGTATAAATATACCTAGTAAATTTCTAAGTGTCATAAGTTTAGCAATTAGCCACACCTAACATACCCTCCTCCTAAAAGGCATTATGAGGCCCATTCCGGCCATACGGCCGTTCTCTTTTCCAATATCAGAACAATATCTCTGGCTTTTATGTAATACACTAGCTTGTTCGTGCAGACTGATTACTGTTTCGAGATGACAATTTGACATAAATAATATATAAAACTAGTGTAACAGTTATATAACGTCTTGCTTAAACATAACAAGACCGAGTCGAATGTAATTAATACATACAGATGAAGACATGAAATGACCTGTGGCTAAAATATTTTGACCGAGATGGTAATTAGTAAACAAACTATTTGATGTTATCTAGAAAAGGATATTAGTAACTAAACAAGGCCCGAAATATATTTTAAAATATAAATGTTTAACACCTACGAGCATAATTTCCTTATTACATTACAATAGAAATATGTTCTATATTATATAGTACTAGGCGTTTTTTTAAACTTACAAAAATTGCTCAGTACAGAAATGAAGAAATTAGTACTGGACTTTATCTATTTCTGTACCAGCATTAGCACGTCGTTAGTTTATGTTATCCAATCAATGTCGAAGATCTTTCATTATTTTTCTTAAACATCTGACAAGAACATTGAATATCGTCAAGTGAATCTTATTCTATTAAAAATATAGCACGTACGTATATTTAAAATCAGACAGAAGATACCTATTTTGTGTTTCCTTTCTTTTAAACGTAAAAGAAAATATATAACAACACAATCGTGAGTGATACGATTTTGTATCCTTCCTGCGTTCCTTGAGGATATTCGCCGACATCGACGCGGGGATCAATGAAAATATCATCGACGAACAGTTTGATCACAAAAGAACCTTAGCACACACAAACAGTTACTGTCAAAACGCATGTTCAGTTTCTCCAACTCCCAGCAGGATTATAGCTACCTAAAGATGTGTATCTGTAGCTGTAGGATTATAGCTACCTAAAGATGTGTATCTGTAGCTGTAGGATTATAGCTACCTAAAGATGTGTATCTGTAGCTGTAGGATTATAGCTACCTAAAGATGTGTATCTGTAGCTGTAGGATTATAGCTACCTAAAGATGTGTATCTGTAGCTGTAGGATTATAGCTACCTAAAGATGTGTATCTGTAGCTGTAGGATTATAGCTACCTAAAGATGTGTATCTGTAGCTGTATGGTTAAGACGCTGTGACCACCGCTGGCGTAATACGTTGGGGTGTTTGCGGGGAGGAGGGCTATGCGGTCAGTCGCGTCCTATGAGAGCTGACTTAAAGCTCTCAACTGTCCTGGCCAACGCGGAGTTATCTTCTAGGGTGTTCCAAGTTGTATATGTGTGCATCTAAATGCATGATGTTTTGTCGAGTAGTCAAAAGGAGGATACAAGTGTTCAACTGAACACCCATCTAGTCTTGTTTAAGGAATGATGCATAAGGCGGATCCATCTAATTTATACAGTCATTATATAGTTAAGGTGTGTGTAAGTCACGCAATTCAATAATTAGGCAACAAACAAGTGATTTTACAGTGCTCTACATGGTTCGTGATTGGTCCATCTACTGTTGATATTTTGATGTTCATGAATTTATATACATAACGTTTATATGGACATTTTGGAAATAAAAATGAAATGCTATTACCTTTTCTTATATTCACGCCACTGTGTTCTTGTTGATACAACTCCAGGGGTTCAGTTTTGTTAGGTATTATAGTACCTGTTGTTTTGAATTGCGCTCAACCCGGGGCTAGGCGGCGTGGGTAGTAATAAGCATTTTTATCACTGCCCATGAACAGGCTCAATCAAAATGAGCCTGCAATATTTCATATTTGTCGTGTTCGAGGGTCTTCAAAGTTCAGTTTTCATTTATTTATACAGTGCCATAAGCTGCTTACCTTGTTTGTATTTTTTGGTTTAAATGCACCATTGTCGAGTTATGGATAGGTCAGAGTTAAATCAACAAGGTTACTTGAGCATTGTTAAAAATAAAATAGGACCACTGGGAGTCGAACCTGCACGGCGACATAACAATCCAGTGTGCAAGGTTATAAAACTGAGTAGGAAACCAGTCTCAAATCTCAAGCATCTGATTGGTTGAAATGGCGACTGGTCGCCATTTCAGCCAATCAGATGCTTGAGATTTGAGACTGGTTTCCAAACACAGTTTTAAAACCTTCAGCCCAGACTTTTCCGATACAATGAAATATATAAAAAGCAATCCAACTATAAACAGCATTATCATGATTGTAGAACCTTTATTTAACCGCGCTAACAAATCATTGTGCCACTGACCGTAGCTGTGAGGCGAGACTGTGTTTTCTGAATGTGTCTTTACATATTATTACGGTGTCAAATGTTTAATTACACTGATTTCCTGTTAAAACTTTTATAAATAATTAGTTGTCCGGATTAAACGAATTCTTTTGTTTTATGGACGTGAAATTTAAAACAAAAATAAGTTAAGACCGTTATGTAATGTATTTTTCAAATGCAACATTTGTATAACAACATTCTTGGAATTAACAAATAACCGTATAACCGTATAACTAGATTACAGTGATAACAAAACAATAAACAGTTGTATACAGTCAACTTATTAATATTATTAATTATTTACTCTTTCAGACAAATACACATACCTAGCAAATAATTATGTCTCTCTGATAGAATGCTCATCAGTGCCCAAGGTTATAAAACTGATTATGGAAACAAGTCGCCATTTCAGTCAATCAGATGCTTGAGATTTGAGACTGGTTTCCAATCTCAGCATTATAACCATTCAGCTCTGTTTCTAATTACAATAAAGGAACGAGTTCACATTATAAACAGAAAACAAAAATTAACTCTTTCACAAGAAAACAAAATAATTTACAAGCACCAAAATAATTTTTTCATGTAAATTATCACGCTTTCATTACAGAGGTGTAAATAGTTCTCGAGGAAAATGATAAAATGTGTTAATTTATTCCGTCAGTTAAAATCTTACAACATACAAAAAGACAGAAATGTTCAGGTATTATGTAGTTATCTTCATTGTATTGAATCGATCATTTTTTCAATGATTAATGTTATACTATTGAATAGTAAATAGTAAAATCCCTACTCATTTGATGTAGAATCTTTGAACGATCACAGTTGCTAAACACAACTACATGCATTGTAATTGATTGTTATTTAACACACAAAGTTAACGTAAAACGAATGCTGAATTTGTTTACTTTTGAACATAATTTTGAGCATGTTTACGTTATATAATTACAGCATAACAAAACATTTAGCAATAGAGTTGTAACCGAAACAGCTCATACTCGACTATTAAAAAACGGGCATAACTTATTGGGCCGCTATATAAAATTTGCAAAACGCTGCTGCTAATGTAAGTAGATAACAAGCCGCTTAGCCTTGGCAGCGCCAGTCTGAATGGGATTATCTCTAATTAGACATTAATCTTGTGCTGTTTCTGCACACACTTGATCAAATAAGGAAATGTACAATCTGATTCAAATCATCTGAAAGCCGCCTCGCTATCAGGATCGGAAGACGAGTCAAAAACGGGATTTTATCAACAACCTTCCTAAACAAACAGATTGTCGCCAACTTAGTCGCAAAAGTAAAACTGATCGCCAATATTTGCTCTTCTGTCAGAGTCAGAAAGTACGATTGAAACGACTTGGGCAGATGTAGATCCTGATCAAACTTCATGAAGGATCTATGTATGCATGCAGTACATCCGGTACACAAGCTATTCAGTACCAAATATAGCGGAGCGGAAGCAGACAGAACGAATTTCGATGATAGAATTCTGTTCAGAAGCGGTGTGAATCTACAACTGTAACGGAACCAACTACTTGAAGTAAAGTAGTTTATATTCTAAAACTGGCGAAACGTGTGTATTTGATTCTTTCTTCGTTAGATACAATTAATATCTATGTCTACTTGTTTTTTACTTCCAAATCTACGAAAACTTAAAAATGAGGATAATTTTAGAATAAATACCATCCATCATTACCTCAAAAGTAATTTCTCTTTACAATTTATATTCTATTTAAATCAAATTTACAAACATCCAATACTTACATATATTTATGCAACAACAATTTATAATGTTATGTTATAAATAATGAGCAATAGCAATAAAACGTTAATAAATGAAAATTAACCAAAAACATGGACGTAAATAACGTATTACCGTAAATATCAAATATTGGATTTTGATTTCGTTATATATATATATACATTAGGAATATCGGATGGGTTACACTTCGGACGAGTCGGCCTGAAGTGCCTCTAATGATCCAAGAGGTAAAAGCACTACATGATCCGAGTTGGGTATTACACTAAACGTAAACTGTTCTTGATTCGCTTTATCTTTCTCACTTAGTTCACTTGCGCAATCATGCCCCATATTTATATGACACTCATCTGAATTACAGCTGGCATTTGACTGATTTGGATCGGAATGATTTTGTATTAATGTAATAGAAGTTTCCATGGTAATGGATGGAGTGTTTTCGTTTTCTTCGTCAAGACTCTCCTGAATGTTAAGATCGGGTATCAATAGTATATCAACTGACATTGCTTCTGCAAGTACTTCATTATTTTGATTTTCATCTTGTAATTGAAGATTGTACTTATTTGCACATGCATCGTGGTCAGTTTGATTATCCACCTCTGGTTTGGTTATGTTGATATCAAAAGGGTCGATGTCTGTAGAATCGCTCCGAATCGTATACAGATCGCTTTCCTCTATAACTCTTTCGGAAACTTCATTCGATTCTTTGTTTTCATCTTCGTCTTCAGTAGACGATATTTTCTGTTTAAATGGAGCAGAATGCAGCTTATAGGTAACTCGTTTTCGGATCCTTGAGCTTAGGTCGGAATGGTTGCGCAGCATCATTTTCTTCGGATGCTTATCAGCGATTGGTGTTGATGGCTCACTCATGTACTGCTTGTCGATGAGTATGGATCGAGGTTTGGGGTGATGTGAGTCTGGAGTTGAGCTATTTGGAGAATTACAAGGACTCCTTGCTTTGTTATTCTGAAGGAGAATTTTTCTGTCATCCTTATACAAATCTATCAGAATGTCGAGTTTCGACTCAATATCTTCAACCTGTAAAACAAAATAACGAAAGAATCCTGATCATATAGAGATATATACATGTTGAAAAATATATTCAAAGTGTTATAGTTCCATTTTAGAATTATATTAAACATTTTAGCTGCATTACAAAAAATTCTTTATATACGTGAATATCTAATACACACTGAATAAGTTTCATGTTGCACTGTACTGTTGTAAATTGCGCACATTGTGGAGGTCGTACAACATGATTAATGAGTTTTTAAATCGTTGCCTCATAATGTTATTTAGTAATTTGTTAAGCCTCATAATATTTCTGGAGTCAATATCTATATAGCTTCTATATATCAAAGTATTGTTAGTCATCAAAAGGATATACAAACTACATGCATGATGTTTTTTTTTTTAACTTTTGCTTCTCGCTTTTGATGCGTTTCGCAAAATGTATTTATTATGATCACCTTTCAAAACTGAATATTGGTTATTATACTTTTTTTCGATTTTTCCGATTATTTTATTTGTAAAGAATATAATAAAAAAAACAAAATTGTAAACTAACGGTCGCATTCGCTGGATTTTCAAGTTTAAAGTTTTCAGCTGATATAATAAATAATTGACAGTTCTAATATGTTTCTCAGCTTAATATATTAAATACTCGTAATTGACAGTTTTCACCTGTCTCTCAGCTTAATAGTTTAAATAATTGACAGTTCTAACCTGCCTCTCAGCTTAATATATTAATTAATTGACAGTTCTAACCTGTCTCTCAGCTTAATATATTAAATAATTGGCAGTTCTAACCTGTCTCTCAGCTTAATATATTAAATAATTGACAGTTCTAACGTGTCTCTCAGCTAAATATATTAAATAATTGACAGTTTTAACCTGTCTCTCAGCTTAATATATTAAATAACTGACATTTCTAACCTGTCTTTCAACTTTGACAATCCGAGATGAAAGGCTGACTTTAGAATCGTAAACATCTTTGTTCTTGCTTCCAGCTTTACCCAAAATTTGATCGAGTCTGAAAACAAACACTTAACTGTGTTTTAAAATAATAAATATAAATAATTACCTTATATTAAGACTTCATGACATCATCGGTTAGAAAAAGAAACAACTGCCACTCATACATCTAGGTGGCATGGTCTAGTATCAAGGACGCCAATGTTAGTGTTTTCAAATATTTCAAATTGTAAAATATCATTTGTAGAATACTTGTCAACAGCGTAAATGCGATGTAATATAGATGTCAACGAATATCCGAGTATCCGGATATACTATTTTCGTATCCGAGTATTCGTAAAATTTAGTAAAACGTCATCTTAACCAGAATAAAATGTGTCAATTATTGCTTCCATACAAATGTTCAGATCTCATAATCAGATAATTTGAGACTGTATATTAATCTTACACAATGAACGACGAGTGATTTTTATATTATCAATCAGATTTATTATTATATATAGAGTGTATTAATAGATAACGTTGTTATAGCGTAACTAACAACACAATTTTAATCATAAATGTAACGTTAAGCCCAAAATTGTAACGATATGAGCTCCTTTTCGATAATGTATAGATACTACCGGGGTATATTGCGTTTTCGGTAATGTATAGATACTACCGGGGTATATTGCGTTTTCGGTAATGTATAGATACTACCGGGGTATATTGCGTTTTCAGTGTATAGATACTACCGGGGTATATTGCGTTTTCGGTAATGTATAGATACTACCATGGTATATAGCGTTTTCGGTAATGTATAGATACTACCGGGGTATATTGCGATTTTTGGTAATGTATAGATACTACCGGGGTATATTGCGTTTTCGGTAATGTATAGATACTACCGGGGTATATAGCGTTAAAACTACTCTTTATCACAATTATATTAAGACCCAATTCACAAATAAGCATATGCAGACTTACATTCAATAAACCTACGAGTTTGTACTACACAACTTGATTTAAGACTATTTATTCAGAGCAAGTAGCGAATGTATATACGGGGCGGATACTACCTTCAAGTTAGTTTTATTACAATGTATCAATTTATTGTAAACTGTTACCTGCATTGCAAACTCTTCACGCGGCCCAGCATATCAACGTGTCCCGCAGAATATTGCTCTATAACGTCTTTCACATCGTACGGCCGTAATGCCTCTCTGAATTTCCTTCTTGCTACAAAGTATTTTATTTTCCTCAGAGAACGAATTGCTCGTTTGTCGATTTGAGTAAGCTCCCTTAATTTTGGTGACGTGTCGGAGTCTTCTGGAAAGAAACAATGCCCTGTCAGATGACCAATCATTTTTTTACTGATTTGAGTGAACATCATTTGTGTAAAGACTGCATCACAATACCTTAATGACAAACAGGCGAACGTGTTTAATGCATAGCTTGGAAATATAATAGAAACAAAGAATTTAGCGCACCATGTACAGCAATAGTATTCAATTAGTTAACTAATTGAAATATATGGATGATATAGTTTAAGTTATCCAAATTTCTGTAATAACTACGTTCAAACAATGCCCCAGCAGTTATTGATCGGCAATAAAACCAACTTCTTAAGGGCTTAAACATTTAAAGAAACACCAATAACTCCCGTAACAGCTTGTTAATACCTACGCAAACTGTCGGGTTTAAAACATAGCGCTGCTTATTATATTATTTTTCAAACTATTTTTATATAATATCTTTAATAAACATACGAAAATGAATGAACAACTAGCATGCGCTGGTTATTTTTTTTTTAATACGAGGATTGTGTTTTGCTTAACTGGGCTGGGTACAATACAAAAAAAAACAACAACAACACAGTTTTCGTAGATACCTTACTTAGTTGTCCCATTTTAAATAGTAACTCAACAGCTTAAGTGCTTGGTAAATGATTACTTAGTATACCCCAATCTTTGTCAAAGCAATGAATACTTAGCCTTTCTCATTAATCTACAAAGATATCATAAAATGTACACGTTTCTTACCACGAGAAGATGTTACCATTCTACAGAAACTGATATAAATAACAACTTCTTGTGAATGTTTATAATTATATTAACTAAACATGCCATATCAAATCAACTATAATTTCTGAAAGATTAGCATATAATACAATGGTAGAATATTGAAACAGGCACACCTACCCTCCGATTGATCTTGTTTTGAGCAGAATGAAAGTACAGAGTTTTCTTTGAGCATTGCAAATTTTTCCATCCGCTGGTCCACTAAACCTGTTGCTAGACTCAAATGACTCCTGAAAAGAGACATAAATAGTGTATATGTTTATTAAAATTAAGAAGAAAATTATATAATTCATCATGACTCATACTGTGCTTTTATTTTAATAGATATATTTATTATTTTATCATGTTTACGAACCAAAACAAAAAATAATCATACTTATAATAATAATAATAATAATAATAATAATAATAATAATAATAATAATAATAATAATAATAATAATAATAATAATAATAATAATAAAAATAATAATAATAATAATAATAATTTATCAGTTGTTATATAATAAAGTACACAATAGAAAAAAAACAACGCTTTTTTATTATTGTGAATAAGTAGAACATTACGAACACTAGATGTTTAAAGTACTTTTTTATGTAACGGAGACGATCTACTTCATACCATTAAAATCAGTGAGAATACTGGAAATTATTACATTGAATTAAAAAAGTATGTAATATTATTTAACTTACCAAGTTCTGTTAACAAAGCTGAAACCAAAGAACAAACAAAGGTTATTACTAGTATGGTACATACATTTGTAAACAAAATCGTAACGAGAAACGGTACAATTCTACAGATTGCATGTGGACATAGAATTCCTTGTTTATAATACATTCTCGGTCAACATGTTCAAAAAGAATTCGATCATCAACGAATTTCTATCGCCATAGTTGTTATACTATTCAGTACTTATAACAGTAGCTAAACATGTATAACTATAGGCTACATTGTAGTACTTATTAAAATGTTGAATGAATATCGTAGCGGTTATGGTAATGGATGTACATGTAAAACGGACAAAAAATTATCATGTTGCCGTAGAATTACAACACCGATTCCGTTTGATTAAACGTGTGTAACGGATATTCTTACGTATTAAATCATTCTCGTGTATAAGTTTATAATATGCTAAACTCATGTAGGGGTATATAATAAAAAGGAATAATTGTAAAGAACTGCAATTGCAGGATCATACAGAGGCGTCTAAAACTCATCTAGGGGAATAAATAAAAAGGAATAATTGTAAAGAACTGCAATTGCAGGATCATACAGAGGCGTCTAAAACTCATCTAGGGGAATAAATAAAAAGGAATAATTGTAAAGAACTGCAATTGCAGGATCATACAGAGGCGTCTAAAACTCATCTAGGGGAATAAATAAAAAGGAATAATTCTAAAGAACTGCAATTGCAGGATCATACAGAGGCGTCTAAAACTCATTTAGGGGAATAAATAAAAAGGAATAATTCTAAAGAACTGCAATTGCAGGATCATACAGAGGCGTCTAAAACTCATTTAGGGGAATAAATAAAAAGGAATAATTCTAAAGAACTGCAATTGCAGGATCATACAGAGGCGTCTAAAACTCATTTAGGGGAATAAATAAAAAGGAATAATTGTAGAGAACTGCAATTGCAGGATCATAAAGAGGTGTCTAAAAGTCACGGTCATAGTGTTTTAAACAAACAAGAAAACACAAAATACATCACAAGGCATTGTTACTTTTGTAATGTTTCGGGAACTTCTTCCTCTGAATACGATCCCAGTTTGGTCCTTTCCTTTCTTGGTATCATCGGAGAGTGGGGGCTCACGTTTCCACTATTGTTGTTAGAGTTTGGTCCCCTTGTATCATTTTCTCTCTCTTTTCCACGGTCTTTCCGCCGGGTTGAAAATCGGCTCACAAATGAAGAGTTTGTCTTAAAAGGTCTTTCCCTATCGAAAAGATTAAATTCTGAGCTGGAGGTTATAAACCTGAGTTTGGAAACCAGTCTCAAATCTCAAGCATCTGATTGGCTGAAATGGCGGCTGGTATTTCAGCCAATCAGGTGCTTGAGATTTGAGACTGGTTTCCATGCTCAGTTTTATAACCTTGGGCACTGAGCGCAGATAGAATATAGGTTTTATGAGAGCATTTGCATGCTTAAATTAAACTTCATAGTTTACTTCATCGATCTTCGAACAAATTTTTTACAATAATCGCCTTGAATGTTTGATATTCAATATAAAAACCGTCATCTTAAATAACATTATTTTAAAAAGAATTATATACATTAGCTCTAGTCTACAGGTCCTTTTTTTATCATATTTAACAACATCTATGTCCTGAAATTTTAACATTATAAAATGTGTAAGTTACACGATAAAATCATCATCATCATCATCATAATCATCATCATCATCATCATCATCATCATCATCATCATCATCATCATCATCATCATCATCATCATCATCATCATCATCATCATCATCATCATCATCATCAACATGATCATCATCGTCATCATCATCAGCTTCGTCGTCGAGTTTTCAGGGTCATTACTCGTATAATACTCTTCATTATAACCGTTTACATCCAAGTCATCATCATCATCATCATCATCATCATCATCATCATACTCATCGAAATTACCATCGGCATTATTGTCATTATCAATACCATCATCTATCTAACTTTTACCATGATTTAATCAGAAACGCATTATCACTGAACACTGGTAAATAGTCTATTATCTTACACAGTTGGACTTGGGCACGGCACCATGTGAGGTTTCCACGTTGCTATAGATATGGAATGTTCGTCGGCGGCATAGCACCGCCATAAACTTTGTATAAGTAAAGCTGCTGGTACTCTCCGGCGAATCAGATGTTTCTGGCGCTGCTGTTGTTGTACTTTCAGAGCAAACCCGGAACCAAGAATACCCTAAAAGTAAGAAAACAGTAAACGCTTTAAAATAAAGAATGTATTCACATATGTGGAGTATATACAGATTTTTCACTCCAGGCATCCCTTATGAGCAATACGAGTAAAAATTAAAGATCTATACTGCAATATCACTGAAAGATAAAAGTGTAATCAAATATGATTCAAACAAATGTCGAGAGATCTTTTTGACAGAAGTCCTGCAGTCTAATGCCATATAAGGAGGTAACGTTCACTCTAAACCTGTAGGTTGACATACGCAGATCACAAATGCAACCATATGTATGCAACCATACATTTCAAGAAATATATCAGCATAAGATATTTAAAAAAACATTCTTATTTATTTGATACATCATTTGGAACATCAAATGTACCAACCTCTATCAGGTTTTATTCTTAATCATTTAATTTCACTATAGCTCATATATACATTTGTAGTTTTAAGATTAGCATGCGATGTACAATAATTGAACGAAAATGTTTTATAAATTAAATATCACCACTGTTAAACTGTTAATTACAAAACTCTTATTATTTACACTTTTCCTCAACAAAATCTCAAAATTTCGTCCTAAACAATCAATAAAAATATTAAAGTTAACGCAAAATTAAACATAAATTGACATTTTATCTCAAAATTAGCTAATTCATCGTCATGTCAGATTTTCGATAGAAAACAGAGCATATCCATTTCTGGAAGAGTTATGCCTTTATACGTTTAATTTCCATATCATTTGCATTTATATATCTGTATTAGAATATACGGTCTCCATAAACATTCCAAAACGGGAGTAGTTGATCACTTCAGCATGATATAAAGCCACGCCGAGAAACAGGACACAAGTGTAGAAGTAAATGAAAACAGCGATATGAAACAAATCGTTACTTTGTATTAAGCCATAAAGCCTGCTTGAATAATTTGATATTCTATAGGTCAACGGAAGATTGTTTTTTTTTACTGTATCACGTATATAAACTAGGTTATCAGAAAGTAAGATGTTTTGACGTCAACGTGGCATGTATATTATCTGGGTGAAATCTGTGTAAGGCATACATAACCATCGATACAAGTTCAAAGAAAACATTGAATCGCAAGACTTAAAAGTGGCATTGCGGCCTTAGAAAGTCTTCCGTGAATATGGTAATTAATGTTTATCAGTAAGCAATCGAATATATACTGAACCAAAAAAAAACCTTTCGCAAAGTATGTGTCAGTTGTTCAAGGGTACCACATAGATGTACACACATACATCCCATGTTGCTCGTGTCAATATACAGTATTTACAAAATCATAACGTTGATTTCATCGACGACTGGCCCTCAAAAAGTCCGGATTTGAACTCAATTGAACATCTTTCGGATAATCTGGTTAGACGCGTACGTCTGAACCCTCCAAACAACGTCAACGACCTTCGAGCAGCATTGCTTGAAGAATGGAATAATATTCCACAGGCTGACATTAACAAACTTGTGCTCTCAATGCGACGTCGCTGTCAGGCTGTCAGCATCGCACACGGCGGTCACACACGCTACTGATTGTTAACTTTAGAAATGACCCCTACCTTATTTAAATTTAAAATTCAACAATCAATCTGATCCTTTCCTCCAAAATGACGAGTTTTAAAGAACCACAATACATTATTTTACAAAAATGTAAGCTTTCAGCCAAAAGGATTGAAACTGTACTAACATATGTACATTCAAACTTGGCAAAAGTTTCTTTTTTGGTTCAGTAGATTTCATGTCAGGACGGACAAGTTTATCGGAGTTAGCAGCGCGACCAGGTTTGATGTTCTCCCGCTTATTCGGCCAGTGTGCTTGGATTTTTAAGGATAGGCGCTGTCGCCGTACTGTAAAATTTACACGTCTGGGCAATATCATTTAATGTAAAGTGTTCCCATTAAACTTTTATCATTAATTGTTTTAAACTGACAAAAAAGCTAGCGCTAGCCTGTTAGACTAAATAATAACGTGAAGAACCTAAACAACAAAAACACACTAGAACTCTCTTGAATAATCTATCGCTTTTTCTAACAATAAAGTAATGAACCGTTCTCTGGAATCTGCTGTAGCTCATTTATTTCAACAAGATTGGGGAAGATACGCACTGAAATCAAAGTCAACAAAAACAAGATCGCTAATGAAATTGTCTACGTCTTTTAGTAAGTGGAAAATGCTCAAATGATGTTATTCGACAAAAACAGACAATGAAAACCTCATTGTAGATAGAAATACTCTGTCACTTGATTGTATTTATTTGAATAGATTACTTCAAGAGCGAAAAATGTCAATAATAATTTAGAGTGTTATAAGGTTAAAAATAGTAAAACATTAAATTTGCTTTTCTCTTCAATTTATAGAAAATAACATTGTGCGGTTTCATCTTTGTTTAACGGATATTCGAAACAAAGTTTGAGTTTTCACTGTTAACCAGTAGGTCAACTGTCTAGCACTTTCTAGAAATCGTTAACTACTTAAAAACGATAAAGCAACAATTCATAAATGTAGCGGATTCTGAAGTTTGCAGGTGCAGGTAAGCCTACCCGCCGCACCTTTACAGGAGTTTTGCATTGCTTCGCCCCGATCCCCTCTGAAAACTCATAATTTACATTTCTCTATCAAGAAAGTTTACAACTTAGATTTAACATAGGTAGCTTCAGTAATATTAGTCTTAGCACAGACATGTCACAGGTCCAACAATGTGATCACGCAATCTGATTTTGCCTTCTATACGTAATATAAACAGTATCTGAGCTTAAAATATTGCACATTCCTCCTATTAAATCATCACGCATGTGCAAAGACATAAAATGAACAAAATTCCTACCATTTTGACATGTCTACTATTTACATTAAATCTACATTTTGTTGTTCGTTTATTTCACAACTGATTTGTTTCTATTGGCCATAAGGCGTTGCGAAATGGTATTTTTCTTAAAATACGGTATTGAAGGTTCCATGTTAATTGCCACATGCACTTATCGTTTGGTATATATCTTACTTGTATATATACTGAATTTCGCTAATATCAGGCGTTGTTAGTAAAAAATTGAATTTCTAATATAGCCCAAACAGATTTAATTAAACTAAAATACGTGTTCAATATTACTCTTTTTGAAAGTTCTTTTGTAATCTTTTCTTATTTCTTTTAACGTATATTTCGGTCAAAATAACGTTTGTTTTTTTCTCCTGCGCACAGCCGTAGAAAGAAGAGGGTTTATGTGAACTAAAATCACATAAGAAGTTATAATACAGCAACTGTTCATTCCTTGTATTAAACATACCAGTTCTATAACGGTGTAATTCCCAATTTATATATTGGCCATTCCTGATATGCATATTTCATTTATTTCTACATAACCGACCATGTATTGTGGGCACATGTGTCTTATCAATATTTAACTTAAGTATTGTTTGTTTCCGATTTCAGGCTTCTAAAAGTGACACGTATCATACTTACAGCGGGAAGAGCGAAGAATGCAATACCAAGCATGGCTGAAAACGACGCAATAAGTTTGCCCGCCCACGTCATTGGGACGACGTCGCCATACCCGACAGTGCACAGGGTTACCTAAAGAGGAATCATACTTTTGCAAGCACAGCATGGTAAACGTAGCAAACAATTTAACAATTGACTATCCCAGATTCTGAAAGCACAGTATCCATAAACACCCAAAAAGGAAACAAGAGCATATGTTAACATAACAATGATCGAAAAGACACCGCTACATGTAACAATTAACGAAACAGAGAACTCTTGTGGGTTACTTCCTTAGCAATCAGAGACAAACACTAGGCAAATCAAAGAAAAACAATCGAACGCGTATTTAACATTATAACACAAATTGACATATTTTAATTAACAATTTTTATGATCATATACTGCTGAATGAAACCTACGATTATTGTTCTTTCCGTAAGTTTTAATATTCTTCGAAATTATGGGAATTCCAGTATAATATAAAATACAAATCTTAGGGAAAAACTTATTTTGTTTCGGAATATAATACTTGTATATTGTAACCAAAAAATTCATTTGTATAACTTACTCGAGGAAGAATCAAAATCAAATTTCCGAAAAGGAGAAACAGTGTATAGATCTTATTTATTTTTATTACAAACCATATCAGATTCGTTCCGCATTTTTCCTGTCTAAGGAAAGCAATTGCGCGTATTTTGACTATTATGAAAGTTATATTACCACTTCATTAACTATTGGAAAAAAACAACAAAACACTGTTCCCAATACAGTACCCACAAAATTGTGCGATTTGTCTGTATAATTCTACACTTTGTCTGTTGTTACTATGTAACCTTGACGTAATAAAGTTTGTTGTTGAAAAAAAAACTTCTTTTCTATAAAAGTGATTAAAGATAAAAGATGTACACACATTAAATGGTTTGTAAAATGAAGTGTGTAATAAAAATACACATAAGCAAACGATAACTGTGCCCAAGGTTATAAAGCTGAGCATGGAAACCAGTCTCAAATCTCAAGCATCTGATTGGCTGAAATGGCGACCAGTCGCCATTTCAGCCAATCAGATGCTTGAGATTTGAGACTGGTTTCCATGCTCAGCTTTATAACCTTCAGGCCTGAACGGTCCCGATATCATCGTAATGCTTCAAAATAACATATATTTTAAGTTTATGTATTAATGTACCATACTAATAATACGAATACTTACAACTCCCCACCATAGCGCATCCGCATAGGTTCCAAACCGACTGGTGTTGAAATCTTTTTCGACCAAATAAACAAGGTAGGAGGAGAAAAGAAGACCAAGAAATCCTATATATAACGTGGTCAGCAACTCCTGTAAAATATTAATTATATACTACTCAAAGTTTGATTAAAGGGATCGCTTTCCGTTTTATCCAGAATTATTGCCCCTACCAAGTTTAAACCGCTGTTCCGCTTCAATAGTTTGCGGGCTCATTTCTTTTTGGCACGAAGCTGGTGTTAAATAAACACAAATTCTGAATCTTAGCATATATTTTATTGTTTCAAACGTATGTAAGGAATAAACACGAATTTGTACGTATCCTTATCAAAATTTGAGTAGTATACTTTACCTATAAATAATTACGCTTTTGAAATAAGCAGTTATATTGCGAACTTCCTGTAGGCGAGATAGATATCGGTAATATTTTTTCTCAAACACTCCTTTTGAAAAGATTTCATGTTTTTATATCATTAAAGAATATTTCTTAGATATCTATCAAAAACAGCTCTCGCACATTATAGATTATGCGTATGGACTTTTAATATATAATAGACCTGCACAATTGGTACAATTAGAGCAATACAATCGGAAATAGAACATGCCTCCCATTACTGATAATATAACTTAAGCTTTTCTCACATACTGACTTATTTCTTATTTTAAGAATTGTTTTATATCTCTCCCCATCTTCTCTCTTTCTCCCATTTTTCTCTCTCTCCTCTCTCTCTCTCTCTCTCTCTCTCTTTCTTTCTCTCTCGTTTGCTTTCTCTTACCCGTCTGTGTGCCCAAACCACTGACGCTAAGAGTTTCCACGTTCCCGCTCTTCGGTCCATTCGAACCATTCTAAGGATCTGGAAAAACCTGAGGCCCCGAAGTGTGGAGGTGGCAAAAATATCAGAGGTGCTGCCAACGAGGATAACTAACATTGTCGACACAATTATTACTGCGTCTGCAATTGAATATTTGTGACTTAAAATCAGTGAACGTACTTATATGACAGTTGGGACACTGTTATTATTATTTGTTTGACTTAAGGTGTCAAAGTTTTTCGTTTCGCTATATCAAAACACTACGTTAGATTTCAGTGAACTATTCAACAGTGTGTTGAACAGAAAGTGGAGGTTTTTTAAATACCCTGATAATATGAAACAAGTGTATTAGTCAGAACATTGTTAACTGGATAAAAGATGAGATGCTTGGCAGAAATACATTACATTATGCAAGTTCTTTCCTGGAAAATTATTCTTACTATAAGTTGTACAGTTGTTCTTTTTTGAAGTGCAATTTATTGTCAAATACTCTCATACATTGTTTGTGTAATCTCCAGTACTTTGCATTTACTTTTGTTTCACTTGACACCAGAATTTCAAGAAAGCTATCGCTTGGTTATCCATGATAAGAAATTATATTTAAATCATCTGAAGTGAAGGTTTATTTCGGCAGATAAACCAACAGCGCGCATGGGACTGGCAATAATAACAGCGTATTTTTTTAATACGCCGTGCCGATAAAGCTAGCTATACATTGTCAAAAAAAAGAAAACTATTGAACATTTTTTATTTAAGAGACATTGCTTTTCCTTAAGTTAGTAAACGAAATGAAGATTGAACGACTTAATGAATGAAAATTGACATTCATTTCGTTACTTGTGAAAAACAAGGCATTTTTGGTTAAAATGGTTTTGCCGAACTTTTAATATACGATTAGTTTCTTACTTGTGATAATCATGAAAATTACTACCATGATAAAAACTACAGAAACACTTACTGCACATAAGATTTAAAGTTTTTCGGCGTTAGCTGTCTAAGCTCACTTTGACCTAGTTTTTCGACCAATGAAATGTTGTAAATAATACTCGTATTCTATTATTATGCAGAGGGAAAATGAAATAACCTATTTCGATTGGTAGCTATTTACACCAGAGAGGCATCTAGCAGGGTGGAGAGGTATCTAGTGGGATTTTTATTATTATGCAGCGGAAAAATCAAATAGATCATTTAGATTGGTTGTTAGTGGGTGTTGTATTGGAGAAAACATATTTACGATTTAAATAACCAGTTAAGTCAATATTGATTGCTTAAATACAATTTTATATGGAATATTCTTGGGTGTCAGGTAAAAACTTGCGTACAGTACACAGTGTAAAACGAAAAAGAAGTGTAGATACTTCTAATTCTTACTGGTTCCTTTCTAGTTATCTCAAATTAAATTAAATTTGGAATCTCTCGTTCTCGATAAAATTAATATCGATGAAACTACCATATACGATGCCCTTAAATCATGTAAAAAGAATAAGGCGTGCGGAATTGACAATGTATATTATGAGACTTTGATGTACGGAGGCCCCTTACTCATCTCAGTCTTTAATAAATTTTATCAAGCAATGATCACATTTTCCCACATTCCAACTGATTTAAAAAGGGGTGTAATTTCCACTCTCTACAAGGGAGGTAACAAATGCAAGACAGATCCGAACAGTTATCGTGCTATCTCATTGTGCTCAACAATCCTAAACTGTTTGAAAAAGTTATACTGAATTTCGTTGACAATAGTAACAATAACAGTATAGTGGTCAACCAGCTTCAGGGAGGGTTCCAAAAACAAATGAGCTGTACAATTACTTCCTTTATTTTACGCGAAAGTGTTTTCTATGCTCAAGAACGTAACTCCAAACTGTATTCGTGCTTTCTAGACGTGAAACAGTGCTTCGATGGAGTCTCCCATACCGTACTTCTGGTAAAACTTTTCAAAACAGGTTTATATCCTATCATTTTCAAGTTAATACTTAACATGTTTGAGGAAGTCTACAGTTGCGTAAGAACACAAGGTTATACTTCTGACTGGTTCCCTATACTACAGGGTACCAGACAAGGCCAGGTTATGAGCCCCAGGTTATATCTAATTTTTATAAACGATTTAATGAACAAATTAGAATTGTCTAACAATAGCTTTAAAATGCATGGTATAAACCTCACATGTCCTACATCGGCTGATGATATGGTTGTTGTTTCACTGACGAAACATGGCCTAGATAATTTAATTGATATCTGTTATCAGAACTCCGTTCAAGAAAGATATCATTACAATGCAACTAAGAGTAATGTCGTTGTTTTTAATGAAACAAAACAAACTTCTCTAAGAAATAGAAGAAAATGGTATATAGGCCTCGATCCTTTAGAAGAGTCTGATTCGTACACACATCTTGGAGTCTTTTGCAGCAAAGATATGAACTTAAACGAAAATATTTCGGACGCTTGTTCAAAATTACGTAAAACTTTCTATAGCTTAGCTGACTGCGGTGTACATAAAACAGGACTTCATCCTATTACCTCCAGACATCTGTACAAAACTATTGTACTTTCCAAAGCGCTCTTCGGTTGTGAACTATGGTGCAACATTACCGATAGTCAAATATTAAAATTAGAGAGAGCTCACCGTCAGTGCTTAAAATTTATGCAATCTATGCCACAGTCAACTAGAACCGTTGTTGCTTTAAGTTGCATCGGAATATATCCGATTGAAAATGAAATTGATAAGCGTAAGCTTTTATTTTTCGGACAGCTATGTCAGCTAGATTCAAATAAGAAAGCAAAAATAGTTTTTGCAACACGACTTATTAAATTCATGAACTCACCGAGAAAACATCGTGGTTTTATACCCGACATTTACAGAATTTTCGGAAAGTATCGTTTAACAAGTTTTCTAATAGATTATGTACACAATGCTTCGTTTCCTTCCATTAGTTCTTGGAAAAACATTATAAAGAAACACATTTCAACTCAAGTCGATTTTGAGTATCACAACAATAGTATATCGGACAGTTGTATTCGAGAATTTATAAGTATACACAATGAATTCATACCTTGTAGTATTAGGCGATTCTGTGAAATATATAGAGATTATTTGACATATTGTAGGACTGATGTCGTAATAATGTCAAAGCTTTTTTCAAGAGACTATAACACTATTTGTATAAAATGTAAAATTTCGACTAATGCTATAGCTGAGCACCTTGTATTGTTTTGTTTTAGAAACGACAGTCTCCGTCAAAATATGTGGAAAATTTTGCATAAATACATAGGCGATGAGTTATTTAAGCAGCTATGTAATAAAAGTCCTCGCAACCAGCTCATAGAAATAATTTCCGGTTTAATAAGCTTTGAGCTTGACGATGTTACAAGAGTTAATTGTTTTAAAATGATAACTCGATTCATTCACTATATGTGCAAACAATTGCTGTTCCAAATCGACAGAAGTAGTACTGTTGCATAGATTGCATAGTAATACATTTATACATTTCTATGTATAGCGACATGATAGAATGTGTTTCAGATTTGTCTTTACTTTGTTTTACCTTACCATAGGCTTATTACTTACGTTTAAAATTATTATTTAATGTAACTCGATATATTGTGATCAAAGTTTTATCTTGTGTTTCGTTTCGGCAAGATGCAGCTTTATGTACAATATATCGCTAAAATACACATGTAAGAACATTATTGTATTAATGACAAATTGATAAATACTTATCTTGCGTTTCGTTCCGGCAAGGTATCGTATTTTATCATAACATTGGCTGTATTTAAGCGTCATCATTTACGTGCGTTCACCAAATTGAATCTCGTAATAAAACAACATGTTTTGAAAATTTTTATTCTCACATTTGATTCTACTTTTTCTTTATTCATTCGTTTGTTGTTTGATCATTAAGATGCATATGTGTTCCATTGTCTGTATGTTAATTACGTGTTAATTGTTAATATTCCGTCTATTTTGTTATGTCATGTATATAACCTTTCTGTCAATTGTAACTTTGTTTCCTTATTTGTTACATGTATGTTTACCATGTTTGTATGCCGCTCTTCTTTTGGAGGATTAAAAGAATATCTATCTACAGTACTGTGAACGTTTAATGTTACAAAATTTGCGTCTATCGTGCGTCCGTCTATCGTGTATCGTGCGTCCGTTTAACGTGTATCGTGCGTCCGTCTAACGTGCATCGTGCGGCCGTATATCGTGTATCGTGCATCGTGTGTCTTTAATTTTATCGTAGAACGTGAAAAAGTTACTTACATATTAAAATTAAATCATTTAATTTCAACCATTCATCTTATATTTTTATAACATTTTCGAATGTTTAGATATCTCGTACACAAATTATATGAATCGGCAGTATCGTGTATCGTGCGTATACCTTGTATCGTGCGTCCGTCTATCGCATATCGTGCGTCCGTCAATCGTTTATCGTGCGTCCGTTTTCCGTGTATCGTGCGTTTCGTTTGTAACCTTAAACGTTCACAGTACTGTATCTATCTTACTGGTTCCTTTCTAGTTCCTTTGATACTGATTGTTAATTTCAAGTTCAAAATACAAGTTCATTGTAGTGTAGTGGCTAACACTCTCGCCTCGCAAGCGTGAGGCCCCGGGTTCAATACTCAGTACTGACACTTTGTTAAAGTTAATTTACGTAAAAGTTGGTAGATTTCGCTCTTGTAACCAGATGATTTATTTATTTATATTAAATTTCAATGACATTTATTCATCTTGAGTTCTAACTCTACAAGAGGTATTTTACTGAAACTGAATAAATGTAGATCAAGACTTAATGTAATACATTGCTTCTTTAATCGACTTGTTATCACTGTATGAAATTGTTGCAACAGCTTCAACATTTTTTTGAAAGACACTTTTAATGAATTTATAAGTTGTCATGATTCGGTCGCCTAATTTCTTGGTCATACTAAGAAGGCAGGGAGGGTTCGTCAACAGCTATAACAAGTAAAATAAACTAACTAAACTGTGTCTGCTTCGCCTCTCTGTATTTCTTTCTTTCTTATATACATGTATATATAAATCTTTTCCATCAACGCCGTTTATCTTTTTTAAAGATATTGCTTGTTCCTATTGAATTTACAAAATTACAGCAATAGGTTGAACACGTTGCGCAGTTAATAGTACGAATACCTCTCTAATACCCCTTCTTAGATGTGATAAATGAAAATTTAGTTCCTCCAACTAATTGTTCACGAACGTTTAATAGCAGTATTTATTCCCCGCAAGTGAGTGTCTATTTAATTAAATAAAACGGAATCAAAAATAAAAATATATGACCATAATGATATATAAATTAACTAAATTTGACGTCATCTGTTCGAAAACACTTTTTCCCGGCACGCGTTAAAATTGCAAAAAAACACACCAAAAAACAAAACTAAAACGTCATCAAAAACATTAAACAAACTGAAAATAGGAACCATTTAAGTGTCTGCCGCCATGAAAGGGTCGGAGTCTTATTTATATATTTTTCAAAAGTTGTTTCGAGTAAACTAAAATGTCAACAGTTATGACCGAATACACCTTTTCCGGTTGTGTTTCCCATTTCGTGGATAAATTCGTGAACAAACTGCTCAAGATAGGTACTTTTCGAATATTAAGTGGTCGCAAACATTGCGAAAACAGGCTAAAATTTCTACTTTCGATTTGAGCCAGGAAGTAAGTTTTCCTTGAATTTCTTGAAAACCCTAACAATATTTTGACGAATTGACACTAAACATTGTAGACCTGCATATACTTATTTCAGGTATGAGATGCTTTGGTATCTTGTCCATGGATTTCAGAGTTCTCATGCAAACGGGTTTTCTTTTGTTTTAGTCTGTGCTTGGTAATTAGAACATGAATTAGACCAAATTGAGCTTGCAAACATTAACGACATCCTTTCCTTAATACATTTTATTTACTAAAATCTAGGTGGCAATAAGTATTTCCCTCAAAATTTATTTTTGAAATTTTAGCCATTTTTCGCCATTTGCAATGTTTGCGACCTCTTAAGGAATTCCAAGTAATTCATATTGTTCCAGAGCATAACAATGTGAATGTCCTATAAATCGTATCAATACCAAAGTCGTATATCATAAGATGATGACATTTTATGATTGTATCTTTAGGCTATTGTAAATAAAGATGTCCGTTATATTGAATAATGAGGTACAAGAATTGTATATGAAAGGTCGCTCATTAACTATCAGGTTTACGGCGAGTCATTATCAAATCATCGATATACTGTACTAGTTGTATTAATGTACGTTACGTTGATATCACAGGAACACGGAGGATTCAACGCATCACGCAGGGCTTTGTCACAGCTTATCAACAAAAGTGTTTGCTGTGCATGTTTTACATAATATTCTGACAATTATCTACTCACTATTAGGTTTCACCTATAACCTTAAAGTGCATTTCTACATTAAGTAATCAAACACTGGACTATATAAATGGTAAAAATTATATACCTCAAATTTGACTTTACACGTGTTAACTCAAAAGACAGCAACATAATTCAGAACAATTTAAAGAAATATATAAGACAATAGTTCATGCATTAACTCATTTTTTATCAGTTCAATACTTGTTATTTGCATTTAAGTCTTACGATTAACAAACGTACCTATTATACAAAGAGGACGTTGAGCAAATCGCAGCCTTCCCTGCCACCCTTGGTATCTGGAGCGACATCCGGACGCCCAGATTCGAACTGCATACTCTACCACCAACCATAGAAGTAGCACTGGCTCCTGCACAAACAAGTACCAATTATTTTACAAATTATAGTGACTCTAGCGACACAGCCAACTGAGCTAGCCGGGGCAACCCCCCCCCCCCCCCCAAAAAAAAGGTTGATCGGATAGCCCTGATATACGTATCAATCACTGCATGACATCGGAAACGGGTTATTTTACTGATAACAGTACTGACTATATGTACGGGGAGACTTTTTACGGCCGCCACACTGCACAAGTAAAGTTTCCAACGTTGTGTAATCGGGAACTGCCGCAACAGTCATGATAAATTGTTTTGATGTTCGATTGTATGAAACTGTGTAAAAAACATAGAAGATAAGCGATGGCATTAATCGAATGTAATGAGTTTTGCCATCGGTCCAGCACAAACAAACAATACGTATGAGCTTTTTCCTTTGTTTAACACACTGCACAAAAACTCTCCAGCATATATTGGACAGCAAAGTACGAAAATAATAATGGTACTTTAAGATGATAGCGCTAATTTTCTGTTTCACAGCGTTATAAATTGTACGTGCGTGGTTTACGTTTTTGATTAAGACACTCGAGACAAAAATAAATAGGAGCGTCGCAAGAAATCGCCTTTTGAGAGAATTTATTTGTTAAATAATACTTGTTGTTCATCTTATGTCGGTCTCGAATCATCGACATGGTTTGCCAGTTGAGACCATTTTATGTAAACTGGGCACAAACGATAGTGCCTCTAACTCGCAACGTCACGGCGACAGCGCCTAGCCCTGCAATTCCTGCAACGCAACCAATTGAGCTAACCGGGACAACCCCCAAAAAGGTTGATCGGATAGGCCTGATATACGTAAAAATCACTGCATGACATCGGTAACGGGTTATTTTACTGATAACAGTACTGACTATATGTACGTGGAGACTTTTTACGGCCGCCACACTGCACAAGTAAAGTTTCCAACGTTGTGTAATCGGGAACTGCCGCAACAGTCATGATAAATTGTTTTGATATTCGATTGTATGAAATTGTGTAAAAAACATAGAAGATAAGCGATGGCATTAATCGAATGTAATGAGTTTTGCCATCGGTCCAGCACAAACAAACAATACGTATGAGCTTTTTCCTTTGTTTAGTTTGCTGAAAGTTAACTAGGTGTAAATATTGGGGAAAATTCTCAAGTTGCTTAAATAATTTTGGTTATTAAATATAATTCAGTTTCAGAACAACCAAATCAAGTAGAATTATTTAGCGCTTAACCGTTAGTTGTTTTGCAATGTAAAATGCATAAGAGCTTCTGAATAAACAAAATCAACATTATAGATAGAGGAAAATTGTCTTCAAGAACAGATATGTAATAATTTTAGAAGAACTTTGTGTTCACAGTTATCGTACAGTTTTCATGAGAAATGTCCAGTGTTTACACCGACTGTAAATTTCTTATGAGACTTACCTAGTGTTTACACTAATTGTATCGTTCTACCCGGTGTAAACGTTTTGCAGTTTACAAATGTGCATAAACTAGTTTCTGCCGAATTTAATAAATATCATGGTTTATTTTCAGCCAGTGGCTTTAATTTGCAAAAAAAATAAAGATTTACTTACCAAAAATATTAGGGTTGTAGTCATTTCCTGTTCGAACTCGTTTATCGTGGACAGAGTACTTAGAACCAGCGCTCCTATGCAAACGACACATCTGAAACGATAATACGGAGAACAATTAAGTTTTATCTTATGTTTGTACATTGGTGATATCATAAAATAATAAATTTAATGCGTGTGCTTCAATTATGAATATGTTATGAATATATACATGTAGCTATATAAACATTTCCTGGGTTCATTTACGTTATGAGTATATACATTTAAATACATGTATATGCATTTCATGGGACCATATCACGCTGATCATGGAATGGAGTTAATCTAAAAATACCGCATCGAAGGTTCCATGTTCACCGCCATTTGTATATCTTCATTTGGGATTGATAAAAAGTGAACCGTTTATTAGACTTAGTGTAAATGTTGAGTTGCGCTCAACCCGGGCTAGGTGGCGTGGGCAGTAGTTTCCATAACTGCCCATGAACATGCTCAATCAAACAAAACCTAATATAATTTCATATTTGTCGTATTTGTGGCGGTTTTTATAGTTCCCCTTTTCATCTATTTATTTTACCTTCTTAAGAGAAATAACGTGAATGTGTAATCCATTATCATCAATCTTAAACGTAACAGACATCTGAGCAATATAATATGATATCAAGACAACGCTAAGTCAAAATCGTTTGCATCTATTTCAATATTCCTTCCCAGATGTCTAAAGGCAACGAAACAGATGAAGGCGAGAGTTAATGAGTGTTTGGAGTGCGCAGATATGAGTTCAGTGAACGCAATAAAACATTTTATTGGTATTAATTCTTTCTATGCACCAAGTGCTGTAACTTTTACTGGAATGGAATGATGGTTTCGAATTAATCAAAGTGGTTTGTATAAGATTCGAATATACGTAAAATACATTACGATGTTGATTTTAATCGAAGTGTTAAAAATTGCATGGAGTTTGTGCGCGTTATCAACTTAAATTTTTTGTTCTGACATTCTTTTAGTTATGTTTAAAAGAAAACAAAGTTTTATTGTTTATTATTTAATAACGCACAAAATAGCAAGATCTTGTTTATACGTTCTTCTTTATGAGATGATATTCGGTTTTCTCAACATGTACTGTCCTCAATTTCGTTTCTTGATAATACAAATCTAATCAACAAAGCGCTGCTTAAATTAAAAGAACTTCAAACATTTTAAATTTAAATTCACCATTAACAATAAAGAATACGGCGTACGATAGAACGAGATAAAAACATCTTATAATTAAACGAAACCAAAAGATCAAAGCATTCATTGAACGCATCCAGTGCCCAAGATTATAAAACTGAGCATAAAAACCAGTATCAAATCTCGAGCATTGGCTAAAATGGCGGCAAGGTTTCCAATCTCAGCTTTATAACCTTCAACCCAGTTATTATGCAGATATATTCTAGAGTCTTCCTTGTTTAGATTTAAGTGTGGTGCACGGTCTCCACGCTTGTGAAGTGCCTGCTTTTTGAAGATTATAGCTAGGGCGATAACTTGGACATTTGTATTACATGTTTCTGAGGCAACTACAAACAGGAACCATACCACATTACACCAGTTTCAATATCTAATATCATGGTTCTAATTAATGTCAAACTGTAAGTTATGATGTCATATTACGTTGTGTCTAGATTCTAATATCCAGCAGGCGCCTTGACAAAGTTGTCTGTTTAACTCTGTATTAATTTCCGCGCATTAGCCTAAAGAACCAAAATACGAAGTCGTATAACATTTGACAGATACAAAAGTGAGTTCTTTCTGCGTTGTCTGTAATCAAGCTTTAAAAAAAAAGAGAAAACAAGCTTCGAAAAACGTAAAAATCAACATAACTTAAATAATACACACACAATTAATGTATTCTTTATATTTTACAACTATTTAATTAAATTACATATTTTCAACATGTAAATAATCATCTAAATCATTGTAAATACAAAGCAGTTATCTCTAGTTAAACGACTTAAATTAAATAAAATTAAAATAAATACTCCTTTATATGGGAATAGTTGATACATGTGTAATAAAAATTAATTGTATCATAACAAACACTTTAACAATTCTGAATAATATGTTGCATAAATTTATATTGTCAACTGCTCACAGCGCAAAGGATAAACACAACAGAGTTTTACAGGTAAAGTCATTTCCATACATTCACGATATTGTAGATCATATTAAAAAAAAAGCTTGCGAAAAAGCTTATTAATTATTTCAACTACAATATGTTGTTGAGATAACAATGCTGAAATGAAACGCCTAATTAAAGAAATTTGAGAACCAGTCATATCATTGTTTGCTTTCGGTCTCAATGGCAAATCATTTTGCTTTTATTTTCGAACATCTGACAATAATGCTCAGAGCCAGCTCAATAGAGAAGAAATATTAAGTGTCCCGAGGATCACTATTTACGTTGAGATGTTAAAGCTATAAAACAAAGACAACCTACAACATGAACAAGGCAATACTGTTTGAATCCGAACTTGAAGCATCTAGAAAATCCGATGTAGATAACGCGTCAACATTTTTTACTATATAAAACGGTGTCTGTAAAAAGAATGTCAGGTTTTAATTAAAAACGTTTAGTCTTTGAAACAGAAAGGACCCATAAATGGTTTAATGTATATTGTACATGGATGTTATTTTTGTCCTATAATATATTATGTAATATTACCATTTTTTCCATTTGAAATGCATGCACCTCCCAACCCTTACAACAAAATTGAAAACGCGATAGTTAACGTGACATTAACACGAAAAAGTTACTTTAAACAACATTTTTTAGTTACTGCCAGTATATAAATAGAGGAAACAACATGAGTGATCATTTTATACTGAAATTATTAAACAAGTCATCTTAATCGATATAAAACGAGGCTTTTGCCGAGTTTTATATCGATTTAGATGACGAGTTTAATAATTTCAGTATAAAAAGGTCAGACACCACTAAATAGTTTCCCATAGACTTACATTATAAGATTTGGTCCTCCTGTGATTTTATTTACACGACTTATTCCAAAACTACCCCAGATTTTCATAGTGGCACTTTTGAGAAATGCAAAAATGACCAAGAATTGGTGCCTTCACCAACTCATTCTCTCAGCATTTTAAACCGAAAGTAACCAACCCCAGAATGTAAACAAATCTCTAACCCAAAATAAGGAAAGTACCAACTTCTTTAAAGTGACACAAATCACCTTTCAAACAGTGTTTTAAATAATCATTTTTATTTTTAAGTATATAATTAAAGTCATTTTACATTTTTGAAAACAAAAAAAATATTTCTATTCTCTAAAGTTTGGGCCAATCAATCTTTGAAAATAAATTAAGCCCGAATCGTCCCTAGACAAAATTGTCCAATCCGCACCAGGCTTTTATATTTAGTGTACTCTGACCTAAAATGATCACGAATGATGTATTCTATTTATCACATAACCTAAAAAAACAAGCAAAATCCATGAATTGTCCCTTTCTATTGCCTAGTAGAGCGAACTCAAAACGTGTGTAATTCGGTCGTATCGGGTGATACATAAGCTAGTCCCAAAAGAATTTATCCTACCGTTTTCCCGTTTCCAAAATAAGTAAAACATAAATAAATAAAATTAACTGCGCTATAGTCTAGATAAAAGAATCTACCAGTTGTAGGCTTCTGAAGTTGTGTTTAATTAAATAAATTTTATCGATCTAGTGTATGACGTTATTTGTGTAAACTTTCATAGCGGCATATGACAACATTGAAATATTGCTGGATATAAACTGGAAATTTAGATTGAAAATGTGTTTCTAGTGTTTTTATATTGTTTACGGGCTGTTTGAAGATCACACCGACGATGTTCTGAAAAATATTTCAGCGTCTGGGTCATTTTGTTTTCGGTTTAAAACGAAATGAAAATGGCTTTGTTGCTCTTGTTGAATTTCATCATAGACTTTCGGCGTATTGCTATCTTACGGAGTAATCAAGATGTCAGAAAGTTATATTTTCCGTGGATATTATCAATAAAAGGAATGCTTAAGTTCCTCATAGAAGCTGCTTGCTAGCCTCAAGTAGTCAGATGGCAAAAGTAAGTCGTTTTCATAAATTAGTTTTGATCGCTTATAACGCGGATGAATAGTGATTCGGCTACGATATATAACTAGTTATATATCGAAAATATATAACGGGTGTTATTACACTCCCACACCGGAAGGTATGTGATAAATAATTTTAATGTGCGCACTCATGATAAAGTTAAATGACTTGATGACTGTCAGGTGCGTACAGTTTAGCACGTCTGACAGTAAGGGCGTCCTCCATTCACACGAACTCCTTACGTACTTATTAAAAGTATAAATCGGTCAAAACAGCCTCGGCCATTTTGCTAGAGAGATATAATTTGCCTCCAGGGATCGATTAAATCGGTATCATTACTGCTACACTCATAATAAAGTCTTCAGGGGCATAAGATGGTCATCACACGAAATATTAATCCGAGCGGTGACATAACGACCATTTTATTCATAATGTAACCCATGATCGATATAAACCCTGAGCATTTCTAGTGAGGAGTGCAACATTTCTCATTTTATGGATGATATGTTGAATACGGGGATTGGTAAGGCAACAAACATGCCTATACGAGAATGGCATACCACACAAAGATAATGTTACATTGAATGTGCCATATAAGTGTTAAGCTATGTCATCATCAGTTGAAAGAAACATTACGTGTCTAATTGCTATCAGTAATAATTTCCAAACTGTACACAAACAAGTCAGCCAGATGTCTAATAAGATAAATCGCCGATCCTAGTCCGAATGTTGATATCAAACGAAGCCTTACTTCAACATTTTTGAGCCGATGGGAAGGTTATATGGGATGAATACATTTCTTTTTTACTGGGTGCAATAAAATAATTATAAATAAAATAATATAATTCTTCGTTATAAAAAGAAATTATTGAAGGTGAATTTCTGAAATGTGATTTGTTCACGCATTATGATATTTTGAACTAATGCTACATGTTTCATTAATTTTGATTTCCTAATTGCGTTTGCACTATTAGAAAAAATAATTAAGAACAAGAAGGAAATGTAAGAAACAAAATCAAACTTTGGGGTTTGCACAGACAAAATGCAAGTTCTTTATTAAAACTTGAGCTTTGCTGACGCCTATCTTCTTGCGTTTTTCTTACTTATTTCTTAAGTCATTAAGCCATTTTTTGCCTAAAACAAAATTTCATTTTAAATTTCTCGCAATCACAAAATAACGGATGCATTTTATGTTAATAAATCGATTTTAACAATAAACTTCAGTAAACTTCGACATGAGTAACTGTTATCCTTCGTTATGGTGAACATGGAACTTTAGGTCAAGCGACCAGAATATAACATTTATTCGTAAAAATGCGATGTAAAATATAACTTAATTTAATAAATCCTAACAGTTTTCAATTGACAATTGACTAATTGATTTTCTTGGCAAAATGACCCTCGGAAAAGCATCAGTTGTGAACGTAGGCTACTGTTGACCAATTTTAACTATTAGTAAGTGTTTATGCATGCGTATCTTAATTAATATAAACCTAATTTACATATTTGCTTACACAATTATCTCCAAATGAATTATACTATTCTTTAATAAAAGGCAGCGTTGAACTTATCAATTGATGTGTACCGTTTTTTGTATAATTTTAAGCAGGAAAATCGACAATGTCTGGAAAACTAGAATTGACAACACAATCCAATTCATTTATTTACAGCAAATGATTGGAAAATGCTCTTGAATTAATGACACATACCAAAAGAACGCTGACCGCTTACTTATCATTTATATGATTAGTGTGATTTGGCGAAATTAGACGAGATTTGTTCCTTTCCTCGGGGAATCTTACATCGTCTTACAAAGCAACGAATTCCAATGAGATGAAGAAAGTAAACCAAATTCGAATTAAAGGCGAACGTCCCAAAGGACTAAAAGTATATTAACTTTTTCGGAACTTCTTAATGTCATTTTCAGAGCGGTGGATTTTTTTTCGATTTTGAAACTGATTATTGTTTAACCTTGCTGCATTGTATCTTCTCTACGTTTTAGCTCAGTGGCGAGGCTGTGTCTACTGGATGTGGCCATTCCTGATATCCATATTTCACTTCATATATGAGTAATCATCCGAACACGACAATAAGAAACTATTACAGGCTAAGTAAGTTTAGCCGGTAGCCGGTTTACAAGATAAGTGCATGGTTGAACATAGTTACCAAAATATTGTAACACTGTTAATGCATTGATTCAAACCGGCAAAAGCAAATCACGAGTACAATTTTAGAGGTAGGTAATCTTTATGAACAAGTAGCTGTCAATGGGAAACGATGGAACATTATGCTGTCGATAAAACGTCCACTATATCGTGGTTCTATCAGCTAGTACTACTTTGACCTCAGGCCTAATGGACTAAGTGGACGGCAATTTATGCTGTGGACAAAATCTGTCTGTTACTTTTGATAAATGAATTATATAAAAACATCTCTGTCAGCTGTAATTTGTAAAGGTTTCATGTTCGCATTAAGGATGTTTTGCACAATGTGTTTGATATTAATGAAAAACCGATTGAAACCCTCGAGATTGTGTGATTATATTTTCATCGGTATAATCACTGTTGAAATTGTATGTTTCTTAATTTCGGCTCTGACATTTAAAAAAAAATAATTGGTGGTCTCGTAAGTCACTTTTATTGACAACTGTACATGTCTTATGTGGGAATATTATTACCATACGCCAATGAACATGCAATGGTATTAATCTTTAAATACCACATGAAAGTTCCATGTTCACCGTAATATGCATTACATCGTTTGTTATGCATTAAAATTGTACTGTTTGTTTTTGTAAATATTGAGTTTCGCTGAACCCAGGGATAGACGGCGTAGGTAGTAATATGCATTTCCATTACAAAAACTCTCTTTACATATTTGTCGTGTTCTGTGGCTTTCAAAGTTCCTTTTTCATCTATGACCGTAAAAGCACTATTTTTGAAAACAAATGAAATATGCATATTAGGAACGCCACACTCACATAACACAGCACTACTACGGAGCGAAAAGGAAGAGAGAAAAGAGAGGATGTTTGTTTTAACTGCGTTAAATTAAAAAGACATCTCAAAAATTTAACGAAAAAGAAATATTCACGAAACCAACGAAGTTCAATCATAAAGCTTAGAGAAAAATAAATGTGTTTCTACTGTAAATGTTGCAGAAAACATTAGCCGTGAACAAGTACTTTAATTTAAAAGTGATTTCAACGCCGGTTTTCAATGTATGTCGGAAATACCGATCAGTCTTAATCACGTGTAACGTGATCGATGCGTCTAGCATGCCGCCTTGAATGTAATAGCGAGATATCTCACAGGTTTGTTAACCGATTTATTGAGATACAGTGGTTCTCTTCTTCATTAATTGCTCATGGTACCTTATTTGACACTGATATTTGTATGCTCTCTTTTCCTCTTTATTTTGGCTACTTGAAGAGGCTGTGCTTTCTAAGTATGGAGATAACTGTTACGCATTATTCACTAAAAATAATTTCACTTTCATGTTATAAATCCAGAATGCGTATACATCTGTAGCATTAAAAATGTTTTTGCCTCTACCTGGGAGCGAACCCGCACCGTCACGGCGACAGCGCCTAGCCCTGCATTTTCGACGGCGCAACCAAATTGTAAAATGTAATTTATTGTTGTGATGTTCGAATACAAGTTTAAATTAAAATGTTGTACAAAACAGTGTCTAGCTGAGTTATACTCCGTAACGTGCAGATAATCATTTACTTGACTTAGATTAGATTATCATTCTTAATTCTATAAGATGAACAAGGAACTTTGAAAGCCACCGAACACGACAAATATGAAAATACTGCAGGCTCGGTTTGATTGAGCCTGTTGATGGGCAGTAATGGGAATGCTTATTACTGCCTACGCCGCCTAGCCCCGGGTTGAGCGCAACTCAGTAATTACGCCATTAAATAGTACAATTTCGATCCATCCCAAAGATGGTATGCATATGGCGGTGAACATGGAACCTTCAATGAGGTATTTTCAGATTAATACCATTCCATGTTCAGCGGCGTATGGTCACCAGATAAAAAAATGGGTTTGCCCTAAACGAGAAAACAATGGGCGGAACTAAACAGAAAGAATTTTGACAGGGGATCTTAGAATATAAATCCTGCATATCACAGACTACGCCAAAGGCAAAATTTAAAAACCAGGAAGTATATTCTTGGGGGTGATTGGACAATATCCAAATCTATATTGACTGGGATATTGAAACCACCTATCTACAGTACTGTGAACGTTTAAAGTTACAAAATTTGCGTCTATCGTGCGTCCGTCTATCGTGTATCATGCGTCTGTATAACGTGTATCGTGCGTTCGTCTAACGTGCATCGTGCGTCCGTATATCGTGTATCGTGCATCAAGCGTTTTTGATTTTATCATGCAACGTGGATAATTTACTTGCCAAAGCAAATTTATGTGAATATATTTCAACCATTCATCTTATATTTTGATAGCGTTTTCAAACTTTTAGAAATCTCGTACTCAAATTATATGAATCGGCAGTATCGTGTATCGTGCGTCTACCGTGTAAAGTGCGTCCGTCTATCGCGCATCGTGCGCCCGTCTATCGTGTATCGTGCGTCCGTATATCGTGTATCGTGAGTTTCGTTTGTAACCTAAAACGTTCACAGTACTGTATAAACTGGCCGAAATATTAAAACAAAAGGAATTTTAGAAGTACCATAAACATAGTACATAAGTATCGTGCTCAGCCAACCTTCAAAGGACGTAACTGATAACAGCACTGATTGAATGTACGGGGAGACTTTTTACAGCCGCCACACGGCACAAACAACGCTACTGTGATATTGAAATAGATTAAAAGGGAACTTTGAAAGCCACCGAACACGACAAATATGAAAATACTGCAGGCTCGGTTTGATTGAGCCTGTTTATGGGCAGTAATGGGAATGCTTATTACTGCCCACGCCGCCTAACCCCGGGTTGAGCGCAACTCAGTAATTACACCATTAAATAGTACAATTTCGATCCATCCCAAAGATGGTATGCATATGGCGGTGAACATGGAACCTTCAATGAGGTATTTTCAGATTAATACCATTTCATGTTCAGCGGAGTATGGTCCCCAGATAAAGAATGGGTTTGCCCTAAACGAGAAAACAATGGGCGGAACTAAACAGAATAGAATTTTGACAGGGGATCTTAGAATATAAATCCTGCATATCACAGACTACGCCAAAGGCAAAATTTAAAAACCAGGAGGTATATTCTTGGGGGTGATTGGACAATATCCAAATCTATATTGGCTGGGATATTGAAACCACCTATCTATAAACTGGCCGAAATATTAAAACAAAAGGAATTTTAGAAGTACCATAAACATAGTACATAAGTATCGTGCTCAGCCGACCTTAAAAGGACGTAACTGATAACAGCACTGATTGAATGTACAGGGAGACTTTTTACAGCCGCCACACGGCACCAACAACGCTACTGTGATATTGAAATAGATGAAAAGGGAACTTTGAAAGCCACCGAACACGACAAATAAGAGACATTATATTCCTGGGGCATAGCATTGCTCTGACAAATACATAATTCTGATTCAGTGTATTACTTGCCGTGTTAAACTTATTGGAACCTTATCATTGTAATTATTTTGGACGCAAAACACTTGAAATGTTACTGTTATATGGTTGGTCGTATTTCTTCATTCTATGACATCACATTTAGCACACAGTTAATTACTGTTTTAGTAGCTCTAATAAACGAAAACAGTGTTTCGGGTTTTTTGTATGACATGACCGACGTCCTTATACATGTACTAAGAAATTTACTGGGAATTTACTGCGACAGATTTTTGACAAAGACAATCAGTGTCAAGCGTAAATCTGAAATGAATACTCTTAAGATTTGAAAAAACACTATGAAAAAAGTTGCTATATTTAATACTTGATTCTATTCTTATATTAAATGTCTTCGCGCAATACCACTTGTCTACTTTTTGAGAAGATTCGCGGTGCTTGGTTTAAAATGGTGACAATTATTCGTAAACAACACGTTTGAGCCCATAACAAGTGTAAATGGCCTTAAAATGTTTTATTAAATATCTGCTATAAGAACATAAATTGTGATTCAACAAAATGTCTTATAATCTTTAACCAGTTTAATGTTATCAAATCCACATTCGTCATTGCACTTTCAACTTCAAAGAAATTTATCAAAATATTTCTAACCGCAAAATTAAGGTTAAAACATTTAACTTAGACAAATAAATTTTATTAAATTAAATGTTAAGCGCAATGACCACTGTTTATAGTCCTGTGTCCAAGGTTATAAAACTGAGCATGGAAACCAGTATCAAATCTCAAGCATCTGATTGGCTGAAATGGCGACTGAAAATGCATTTCCATTACTGCCCATGATCAGGCTCAATCAAACCGAGCCTGCAATATTTTCATATTTGTCATGTTTGATGGCTTTCAACGTTTCCTTTTCATCTATTTATTAACACTTGGAACTACACACAAGTATACATCGTTATACAATTATTCAGGTACCATTATACTTACACGCATTGTTAAATGTTTCTGAACCCTTCATTAGCTCATCGTGCAGCATATTTGTAATATCACATAAAATCATATTTGGTAAAGCTAATGGGGAACGTATAAAATAAATGTCAACTATCTTGAACTTATCTGAGAACATCCAGTGAGGATACAGAGGCAAAACGCCATGACAAAAGCGGAATTACTTGAAATAGAAGTGAATACGTATATTGTATGAGACACGATCTTCCTGAGGCTATCTTGGCACAGACAAAATTATTGCACTTCGTATTTCAGTGCATAAGTACTGCTATTCAAATAACACACACAAAGAACGAAGCAGGGACAGGGAATTGAAGGATGGGTTGATTTACAATTTATACATTTATTTACATATCTTCAGTAGACATTGGTCAGATTTGTTTTGAAATCCCAAATTATCCCCCAATGGTATTTTGTCTTATATCAAGAAATGTGTGCTGTATTTGTTCTGTGGTCCTCGTACATTTCTTTTTTTAAAGTAAGGTTTATATTAATTAATTCGGAATTGGATCTACCTTGAATAAACTGACATCGAAGCAAATCGACATTCTTTGGTATATGTGTATTCAAGTTATTGTTAAAAAATAATAAACATTTTTTTTCAAATAATTCAATGTAAATCAAGCAGTGATATTTCCTTAAAGGTCAGCGTTTTTCTTAACAGTGTTGAGTAAAATGAACTGCGCTTTCAAACGTTATTTATATAAAATACCCAGACAAGTGTTTGTTATGCATTCTATTTAAACATCCCATGTGACAGGATTTGTAATGGGCCTTTTTCTTCGCAGATTTCTCCTTGGCTTATTTCTTGTTAAAAGAAAACTGCTTACAGTTCAATACGAATATAAATTTTAGTATCAGTCAATACCGATTTCTTCTAACTGGTATTATATAATTATGGTCACATTGTGCATCATTTCTGAACAATAAATAATAAATAATCACCCTTCCGCTGGATCTATTGTATATAGGTTCTCGATGATGTCTCTATTTTGAAATTGATCTTATTATATATGGGCTGGAGGTTATAAAACTGAGTCGCCATTTCAGCCAATCAGATGCTTGAGATTTGAGACTGATCTCCAGATTAAGTTTTATGATCATGGGCTCAGGCGGTTTTATAAGTTCGATTTTTTTGTAATTAAGGAAACCTTTCGTATGGTGCATCTGTTTTTATAATAGTCGGTATTGCAAAATATTCTTAAATGGTTGGAAGAAATAAAATTCTGCACTTTTAGGTGCACGCTTTCCAAATAAAAGAAAACTCACGAATTTTAAAAGCTATGCCTGGTACGGAAATATAGCAAATAATAATCACTGTTATTAATTTAATTCAAACAATGTAAAACATGTATATCAGGAATCGCAACACTCACAAAACACAGCCCCTCCTCACGCAGAAAAGAAAAGAGGAAAACAGAGTAATGTGTTTATAAGTACTATGTTAAATTCAAATAAGACCTTCGGGGTTACCCTTGAAACGGTCTATGGCAAAATAATTTGTCACTGGGGGATTAAACCAGGTTCTATGGTGAAACAACCTCACACTTGCCTATCAGGTTATCAAATCAACACACACGTACAAGTTGGCTTGGTGAAATAACTCCAACACACCCATCAGCTCAACAATGTTGCATGCAAAAGAATCTTGTCGGAACATGTTGAACCGTCATTTATGTATTCGACAAATACTTTTTGTTCAGACAAATAAGATTTTCTTCTGATGCCTTTTATAATCGTTTTCAAATGCCATTGACTAAAGTAATTATTCAAATCAGCGACAAAAAGAATCAAACAAACTGAAATGACTTCAGATAAGTCTATAAAAATGTTCAAGTAACCATTTCCGGTAAATTAAACGGTAATATTTGAGCCAAATAGTCTACCTGGCGCAATTTTTGCATATAATGTTTCACATGTTTACACTTTAAAAGCCTTTTCGGTGATGTCAATACATTTTTTAGTTGTTTCTGTTTTTCTTAATATATGAAAAGGGAACTTTAAAAGCCGACGAACACGACAAATATGAAAATATTGCAGGCTCGGTTTGATTGAGCCTGATAATGAGCAGTAATGGAAATGCATATAACTGCTCACGCCGCCTAGCCCCGGGTTGAGCACACCTCAATATTTACACCAATAAACAGAACAATTTTAATTCATCCCAAACGATGGAATGCATATGGCGGTGAAGATGGAACCTTCAATGCGGTATTTTCAGATAAATACCATTCCATGTTTAGCGGCGTACGGTCCCCAGATAAAATAATGGGTTTGCCCTAAACGAGAAACAATGGGTGGAACTAAACAGAATAGAATTTAGACATGGGATCTGAGAATACAAATCCTTCATATCACAGACAGCGCCAAAGGCAAACTTTAAAAAGAAGGAAGTATATCTTAGGGGTGATTGCACTAAAAGGTCATTTGTTAATTTGCGCGGTATAGCCTGATGTAAGTAGCTTACTAAGATTATAACTACATTCGGATGGAACAATAATAATGTTGGGCCGTCGCGATGATTTTGTTCAGATAAAAACAATTGTCAGAGATCCAAGCATACGTGCTGTACACTATATATGTATTGCATCTTCGTTTACTGTGAAAACGTAGTGGAGTGACAAAAATATGATCGGCAATCACAATATTCCAATCAGGAATCATCGAGTTCCAGTATGACTTGTTTCATCCTTTGCAAAACGCGAGAATATCCAATTTGTAATACAGGAATAATTGCTGACAGCTTTTTTTTTTAAATTCTGAATGACTTCATTCCGATCACAAGAATACTGCAAACTACTCTAAGCAACTCTTCAACTCAATAGGCTATAAAACCGTATGTAATTATTGATGATTATATGCATGCACCACCTGTTCATAGTGCTGCATATGGTTTATAGCATATGGGCACAGTGTGAAATATACCATGTGAATTAGAAAGCTGGAACACTAATCTTCTATACTTTTGCAATACGAAAAGACCTCAACATGAAAAACAGGGTTGAAGGTTATAAAGCTGAGTTTGGAAACCAGTCTAAAATCTCAAGCATCTGATTGGCTGAAATGGCGACCAGTCGCCATTTCAGCCAATCATATGCTTGAGATTTGAGACTGGTTTCCATGCTCAGCTTTATAACCTTGGACACAGTTCCTGTACTATAAGCAATTCCGAGTTAAATGAATTCTTCTCCCTAAGGACATAAAGTTGCAGGGACAATTATGCAAAACACTGCCAACCAGACCATATCATTTTGTACAACATACGTGGTGATTAAATTACCAGTCGTATTTACCGTTCCATTAGATTCGTTTTTAGAATTATGAACAAATGTTATCGACCCAACATAGAGCCTTCCAACATTGTTCCTGGGATAGGTGACAATACATTAAAATTTAATAAATTTATACTCATTTTATTTTTTTACAATTACATCTTTTTAACTTAACATTGTCAAATGATGGCAATGAAGGTAAGACTTAATCAAACACACATCAAACAGTATAACACTATTGGATTAGACTGTAGATGTTCTATTTAACCTTGCTAGTGCGATTTTGATAAGATGTACCTGTTTATCTGCTGGATCGGAATGGCTCATATTTCTGAGTTCAATAGTTTAGCGGTTTGTTATAAAAACAGTTTTCTCAGCCTAAACATATGTTTTGTGTTTTGTGTTTTCCGCACCGAAACAAGACAAGTTATTTGAGGCATTGAATATATTTCTTAAAGTCGTGTGTTAACTAAAGCAACACATCTTATCTGCAAAACAAGCCATACAAATCAATTAATAATTCTATTTCTATTATTTCAATATGTTTGTAATCTAACAAAACAGGGAGTATAAGTTCGTGTTAAATGTAAACAAGCCAGCGTGAAGGCTGTGTTATTTCATAATTCATTTCAAGTTCTTGTTCATGTTCATCATAATAAATAATAGGAATGTTTTATTTAGATTGTTAATTACTAACAAAATTATATTCTGCAAAAGTATTGCGTACAATGCTTCCGGTCGAAGGACGATCTTAATTATTGCCTTATAATAACGATTCTATTGGTGTGCATAAAAATATTCTGGTTATTTAATATCTTTTTATCTCTGTCAAATAGCTAAATGTAGATTCTTAAAGAACATTTAAGCTTTTTAAGCTAACAAGATATTTTTTCATATTTTCGAATTTCGCTTATTTTTTTTACTAAACAAAACCAAAACAACAAATATAAACTAAAAATAACCACACTTCATTTCAAGTTATAAAGTTTATCTTTATAGCAATGTACATCGGTGTTTAAAGAAAACAGCTATATTTACAAGAAGCTGTACATGTACATGTAAACGAGATGAACGGTTCATTAACCTCCTACAAGGGATGTTTTGTGCCAGTCTTTATAGATGTAATCGCTCATTTGTTTTAAGCACGTAATGTAGTAATTACTAGATAAGAACATCGTGTGTACGATTTAGTTAGAAAGCCGTCACGGCGGTAAAATGCTGAGAATTTTCTTTCACTATATTAACAAAAGATAAACCGACATTCTTCAGTTATCTTCGCTATGCTATGACAGAATTTCGACGCTTTACAATCATAGAAAAAACACGCATATCAGTTATTGACCCACTCGGAAAACACGCATATCAGTTATTGCCCCACTCGGAAAACACGCATATCAGGAATAGCCCCACTCGGAAAACACGCATATCAGGAATAGCCCCACTCGGAAAACATGCACATCAGGAATAGCCCCACTCTGAAAACACGCACATCAGGTATAGCCCCACTCGGAAAACACCAATATATGGAATAGCTATGCTATGACAGAATTTCGACGCTTTACAATCATAGAAAAAAACACGCATATCAGTTATTGCCACACTCGGAAAACACGCATTTCAGGAATAGCCCCCACTCGGAAAACACGCATATCAGGAACAGCCCCACTCGGAAAACACGCATATCAGGAATAGCCCCACTCGGAAAACACGCATATCCGTAAAAGGCCCACTCGGAAAACACGCACATCAGGAATAGCCCCACTCGGAAAACACGCACATCAGGAATAGCCCCACTCGGAAAACACCAATATATGGAATAGCCTCACTCGGAAAACACGCATATCAGGTATAGCCCCACTCGGAAAACACATATTGCTGTCTTACCAGACAGCAGATAGGTGAAGAGAGCATGTGTTTATTAAAATATTAATATAAACAAAGACGCCACGTCAAATAACTTACCTAAAAGACCTTAAAGAAAGCCAGACAGATTTTTCATCGGCTAAACAACCAGGGTATAGGGGGTACCTACCTACCACTTTGCTCAACAGGTTCTTAAACAAACAAGTACAAGTTGTCTTGATGAATTAGCTTCAAACTACTCGTGCAATAAGTACAACATGTAAAAGACCTTTTTGAAATCATAGCATCTGGTTTCAAATTACAAGAGCCACAATCGCCTGAATACAATAAAACACTAGATGATTCTTTACAAGCTAACCTCTTGCAGATAGTATTTTCCAAGTACAGTGGCAATACTTAATATTTTACATTCACGTTGTAAATGTCGCGGTGTCATCATTTAATTTGAAACTTTTATTTTGTAGCAGAGCGTGACAGAAGGGTCTGTTAATCCATTAATAAAAATATAAATAATGCATATTTGTCACGAGTATTGCCCAGAACACGATCTATCTGACCTCCCTTGTCAACAAATATATGCAGATTCAATGATAATCATTACCAGACTTTCAGTTTTGTTTCTGTAGAATTAAATTGTTTTGACTGTTATATAGTAGTTAATGCTGTCAGACTAATATTAAGACTAGATGTGGAATTTTTTTTAAATTTTTTTTTCGACAGCCTTACGGACACTTTGACCAAACATTTTTGTAAACCATAAAATAAAAAAGGAGTGGCCTTATATTGGCAATATTAAACATCAATGCAATACAAACTGGTATGCATAATTCCATAGAGCAGTCAATCAAGAGTCAAACTATATTTTTCTCATAAATAGCTTCGTCCATGCGGATAAAATATACTTGGCATTGTACAACTCCTTTAAAAGCATAATTTGAAATTCGAATAACTCCAAATATATTAAAACAGGAATTATAATTTTTCAAGACAGTGATACCCGTTTTCATGTATATGATACATGTATATTCCAAAAGTTCACAAATACTTTTACTTTTATGAGCATCATTAGGTTTCAGGTTAAAAATGTGTTACTTTCAGACGACGCCACAAAAAATGCCGCCGACGACAACGAATCCACCGGTCACAATTCTGCTAAAAAGTCTGCTTTTATCCCAGGAGATACACAAGCTATAATATTAAATGTGAACAAACATTTTTTTATATAAATTTCGATCGATATGATACGCTAAAGCAATAATGGTTTTACTGCCTACAATTTGTTAAATAGTTCTATACATAATTATCTGGGCTGAAGGTTATAAAGCTGAGTTTGGAAACCAGTCTCAAATCTCAAGCATCTGATTGGCTGAAATGGCGACTGGTCGCCATTTCAGCCAATCAGATGCTTGAGATTTGAGACTGGTTTCCATGCTCAGCTTTATAACCTTGGGCACAAATATTCTCTTATTGAGTAATGTACATCGAAATAAGAAAGGGCACCGTACCTGATTTGATGTATTAGTTTGTGTTCTTAAAACCTGACATTTTCATTATATGGGTTGTTTCACATAATGAACGACGTTTTATCTCTGTTTCGTGGCTCATTTAAACTAATGTACTTTCTTAATGAACTGACAAACAAGAAGATGTTTTATTTAGCAAAGAGATGCTGGAAAATAACAAAATTAACTGAAAAATATTATACGGCGTTAGCAACAAATTAATATACCGAGTTCACAAGAAAATGTATTGTACAATGTGTGCCATTTATTGTAGTCCTTCCCTAACAATTCAAAACATTTAAATTAATTACTTTTAATTAACTAGAGGTTTTCTAATAAAAAAATAACAACTATTCTAACATTTGTTAAATACTAAGACTTCCGCGGATATTTAATTGTCATTTTAAATATCGCCATGCCAACAATACATGACATCATATGTTTCCCACAGTGGCTTCCGTTTATAACAAGCACACCTACAGACATTAATTAAATACTCTGTCTCAGGTCTATAGGGACATGCGTCTCTATCGAAATTAATCGGAATTTATGACAGATGTATAGTGAACGGAATTTACAGACACTGTAACGATTCAGAACCAGTTTGTTGCTGGAACTTTAAAATACATTAACTATACTATTGCGCAAAGTACTTGACATTCGTTTGATTCTCAGTAGGGTACTTTGTAAATGAACGCAAATCATTTTCGCTGCATAAGTCTGATTAAAAAAGTACTTAAACACCTTAAATAAAGCAATACGCATGATCTATTATATCTATTATATCTAAATGGGCTGACGAGTTTTTAAAAATGACGTGCAATCAATAATAAAAAGACTAGGTTACTGTTAGCGGCAACGCAATTTCGCCTATTTGCCTATTTAAAACACACATACCCGTGTGATTTGTTACATCCTGGAATTATTTAAACTGTTTAAGTAAAACATGAATATCCACATAAATTTGAAGAAAAAAAAAACGATCCGCGGTTCGACCTCTACATCGTGATTACTCCAACGAAACTACCTATATGTGCAACCTTTTGTTCTTTTTGTTTGTTTTCAAATCATATTGATTCAACTCACCCTATTATCAATTTACCAATTTGCATGGGCGATTTCGCAAATTTTCTTATCATCCAAGTTGAAAAATAGAAGCAGACACGGCTGAAACATATTTCGTTCTTCATCACTTGACCATGTGCTTTGACCCCTGTCGATACGATAAGGTTGTCGTAGTAACTTTCTTACGATGCTTAAGTGCAACTTTTATATTCGCATCTTTTCATTAAATTTACTAAATAAATTTTGTTTTCCAATCCTAGAAAAAAGTGCGAATATGTCTCAAAAAAGTCCCCGGGATTTTGATATGGTGGTTTGTTATGGCATTGGGCGAAATCGCGATTATCCTAGTAACTTGATTCAGTATTAAACTTCTTTAACAAAGCGCTACACCGTTCTATGTTTTCATCCTCAAAGTCTGTAATTTCTTGTCTGATGACTGTGTTTTCCAATCTCAAATAACATAATTATTTAACTGACATTAAGTATTCCATCCCAAATGTGACCTCTAATCAGTTTAAGAATTTTAATTATTTTCTTTGTCCTTTAGTCTTTGAGGTCGTTTTTTCAACCTTTTAAACATACTGTTTTCGCAGTGTTGTTTAAGTACCATTAATTTAGTACATGCTTCAGGTGTGATAATTGTGTATTTTGTTCAGATACACAACATAACCTGCATATATATGTTAGGTTTGTGAAAGTTCCCTGTATATGCACTTAAAATATGCAAAATCAAACTAAAAATTTCATATTTACCGTCATTTGCACACTGTCGTAAAGAATGTAGCTAACTGGAACAGTGTGTTTATATAAAGTTACGCTAAAGTCGCTCTCACACTGGGCTCCGCGTGTTGATCGCGTGTGCATCGCGAGGAAAAACTGTCAAACGCGAAGTAAACGCGGTAACAAGTGGATGACACGTGAATGAAACGTGGAGGACTCGCGAATAACAAGTGGGCACACGCGCGAAAAAAATCACACGCGCTCGGAGCCAATTTTTATTTTTGAGCTGCACAAAAATTAGGAGCAACGGCCACCGCGTGTGGCACACGTGGTGTAAACGCGGTACAAACGCGGACCAAACGCGATAACACGTGGTACACTCGCGGATCACAAGTGGACGACAAGTGGTCACTCGCGGGCATACGCAAAATTTCTTTGTGTGATTGCGTGTGTAGCGCTTGTAATCCACTTGTGATCCGCGTGTCTACAGCGTTCCTAGCACGTGTGATAGCGTGTGCTCCGCGTGTAAAAGGCTTTCTCAGGGATTATGTCACCAGTCATCCGCGTGCCATTCGCGTGTTTTTGCGATTGAACCACGACTGATTCGCGTGTTGTCCACGTCCCAATCACGTGTGTACCACTAGTTATTTCAGCTATAAAAAGATCGCGTGTGGGCCAGTTTTCATCAGTTCTGATGTAGACGCTAAGGAGGCAACATGGATCCGGCGCATCTGATTATGCTGTTGCATCAACATCAGAACCAGCTACTTCAGGTTCAGCAAGTCCTGAATGCCAGAAGAAGAGTGAGGAGAAGACGAAGAAGAGCCATATGGGTGCGCCAATGGATCATTCGCAGGCCACAGCTGGGGCTGTATGACAGGCTGATGGTGGAGCTGAGAAACGAGGATCCCCGTGCCTTCACGAACTTTATGAGAATGCCTCCGGTGATGTATGATGAACTGGTGGAAAGGCTGACACCAGCACTGACGAAGGAGACAACCCGTTTGCGAGCTCCCTTGGACCCAGGCTTAAAGGTGGCCATCACCTTGAGGCACCTTGCATCAGGTTCGAAATACATGGAGATGCAGTATGGCTGGCGTGTTCCAAACAACACCATAAGTCTCATTGTTCGTGAAGTTTGTGATGCAATTGTGCATGTATATCGTGAGGAGATGCTGACACCTCCAGAAACTCCCCAACAGTGGCAACAAATTACAGACGATTGGCTGAACAGATGGAATTTCCCTCACGTGGTTGGAGCAATAGACGGCAAACACATAGCATGCAAGGCCCCTCCCATGTTCATCTTCTTGGACTGCCTGTCCTTGCTGCCCTTGGGGATCTCGAGGGTGCTGCTCTCCACCTCCTCGGTAGCAGTATCAGGCTCTGACACGTTTGCCTTCGGCCTGGCCCTTGCTTGTCTCTTCTTCATATTGGGCGTGGAGGTGTACTTCTTTGATTTCGGTGCCATGACGGTGATGTTTACTCAACGAAATATGGATCGGAACTGATCAAGAACACCTGGCGCGGCGGCTTTTATACACGCGGGCGGCAAGCAGGGCACAAGTATGTAACTCACACGCGGATAACACGCGGTACACACGTGGGGCAGACGCAGAGCACACACGGTACACACGCGGATCACAAGTGATACACACGCGCTGCGTTTGATCACTTGTGACGCCATTTTCTGACCACAAGCGTTCACACACGGAGGACTCGTGGTGGACACGCGAAGGACACGCGGAGCACACGCGCGCGTGTGGTCCACTTGTCATTCGCGTGTCCAGCACGTTTGAGACAATTTTGTTGATTTTCACCGCGTGTAGAAAAAAATTGCAAATTAAAAAAAAAAATCACACGCGATCAACTCGCGGAGCCCAGTGTGAGAGCGACTTAAGCTCTGATAAAGGAATCGTAGCAAGTACAACCGATTAACTAGCTCATGTGAAGAACAAGACATTTAGAAATGTCTTTTCAATAAATATTTAAATAAAGAAATCAATATTTTAATACGGTCGAGAGTATTAAAATCCAGCTATCAAAAGCAATTAATTAACTAAAAGGAAAAGCAAATTAATAATGCAATAGAACGATTATTGTAAACAGAATTCGCCTATATAGTTTAAATTCATAAAGTGACATTTGCAAATGATAGCTGCCGCTATTGGTTTTTAATAAATCTTCAGATTTTCTCAAAGTATATTTTCTCTGTATAATTTGATCCCTGATGTTTGATGATAAAAGTTTTTTTTTTTCGAAACCACATTCCGATTGATCTGATACAAAAGGAACATATGCATATCAGGAATCGCCACACTCAAAAAACACAGCCTCCCCACGCAGCGAAAAAGAAGAGAGGAAGAGAGAGAGAACGCATGTTTTATATATGTATGTCAATTCAAATAGGACGTCACAAACAATTAATAAACAAGAGAACCTTTGGGGATACCGCCTTGGAACGGTCAGTGGCAAAACAAATTGCCACTGGGGGTTTAACCCAGGTTCTAGGGTGCACCAACCTCACACTTGCCCGCATACAAACATATAAACATAAGAATTTAATAGCATTGCAAAGCCAAAGGGCGGGTACTCAATGATCTTTCCGAGACCAGAGCACCTGGTCTGCATCTGCAGTCTGCAGTCTGCACCAAATCAGCAAGAACACGATGACAGGGATAAAAGAAACAAATCGAGCTTTTAGGTTCTTTTAAGAAAAGATTTCCCCATAAATTTTCATAAACTCTTACACCCCTGCCACCGTCATGCAACCAAAGAGGTAAGCATAATGATCAACTGTAGATGGGTATAAGAATTTAGTAAAAATATCAACCGAATTTCACCTGAGGAACTCTAAACATTAACCAAACATTAACTTTAGATATCTGATTGTGTTCACTGCTTCCAGGAGATCCAATTATGATCTTAATTATTTCCGCAAGATAATATTGCTATCAGGATATACATTTGAGAACCACTTCTGCCGACATTCATAAATCTTAAAGAATAGTCTATCTAAATATCGTATTCCGAATCTCCCATAGGATTCGAACCAACAACATGTACAGTCGCTTTTTTTAAACAAAAAAACAACAACAAGCAACTACCTTAATAAGTTGATATTTTAAGTAAGATATTCAAAGAAACATACTTACACAGCCACAACAATAAAAACATGTACGCGGAAATCAAATTATTGCAAATGTCATCCACGTTTGCAATAATATGTCGTTCGCAATCTATTTAATATATTACATGGTCCACAGAAAACGATAGCTGACCTAAATGGTTATCGTTAGAAGAAAGGGATGAAGGTAACATATGTAAATTTAACAAGAAATATGTTTAAATTATAATCGAATATGCGTATTATCTACAATGCTTCATTCGTTGAAAAACTACGCCAAAAGCTACTCTAAGCTTACGTGTAGACAAAATCTGACTATGCTTATTTCAAAACCAATATCTCGCCTTATAAATTACTTACTAAGTTTGTTTAGATATCAAAATGGTTAACAGATCAAAAAGGTTAATATTAGAGGTTGGTTTGATTGAGCCTCCCACGGGCAGAAATGGTATTGCTAATGCCGCCTTGTCCCGGGTAGAGCGCAACACAATATTTACACCAATAAACAATAAAGTCATTGGAGAGTATTTAATGTCATTTAATATCGACAGCATTACGCTACGCGTCCGATATAGTTCTTTGCCATTATCTTACATGTATGCGAAACTCATTAATCAAACGGAAACGGATATGCCTAGTACCGTGTCACTCTGAAACTATTACTAGGGTGTTACTTAATGCTGAAGATTATAAAACTAAGTATAGAAACCAGTCTCAACTTGCAAGCATCTGATTGGCTGATATGGCGACCAGTCGCCATATCATCTAATCCGATGTTTGAGATTTGAGACTGGTTTCCATTCTCAGTTGTGTAACCTTGGGGACAAGTCTTACAGTGATAAAGTCGTTACATAACGTGTAAATCCCCCATGATAATGGTAATTAAGGAAGTGTCGTGCCTTGTGAACCCCGCAATGCAGATCGAAAATGCTAGTATAGCGTGACGTGCAATATTGAACAATTAGTCTACGACAGAAATAAAGTCTCGGAAATTTCACATAAGTTACATGGTAGGACATCCCTATTTTTTAAAGTTAGCATGCATATTTGTGTAAAGTATACCTACAAGTAAAAAAAAACGAATTTGAAAAAAAAGTTCTGTCAACAAGGCCGACTTTGGTGTAAATGAAGTAACAACAACAGCAGACACGCTGAGATATATATAACAAATACTGCAATTTGGGATCATAGTCAACACATTTCTCTGGGAACAATCGGTTTTGGTTTGAAGGAACCTAAAATATGTGGAGTCCATTTAATACAATTTGTATATAATACGGCTAAGCGTTCTTGATCTCTTTTCTTTACACACTTTAGGTGCTACATGTACAGTTGATCTGCCTTAGCAGCCACTTGCTTTCAACAACCACATGTTTTAAACAGCCAGTTTAAATACGTCCTTAACTGAAGTTTTGTATTATTTTTTACATGTTAAGCACCCACTTTTTGTCACTCCCTTGAGTGGCAGCTTACAATGTTTTAAAGGTTTGGCATATTTTATTTGATTTATCCAACCACGAATGCATAATGTTCAGTTAGGATGGCATACTTTTATAGCTGCGTACAACTCAAAGTAGATCCATATGCCAGATATGTCCGACCAGATTCGGACGGAATAGCGGGGAATAAAGTTGCATGTTATCTGCCAATATATACAGAACTTAAGAGAAACGTATGAATCGTCTGTTAGTTTCTATCTCACTTTCTGGTAAACCGATTATATTCCTGTCAAAAATGTCTGAGTGGATGAATTATTTGTATTTGACAACAGTTCAATATGTATAAAATCAGTAAGAGCTTGAGTGTGTTCGTACACGACAAGTATACGCAATTGACACTGTTAATGCCATTGAAGCGAAAAAGCAACCCGTCTTGATCCCATTCAGACACAAATAAAACGCACAAATTTGAATCGTTCGAAAATCGAGGGAGTTAAAAAAAAACGGTAAAAAATAAACCGATGATTCGATGATTTTTTTAAAATTAATACCATAATTTAGATGATGGAATTCCCTCGTTGTATAGTACATTGTAACCTAATATTATTATCAGACTGTTTTTTTGTTTTGTTTTCAAGAAAACAACAATTGTGGAGGAACAGAACATTTTATAACTTAACAGGAAATCTGAAAATGTCATTTCAAATATATACATATATTTTATTCATAATCGAAAATGCAATATTAATCATGATCTAAAACGTCATTTGCAAATAGTATATCGATCATTCCTATAGATTGGCTGCTAGCTTACATCACAGATTCACCACGCTGGCGACGATCTTGCATTTGTATTTATACCAAATAAGAGGATTGATAAAGGCTGATTACATAATGTTTTGTCGTAAACACACCTTTAAGCTTTCTGTTTAAATTAAAAATAAAACACTTTAAGGAGCATTGTCTTCTGGATGTGACAATTCCTGGTACGCATATCTGACTTTTAATGAAAGACTAAATAAGTTCAACAAGGTAGTCTTATGAAGTGGCAATTCCTGAGTCGCATTTCTGACTTTTAATGAAAGACTAAGTACATGTAAGTGCAATTGTTTTCTTATAGGTGGCAATTCTTGATACGCATATCTGACATTTTATGTAGGACGGAATCAATGCAATTCTATTTTTTTTTATAAATACAGAATGAACAAGGTTCAAGAGAACAGGGTACATGAGGCAGTATCGTAGGTAAACATTAATAAAACAGTATATGTTTCTCAACTCAGGCCACAGACAAAACATTATATTTACAGATTAATATTTTACTCAATACTTCAAACACAACTGGCAATTAAACTTTTAAAAAGGGTCAACGTTTTGTTCAAACACTTATTATAGTTACAATGAACATATGTATATCCAAAATAATATAAAATCAAATCAACATGTGATATGGAATAACTCTGAAATAAAATGTGGAAATAAGGCAGTGTTTTTAAAGAAGTGGTATGATAAGGGCATAATTTTCATAGAAGAGCTCTTCAATTTTAGAATGGATAGATTTTATTCATTTTCCGAAGCTAAATTCCTTTATAACCTTTCCACAAATGACTTTCTTGATTATCTTAGAATTGTGAACTCCATAAATAAGTTTCCAAAAATCAAAATGGAAGAAACTTTAATAACACAAACTAGAAGTGTTACATCAAGAGAAAAGTTACAAAGTATCAAGAAACCAAACAATTATCTGTATAGTATTTAAATAAATGATATTAAAAAAGAGAATGTGAGTGCAGAAATTAAATGGAAACAAACAGTTGACGAAAACGCCAATATAGAGTGGAAAAGTGTTTATTTTATGCCATTCAAAGCGACAATCGATACAACATTAAGAAGTTTTCAATATAAGTTTCTGATGCGTCTAATACCAACAAATACATACCTTTTTACATGCAAGTTAGCCACATCTAGACTCTGCGACTTTTGCTGCATGCATAGTGAAACTTTGGTACATTTATTTTGGAAGTGTCACATAACTCAAAATTTATGGAATCAACTAGGGAATTATCTTAAATCAAAAAATATAAATATAAGGTTTAGTCTTCAAAATATTTGTTTCGGTATAGATAAACCCGGTCAATTCAACGATTGTTTAAATTATATAATAATTCTGTGTAAATTTTATATTTATAAAATGAGACTATTAAAACAAAAACCATGTATAGATATCCTTCAAAAATATATAGATTACAGAATATCTTTGGAAAGAGAGATTGCACTGCGTTATGATAAGGTAGTAATTTATAATATGAAATGGCAAAGATTTATAAATTAACCGACTTCTCAAAACTTTTAAAACATGTTTGTTATTATTTTCTGTATTGTTCTTTTCTCAGAGAAAACACACACGATCAAAATAATTTTTTATTATTTTTTTGTCTTTTACAGAAAATTTCTATTTTTCTGTTTTTTGTTGTTGTTTTTTATATATAATTTTTTTTCTCATCATACTTTTTTGTTAAAAGAACTGTTAAGCAAAGATACTTCCTATTCTTCTCTTAATTGTAGATCAGCCACATACAAAGTTGATGTTAAACAAGATTGTATCTCAAGATAAGGACAGCTTACAGTTGTTTTCATTAAAAAAAATGTACGATTTGTTTATACATAATCTAATACACTAGGAGAGTTACTTAACAAAGATACAGTTGTTTTCATTAAAAAATATATGATTTGTTTAAACATAATCTAATACACTAGGAGAGTTACTTAACAAAGATAAATTTACAAAACTTTAAAAAATGGTATAAAGATGTTAATGTAAGCTGTATAGAGTTATAAAAGGAATTAAATGTGTCTTGATATTTCTACAATCAACTCTGTCTAAAAACACCAATCAGGGGAAGACCAAAAAGTGATCTCTAAAGAGAGGTGGTCTTTGTTTACATGTAAATATATTCTTTATGTCAGTCAGGGGTACAAATAAACTGTGGTCTTTACCAGCAGGTGGTTTAGGTTTAAGTTTACACATGGTCTTTGGCACAGGTTTGACTGTATTAGAAATATTTATCAAAGAACATTTCTAAATAAGCCTTTTTTATTTGAAATAGACTTACCATATATATATGTTTAGATAAACGAATCACGAATTATTAGTCTTATATATACATGTGTATTAAATTGCATATGTTTTGTTTTTCCCTGTTTTTCATGTAAACAGATTATGTATAAAAAATAAACGGGGTTACCCGCAAGGGGCCTCAAATGAGAAAAAAAACAACATGTGTTGGAATAAATAATTTTAAAGTTGACCCTTGCAGGAACCAGGGTTATTTTAACAGTGTCACTTTAATGTTTTTAATTTTAACCTTCAAGGCAAAAGCTAAGTATACATGATTTTATATGAAGCCAAAAAAGACTTCAAAATAAAATAAGATTTGTATGACAAATCATTAAGGTTGGAATTGTTTACGAAGTTGATTAGATGGATTATTTTTCATGTGAATTTTTCCCCTTAATAAACAATGTCGATGACATTTAAGAAATGAATACAAATGTTCAATTTGAAAAGATAAATCCTCTCCAGTTACATACTTTAAAAGAAAATTACTTATATTATTAATTTTAATTTTGTGCCATTTCAATATCGTTATCAATTTAAGTCAATTATTCTATGTTAAAACTACATCTTAATTTATTTGTTGTTGTTAACTGCTGGTGAAAGATTTTGGCATTTAAGTTATTGAAAAGTAACCTTAACCTCGGTGTCTCTTTGAAAACTTGTTGATTTTTTATTTTACGAGTTAATTGTTTATCAAAACAACGCAAAGGATAAACATTTCTAACCCGTACAAATCTTAAACGACATTGAAAATGATTAGAAAGCGGATGATTAAAGATTTAAAAAAAAAAGATCTGTGCCCAAGGTTATAAAGCTGAGCATGGAAACAAGTCTCAAATCTCAAGCATCTGATTGGCTGAAATGGCGACAGATGCTTGAGATTTGAGACTGGTTTCCAATCTCAGTTTTATAACCTTCAACCCAAATGACTCTGATTCCAGTCTTTCAAGATGACAGATATAAAGAATCTAGCGATGCAATCATTTTTATTTCATGCCAATGTTTAGAATGTTTATCACTAAACAAAAATCAAATGACTGTTGCACCATTACCTCGTTGACGCCAGATAAAGAATCTAGGGGAAAACCATATCTTCATGAATTCAAAATATATGTTCCGATGTTTTTAAATTTCTTTGTTTGTGTGTTTTTGATTGCAACACTGTTGAGCCAATGGGTGGTAGGAATTATTTTACCAAGACAACTTGTACTTGTTTTGTGATACGAGAAACCTGTTGGGGCAAGTGTGAGGTTGGTGCACCCTAGAACCTGGTTTAAACCACCACTGGCAATTTGATTTGTCACTGACCGTTCCAAGGCGGTGTCCCCAAAGGTTCTCTTTTTCATTAATTGTTTGTGGCGTCCTATCTGAATTGACATACTTGTAACAAACATGCTGTCTCCGAACGGGTTCGTTCCCAAGTACGGCAATATCATTTAACTAACTTGATGGATTTTTAGCTCCAAACAAGATGATTACTCGAAACCGTTGCAATACAATGCACCCGCGCATACAAAAAATAAGAAGCTAATGTCAAGCGGAAAAGGTGAGTACTCGAGGAACAAAGATTGAGACCAGAACATTGAGTTAAACCAACAAGAACAAAAAACCAGGAATCAAACAAATAGATCGAGCTTCTACGTTCTATGTGTAATATTTCGTGTACTCCTTTCAAACTGCTTTTACTGCCATGCAAATAAAGAGGTCAAAAGGACACGACAAATTATTGTCAGTATCATATTACTCATGTGGGCAATTAAACGATGTTTTGTGTTATTAAGTTATTTAGTTTTTAGGAATTTAACAAACAAACAATGTAGAATTTTAGGGAATTTTAAGATCAAATTATTTTTCTTTTTTCTGTTCTAACGTACCTCAACATATGTAAAATAAAGATACATTATTGTGCCAAGTTTTATGGAACGGCATTTTGCCGTAAGAGAGATTTTAATAATTTTCATTTTATCGATGAACGTGCATTGATGACAGTAGATGGTCCTTTAATTTAGAAATTGGATTCGTGATGCATGCTAACAGGTCGAAAATCTAAATCTCTTTCATTTGCGTATATTGTGCAATAATGACACGATTTATATAAAAAAGTTTATTACTCGTATTGCAATTTTCGTCAAAGTTAACATGATTCGTGATCTTGTTCTATTTCTGTTGCGTTTCTTAAGCCTATGAGTGTAGAAAAACTCGAACTTGATTCTAAGGATTCGTGCTTATTTTCAATTTCTGCTGCGTTTCTAACGACTTCGAGTGTAGAAAATAGGAGAACGTGTCGTGACTTATTAGTGGAATCAGACAAGCCAACATTTAATCCTCTTCAAATGAACTTAATTTACAAAAAGTACTATATTGATCCCAGGCTAGAGACTTTTCTACTTTGTCACCTTTGTTTTTTTTTTGCTGTTACTTTTAAATGTAACTGTAATTAAAAGAAATTAGAAGAATTAGCAACATTATATTTTATGACTGACATCGGTCGTTAAATTATTAGTTGAAGGTGGTAAAACGGCGAAAAAGTCTTTGTATTAGTGATTTTAATTTATCACTACTGCTATATGCCAACACGCATTACTATTTTTCCAGCTCATATTTGCTCGAGGTTAAAAATAATTCCAATGACCACATTATCCGAAACTTCTTTTCTTCTTGACTTCAAAAGAATAATGCCTGATGCCGAGTCTCAAGTAATCCTTAAATATCATATTCGTGACATCAAATATTTCATGTATTTGGCTAACTTAAAGGTTTTTTAACATTTTCATTTTAATTCCAACTTGAAGGAAAATCTCGCATTATTATAAACTTTAAGCCAGAATAATACTCTTAATAAACTATTAATTGTTCTTCAAAAAGATGTGTGCGTCATCGTCAAGCAACAAAGGGATTAAAAATAAATCAAATATTGCCCAGACAACCACCAAACATTCATGAAAAAGAACTATTGCGTGTATAAAAAACGAGATTTCTAGGTCAAATAAAATACCAAATTTATTTATTTACTAAGAAGGGAGTTTGGTGATGATGATTTTGATAAAAAAACGTAAACAAATGAAAAAAACAAACATAAATTATTCCTCGTTGAAAGTTTTTCATAAATACATGGTGATAGGATCAAAAGAAACAAAAAGCCGACATTAATTTTATGCTAGTTGATTAACTTCTTTATTAACCTATTAATTTATGGATTTGACTGACGTTATAAGAAAGCATTAAACGTTATTATCAGTTTAAACAAAACAGTAAACATACAATATTTTATAATCCCTTTATAAGAAGTACATTCTTTGAAGAAATTTACATCCATCTAATGCGTTTTACTTTCGTTATGTTATTGCTTAAATCGTTGTTTTTAAATGAAGCATGAGCATGTGTCGATTTTCTTTATATAAAACAGTTTAATATGGATATCAGTGCCCAAGGTTATAAAACTGAGCATGGAAACCAGTCTCAAATCTCAAGCATCTGATTGGCTGAAATGGTGACCAGTCGCCATTTCAGCCAATCAGATGCTTGAGATTTGAGACTGGTTTCCAATCTCAGCTTTATAACCTTCAGGCCAGGAATTGTATAGAGGAGAAGAAAGCATGGTTATACAATGGTAAGTTTCAAAATAGACGCCACAAACAATTAACAGAAGTGAGAACCCGTTGGGTTTCAGCCTCGGAACGGTCTGGTGATATTACTAAAACCCTAAGAGTGTACACGGAAATCGAAGCCATATACACTGGTCCAGAAATATTCCGTTAACCTTAAAAATTCAATAATAAGCCGACAAGTCCGTGTCTGTGGAGATGAACAAAGACAAAGCCAATTAAACAATTAACGTTTACCGCCAATGAAAAAACTAGGTAACATGAAACATTTTTACGAGTTCAATGCCCTCTTTATCCTGACAAAAATGTACTTATTTTAAAGGAGTTCTCTTAAACTAGTTAAAATACATACGAATGAACGAAGTATGAACTATGAAATAAACCGGACTTTTGTTTTTATATTTCGTCGATATGGTTGGTTTCAATATTGTAGCTTTTGAAATGCCTCAATCACAAGAAGGATAATACTAAAATACTGACTGTTGTTTTATTTGTCTTCTGGAGTATTCTTTGATATGGAGGATTTACATTATCAGATCGCTGGTCAAAAGTTTATTGCATTAAAATCTGCCCACTTTTTTCATTTAGAGAAATTCTTTCCTTTTTATCACGGGACCATACATGAAAATGAACATGGAATGGTGTTGCTGAAAACAAAATATCGAAGGTACCATTTTTACCGTTATAGGCATACCATCAAAGGGGATTGATCACAATTGTATTGTTTTCATGTGTAAATATTGCTTTTCCCAAAACCTGGCCTAGGCGGCGTGGGCAGTTATATGCATTTAAATAACTGCCTTTGAAAAATCTCAATCATAACCGAGTCTAGATTGTTTTTAAATATTTGTCCCCGCTGCATCTATTACTTAAAGTCAAAATCAATGTTGCGTTTATGGGAGAAAATAAATATGTGAAATATCTGGAAACCTCTGAAATAATATCATGGTGATCGGAACCTCTCTTTATTAACAAAAATAATGAAGAAGAGTTTCCTGTCATTAATATACGCTTCACCAGCAGATAATAATACGTATTGTCTCTAAAGACATCAGCAAGCTCTTGATAAAAAACACTGTGAGAGTAATTGAATTATTCTTCATAAGCTGTTATTCTGCTGACACACATCTGGCTCCAAGGTTATAAAGCTGAGTATGGAAACCAGTCTCAAATCTCAAGCATCTGATTGGCTGAAATGGCGACCAGTCGCCATTTCAGCCAATCAGATGCTTGAGATTTGAGACTGGTTTCCAATCTCAGCTTTATAACCTTGGGCACTGAATAACACGTATGTGTATGATACATGATGTCAAATTAGCTAAATTTATTTTTTCTAGCAAATAAGAAAAGAGATACTTTTATTTAAGTTATGTTTTATTGCTATTTTACTTTGCCTTATATGAAGGCATTGAGTAACGCTTTATCGTTGTATAGATAATTGATATAGAAAATATATGTCTTTTTTTTCGCAACATTCCTTTGTTAACATACTTTTCTCTATGTATATGTTTATGTTGTAAACCGCCGTCAAATGATGGCAAAAAACATGTATGATAATGTTTATGCCAATAAAAGAACTTTGACTTGACTTGATACATGTAAATGTAACGAGGGTTAGGTAATTATTCTGCTCTAAGCGCACAGTTTTTCTTTTACATTTAATCAATTTTAAAGTAAAATTGGAATCTTATAAAGTATTAAACTAAATAAAAATGGTTTTGGGCAGGTCGTAGAAAAATCTGTCTCCGGTGATATTTTTGGATTGTTTGTGTTTACAATAGCCACAATTATGTATTATTTTATCATAATCAATGGGGACTTTGTTACTCATTTGGATGGTTTTAGATTTAAGAACATTTTACCGCAATATGAGCAAAAGGGCAATGTGATCAAATTTATCATGATGATGATTTCAAGAAATAGTTTCATTTGCCGAAGACACCTTTGGTCTTGTCGCGCAATATTTAAGAGAGCGTCTGGGTAGCTGATGTGTATAACACCCACTTTCAAGGATGTTCCTATGTTCAAAACCAAAATTGATTACGTCTAAATATCCGTTAATGAATTTCATGAAAAGATAATATTTACAATACTGTTATATCTTTCAGAGAAAAAACCGATTGATGGTGAAATTTAATAAATTACTAAAACTATAACTAAAATAACATTAAATAACGGTACTTGAAGTGTTAAAGCTTAAAAAAAGTTTAACATACATGTATCACCAATTTATTCATTCAATCAATTTTAATAATCTGGGGGCAGCTGGGCTGTGGTATGTAAAAATAACGTTCGGCGCGCTATTTGGGAGTTGGCTTTCAATACACTGAAAACATTCAGTTGGTTTATAAAGTTCAACGCATTAACTTTATCTACCTTAAAACTTGTTTGAAATTAGAAGTGAGTTTTGTCTTCTTAAGTAAACAGCCGATTAAACAATGTTGATTTTGTTGTTGTTTGAAGTTGTAGTGGTTTTTTTTGTTGTTGATGATGATGTTGTGAATTGTAACAAAAACTTGGGAGCCAATAAACAGTATTGATCTTTTTCGACACGCATGTAGTCCCAGTTATTGTATTGGTGATCGTCAGGAAAAAAAGGTATCTTTCATCTGATCTAATAATTTAATTACCGTTAACGCTAGGAACAGAGTAACCGACGGCAATTTCCCAACATAATTTCGATTAAAATGTTTAGCGTTTGCTGACACCTTAATCAAACCTAATTAGTTTTTTCTTAAGTTCTCATCAGCAAGTACCAATCTCCTAAATGTATTCATTGACAAGACGTAATTTATCACAGAACACACGTTTCAAACGTTCAAACGCAACTGATGAAGAAAAAACAACAACAGAAATCTTCTTAATTTGGCTGACCTTTCACTACATTCTGAGTAAAAAAGACATATGCGTTGCAGAAAAATTTACAGTTGTTTTTCTAGGTTTATGTTCTGCGTAGTTTGTTGCCTCAAGTCCCTGAAAACTAAGACGGGAGAAAACAATGATAACAGTAATTGAATTCTTCAACTAGATTTCATTGCAATCATGCTGGTGGCCAAACTATTGATCATTCACGTTTGGCAATGTCAGTTACGTTAGTGCTAGTATTTATTCTTATCGATAAGGTAATGTTAAAAAAGAAAATATTTTATTGAACTATCAGAAATAATAAAATGATTGAGGAGTAACATCACAAAAATACTTATGACATCCTTAAGACATAAAGAACGAAACACTTATACGCATGACTTGCATGCATGTATTCTGTCCATCCGTCCTATGAAACATGCAGCCAATCAATGCACGGTCATAAAAACTAACGATACAGTTCTTGCAACCTACATAATCTATTTAATCTATTGAAATTCCTATCCGTTATAATCAGGCTAACCTAAAGTAGAGAGATCATGACGGCATAATATTTAGTATCATTTAAATGGCATTACCCATACTGCTAATCGAAACTGTACCTAAATAGAAAGCGACTAGCCGGATAACTCCAAATAAGCTTTATAATGAGATAGCCGGTACAGCATCAAACAAGATCGCGCGGCCTGTCATACAGGTGATTATCATTGCATGATCTCGGTAACAGATTATTCCCTTATAACATGTACAGACTTATTGTAAGGGGAGGTTTTTTACAGCAACAACACTTACAAACCACGCCACTGTGAATTTTAAAATTGTGTTATTTCCCATACTGGTATTCGCACTTATACAGTTCGGGGACAGCGCCACGCTTAGAACGTGCTACCGGCTTTTAACGTGTTTCTTTCTAGAACGTAGAATGTAATTCTAAATGCTACATGTAGCTAAAGACTTCGCAGTCGCATGCTCGTAATTACGTTTGACAAGTAAAATTAATTAATCATTTCACTTAGACCGGATTGCAATCACTCATAGCTTTAATTTCGTATCCTTGCGATGTTCAAAAGCACGTTGAACCTTATTTAGAAACAATTGGAATTATTTATTTCGGATAGAATTGCAAGTGGTTGACACAGATCGTTAAAGCATACTTTGTTTATTATATATTTCACAAAGAATTTTAAATAAGACATGTTCTAATGTTGATTGATAACATAAATTGTATTACGAATATAATTAAATGAGCAGATACAATATAACGCGACCACAAAACGGAACATTTTTCAATGATTAAGGAAACAGCTAGTCTTTGTTAAGATAGCATACTTATTGTAAAAAAAAATATACAATGTATCGTTTGAAATAGAACTTAATGGTTTTATGTGTAAGACCGATAAAGCAATACTATCTTTTTCGGGGTTTGTCGGATGTTCAAAAGATAATGTTAAGCATCTGGGAAAAATGCACCAAATCTAATATCGAGGTCGTAAAGCGCTGCTCAACATTTAGCTTCAAACAAAAAAGTTAATTATGTTTTGGTATGGCCGTGGGCATTTACTGATTAATCGCATTGAAAAGAGTAATTTAAGACAGAAATCAAACTCAATATAATACATCAAACTGTATTAAATGCCATTGATTCGTACGTTATTCCAAATCATTCATTTGAAAGCCGGAATATATATTTTATGATAAACTGCAAAAACTACAACTGCGAATTAATTACCGTATAAGCTTTTTGAAGATTCCGTAATCAAACGGAGTATCTCAAACGCTTACTAGTTTTGACGCACATACATTTGAACAGCTCTTTGAGTTAGATTTATTATAGGTAGATTTACTGCGCGTCACTTGATGTCTTGTTTATTCAACTACATTTCTATAAATCAGTTATTCGTTCAAGTTTACAAGGTGTGGTAATCATTTAATTTGAAGTTTTTAATTGCATGGCTTTACTATTCTACTCATCCGTTTTTTAATTATGTTGTGTCCTTGAACGTGTAGAATAAGAACGGTATCAGAAGATAATGTCAGTCAAACAAGATTAAAACATTGATCTAAGATTTCATTAGCATGTTCAAAAAAAAGTTTATTAAAGATAAACAAGTCATAAAACTGTGTCAGAATTCATTAACATGGAGTCTTGATGTCATGTTGCTTATATTTTCTAGAGCTTGTTGAATTGGATTGTATAGTATCTTTTGGATAGAATTGCAAGTTATTGACAATACTCATTAAAGGCTTCTTCTGATTATTTTTCCTGAATAATGCACTGCTGATGAGAATTTTTATAGAGTTCTAAAGAAACAAAATTTAACCACAGATCTCAAAAACACAAAAACCTATCCTGCGTTTCAGGGGGGTGGGGGAATTAACGCCTTCTACAAGGAGTTTTTACATCAAAGAAATCAGCAATGTTGACATACTAGTATTTTAAACGTAATGTGTAATGCTTCAATGTTGATAATTTTAAACTGACAATCGCTAACTGACACCATTCAATTCATTTAATATAATAGTTTTGTTTTTATCAGTTGCAAAAATATGTGTGCTGCTTCCAAACTATAAAAAAGATTTCCCAGTTACATGTAAACACTTTTTGTCATATAATTTTCATTGGAAAAGGTATTGTGCACTGTAAGATAAGTTTTGTGATTTCTTTTTTAATCCTTTCATTTCACATTCTTAAATTGATATTATCGCTTTTGCATAGTTTTCATGTTATGTTGGATTTCTTTTAATGACAACGTTTGCTCTACTGCTTACAAAAACTTTAACAAAAACAGAGATCAGGGTCAGAGGTTATAAAACTTGAGATCGAACTCCATGCTCAAAACTCAGTTTCATTCTCAAAGCCTAGAAGTAAAATTACTGATTTACATTGCTTTAATTGCTTTATTTGAACTTCTAAAATGCAAAACGGTGTTGCATCGAAACTGGAAATTAACAACAGACAATTCTTTTTCTTGTTATGAAAGAAATAAAAATGTGAGTTTTGAGCATGGAGTTCAAACTCAAGTTTTATAACCTCGGGGCCTGTATGTAAATACAATGAAAAAAAATCCCGACAAACAAAATTGAAATCAATTTGGGTATTCATTTGTACATACATGTATATCTTAACACTGACAAATTAGTAGATTCGTGAATAAGTACTCATTAAAAATGTGTGGCCTTGAAATGACTGATGCGGAAGTTAGGCTTTTTGATATTTCTTTCTTGAGACAATATACAACCTTATGGACACTGTATGTAACTTTCATGGCATACCTTGGATAGAATAGGATAACAACAGTAAATTTATGCAGTTTGGAAAAAAAACTTCATTGCCTAATTACATTCTTAGACTTGACTCCAGAGACTTTCAAATGTCTCCCAGTATGCCTTCTCAAAATATACAGTATACATGCACTTTACCAGCAAGTTTCTCTTCTATCTCTAACTCCAAGAAAATGTTTATTGATAAAAATGAATTCACATGTTAGAAAACTGTTAATTGTATGGCTGTTTGTTATTGTCTCTGCATTCAAAATTGTATTTTTTGCGTATTTATATATTTATTGATTCATGTACAAAGAGTGTCTGAAAATTGTCTCTGTTGATAACTAGGATGCCTTATTAAATGTACGGCATCTTGGCATCGGGATTCCATCCCCGTCTAGTGTTTAGATTATGCCACTTGTTGTCTGCAGGTTTGTTCGTTGATTTCAGTTTTAAAGTTTTACCAATATCTAATTAATATTCTGAAAATTCAGTCACAGTCAAGATTTTGTTAACACCCATTATCACTCACACCTGGAACTTAGACTTTAGTTTGAACAATTCAAGATTTTGTTAACACCCATTATCACTCACACCTGGAATTTAAGTTTGAACAATTCAAGATTTTGTTAACACCAGTCACACCAGGAACTTAGACTTTAATCAAAACAATTTAATATTTCAGTTACACCAACACTTATATGGGGCACGCCACGGGAAAATGTACCTTCGGTCATATTTTGTGATATGTTAGACTATTTAGAATGAACTTACAACTATCTATTATTTCATCATCACTAAAATGATTTTGTTACACGTTATGTTAATAAAATGGCATTTGTACCGCGAAATGCATAATTAGTGTCGTTTTGCTCAACTTTATGACGTCATTTCAAGAATGGACGTCAACTGTCTGAAGGTTACCTTTTCCGCGACGCGCCCCAAATTACATGTACATGTACAGTACTATGAACGTATAAGGTTACAAACGAAACGCACGATACACGATATACGGACGAACGATACACGGTAGACGGACGCACTATACACGTTAGACGCACGATACACGATACTGCCAATTCATATTATTTGTGTACGAGACTTCTTAAAATTTGAAAATGCTATCAAAATATTATATGAATGGTTGAAATTAAATCATATAAAAATGTGAAGCAAGTAACTTATTCACGGTGCATGATAAAATTAAAAGACGCTTGATGCACGATACACGATATACGGACGCACGATGCACGATAGACGGACGCACGATACACGATAGACGGACGCACGATAGACGCAAATTTCGAAACAGTAAACGTTCACATTACTGTATCATAAACACAGGTAATAACATGCATTAGGAATAGAAACGTTGACCTTTAATTAATTTCGCTGAGTGTACTTTTAATAATTAAAAATTAACCAGAAGTGTATTCAACAGAGGAATTCTTTTTTCACAAACTTTAGTTTATGTTTATGTTTAAAGTTCTGCTCTGGAACTGTCTGCTTAGTTTAATCTTAACGTTTATTAATACAATGTAGAGTTTCTAATTTTATTCCAATAATAAGAATAAGTACCTTTTTAAACCATGATTAATATTCGTTTTGAACTCTTGAAACTTAAAAGCCAATGAACCCATATTCAATTCAACAAATTGTTTTGTTCCATAACACACTGTCACAACATTGGAATGTTTAAAACTATTTAGCTCTTGCGTGCTGAATTTTCGAACATCGCGTGTTAATTGTTCATTACATGCGTGCTTCGTTATATTTAATCTTTTAAATATTCAGTTTCTGAAAACACGTTTTTAATTTTTATCATTAAGAAATTTATCAAAACACATTCATAGAAAATATGTCTTTGCTCTCTGTTTTGATGGAACACATGTATAATTTTACATAAAGTTAGAAGTTTAATTTTCATTAGTATAGGCTGAGAAGTATCATTCACGTGTGTTGGGTTAAGATCGCGTGATCCAGCCCGAGTGAAATATGCACAAGGGCGGTAACGAGGCTCTGCCGAGTTACCGTCTAAGTGCATATTTCACGAGGGTTGGATCACGCGATCTTAACCCAACATAAGTGAATGATACTTTTTCTTGCATGCCGTATATATTTTGCGCAATTTGGGGTATTTTCCTGTAAATTTTTCTTTGCACTACTTTTTTATAGTAGCGGAGTGATATACGAGACATTCCATCGTTCATTCATAAATGCGTCAGACGTCGTGACGTCATATAAGGCGCGTGACTCATTCTACATGGGGGTGTAGAATCAAAATTTCCTACACGGGTGAAAACACCGGATGACCTGATCTGGTATGCAAGAAACAGTTATCTTTACCTGGGTTTTCGTAACGCATATGGTTGGTTTTTATGAGAAGACCTGTATTACAGATATAAAGTACACGTTTACTTCCGCTTCACACTAGGCCTACATACAGCAATAAAAGGTAAAGGTAAAGTGTTTGTTTATTATAGTGTTGAAAGGGCCAGCCATTTCTGACTTATGAGACACCTTTTTCCTATTGCACTTGTACCTCCCGAATCCTATCCTTTTAATGCCAGGCACCAGGCAGGTAGGCATACGGTAACCATTCTTTAACCAGCTGGCGGCTCACCAACCGGCCATATCAGAACGAACCCCTTGTGGGATTCGAACCTTCGACCTCCCGCTCCCAAGGCGGATGCCTTAACCACTAGGCCAGGGAGACGGTTAATATGTCAGTCATTTTGTGAAATGAACCTCTGTGTAATTCCGACAGAAAACAGTGCCTATCAAAATATATATTACACTGAGTGTTCGTATTACCATTTTATAATTACTTTGTGTCAAAAAAATAATTTACTGAAAGTCTTGGTTTCATCCTGCTAATATTTTCAAGGGCTCGTTGAATTAGATTTTGCGAAAGGCATTGTTTAACGCGAATAAAATTGCAAATGATTGACAATACTCATTAAGGACTGTTTCGATTTGTTTCAATCACAAGGAATAATACACGCTGTTTTAATAGCATGCAAGCTAACTGAGGACGGAGAAAATTTGCTTTGAAAAGCAAGAACAAAATAAATAAATTCAAGTGTTTTATTTATTTTTAGCTGAAAAAAGATTTCCCAATTCTGGATAACAAAGCGTTACTTATTAAGTTTATTGAGCTTAACTGAACTGCACTTAGATAAATATCCAATTATTTTTTAAATTCGTGGAATCCTTACATTTGACGATACGAATTTGAAATGATTGACTGATTGGGTGGCTCAGGACCTGTATGTTAAATTTGTCTTACAATGACCAATATGATGAATTCACCGCTACAATGTAAAAATATAGTATAAAACATAAAAAAAATGAAATATGCATATCAGGAATGGCCACATCCAGCATACACAGCCTCCCCACACAGCCAAAAAGTAGAGATATTTGAATCAGTGATGGCCAAATGACTACATAAAGAAGCTGGAAGTCGTTTTCCTAGTTTTTGCTATTTTGAATAATCATAATATTATTTGAAAGTTTATAGTTCTTAACAGTTAAAAGTCAGATGTTATTTCTTTCCTGTATATGTGCCCGGTTAGCCAGTTATTTTCAGAATTCAGTGCCGAAAAGTTGTGTTCGGCGCTTTGATACATATGTATGAACTTTCTGTAGGTTCTGTGATCTCATTAGTTCCTATATCCTACATCTTCAGAACATTTAATTAAAGTGAGAAAATGAGAGATGAAGAAATAAACTTAGGGAGCGCAGATCACCTAGCGGCCAGTCAAGGTACAAAATGTAGTCCCAGAGAGCTTATAAATAAATTGCGCTTAACTGTTTTTTGAATCAGGTTCTAGATAGAAACAACCTCACACTAGACAAGTAAAAGCAGACTGATAAAATATTTATACCCGAACTCCCCCTTAGCGATGACTTCCGCCGTAACAATAAAGCCTGCCACTACAATCTGAACACCAGATTTCATTTTGTTTTATTTCCTGCTAGTATTCTTAAAGTTAGTGGTGTTCTGAGCACAGGAAAAAAGAACAATTTTGTATTCCAATCAATGATATTTTAGCATTTGTAGTTTTTTTTTTTAACGCAAAACCGTAACGTCATTGTTTTCGTAACGTTTTTGTTAAAAAAAGCTCTTATCTGTCAAACGTAGCGTTAAATCGAAGTCACTGCGTTTTAGTGTACTAGTTTCTACATTCACTGATAAATCATATGTGTCAGCCTCACACATGGCTACATGTTTTTTTTCAGTTTAAACAAATGTACAAATTAACCTTGGTAAAATCCAAAGCACCCAGTCGCAACTGCTTTTATCACTTCCTTCATTACGAACACACGATCATTGTGTATTGTCAGTAATACAAAAAACCCATAAACTTTCTCTTTCAATCTATTATTTTGCGGGAATGTGGTGTGCTTTTGCAACTGGGTTTTCCTATTATGCACATTTCTTCTTTGAGCTAACAGTTTCTAACTATCTAATTATTTCCAAAGAATAAGATTAATTAAATGGAAACAAATGGCTGTTAAAATAGACGTACTGACATGAAAATGAACGGAGATGATATAGGGCAAAGTAGTGCAGACTGTGTTTTCTATTGTCATTATTTAAACGTCAGTACATAAATCAACGAGCAGTGCCAACTGCATTATCAATATACTGTAATTAATTTTCAAAGTCAATTCACGTAAAAAACTGTTTGCTTCGTGTGATTATTTCAAAGTTTATACAAAACTAAAATAACACTAAGTAAGCACTTGTATCTGTACAACCATCTTCATGTGTATTTCTATGCCCAAGGTTATAAAACTGAGCATGGAAACCAGTCTCAAATCTCAAGCATCTGATTGGCTGAAATGGCGACCAGTCGCCATTTCAGCCAATCAGATGCTTGAGATTTGAGACTGGTTTCCAAACTCAGCTTTATAACCTTCAACCCTGGTCTAAGCGTATAAATGATAACTACGAAGCCCTTGAGGAAGTTTTAGATATATCACGAGACGTTTAGATGCATACTTTACGTTTTGATTAAATCTTCTAGATCAAATTGAATGCACTTTCCGATAAAACAGTTTAGGTATATTTCGCCGAGGAATATATTCTTCAATAAATAACATTTGTTGGTTTTCATGTAATATGTCTCCTCAAAACAGTTTCCATACTTATTCACGCTTCAGTATGCATTTGTAAACACAATACAATGACACTTTTATGTATACACCTGAAGTTTGTTTCAATATTATTATAGACGTGTGTGGGTTGTGCATACATGTATCTTAATATTATTTGGTATCAATATATCTTACTTCTTTACACTTAACGATAACTTAGGGTAGATTTCAAACAGCGAATTGAATAAAACATGAATGACAAGAGAAGATCCTTTCCTTCTCATTATTTGTTTACATCAATTATTTATTTGAGTTACAAAATAAATATTTAAATACTGTTCTTTTTTTTATACAACAATCGATTTTAAACAACGACAGATCATCTCATTGTTGTTTCTAAACACTGTTGAACGATTAATTAATTACAGATTGATGACGAGGGATTGTTGAAGGACGAATTGCTCGACAATTAGAAGAGTGTGCAGTAATTCTGTATACGTTACCGTAGAAACATGTAGCACATCAATTTAACAGTTTTCATTAAATCTGAATTACAATTACAGTATTTTCATATTAAACCAAGGTGTAAAGAGCGTCTTATGATTCCAGTTAAACATAGCAGCATTAAATCCGAGATTCATTGGTAGATGTTTCCAAGAAAAAAATTGACTGGGTACATGTATCTTATAGAAGAAATACACTAAACAAAACTTAAAAACACCACTTCGTTGTTCACTTTTTCTTGCATACCGGATAAGTATTTCGGCGTGTTTTACCGGGGAAAGAAAACCTTTTATTATACTGCAAAGAATTTTCCTTGAATTTAATTGGATAATGTACCGTTGATGTACATCCGTATTTAATTTCCCTCTCTGGCCTCCCACCTTTTGTTGACGTCCGCCATTTTGTTTTGAATTTCCGTAAAAATGCATAATTCTAAGCCGATCTTGTAAATTATAAAGCGGTATGCTTAGGGATTACTAAAATTGATACAGAAAATATTTGTATCATGTTTTAACGTAGAAAACGATCAGATTATTCTCAAATTTTGTAAATAAATATCAAATTGAAAATCCATTCAATTTCTATAGAAGTGACGTCATGCAGGTAAATTAATATCGTCAGACATGTAATTATCGAGGTTCTTATAGGGGAATTAAGCCGTTCGGCATAAAATAAGCAAAACAAATGAAAAATCGATGTTTTCTAACTATTTATGTTCAAAAAAGTCTTTGCAGTATAAAAAAAACAATTATTTGATTTCTTGATTCAATCAGTGCTGTTATCAGTTACGTCCTTTGAAGGTCGTTGAGCACGATACTTATGTACTATGTTTATAGTACTTCTAAAATTCCTTTGTTTTAATATTTCGGCCAGTTTATAGATAGGTGGTTTCAATATCCCAGCCAATATTGATTTGGATATTGTCCAATCACCCCCAATGATATACTTCCTGCTTTTTAAATTTTGCCTTTGGCGTAGTCTGTGATATGCAGGATTTGTATTCTAAGATCCCCTGTCAAAATTCTATTCTGTTTAGTTCCGCCCATTGTTTTCTCGTTTAGGGCAAACCCATTATTTTATCTGGGGACCATACGCCGCTGAACTTGAATGGTATTAATCTGAAAATACCTCATTGAAGGTTCCATGTTCACCGCCATATGCATACCATCGTTTGGGATGGATCGAAATTGTACTATTTAATGGTGTAATTACTGAGTTGCGCTCAACCCGGGGCTAGGCGGCGTGGGCAGTAATAAGCATTCCCATTACTGCCCATGAACAGGCTCAATCAAACCGAGCCTGCAGTACTTTCATATTTGTCGTGTTCGGTGGCTTTCAAAGTTCCGTTTTTATCTATTTGAAAGGGTATGTGGCTGCGGCTCGGGTAATATGACACCCAGACCGGCAATATATCCTCACATTCCCTCTCAAGAAACCAAATAACTATACAATCTTTTCCCTAGGGAAAAATAACGTTCGCGTGCTTCACGAGTGACGTCACGTCTTTATATATCTGTAGTAATTTATTCAAGTTAGTGACGTCATTTAGAAAATAAGGTTTACCTTAACGTCAATATTACAGCGTAAGAAAACAAAATTTAGTTTGAATACATTGTACACAAATGATATGAACAGTAAAAGGTATGCAAGAAAAGGTATCTTGCATGGGACATTCGGTAAAGATAGAAAAATCTGTCACCTCGGGTGAACTGTTTTGGCGGGAACTCGGCAGGACCTCGTTCCCGCAAAACAGTTCCCCCTCGGTGACAGATTTTTCTATCTTCACCCCACACTCATACAAGATACTTAATATAAACTTTACCCCCTACGAGACTCAGGTGAGGGTAACTTATTTTTCCACTAAATAAATATATTAACATAACCTCAACATGTGGATTGCAGCTGTTGCATGATTGAATATCCGTGTATTATATCAAAATTGAAAAAACTTACAACACGTACAAAAAAATAAAATTGCAATGTCAATCTAGTGCTTTTGCAGCTATTTCATTAGAATTAGAAAACTATTGCTCATTATATAATTCATTTTTTAACTGTGTGCGCTTGTATAGGCACAAAATAGCAATCGTCCAGTCACATGTTATGACGCAACATTGACATAGATATGTTTATGACGCCAGTTTGGACAAAAATCAGAATATATTACACTACGTGATACCAAATTGAAATAAGTTGGCGGACATTTATCATTGATACTGCTTATGTAATGTGAAAACCTGACAATTCCTCGAGATTAATAATCTATCTGGGATACGTTCTATATGGAAATGTTGTGCATTGTAATGGTTTTCCATAGACCTGAATTAATCTAGTAATATTTATAAATAAATTCATCAAAGGCGTTTGAGAAAAGTAATAAGTTTATCTCTATATATCTCAGGCAGTGCGAATCAAGTTAGGAAATGAGAGGAGAAGCATCCGCGTTGAACACGACCATCATCGCATTTTGGAATATATGGGAAGGGAAAAGGAAACATAAAACGCCACAGAAAACGACATGAGCAATATAACTGGCTCAGTCCGACTTAAACTTTTCAAGGACATAAATGGAAATGCTGCAATTGCCCTTGTCTCAAAGCCAATGGTGATGCGCAATTCCATTAAACATGCATTTCCATTAAACATGGAATGGTATTAATCTGAAAATACCGAATTGAAGATTTCATGTCCACAGCCATATGCAAACCATCGTTTGGAATGGTCAAAATTGTACTGTTTATTTTTGTAAATATTGAGTTGCGCTCAACCCGGGGCTATGCGGCGTGGGCAGTAATATGCATTTCCATTAATGTCTATGAACAGGCTAAATCAAACCTATCCTGCATCATCTGTAATAGGAAACTTGTGTCAAACTATTTCTAAAGGATACGTTGCATTTGGTTTTACATTTAGTGCTTATGGACTTTCACAGGACATTAATGATAATAGTACTAACATACATAAAATATGCAGTCAGTTCACCAACTAAGTATCTATGTTTAAGAAGCACCTAAAAGCCTATGACTGCTTATCTATTACATGTAGACCATATTAATAATGTTCAAGCCTATACTCTAGAATCGAACTTAATCCTCGATGAATTCAGCTCTCGCACTTTGTACGGCACTTTCTCATCGAAAACCAACTATCTATTAAGGTAGAGCAACTGTAATGCTTTCCCGCGCTTTTTTCTCGAATGTCGGGAATACTCGGTGAACTGTCACGAACAGTCGACAATAATCGATGTTGCTTCGGCTAATATCGGCTCTGACGAGTAACGTCGGAAGTCACCGAAAGCGAGCCGATGTTTGATGACGTCGCAAATTTTTGCGCGGGAAAGCATTACAGTTGCTCTACCTTAAAACATATGGCACATAATGCCTTTTGTGAATCTAGAGAAAGCATTTACTATATAAAAATATCAAACATTTTGGATTTGTTTATGACCGCATATGATTTTAGATGAATAGTTTAATGCCATCCACATGTTTTATAGTTTTGTTCGTTGCAAGTTACATTTTTAACTATCTAATGAGGGTTTAGATTCTTGTATAAACCTAATGAATCATTTTACTGCTTTCTGTGATCGTGATATCATTGTTTTTCTGCCGGAGAGGATCGACGGACACATGGTTAATGTTAATAAATACGCGACGAAGAAGATCATTTTAGTTACATCTTGAAGTACGATAGAAACTCGTCCAAATAAGTTTCGTTAAGCTTGATAACATGATTTATAATTCTCCTCTATGGCAAGACACTGTGACGATGAAAAGATTACATGCCAGGGACACGACCAGAATTATTGCATCAGTAAATTTCAAGCAAATGTGGTTAAAACAGAAGTAAGCCATTGAATTTTCTATGATATGCAGGGTTTATATTCTAGGATCCCCTGTCAAAATTCAATTCTGTTTATTCTCGCCCATTATTTTCTCGTTTAGGACAAACCCATTATTTAATTTGGGGACCATGCCGCTGAACATGGAATGGTATTAATCTGAAAATACCGCATTGAAGATTTCATGTCCACAGCCATATGCACACCATCGTTTGGAATGGTCAAAATTGTACTGTTTATTTTTGTAAATATTGAGTTGCGCTCAACCCGGGGCTATGCGACGTGGGCAGTAATATGCATTTCCATTAATGTCTATGAACAGGCTCAATCAAACCTATCCTGCACTATTTTCATATTTGTCGTGTTCGATGGCTTTCAAAGTTCCCTTTTCATTTATTTTTATGAAATCAGTTAGGATCATTTAGTTTGTCGTCATGGAATAAATATTTTGTATATTATATCGGCTGGATTGACTTCATAATTCATAGTCTACTGTAGTAAGCGAGATTTGCTAAGCCTTAAATATTACTGCTCTGAAAATGTTCATTTCCAAAAGAAATATATTATGATATAGCTTATATGTTCAAGTAACCCCGTTACACGAAATTTTGCTAATCTAACATTGCAAAAACTCTATTTTTTTCACACAAAACGCTCACTATACTAGGTGAAAGGTTATAAAACTGAGATTGGAAACCAGTCTCAAATCTCATGCATCTGATTAGCTGAAATGGCGACCATGCTCAGTTTTATAACCTTTGGCATTGATGGATAAACTCCTAATACTGAACAACATTAATATAATAATGAGTTTTTATCATTGTAAATTTATTGTAAACATTAAGTAATAAAACTTTATAGATTGCAAAATACGTTATTGACGAAAAGACAATAAACTACAGTAGTAGTATTTTTTTCATGTACAAAATATTGTGTTACGATAGTTAGACAAGTACATGTATTCGATACAAGTGCGCTGTTTTCTCCTTTCAATTCCTTTAGTCTAGAGCTACGACCTTGTTAACATTATCGTCACGGATTCACAACAAAAGCCAAGAACGCTTTTTCGGGAATAAAAAGATTTCATATATCTCAGGACAAAAGGTATTTGAGTGTATCCTTCTTTTTGCTATATACAAGAAGCTTCCTTTATACAACATAAAACCGCAACTTTCAGCAAATGAAATGCAAATCATCATGACCTATGCCTGAATCATATTTCTCGTGGGTTTTCTTCGTGTTTTAGTGACTTTGTAAGTATAATATATTAAGACTACGTATGTCTTCCATAAGCATAAATTTAAAACCAAGTTCTACAGTCTTACAACTAAACACTTTGACCAAGTGGACTAGAAGAACATGAAAGGACATTTGTTTTGAGTACACAATACAAAACTCTCATGGTTAAACACAATTTAACAAACAAACGTAGCTACATTCGGTGTAGCACCGAGGCAATTGAATCTTAGTTAATTGGATTGGCAAAATTTAGTGGTATAGTTCCTGTATAATCCTGTTTTGATAGTGAACAAAACTTAATTTATTTAAGAGAAATCAACGTATTGTATTTAGTTTTTAATATATCTGTCAATAAGCCTTATAGGACACCAGGTAAACAAACAAAAACTAAAGATAAATCATAAAACAAATATTTACCATGACATTACATTTTGACGTCATCTTTAAACTCTTGAGAGTTGGTATTTTTCTAGAACATCTTGAACATTTCCATAATGTTGACATTGTGAACTGTCTGTTTTTATTCAGTATTATTTTCTGATTTGTGTATTTTATCCCAAAGGCATTGGTTTTGTATTATGATTTTCCAGATTTTTGTTACACTAATATGCCTTGAACCATTATGAGGATAAGCATCTTCTCGCCTTGACAGTTTTTATAAACCACATTTTAATTTGTTTCATTTTCAAGTTCCCAGGAGAGGATTTATGAGAGTTGCGGGTTTTGTGTTTATGCAATGGGATTTTTATTATACAATTTTCTGAGGTTTATGTGTAAATTGTTAAAAAATAAAAAAACAAACATATGTGCACATTAAATGAAGAGATGTGTTTTTAGTAAACCTAAAATCAAACTTTGTCTACTAGTTATTTACACGTGTTAGTCCAACCGAAGATTTATTCCAATATACGCACTTATTTCTACACATAAATGTGACGTAGTGCTAGAATAGATGACTTCACTGACAAGTTCGGCAAGTTTCCATCAAATTTACGTGTCATTGGTTACATTGAATAATATTAAATTATATTTTGCTCATAAATAATAACTATCCATTCCTCAGGCAGAACCGGCACAAAACACTGCTTGTTTAAATACAATGAAAATAAAAATGGAACCTAAAATGTCACATTTAACGACAAATAAAAAACGCAGGCTCGGTTTGTGCCTGTCCACAGACAGCATGTGAAATGCATATTACTGTCCACGCCGCCTTGCCGCGGGTTGACTGCAACCCAATATTTTCACCAAGTAAATTTTGAACCATCCCAAACGACGGTGTGCGAATGGCGGGTAGCGAAAAATGTGCTATTTTCATCTATTACACTCCATCATCAGCAGCGAATGGTCAACAGATAAATAGCGAGTTTGTCCTAAACGAGAAAACAATTGCCAGAACTATATCATCTTCCAAACGATGTAACAAAATAAACACAACGAATAAAAACTGAATTTCAGACGATTTCTAACTTTAAAGATAAATCCATAATAAGTATTTGTAATATGAATAGATTTAAACAACAGCTTCCTGACTTAAACATGTTAAAAGCAGTCACTTCGTTATTTAATTGTTTGTGCATTCCAACATTCTTGTGTCGACAAATAAACAATAGTTGGTCTTTCTAAATAGTCCTTATTGCGTCAATGTTACACAAACTAACAATAAATCATTTATATTTTCTAGCTTTTCGTTGATAAAGATAACTTCAGGCGCCAATTTCTGCAATAAATTAGAACATAACACCACTCTCAATACTGAACTGTAGCGGAATACAATGTATTTTGGCGTCATGACAGTTTTTGCCTGACGACTGTTCTTGAAGCATACAGTTTGTTTTCGAAACATCATTGATGATATGTTTTAATTTAAATAAAGTCATTTGTTTAAAAAATTGATATTAAAAGTAAGTTTTACTGTTTGATACAATAATTAAATTTATTATTAAACAAATTGCACTGTTGATCTTTTCCTGTAAGATTTATAGATATGAAAACTTACTGACGGTTTTGTTGTTGATTTATCTCTACGCTGAACACTATGTATTGTCCAACAATATTGACCTGGCACTTCATTAATTTTCGTAAAGGTCATTGGATAAACACGGACATCAGCGAATACTCCGATATGTTTATTCAATTTACACCCCAGTGATTTGATGTGTATTGGAATAGATGCCGGACTACCGATTCAACGTTGATCGTAACGTTTACGAAATTTAACGAATATGGGGTCAAATGCAAGAGTGCCAGGTCAATGTTGTTGGACAATACAGGTATTGTAATATACCATGCAAGAATGCGACTAAAACTCAACTATATTCACTTCAAGCTTTGACATGCCCTGATTTTCACCGAGACCGTTGAACTTGTATCTATTTAGTTTAGAACCTGGGCTGAAGGTTATAAAGCTGAGTTTGGAAACCAGTCTCAAATCTCAAGCATCTGATTGGCTGAAATGGCGACTGGTCGCCATTTCAGCCAATCAGATGCTTGAGATTTGAGACTGGTTTCCATGCTCAGTTTTATAACCTTGAGCACTGTTCTTTGATATTCTCCAAGAAGGAAATGTCAGCCTGAAAGTCAGACCACATTCTTAAGTGTCATTTCGGACAGGGGGTTAAAACTATCGTCTAGAGAGGAAATATCTTTATCTATATGTCGACCATGTAAAGCTTCCTTTTAAGGTTGAAAATGTCAGAACGACAAGAGCTTGACTTTTCCGTGATAACAATGCCTGTAAAGAGGATGCCGTTGCCTCTAGTGGGGAGCAAACCCATACCGTACAGCGCCAAGCCATGCAATCCCCAATTGATGATTTTTGTAATGCTTGTAGAGTCACGGTTAGGTCGCTTCAGATATTGTTTTTCGTATAAAGGAATGTATTTTAAAATTGATTGAATGGTAGGTTTGAACTGTTTGCATGTGCAGATGCATTGACGTTTACGTCAATAATAATGTTGCATATGTCGCCTAGCCCTGGTTTTAGGCGCAACTCGAAAGTTATACAATCGAACAGTACAATTTAGATCTATTCCAAACGGTGGTATTCAAATTCTAATTTAAATTTCACAAGAATGTTATAAATTTATATACAAGAATGCGGAATTAGTGCTTAGAGATAACCACATGATACATGTCTCCATAACTCTTAAGCTTCCATTATAAATGCATTATAAAGCTTTCTAAACATAACAGATAGCAAATCCCCAGAAGCATTTTATGTAAATCAGATTCTTTGTATAAAAATGTTCCATCCTTATCTTTGTTGGTTTGATTATTATTTCCATTTTTGCTATAAAATTTAGATCGTTCTAAGTTGGCAGACTGATACGTAAAAGTACGATTTATATACGCTCGATATACGATATATGCAAGTACTTCTAAAATACTCCATTATAATTAAGGATGACACAAAAGCGACTGTAGACAAAAACATTATAATAAATGGGATTGATTGTCCCAGTAAATTGTAGACAATTTCAATAAAAGGAAAACTACTCAACATGTGTTTATGCAAATTGTATTGTTGTTTAAGTCATTATTTGGTAACAACCATCCGTAGATGTACAGAAAAAAGCTTATAAAATGGAGAACCTGCATACAACTAATCTAACTGTGATAGCGATCTGTGGCGCGTATCAAAACTTTGTTTTTGAGTTCAACGTTTTACAAAAAAAATAAATAAATAAATACACAAACACAGTGCCAATGAAAGTTTCCTTAAAGTCTGATTATTCCGATGTCAAACCCAGCATAATAATGATATTATTTCTATAAAAGTCGTGCTCGTTTCATGCTAGTGAGGAGACAAAGATTTCAAAACAAAATGACTACGTCAGAAGCCGCGGCTCACATGTCCATCATCAGAAATTGTGCTGGAAGCGAATTGAAACCAATGACACCCTTAAGACATATAACAAGTTAAGAGGAATTTTATATATCTACATTTGTAGAGCTTTACAAGTTGCAATGAAAGGTTTCGCAAGCTGAAATGGAAATGAAACCTAAAGCAGTCAATGCGAATGTCCGTCGGTCAGCCGGACATGTCCGGTAATTTTGCTTGTTGACCGACGAAAACTTCTGTTATTGTCGGACACAATGTCCGGTACAAAATTAAATCTAGCGCCGTTTCATTTTTGGAAAATTTACTTTCAGTTTCATATCCAGTGCTATTTTTAACTGAAATATCATAATTTTTCTGCACGTTTTTATCCGTGTGTCACTAAATGTAAACCCCATAACGTGACGTTTCTTTAAATATTCGAAAAAGCTTTCGGGTCAAAGGTCGCAATAATTCCCATAATTCAAATCGCCGTAGTAAACAATCATGGCGGACAACGTTAGAGGAACTGATAAAAATATTTAATCTTTTTGTTATGCCGACGATTTCATTGAAGAATTACGGAAGCAGATAGATTAAGGTTTCGACTTAAGATGCACACGTGATACGATGTAAAAGCGAAATCATTGAATTATGGCGCAAGGCGATTACGATCTCGGACTTTTGTAGAGGCAAATGAATGAAAAAATAAGCACGTATCAAATTATTAATCTCTGCTTTGGTGGTAGTGATAAAACTTTTACCATCATTGAAGGGTTATGAATTAATTTGATTATGTGTTAATTGCAACACTATCATGAAAGCAAATCTGTAGATGACATTGGCAAATGTGAAAAGAGGTGTGTTTTATGGCCGTTAAAAGTGGTAGGTAAGAAAATGTTATATGACATATTTTTTCAAGCATGGGCATCAGCAAATGTACAATATCACTACATTTAACAACCTTTCGGCATTACACAAGGTACTTGGTTACAGTTGTTATTATTTAGAAATCTAAAATATATGAAATAGTATGTTAAAATATCTATTTCATTAAACTATAAAGCTAGATATAGTAAATACATAATATTGATAATAAAACTGCAATTAAAATAAATATTTTTTGTCGATGTCACAAAATACACTCGACAAAATTGCGACTGACAAAAATTTGTTGCGACTGGTAAAATTTTGGTGTTTACCAGTCGCAATGTCCTGTGAAGGGAAAAAAGTTTTCGCGTAGACTGCTAAAGCCAATCATCCTCTTTGTCGCTGGACCTCTTTCCGCTAAATGTTGCGTACTGTCCAGCTATGAAGTCTTACCTACTTGCAATGGGTCGCAAATTTAAGAAAAAAGAAAGATGAGGAACGCCTGACATTCATCAACAGTCGTCCAATAGATAAAATACTACCCTGACATATTAATTATGTGGATGGACTTACAGTGGTTAATTTATTGAATACGCTTTAGAATACTGTATGAAGAAGTAACGTTATGCCGTGTTAGCATTGTAATTATGATGCAAAGTGCGCCGCTGCACTATAAGGTTGCCTTATTCAACGTACGTTGTAAATTGGTTGCAATTTCCTGATGAAATATGATTTGTCTTTGTAAAGTTGCATACAGTTTACCTATTTATGTATTACAATAACTGCGAATGTTGCATAAAAGTTTGTTAAATATTAGAAAACTATTAAAATATAATTGAATGGACGGAGAAAATATGCTTAAATATTCAAGAACCAAATAAATTAATTCAAATGATTACTTTTATTTTTAGCTGAAAACATGAGTAACTTGCTTGAATTTTCAGGAAGCATAGCATTTGCGTTTTTGTGTGACCCTTAATATTTTTGATATTCTCAAAATTGTTGAAATCCTTTCATTTTGACGTTTTGTGTGTCAAATACGTACCTTAACTGATTGACTGATGGAATAGCACAGGTCCTTAATGTTAAATTTGCCTTGCACGTGCCAATATGATAAAGTCACTGCTGAAAATATTAAGTTTGCTTTTGTCATTCGGCAAAGTACTTCTCATAGAACAGAACATTCCATTCTCATTTGGATTTAATCGCTGCACAACATATTACAATGATTTCAATGTGCAATGTATATTTATGCCACATATTACAATGATTTCAATGTGCAATGTATATTTATGCCAGATATTACAATGATTTCAATGTGCAATGTATATTTATGCCAGATATTACAATGATTTCAATGTGCAATGTATATTTATGCCACATATTACAATGATTTCAATGTGCAATGTATATTTATGCCACATATTACAATGATTTCAATGTGCAATCTATATTTATGCCACATATTACAATGATTTCAATGTGCAATCTATATTTATGCCACATATTACAATGATTTCAATGTGCAATCTATATTTATGCCAAATATTAAGGCCGATAGATGAGTAAATAAAATAGAGAGTTTAATAATTAAATGCTTTTAAATCTGGTTTTTGTTTTTATATTAATAAATTAATATAATTGTGTCTTAATTATATCTTAATATTATATTCATTTATATTCTAGCATCACCAAGTTTACACTGACCGATAACTTAACGGGGGGGGGGGGGTGTCTTAAACAATAATGTGTAATGAATTGCAAGGCAAGAGCCCTGCCTTTTCATTAAATATTATTTAATTGAATCAACAATTAATTTCTGTTGCAAAATCCATATTTGAAAACTGTTCTCGTTATCAGACAACTATCGATTTTAAACCATGACACATCATTGCATTTCGTTTGTAGACATTAAAACCAGTTTTTGGAAGATCAAAGAAGTGTGCAGTACGTATTTCTACCCGAGCATAAAAAGTGCCTTTTACAATTTACGAAGATACATCTTACCATGTTCATTTAAACCTCAATGACAGTATTTTCAGATCAAACCAATGCATAAAGTGTGCCTTCTGATTCCAGTTAAAATATACTAGCCCAAATTTCTAAACCGCCATTTAATATAGGTGGAATTTTCTTAGTCGTCTTGTTAGCTTTTCTTAAGAAAATTGGGATGTAGAATAAAGAATATAAGACACACACGCATCATTATGTTTTAATAAAATAATTAAACTGATGTGTATGTGACTTATATTCATTATTCTTAATCCCAATTTTCTTTAGAATAGCTTACAAGACGACTTAGAAAATTCCACTTATATTAGGTGGCGGTTTAGAAATTTGGGCTAGTATATATCGGTATTTAACGAGAAAACCTTGGGTAGCTACTAAATGTATCACGAATACTTTTGACTGGTTACATGTATCGTATGCATGTAATACACCTATCGAAACTTAAAAATGACATTTTTTTAAGGTATGAGGCTCTCATAACTGGATGGTGAGAAAACGAGAATCTCATTTTAAGTTCAATCCAGTGTGTTTGCTGTCTGTTTCTTTGAATTTGGCGAAATATTGTTTAATTCTTTTTATACTGTTTTTATACCTATATTACATAAAATAGCAATCAACCAGCCGCAAGTTATGGATCATCAGTGACATTTACTTGTTTATGACGCCAGTTTTGACAAATTTCACAATATATCACACCACTTGATACCAAATTGAAATAATTTGGCGAATATTTATCATTGATACTGCTGATGTAAATGAAAACCTGACAATTTCTCGAGATTTATAATCTATCCGGGATACGTTCGATATGGAACTGATGTGCATTGAAATGGTTTACCATAGACCTGAATTAATAAAAAAATGAAATATGCATATCAGGAATGGCCACATCCAGCATACACAGCCTCCCCACACAGCCAAAAAGTAGAGAGGAAAAGAGAGCATGGTATTACAAAAATCAGTTTCAAAATGGACGCCACAAACAAATAACGGAAGTGAGAACCGGAGGGGTTACCGCCTTGGAACGGTCAGTGGCAAAACAAATTGCCACTGGGGGTTTAAACCAGGTTATAGGGTTCTATGTGTTTTAAAATTTCTTATAAAGAAATTTATAAAAATAATCTTATAAAAAAGTTATATAAGCATATTAGGAATCGCCACATTCACAAAGCACAGCCTCCCCTCGCAGCGAAAAAGAAGAGAGAGAGAGAGAGAGAGAGAGAGAGAGAGAGAGAGAGAGAGAGAGAGAGAGAGAGAGAGAGAGAGAGAGAGAGAGAGAGAGAGAGAGAGAGAGAGAGAGAATGTTTGTTATAAGTATGTCAATTCAAAAAGGACGCCACGAACAATTAACGAAATTAACGAAAAGGCGTTTGAGAACCGTTTTACGTTCACATAGAGACCATAGACAGTGTGAATGAAGTTAGAACATAAGAGCAGTATTCTCTTTAAGCACTGTCATGGCCTTTCGGAAAAAGATGAAAAGGGGAAGGGAATTTTGAAAGCCACAGAACATGACATAGAAACTATTGCTGGCTCGGTCAGACTGAACCTGTTTAAGGACAGAAATGAAGAAATTGTCCTCGCCACAAAGTCAATGGTGGTGCGCATCTCAATATCTGTAATATGGAACTTGTGTCAGGTAATTTTAAAAGGATGCGTTGCATTTAGTTTACATTTAATGTTCATGGATTTTCACAGGACGTTAATGATAACAGTACTGGAATACATAAAATATGCATACAGTGTACCGACTAGTTATTATGTAAAAGAAGCACAGAAAAGCCTCTGACTGCTTATTTATTACATGTACACTATATTAATAATGTTCCAGCATATTCTTCAGAATCGAACTTAATCCCCGAAGAATCTAGCTCTCGCACTTTGTAAGACATGTTCTTATCGAAAACAAAACATCTATTGAAATAGATGAAAAGGGAACTTTGAAAGTCACCGGACACGACAAATATGAAAATATTGCAGGCTGTGTTTGATTGACGCCCCCGCCCGGCTAGCTCAATTGGTAGAGCATCGGACTGTCAATCCAGGGATCGTGAGTTCGATCCCCAGCCGAGGCGGGAAAAAATTTCTCCGTAACAATTGAACTCGGACATTGCGTCTGAGAGTCATTTGTCCCTCACCTCTGATTCAAGTGAGGAAGCAGTCAGTCGCTTGCGGAGAAATTGGTTAGTACTGGTTGGAGACCCAGGAACACCGGTTAGGTGGACTGACCGCCGGGATATAACCTAGAAAGCTGTTGAAACCAGGCGTTAAACCCGAAACAAACAAACAAATTGATTGACGCATGCTTAATGTTAATAAATATGCGACGAAGAAGATCAATTTAGTTACTTTTTGAAGTAGAAGCTCGTCCAAATGAGTTTCGTTAAGCCTGGTAACATGATTTATAATTCTTCCCTAAGGCATGACACTGTGACGATGGAAAAGATTACATGTCATTGACACGACCAAAATTGTTGTATCAGTAAATTTCAAGCGAATGTGGTTACGACAGAAGAAAACTGACATCTAGGGAATATTAGTGCGAATGGAGGTTGTCATAGGCAATTATAAAAAAAAACACAAAACAATTGAAACAATTGACGGGGTCGGCAGAAGTATTATTACTCTGAATTAAGAATTCCGTCGTTTAACCATCCGTGTTTCACATGAAATGATGCGATCACAGAAAATGCATATTCTATTAAATCCACTAAGATCAGTTTGTCGTTGTGAAATAAATAGTGTGTACATAATATCGACCGGATAGATTTCAGAAATCATGGCCAGCTGAAATCAAAATGATTTTCTAAGCCTTAAAAATAACTTCTCTGAAAATATATACTTTCGGAAGAAATACATAATCGTATGTTCTATGTTCAAGTTAGCCCGATATTTTGCAAATCGAACAATGCAATAACCCTAAAATTTAAGACGCTAGTTATTAAAACTTGATATATTGCAAAAAATGTCCTTGACGAAAAGTCATTAAACTTGATTTTTATTATCAAAATATTGCGATACGATAATTTCAGAAGTATTCAATACAACATGTACACTGTTTTCTCCTTTTAATTCCTTAGGCCCTATGTTATGAACTCGTAATCATCACGGATTCTCAACAAGAGCCAAGGACTCTTATTTTAGAGAAAGATTTCAAATATCTCAGGACAAAGGGTATTTGAGTGTATTCATACGAGAAGCTTTTTTAAAACAACACAAAACCGCAACTTTCGACAAATTGAAGACAAATCAAATGGACCGCGTGATATTAATTTCCGCGTTTCAGTGAATAATTTTATGTATTATACTTATGTGAATATAACAATTTTCAAACTACACGAAAAAATGTCTTCCATAAACCGAAATTTAAAACCGAGATCTACAGTCCTTTCATGAAACACTATGACTATGTAGACCATAATGAATTGAAAATGCATTTATTTTAGGATACACAACACAATTTATCACATACCTTCCGGTGTGGGAGTGTAATAACACCCGTTATATATTTTCGATATATAACTAGTTATATATCACAGCCGAATCACTATTAATTTTATCCGCGTAAACAGTGATCAAAACAAATTTATGAAAATGACTTACTTTTGAAATCTGACCCCTTCAGGCAAGCAATCAACTTCTATAAGGAACTTAAGCATCCCTTATATTGATAATATCCACGGAAAATATAACTTTCTGACACTTGTTTACTCCGTAGGATAGCAATAGGAAAGTTCATGATGAAATTCAACAACAGCAACAAAGCCATTTTCATTTCGTGTAAATCGAAAACAAAATGACCCAGACGCTGACGTCGTTTTCAAAACATCGTCGGTGTGATCTTACAACATCCCCGAAACAAAATAAAAACACCAGAACCACATTTTCAATCCAAAATTTGAGTTTATACATCCAGCAAATTTCAATGTTGTCATATGCCGCTTTGAAAGTTTACACAAATGACGTCATTCAGTAGATCGATTTATTTAATAAAACACAACTTCAGAAGCCTATAAATGGTAGATTCTTTTAATATCTAGACTCTAGCGCTGTTAATTTTTTTTTTTTACTTATTTTGGCAAATGGGTGAACGGTAGAATAAATTATTTGGGGACTAGCTTATGTATCACCCGATACGACCGAATTACACACGTTTTGACTTTGCTCTTCTAGGCGATAGAAAGGAACAATTCATGGATTTTGCTTGCTTTTTTTTTAGGGTATGTGATAAATAGAATACATCATTCGTGATCATTTTATACTGAAATTATTAAACTTGTCATCTAAATCGATATAAAACTCGGCAAAAGCCTCGTTTTATATCGATTTAGATGACTCGTTAAATAATTTCAGTATAAAATGATCACTCATGTTGTATCCTCTATGTATAATTGTTAAACAAAAATTTACAAACAAGCGAACTGCTACATACGGTACCGAGGCAATTGAATCTAAGTTAATTGGACGCGATTAGGCAAACTTTAATGGTTAGGTTTTCCTGTATGATTTTGTGTTGAAAATGGACACAAATTATTTAAGTTGGGTGAAATCAATTGTTGTTTTTTTGTATTTTATTTTATAGGTCAATTATTGTTATAGGATATTTGGTGAAAAAACAACGCTTATAGATAAATCATAGACACATATTTACCATGGCTAAACCATTTGCTTTCTTCTTAATACCCTTGAGTATTTTTTTTTTCAGAAAATCTTGAACAAAACCACAATGTTGACATTGTGATCTGTCTGTGTTCATTGGTATTGTTTTTCTGATTTGTGTGTTTTCCCCAGGGACATCGATTTTTATTAAGATTTTCCAGATTGTTGTAACATACCTTGAAGCGTTAAAATTTCTTGTCATGATGTTTTTTAACCTACATTTTGATATTTTTCATTTTCACGTTTACTGAGGTACATATCTGGGAGATTCGGGTTACGAGTTGGGTTTGATTTTTGCAGTAGGATTATTATTACACAATTTCAGTGTTTAATGTGTAATTTGTGACTCGGCGTTCTGCACGTTTCCAATAAATTTGCATGTCATATGTTACATCATATAAATATCACATCCCATTGGGGGAAACAGTACGAAATGTTAACCCGAGAGAAGTAATGTCAACCGAGGCGTCAGAACGACACGAGCTGATAACATGTACATGACATTGTATAGAAAAATCACAATGGATTCGTGTCCGATATATTACAGAACGTTTTGTGCATCTATATGATTCTAACCTCATAATCTCGCTCAAATTTAATCTAAAAAAAGAGGAAAATGAAACTTAAGTTTTAATGTGAATTTCTTTGGAAAAAATTAACGACAAAAAGTCATTTAAAGTGGTTAACAGATCGTGTTTTTGATTTGAGATCAGTTTTTAATCAGTTTATTCTACCCATCTTGCACATCTGCGATGTCTAGTCAGGGTCTAAACTCTTTCAAATTTGGTTTATAAATATCTCCGTATATCTCAGTATTCAAGGAATTGACTTGCACAGAACGGATGAACGATGAGTTGATACGTAACATTTTTAGCAGTGGAATTGTATTTTATGACAGGTTTTCATTCGCTAAAGAGTTTTCTACCCATTTTCACGATCTGCTGATGATCGGTACAAGTCAAGTATTCAATAAAGTGACATGCTTTAGTTTAAGCCATGACTGTGCCCAAGATCATAAAAGTAAGTTTGGAGATCAGTCTCAAATCTCAAGAATCTGATTGGCTGAAATGGCCGCCATTTCAGCCAATCAGATGCTTGAGATTTGAGACTGATCTCCAAACTTACTTTTATGATCTTGGGCCCTGGTTTTTTACATTGTATAACAAGGTAAAGGAGAAGTTACAAGAAGACATCTGTCGTGACTGCACTGAAATAGATGACAGGGGGACTTTGAATGCCACCGAACACGACAACTATAACAGGCTCGGGATTATTGAGCTTGTTCTTGAACATTATTGAAAATGCATATTACTGTACACTTCGCCTAGCACTGGGCTTAGCGCAACTCAAAATTTATACAAGTAAACAGTACAATTAAAATCCATCCCAAACGGTGGTATTCAAATTCTAATTTAAATTTCAAAAGCATGTTTAAAATTTATATCAAAGAATGCGGAATTAGTGCTTGAAGATATCCACATGATACATGTCTCCATAACGGGGTTTTTCTTCCATTATAAATGCATTATACAGTTTTCTAAACAGAACAGATAGCAAATCCCCAGAGGCATTTTATGTAAATCAGATTCTTTGTATGAAAATGTTCCATCCTTATCTTTATTGGTTTGATTATTATTTCCAGTTATTTCTATAAAATTGAGATCGTTTTAAGGTTACAGACTGATACGCAACTATACGATTTATATACGCTCGATATACGATATAAGCAAGTACTTCTAAAATACTCCACAAAATAATTAAGGGTTATACAAAATCGACTGTAGACAAAAACGTTATGATTATAGAGGTTCTCGGTAAATCGTAGACATTTTGAATAAAAGGAAAACTACTGTAAAAGTGGTTATGCAAATGTTATAGTTGTTTAAGACATTATTCGGTTATAAACATACGTAGATGCAGAAAAAATCTTATTAAATGAAGACATTTTATACAATTTATTAAACCGTGAAAGAGATCTGTGGCGCGTGGCAAAACCGCTGTTTTGGAGTACAATGTTTCACATAAAACAACAAATACACCACACAATGCCAGCTTTGAGTTGTCTTAAATTCTGATCATTCTGACGACAATCTGAACGTTTCATTTGTTTAAGAGTCGTGCTCGTTTAATGCTTATAGGAAACATAAACGTCTTAACAAAATGGCGACGTTGACGCACATTTCGATCATCAGATATTGTGCTGTAAGCAAATTGACACCAATGGGTTCGAGTTATTTCACCAAGACAACTTGTACTTGTTTTGTGTTAAGAGCGTTGTGTTTAATTCGGCCCAATGTGTCCCACACCTGTGACGGATACGTTCCGTGTCCATAAACGGTCCGACATAGCTTTGTTCCCGTGATTTGGATACTCGTTAACCCATAACCCCCTTAGCTGGATGGTTAAACTGAACAAAGGAATAAATAATACGACCAAGAGCTAAATATATATGTATGTATGATATGCACTTCAATCGCATAAATTCCACCAAAGTTCTAATTGGTCAAGTTTTGTCCATATTTCTTTATTGGAAAGTCACCGACTTCACTGTATATCTGTGTTAACAAAAGTCTTCAAGTAAAGCTCTAAACTTTTGATAAATGACTTTGAAATAGTTTGACGTGAATAGCCTTTATATTGTTAAAAACATTTTATGCAACAATAGGTCAAGCAATATAAAACCTGCTCTAAATTGCTTGTTCTGTTTTAATAACACTCCTCACCAGTAGAAAAAACACCGTTTTAATAAACAACATTTTTATGAATATAAAAGACCTTGAATTATTGGTTCCAATACAACAGAATTCTTTTCAATCCCTCTCTTGACCTAAGAAAGAAACGAAAGTAGCATATTTTTTTAACATATAATGTACCATTGATGAGCGCTTATATAAATCTAGTGTGAAAATTATTTTTTGTAACCAAAATAACAGACTGACTGAGTGTGATTCGCCATGCGGCTACTGAAGCGACCTGGCCTGAAGGTTATAAAGCTGAGTTTGGAAACCAGTCTCAAATCTCAAGCATCTGATTGGCTGAAATGGCGACCAGTCGCCATTTCAGCCAATCAGATGCTTGAGATTTGAGACTGGTTTCCATGCTCAGTTTTATAACCTTGGGCACAGTTTAACCATTTGTGGCACCGTTATAGCCAATATGACTTTGTACTTACTATTATAAAATGCGCAACCGCGCCCCATTTTAGTACATTAAAACCAATCACGATAACAGTTTTAAACTTGTTTATTTGGTACAAATGTACTAAATGATATGTGATGTTTTTTACTAAAACGTTGCGCAAACGTGACTTACTGCACTAAAGCCAAACGTTCATGATTTTACATGTAATCTTGCTATTATTCTGCGTGAACAATAATTCATCAGGCAAATTTACTGTTTTATGTTATTAAAACTAGGCGGTGTTAATACAGAAAGTGTTGTTATTAACATCAAATATAACACAGCGTGGCGTTTTGTAATTAAATGTTGTTATTGTTTTTTTTTTCGAAAATGTGAATGAATGTTTGAGCATCTTTAAATTGCTATCATGTTTATTTAAAACTTAGATTCCCAAACAGTGTTTAGATCTTGATGAAGATTGATGCTTTTGGTCAATATTTTGTACTAAATATACCATATATTGTCATAGCCGTACATGAATGCACCGCCATGTTTCCAATTCCTTATCCAATTCCAAAAATATTTTGATTATTGTGCAAACTTCATTCTGCACATCAACATCCATGTTTTATATCAGTGTGTTATTTTCACATGTTCGCCTATGTAGAAAACTTCATTTCTTTAAACGTTAACCTCTGTTTATTATCTTTGTTTATTATCACTTGCAAAATATAATGACAGATTATCAGAATAAACTCTTTTGCAATCCTTTCATCATATTCATCCTCGGAAATCTATCATTTTAAAGTAAAAATGTCACTAATTGCACCCATGGGGTGGTTTTTGATGATATATTCATATAACTGCCAACCAACCGAAACTGCTAAACTATTAACTTTTATCAAGTATATTTGCAGATTTAACATGAAGAGGGAAATCGTTAAAAGAGAACTCTTTTAAATTGCTGTCATATTTACCTTACTTTACTTTTCTTAAAATTCAGAAATCATATTTGCACGGATGAAGTCGAAACCATGTTTTAATCAAATTCAAATATCAAGACATTTAAGGATCGCACAGAACAAAATAAAATCGACTCCGAATATTTGAATAAATAACGTGCGTTTATAGAACGGAACAAAAAGTAATAGTTCTTGAAGTTTTTTTTAAGAGCAAATGAGAACAGGCATTATTCCACTTGATTAGGGTCATGTTCGATAGATGTATCAAAACAATTGAAACCAGGGCTGAAGGTTATAACTGAGAATAAAAACCAGTCTCAAATCTCAAGTATCTGGTCGCCATTTCAGCCAATCAGATACTTCAGATTTGAGACATGCTCAGTTTTATAACCTTGTGCACAGCAGTCTTTGGCACTCGGAATTGCGATTCATTAATGCTTGTAACTTAAGTTTTATAAGCTTGTTTGTTCAAAATATAAATGAATCAACCTTTTTGAACCACATTCATGTTGACATGCATTACTTTCTTCTGCATTCAGAAGATTTGAATTTAAGATTGTTTCTCAGTAAAACTGCCCATAAATTACCATTAAACAATAATCAGACAAATTGGAAAGTTATCTAAGACGTGACAGACGCAGTTGAGGGATATTACATGAAAAGAATTAGGGATGGCAACGAGTAGTAAAATTGGTACTCGAGTACTCGGACGATCTTTCGATCGAGTACTCGAGTACTCGAACGATTTCCGATTTTAATAGAGATAATACCGTTCGTGTAATATCTGCTTCAACCTAATCAGTTTTTATACCATATACCAACTTTTAATAAAGATTTACACAACAAAAGTGTGTTATATCTTTTATTTGTGTTTTGTTATTTTATTATTTTATATTTTTAAAATAAATAAACAAATTGTTTCAAAGTTACAACACAGTCATGCGAAATGTACATATACTGTGGTAAGAATAATATTTTGTCGTGAAATAATCAAATCAAATAAATTAATCGAACTAAACTAAAACCATGGGGCTCATCTGTCTGCTTTTTGGGGGTGGTCTCGTATCATGTTTCAAATTAAGATGGTAAAGCATGTTTGTAGTTCCCCCGTTGTAGACCAACTCGGAACTACATTTGACTGTTTTTCCGTCTGCTGCCCGTTTGAAGTAACTCCACGCAGACGACTTTGCGGGAGGCATTTTGCTGATGTAATACAGTTATTAATTCGGTCTTTAAATAATGAATGTGATACTATACATTACCATCATTTTATTTTATCTTTTTATTTTCATTAATATTCATAGATTAGTTTGCGTCATTCACCAATAAAAAATTAGAAATTATCATCACATGCAAGTGCACCAATCAATGACTATATTGGGCGGTCTTGATTTTCTGTTTGAAGCGCCAGTTATCTAATTGTCAAACAATACATTTGTGCGAAATGGGTACCACAGGTGATTGGCAAACAATAGAGCTGTATTACCGCTATAAAACATTGCTTATTGACATTATTAACAAGTGCCATTTGGGACCCTTATTTGGCAGTTTGTTATTTCACAACAATGACACTTCAACTTCAAAGCGTAAAATACGTCATCTGTGGCGATTAAGTGGATTGCGCATAGTGTCTAATTGTCTAATAGTGTATAATTCGAAACGAATTATAAACAAAACAAACGGATTTCTTTTTTTTAATATCAAAATTTTTATTTTTTTTCCGATTACTCGAGTAGTAGATTTAGTACTCGATACTCGGACGTTCGATCGAGTACTCGAGTACTCGAGTAGTCGATGCCATCCCTAAAAAGAATATAAACCAGTCATGTTTGAATATGCTTAATGACTTGCACTCACTTAGAAATAATATATAAGTCCCTTCTAGTTCTGACTATATATCTTCGGAAACTTTGTCGGCAATTTTACGTTTTAATTAGCTATTTTTTTTGTATTTGTAGAAATGACGTCCTCCTTTTTTTGGACATTTACCTTAGAATTGCCAAACGCAACCGAATGGCGTTCTAAGGAAAATAATAAACAAGTCATTTGGGAAAATGCTGAATAAATTGAACTCAGTTAAATTGAATGCACGAGTCCCTTCGTGGCTAAATTTATGCAATTATTATAACAGCTTTACATCTTTAAGAAAATTATTCTGGAATTCAGTTACTTCTTCAGCCACCATTGAGTGTTATTCTTCCGCCATGTCATCGCTCTTATATGATTTGACATGTTCGTAAATCACGGTTGTGCTAAGCTTACTCTAGACTAATTAGTAAGCTATCGCGAGCTTTTAAGACATCAAAGTTGACATTGGGAGACCATAGACATAAATATTACCTGTCTACTGTAAATATTCCATCTTTCAGGAAAACCAATTACCAGTTTTATTAAGGACATTAAGAGTCAATCAACAACGACATTCCATTAAATATGAATCATATGACTTGGCCTTTGAAAACTATTGAAATCAGTTTATCATAGCACTCTTAATCTCAATTCGTCAATGCCTGCTGGTGTTTTTTATTATGCATGTAAGCTTGTTCAATTTAAAAATCGACAGACCACTTGTTACAACTACACTCATGACGTTTAGTTTGTTTTGTATGCATACGATTTGAATATAAGATCGCCTCTCATTGAAACCTTCCATAAATTATCATTAAACGTCAAGCAGACTTATTGGTAAGTAACCTTATACGTGACAGACGCAACCGAAAGACATTGCAAGAAAACAATTATATATGATTGATAGATTTTGGATTTGGATTAAATCCAAAAAGGCTGCAAAGCCCATTATGGCATATGACAAATGATTACATGGCAAACTGTTACATATTACATAAAACATACATACATTAACAAAATTTGTCAAGAAAAATGATTTTAAACGTTGAAGAAGGTTGTTTTTACTCAAAAACAATACTATTAATGTCACAAAATTTTGAATATTTGTTTTGTTATATAGAAATTATATTATTCAGAAATGAAATGACATAACTAAAGTATATACATGCACCAGTCTTGTTTGAATGTACTGAATGAAATGAACTCTCTTAGCAGGCATATATCAGCTCCCTTCAAAGGTTAATGTATCTTTAACGAAAGATTTGCAACATTTAAGAAACAAAATACCTTTTACAATGTAATAAGCTACTTTAATAATCAGTTTTTTTTTATTTTTCGGAATGACATCATCGTTACTTTCCCAAAACTTCTTACATAATCTCGCGGTTTACATTATAGTACAAATAGATAAAAAGGGAACTTTGAAAGCCACCGAACACGACAAATATGAAAATACTGCAGGCTCGGTTTGATTGAACCTGTTCATGGGCAGTAATGGGAATGCGTATTACTGCCCACGCCGCCTAGCCCCGGGTTGAGCGCAACTCAGTAATTACACCATTAAATAGTACAATTTCGATCCATCCCAAACGATGGTATGCATATGGCGGTGAACATGGAACCTTCAATGAGGTATTTTCAGATTAATACCATTCCATGTTCAGCGGCGTATGGTCCCCAGATAAAAGAATGGGTTTGCCCTAAACGAGAAAACAATGGGCGGAACTAAACAGAATAGAATTTTGACAGGGGATCTTAGAATATAAATCCTGCATATCACAGATCACGCCAAAGGCAAAATTTAAAAACCAGGAAGTATATTCTTGGGGGTGATTGGACAATATCCAAATCTATATTTGCTGGGATATTGAAACCACCTATCTATAAACTGGCCGAAATATTAAAACAAAAGTAATTTTAGAAGTACCATAAACATAGTACATAAGTATCGTGCTCAGCCGACCTTCAAAGGACGTAACTGATAACAGCACTGATTGAATGTACGGGGAGACTTTTTACAGCCGCCACACGGCACAAACAACGCTACTGTGATATTGAAATAGATGAAAAGGGAACTTTGAAAGCCACCGAACACGACAAATATGAAAATACTGCAGGCTCGGTTTGATTGAGCCTGTTCATAGGCAGTAATGGGAATGCGTATTACTGCCCACGCCGCCTAGCCCCGGGTTGAGCGCAACTCAGTAATTACACCATTAAATAGTACAATTTCGATCCATCCCAAACGATGGTATGCATATGGCGGTGAACATGGAACCTTCAATGAGGTATTTTCAGATTAATACCATTCCATATTCAGCGGCGTATGGTCCCCAGATAAAAGAATGGGTTTGCCCTAAACGAGAAAACAATGGGCGGAACTAAACAGAATAGAATTTTGACAGGGGATCTTAGAATATAAATCCTGCATATCACAGATCACGCCAAAGGCAAAATTTAAAAACCAGGAAGTATATTCTTGGGGGTGATTGGACAATATCCAAATCTATATTTGCTGGGATATTGAAACCACCTATCTATAAACTGGCCGAAATATTAAAACAAAAGTAATTTTAGAAGTACCATAAACATAGTACATAAGTATCGTGCTCAGCCGACCTTCAAAGGACGTAACTGATAACAGCACTGATTGAATGTACGGGGAGACTTTTTACAGCCGCCACACGGCACAAACAACGCTACTGTGATATTGAAATAGATGAAAAGGGAACTTTGAAAGCCACCGAACACGACAAATATGAAAATACTGCAGGCTCGGTTTGATTGAGCCTGTTCATGGGCAGTAATGGGAATGCGTATTACTGCCCACGCCGCCTAGCCCCGGGAATTTTAAGAGTGCTTATTAGATAAATTGTTTGCATCACTCATATATCTATATATATATTTTATACGTAATTAAGTAAGTAAGTAAATTGTTTATTATTGTGACATGTATATGTTACAGCCAATCTGTGAAATTCAGCCATTTCATGAAAAGGCTAAATATTTCAGCCTTTTCATGAAATGACTAAAATCTCCATGTCATTGTTACACAGATTGACTGGTTCAGTTTCAGACAATCTGTGTAATAATGCATTGAGTTTTATTTGTGCCTTAGATATCATAACTGGAATAATTTATTTGACGACCCTTAACTTCGAAAAGAGCCGCAGAAGTAGCATATCAGCTACTTGGCATTTTCCTTCTCTTCGGTGCCCCCCGCGATACTACAAAGTGGCAATGGTTCTGAATTCACCGCACGGGTTATCACTGAGCTGAAAGAGTTGTGGCCGCAGCTCGTTATGGTTCAAACAGCACCGGCATGAAACAATACTCCAGCAGAGAAAGCGGGCTTGTGATTCCCAGTTGTCGCAAGCTGAGAGAAAATGGTCAAAAGATCATGCATAGAGTAAAAGTCTATTGAAGTGGGAGACAATGTTGCTATTCCTATACCTATGGTTGACAGAGGTAGAGGTGACCCACGAAACATTCTTTGTGTAATTCTGGATTTAGATGAAAACATATGTACACTATTGCTGACAAGTCTGGAATTATTATTAGGCTCCAAATACGCAAGGAATCAAATTGATCTATATTCACAAAAGCTCCTTATTGTAATGTTAACACGGAATGTACAGTGACACTTCGCCAAGCTGTGAAAGCAACAACTTCAGGAGGTCAAGGTTTTTTTCGATGTGATTGTGGAAATGGCAAGAAACAATGTCAAACCAACAGATGTTAGTGTTTAAAGGATGGAAAAATGTGTACTAGCAGATGCCACAACAGTCTCACGTGTAAGAATAAATATTTACACTTCAACTCCGTCCTCTACGATGAAGTCTTATTCATTTAAGGAATCATAATTTCCAATGGTAAACAGTGTGACGTAATAATTTAAAAGGCGTGGCTATAGTAGAACCGTTCACAATTTATTGGACGTTGCACAATGTTTTGACGTGTAACGTCGCCGTGCACGCACGTTTTGCCACGAGTTGCTGCGAAAAAGCGTGCCGTCATTCACTTTGTCGTCATCGTAGCTGTTCCAACAGCCATTCGAAAAAGCCGTAATATCACGAATTATTCTAGTTATTTCTGTATTAATGTGATTATTTATGAGTGTAAATATAAGGATTGAATCAATATTCGCACACTTTAAACAACCCAACTGTTTTCCATACCCAAATGGAAACCATCAACTATCGATTCAATCCTTAAGTAGACAATGTATAAAGGATGGAAAAATGTGTAATAGCAGATGCCACAACAGTCTCACGTGTAAGAATAAATATTTACACTTCAACTCCGTCCTCTACGATGAAGTCTTATTCATTTAAGGAATCATAATTTCCAATGGTAAACAGTGTGACGTAATAATTTAAAAGGCGTGGCTATAGTAGAACCGTTCACAATTTATTGGACGTTGCACAATGTTTTGACGTGTAACGTCGCCGTGCACGCACGTTTTGCCACGAGTTGCTGCGAAAAAGCGTGCCGTCATTCACTTTGTCGTCATCGTAGCTGTTCCAACAGCCATTCGAAAAAGCCGTAATATCACGAATTATTCTAGTTATTTCTGTATTAATGTGATTATTTATGAGTGTAAATATAAGGATTGAATCAATATTCGCACACTTTAAACAACCCAACTGTTTTCCATACCCAAATGGAAACCATCAACTATCGATTCAATCCTTAAGTAGACAATGTATATGTAAATTAAACATGAATATTATGTGTGGTATTAAACATGAACATTATGTGTGGTATTGAAAATGTACACTTATGATATGCGTTTCTAATGGTATGTTGCTGAAATTGTGTTCTTTTATAAGTGAATGCTTAATATCTCTTGTGTGATTCAATAACTTTGAAAATTAGTTGACAGTTTAACATGTCTTTCCTGATCATTTGATGCGCTTACATTATGTGCTTAATTATGTTAGTTGTTTTAACTAATAATGAGCTTAAATAACAATAAACTTCAGTCTTTGTCTTATTTTAAAGGTTCGATTCTTAGATTAGCCATTTCATGAAATGACTAGAGCAAATTTTTAGTCATGTCAAGGCTAAACTAAGAATCGAACCTTTAAAATAAAATATTTTAGCCATTTCATGAATTGGCTGATTTCACAGATTGGCTCTAACATGTATACAAAATATCAATTCTCAAAGTTTAAATAATTATACAGATAACACCCGGCCCTATGGGCCTACATGTATAAGTCACCAGTTACTTAAACAATATAATAAATCAGATAAAAGGTGTATTTTAACATAGAGCAGACTAATAATATAATAGTAAAGTGAGCTTCATTTTTGTACAAAGTTTGTGAGTCATTAACACTGTATATAAGTAAAATGCTCTATTTATTCGATTGTTAATTTAACTTAATTAAATAAGACAAAAATGTCTTATTTTTTATATTTAAAGATTGAAAGACCGTTGCATAAACTTAGCTTTTAAAAATTAACCACCACTAACAATTTGGCAACATAATGAAATAAATACGAACTAAAATTTAAATGTCAAAATTCCAGCCTTATATTTTCCATAAGAAAACTATTACAATGTAAGATGTGCGCGTTTTGAATCTTTGAAACAAAGATTTTTAAGCAGGTATCGAAATTTATAATTGTGTATAATTGTAAGAACAAAGATCAGATATAAAAGTCAAGGCATGTTAACTCTCATGTCAAACACCTGAAACCTATTTGTTGCGTCTCTTTATTGTTAACAATGAGCTTATCGAATATTTATACTTGATATCCTTTTTGTATTCTTGTATTTCTTGCGTTTTGATGAATATTGAATGATTAAAATAAAACAATAGATAAATTTAGACAGTTTCAGAGAATTAATAATATCATGTATTTCTTTTTAAGTAATGCAATATTGCATACTCTTTAACTTTGTTTCCTAGTAATCAAAATTTGATACATGTGTATCGCCCACATTCTAACCGTTCGGTGCTTGCAATTACATTTAAATCAACCAGGTCGATCTCTAACTATATTGCAAAACGAAAACTGGAGTTCCTGTAAGTAAATGTTTTGAAAAGAGTATGCCAGTCATACAAAATTATTCTGTAAAGTTATGGCAGATAGGAAGGAATTCGTGTAAACAAGTAACGGAGAGCTTTATATGGCCTTATTCCAAATAGGATATGCTAACAGAAAAGAGTGTATGTTTAAATTCAAATTATCTGACAAAATTTCCATACTATAGTTATCCTGGTTTGGTTCCACTCCGAAAAACACCGCGGTTACATCTTTTTTAAAGTTAATATGTGCAAGCGATTAAATTAAATACATGTATATGATTCATTTCAATATTAAATATATGATTCATTTCAATATTAAATATATGATTCATTTCAATATTAAATATATGATTCATTTCAATATTAAAACTTCTCATTACACAAATACCAAAATGCAATGATTACAAAGTTATACGTGACTGTATGCTCTAATTCAGGTAATTATATCAATCAAAGAAAACAATCATGCACAGATGGAACTTGTAAAGTTGTGTAAAGCAAAAACAAAAGCACAACATCAGAAAGAAAATAAAATAAACTAACAGCAATAATAAACAAAAATCTCATTTAATATTGTGAATGAGTTTCATTTAAAACAAAAAGTCACAAAAAATTAAAATTGCGATGACAACGACGGACGAAGGCCTATCAACTATCGCGACGAGGAGTGATCTTGCAATGATGACAAATCGCAGCTTGCATTAAGCTGTGGCAGGTGATTATTAGTTATCATACGACAATATATAAATATCACATCCTTCAGTGGGTGATAGAACGGAATGTTCACCCGAGACAGGTAATGTCAACCGAGGCGTTAGCAGAGGTTGACATTACCTGTCAAGGGTGAACATAACGTTCTATCACCCACTGAAGGATGTGATATTTATTTTATTATACCGAACAGAATAATTCGGAAACGTTTACAAATTTATTCAACAATGATATTAACACAAAATAAAAAGTCAATTTAATCAATAAAACATTAATTCAACTGTCAGTAAAATCATTCAACGTACGCGAGGGCCGATTCGTAATGTCAAGCGGGCGTATAGGTAATGCCAAGAGGGTAACATTACGGATTGTCAGCATGTGACGTCACATTACGCTATATAGTAAACTAATCACGTGAGGTATAAAAAACTAAAATACGTCATACTTCTTGAATTCTCGTATTTATCGTATTGTGTCAATTAACTGTTAATTTGCGGAACAATTTTAAAGCTCTATAAGGGTTTTTGTTGATAATTTGGGAAAGTTCCTGTTAACAGAACGCTGACCAATTGACGTTTATTTTCACAGTAGTTTCGCACTTCTGTGCGAAATAGGGGAACATTAATCATAAACAAACATAATTTCAATCACAGAGGTTGGATAAAATTATACACTCGGAAATCTTTGGCACAAGCGTTATAAATTGATTCGATTATTTCAGAAAACAAACACATCTGAATAAACTATTAGTGAAACCAGAAACAACATTCAGTGTTTATCCCAGATATCTTCCACACGTGTTTCAAAGCAACAAAATTAACACACTATTAATCACTTTGGCTTATCAATTTAGCGCTTACTATTTAATATTTCTTCTGTGAAAACTTTAGTACAGTCATCATACATATATTTATATTTAGGCGCACTTGAAAGAATAACGTTTAAAACATAGATACATGTAAGGAATCCGATAACGTTTGTAACATTGGGTATTCATTATATTTCGCACGGGTTTAATTATCACATATATCGTGCTAGGGCAAGTAAGCGAAAAATAACGCAGAATTGTACAAATGTTATCTTGTGAGAATAATATAAATGCGAGCTTTAATACCCCCGAAAACGATATTTATAGAACTGTGAAAAAAGAAAATAACAACAAAAGAAAAACGATTTCGAGTATACGAAATTAAAATATACCACATAATATGTATTTGAATGAAAATGAACACAGACAATAGTTCGCAAAAAATTATAATGTATCTTGGAGAAAATGAGTAGAGATGGACGAGATAATATTGAATGACAAAGTTCGAGGTTGAACTTGTCAAAGTTAAATATACCGTGAATATAGGGTCTACAATAAACACTGTTGCTCATGTTTATAAGTAAACAATGTTACTTAATTATAATATTATCATTCTACGTATTATAGGTTGTGAGAAACAAACAATGACTTACATTCCTATATGGTAGAAGAATTCGTACCATGCTTTCGGACGTTCTAAGAAGTTGTAGATTTTTGCTTGAGCCCGGCGGTAACGCATGTCCTTTTTGCGCATCCGGTAACATATAGGCTTCCCCAGCAAAGACAAGCGTGGCTGCGTATAACGCACACTACCTGTCCCTTTCCGGGACAGTTGATTTAAATCCTGTTCAATATCATTCTTTGAATTAAGATCACATGTATCCATGTTGTTAGATCCAGTTTGAAATCTCACTGATGGACGGTATGTTTTGATTTGATCGCCTACATTTGTTGGTGACTTACGCCTGTAATATTTCTCAGTTAATTCACTGCACGAATCACAGCTCGAATCGTTGTCGTCTTCATCGTCCGAAACACTCTCTCGTTTTTCTTTAATGTTGTCTTTAGCTAAGTTAAGATCGTGTTTTCTATATAATGAAGCGCTCTGAGTATCGGAAAATCCAATTCTGCCATTCTTAGCGCGGGCAGATTTTAAATGTCTACAGCTATGAGAAGAATTGGCTTTTTTCGACATTTTGATGATGGAACTACAGAGTTAATATCAAACAATCAAGAGCTTTCGCTCAAGCAATTAACTTCTTTGTAGTTTACAAAGCCATTAAGCACCATTTTTGTTGATGACAATCCATGAATATATAAATAATGGCGATAATTATTTGCTCTCATTTTTCTGTTTTAATGATGGTGACAATTTTTATTGATTTCTAGTCTCATTCCACATATTCTATGACGATTGTGCCTGAAATTTAAAGAGAAAGTTTCTAAACATTGCATGTATAAATGACACTATCAAACAAAATAAAATTGCATGTAGTAATGTATGAATACAATAACGTAAACGTGCAATTACATAAATTGGGAAAATAATATAAGTCATACATGTAAATAACAATGTTCAATAATGTCGCATATTCTGGGAATTTAAACAAATAAAAAGTGTATGCAGAAATTATACACGCAAGAAAACCTATGTTTAAAGTATTTTGTGCAGTTGAATTAGACACTTAAAAAGCTTATTATTAAAAACTACAGATGTCTTTGTAAATGAGTTATTGAAGTGTTTTCCGTACTTAAACAGTTACTATAATTTCTTTTCGGTTCATTCTAACGGTATTGCATACTTCAGCATTATTGCACCACATGATATACCCCAATATTGTTTTATTATAACATAAGAGTTACCTAACCCATACAAGCAATACAAACAAAAGGACACAAACTGCCAACAACTTGAATGTCCTGAAAGTTGAAGTTACATACATGTACGAGTAACCCACTTGCAGCATTCGAACATATACTCTGAAGTTAAAAGAAATACACAATTTTTGAAACATGACACGGAACGCTCACCCTCTGAGCAGTTAATGTGATATGTAAGTGACCGGAATTGGGAATTTTTCTTCTCGTTTGATGGCCATGTTTGTATAGTAAAGTACATGAGATTTGACTGAGCATAAAATACCGGTGTGTATTAATTGTCTCATTCAATAACCCATGTGGTCCAGTAGAAATAGTCGCTAGACGCTGACGCCGTCTAAACGCTGACGCTGTCTAAACGCTGACGCCTTCTAAACGCTGACGCCGTTTCGGCTCCTGTTGCCATTACATCTATAATGTACACAGTGATTTAAAGCGAATTAAGGAAGTCGTAAACAGTCTCTCAGAACCGTTACATTTATAATATACAAAATTATTTAAAGCGAATTAAGGAAATTGTAAACAGTCTCTTTTAATAAATAAAGATCAGTTGGCAATGTTTACATGTAAACACATACTTTTTTATCAGTGTATATCACAAAAAATACGCACACACCAATCAGCTTTGATATCAGTACATATCATAATGCGGATTATGAGTCGGAACATTAAATTTACCGTGATTTGGTATATGGTTGTGGCAGTCAACTTAGTCGGTTGGCCATCTGAATTTCTGATGCAAGGTTCTCTCGCAGAGTATTATGATATCATTAATTTCAGGAACAGAATTTTCACGGAAAAGCAATAAACGATATAATCACACTGGCATAAAATCGCGTATCTTCATTTTTCTATAATTTAGCCATACTATTGCATGTACTCTGGCATGTACATGTACATGGTTTTATTTGGACAAATTTCACTAGTGGTTAAGTTCGCAAATTTACAACCAGCGCGATTTACACGAAAGTTTACCTGCACGAAAAAGATACCATTTGTGTTATTCTTCAATCACGGTCATGTGAGTAAACACCGAATCATCGATCAAGCACAAACCTTACTAACTTACTAATTATTTCTGCAAACGCTATACTTGATTCCAAGAGCATATTTGTATATATCAACATTTGTGGCCGCATGCAGAAACGTATTAATTAATTCGTCTACGAAGCTTGTTTTGAGATTAATCCCTTCAGTTACTATATTTGCTACGTTCGGCGGTTTTCTATTGTTCTAAGTGCATTTGTTGTTTAGTTTCTATATAAAGCAAGTCCAATTTATTTCAGGCAGACACATGACATAATCAGCAGCGTTCTGCGAAATATTGGTAAATTAAAGTGAAAATTAATAATTAAAGACTTTTTTGTTCGATGTTGATGATGTTGAGTGACAGTTTGGCATGGTTTCGTTTTTTAGCGAGACTGTTTTAACGGTGATTTTTTTGCTTTTGTCAGTCTATTTTACAATAACGTTTATATAAATAATCGGTTTATTTGTATTAAAAACTTCGCTTAAAAGGACAGTAATTGTTATTTAAACAAATACTATTTCTCAGTAAAACACGCTGGAACTTTTTAATTGCCTTTGATATGCATTATAGTGCTGACAACAACGTGTGCGACACTGCAATGGTACTTATGAGAATCCTAAAACACAGCAAAGTTTGCGATAAAGTGTATCCAATAAAAGGAAATGTGTTCATTATGTTTCTCGTGTAATATTTGTGAGTTTTGATCATGACCAATAAAAGTTCGATGAAGACAAATCTTTATTTAAGCAAACACTGATCTATCTAATCATGTCAGTGTTCAATCTAACAACGGCATTTAACGTATTATACTAACACAAATCGTCACACTTTTAACGGTAAAAAAACAACACAAGTGTCAATGAATTCTTACGCAACTAACAACAACAAAGACTTTTTACGCAATACAGTAGTGTTCGTCTTAGTCAATGTCTTCCGAAATATCAAACAGGAGAGTGAAACTTGCCTAAATAATGATTTAAAAAACTTCAATCTCAAGCATCTTATAAGATAAAATAGAGAATTTCTGTCTCCATATCAGCCAATCAGATGCTTGGCCAGTTTAGTTTTAATAGTCGGCGGCCCATGAGGCCGTCGACTATATTTGTACTAACTTTTGGAATTCAATGTGGGGGGGGGATACTGGCATAATTTCAGAAATGTATTTTTGTTCTGATATGTATTAATGAGAGTTGTTTTGCAAGAAAACGTATTAACACACGTTTAACGAATCGTACCATGGAAACTGGTTGACATCGCTTTTTAAGAGTTTTTTCTTAAATAATAAGTTCTCCTAAGCGTGTGACTATTTTTGAAAACAACGGTAGCCGGTCCTTCCGTATAATCGGTCAGGGATGTTGACTGTTGCACTGCATACGTACCTGTTTGTAGTTGTAGAACATAATTCGTTAGAGTTTTTTTCCGAAACAAAGGTGTGAATAAATGCATAATTGTGATACCCGTCATACATTGATTTTAATCGTACATTGCAAGACGTATTTTCCGTATAATCGGTCAGGGATGTTGACCTTTGCACTTCGTATATACCATTGTCTGAACTTGTGGAACATAATTGGTGAGATAATTTTTCGGGACAAAACGTACTATATACTATAAAATGAAGATACAGGCCGTATATTGCTTTTAAATCATGCAATGGTCTGTTTGTTAATGCGTGTGTTATTATGTTATATTAATATGATATGAACATTGATTGAAAACGAAATTTGGTCACGTGAGGATTACTGTCACGTGACGAAACTTTTTCATCATTGGTTTTTTTTTCTTTACATTTTGAAGTGAATGAGTAATTTACAATCAGAATATGACGAGAACATTAACGTTTGTAACGATAGAAAGGGAAACAATTCTTCTCGCGCCGACTTGATGCCGTGCATCAAAGTTTTCTTGTGATTTTATGATCGTGGGCGCTGTGCACCTTAGAAACTTGTCATAACTTGTAACAACATAAAATTATTAAACCTTAAAATGACTTGTATAGCCTATTTATTGAAATATGACGGTATATTTTTCCGCACGTCTTAAATTTATGGATTTTGCCACAACACATATGTATTCACGTAACCGTTCAGTTCACACAATAAATGTTTGCTTGAATTGAACCTTACAATTTAATTCTTAATTTGAACATCATCGTTCATTAAGTCTATTCCAAACGAGGTATTATTATAATTTGACATCTTAGACCTCTATCAGATAATGTGTCGTAATGAATTATTAGCAGTTTCGGTGTCAACAAAAGCCGAAAGAATAACAAAGGGAGATAACAAGAACGTATTACGTTCAGTATCTAGAGGAGAGTTGTCGACCGATACATATGATGAGCTGCATGCCTATGTTACCAACAGCAAACCCAATAAATCATTGTCTAAATAATTAAGATCGAACATGTTTAAATTTTATATAATTCTTGTTTTTCTTTTCGTGTATGCATTTTTTAAACAATAAATAAGGTTAATATGTTTTGCACAAGCTACTGTGGAATTCTCCCACATAATATTCGCGTAACCTTCGTGTACTAGGCAGAATAAGAGTTTTTTTTACAATGATCAAGTCTTTATATTTAAGTTTCGTAGGATGTATTCTTGATCACAATTTCCGCATATTTTAAAAAATGGGTTGTTTTATCATCGGAGTAGAAAATGTCGTGACTACGTGACTTTTATCAAATTGCAGATAATTTTAAGCAGTATACCACTACTATCGCACAACATTAATATTATTGGGAATTATTTTAATTTATTCCGATTTATCTGCAGAAATCTTAATTAACTTTCTGACATTATTTACCAATAATGGTTGAAATTATTTTTGAGCCAATGGCCATGCAGTATTTTGCAAATATTTCGAACCTTAAATCTCATAATGTTGCGCGTCGGAAATGTGTTTATTGTAGGACAATTTGCTCACGATTATTGTTCGAACGTTTAATGACGAACATGTATTGTTAGCTTACGATCTTTTAAAGCGTGGAAGTAGGCGTGGCTTACAAAGAGAGAGGTAAAGGAAATCAATTAAATATTGATTTGAGCGTTAACTTTTTGGCTGATGATCAACTTTTTAAAATGTTTTACCCTTTACTCCATAGACACGTCTGTTATCACATAGGGGCCAGTGTAGATCCAGATCAGCCATAAAATCAATGCTATCTGATCTGGAGTTCGTTGTTGTTGTTTTGTTTCAGAAATAACTTAGTGAGTCTAAAAGCGGACAGTGTAGATCATGATCGGAATGCACAGATGTGTCGGCTGATCTGTATAATAACTGTTTTGCCAAGAGATAAAAGATGTATATATGGAGTAAAGGTTTAAATGGAACTTTCACTGATGAACCCTTGTTTCTCTACCCAACATGCACTGTCACGCAGGTTTCCCCCGAGACCCATTGTGTTTTCAGATAAAAAATTGCATACTTCGCTTTCTAAAATATTCTTACAGTACATGTTTTCAAGCCACAAAACTACTTGCAGTTTGACAATTTAGGCGGAGACTGTTTTGTCAGTTACAAAAATAATTTCAACCATTATATACATTATAGTTTATTTAGAGGCTTGTATGAAAAATAAAACGGTCGCCCAGCTGCGCTGGGCCTGACCGTTTCATTTTCATACAAGCCTCTAAATGAACAATAACCTACACTTGTTGTTTGCAAACTTGATTGCAACTCGAGGATAACGTAACATTTTGCATTACAATATTGTAAAATGTGAATCTCTCTTGATTAACTGAAATAAGCTAACATTTAATTTGAACACTGAACAGTGATCTTTCATAGAAAAATCGATCGATAATCTTTCGTTTTTAATATTGTTGAATTGAATTATACACTAGTCAGATAGATGTTCGCTCCGCAGTACAGACAATATAATTTGAAAAGGTTGAAAACAGACGGTATTTCATAACTTGTTGAAAGGCGAACTAGATAAATTGAGAACTTTGTAAGCAACCGAACACGACAAAAGAAATGCACATTATTTTCCACGATTAAATTGTTTTGAAGTTTGGATTTGATACATTCTATTCAACTGTGTGCATGTGGCGGAGAATTAAAATATGTTAGCGAGCTTGAAAAATGTAACGTTGTCTACTATTTTTAACCAGCGAAGCTGGTTTTACTAATCACAATTCTGAAATCGGTATGAAACCAACTGGCAAACGGCGATTTACGCATTTCAGAGTAATCAGAGTAAGTAAAGTAGTCCCAAAGTTTCCTGTTACCTACGTCATGTTGATAGGATAAAACCTGTGTGGTGCATCAATGGTCAAATTCATCTGTACGACAGTTTGATTAAATGTAAAATCGGTGCGGTTCATATTTTTTAGGACTTGATCGGTGCGGTGCAACAATGGTCAAACGTTGTCCGTGTCCGCGATTTTTCACAATGAAGGAAACAATTATATATTTCTTATTTCAAATAACTGCATAAACTTTCCCATCGATGGGGTCTCACTTTTTATATCATTTTTTCGTGTTCATTATGTCTTTGGGATGTCAGTACACAGATTTCACTATTATAATTTTTTTCTTAAAACCCTTTACTCAATATATACGCCTTTCATCACATAGGTTACCAGTTCAGGTCCCGATCAGCTGGCACAATAGTGCCATCTGATCTGGATCTAAAATTTGTGATTACTGGTCAGAAAAAAATGATCATAAAAGCGAACAGTTTAAATCCTAATCAGATCGCACAGATGTGCCAGCTGATATGGATCTAAACTGTTCGCACAAGCTATGAAGGTATATCTATGGAGTAAAGGGTTAACAGAAGCCTTCATCCAGATAAAACATGGAAACCCTTATTTCCACTATCATTTAGACAAGAGGAAGTTCTTTGCAAGTGAACCAAGTGTTTTTGCTTTTTCGTAAATGGATACATGTATGAGAATCATGGCACTGGTTATTCTCAATAAGCAAAATCGCTTCGCTGGTTTTCTGTACTTTCAGTACTTTGATTAAATATAAGTGCAATAACATAACAACTATTTCAATACTATTATGACGGAGTGATAATGAAGCGTTACTTAATGGTTAGATGTTACTAGTTCAACACTTGCGACTGGCAGAAACGTGCATCAGACATCCATACTTATCACCTTATTTTGCCAGAAATGGTATCTTGAGAGAAAATAAAAAAATCAATGTATTTTCATTTCATTGGTTGATATTCCCAATAATCTTGTACTTATTGTTATTACTTTGTCACTAGCAAACAATATCTACACTTAATATCACTGACGTCTTGTGTTAAGTGTTACAACAATTAAATCAATTTTTTATCGTTATATAAATTTTTGTGCAAATAAAACATGCAGACACGTGAGGAATTTCTATAAGCCGAACTTTGATAATCCGTGTTATACGGAAGTTCTTTTACAAATTTTCCCCAATAGCTACATGTACCCATTCAAGTCGGTTCTGTTACATGATGGGGCAACTGTAAAGCTGGGGCACCCGAAACCAACAGCAAAACTGTTTAGCTTCCGGCTGTTAAACGACAGCGAACGTTTTATGTAGATTCTGTGTCTATTCATTCTGTGCCGTTTCTTAAGTTTGAAAATGATCGCAATCTCAACAGTGTCGCTCTGCGTTTTGCTCTTTATATAAATGAAAAGTGAACTATGCATATCAGGAATATCCACATATAAATGAAAAGTGAACTATGCATATCAGGAATATCCACATATAAATGAAAAGTGAACTATGCATATCAGGAATATCCACATATAAATGAAAAGTGAACTATGCATATCAGGAATATCCACATATAAATGAAAAGTGAAATATGCATATCAGGAATATCCACATATAAATGAAAAGTGAACTATGCATATCAGGAATATCCAAACAAAAATATTTACACCTTTATTTCCACTGCTTCAATATCCTTAACGGGACGAGTGAACTTCAATTTTCAAGCCTTATCACCGCGCAATGAGTACATTTAGGGTCGGATGAGTGAACTTCAATTTTCAATGAATACCGTTAGCCTTATCACCGCGCAATGAGTACATTTAGGGTCGGATGAGTGAACTTCAATTTTCAATGAATACCGTTAGCCTTATCACCGCGCAATGAGTACATTCAGGGTCGGATGTAAAGGAATGCCCTGGTGACGTCATGAAATCCTCCGGACTCCACACACTTTAACCAGCCCTAATGACGTTCAAGACTCGATGAACTTATCAAACACGAAATTTATTCCTTAAATAAATCACCGCCTTCTAACACAGCCAAACAGTGGAAAGGAAGAGAGATCACGAGCTTATTAGATGATAACCATGATTACCATGACAGTTTTAAGCTTAACACTTAATTAAAAAGCCATATTTTTTATTTATAAAAGGTTCAACAGAGAACGAAAGGGGTAGGAATGATCAGACGCAAAATAAAATTGAAGGGAAACTAAGGAGATTAAGGCATTTTCTAATGTTCACCAATGCAGCACATGTCCCTAAGGTTCTAAAACACAACTACTTACATGTTGCTTTGGAAATTTAAACCGAGATCACCAATAATTTAGATGTAATAAACGATGTTATATTGCATAGTTAACAAATAAGGGTAGGTTATCAATAAACCGTCTGAATCAAGGGCATAATGGGTTACATGTACCCAACATAATCACGATGGCAGGACTAAAAGAAACGGATCATAGAAGAGCTTTAAGCAATACAATTAACCACTTCTTTTTAAGACAAGTTTTTGGGTGGCGTTTAAAAACGCCGCCCAGTGTTTCACATGTGAATTTCGGCCACATGATCAAAATGGTACATCGGTCTCTATCTACTTATATCGTCGAACGCGGTTACCAAAAGTAAAATTCGATCATTTTACTTCCAGAGAGTTCACTGAGTTTATGAGACGGTAGACGGCGCTGCGCGATTATTATTAGGTAAACAGGTTATTAATATCTCGCAGCAGCGTATGTGTTTACAAATAGCATACACTGATCAGCTTTCAACAGAGGGCTTTGCATGTAATTAGTACTGATAAGCCGAGATAGGAACAATAATAAATATAACTTATTCAATGGATAATCGGACATTTACCATTGATAATTGCAAGAATAATAATGGGGTGATGATAGCTTATCTCAAATTTGGTGTGGTATTTCATTTATGCAGTATTTTGAGGGATATTTGATTAAACAATAAGCATGGATATTAATGAAATACGGCTTTAAAGTGTAAACTTCAGGCGAATTTTTAAAGCGTTTAAAATTATTAGATTTGATGCAGTGCTCTGCCTAATTTTTATAAAATTGCTTTATAGTCATATTATTCGAAAAGAACAAAAAAATACAATCATCCATTAACCATGATGCATTTTTTTTGCACACGGTACGTTTTCAAACAAGTTTTAGTTTCCAAAAAGCTAGTCGGTAATTAGCATGACATTCTAACAAAAAAGAAGGCTTTGAAGTGTAACTTCAGACGAAACTTCACATCGTTTAAAGCGTTTCAATTTAATTAGACATGATCATGATGCAATGCTCTGACATATTTTTTTTTAAATTGTTTTATAGTCATATTATTTTTATTTTTGCATATCTTTTATTTCCTAATAATAAATAAATATTGTTTCAAATCATAGTGCAAATAGCAACTATATCATAGTTTCTCTTTTCCTCTCTACTTTTTGGCTGTGTGGGGAGGCTGTGTATGCTGGATGTGGTCATTCCTGATATGCATATTTCATTTTTTAAAGTATTTTTATTTGTCCATGTGTGTTCACTTCGTTATTGTCAATTTAAAGTTTCTAATCAAAGGTTGACTTATTATATATTTTTCCTGGCACAAAATGACTTCAGTCTTGGATATAAGCATCCGCCCGAAAATCCGCGGTAAAAAAAAACTTGATAAAGCAGAAGCCGGGCATGCAAACTTTTGCTCTGCCATCCGAAAGTTCCTTCATACTCCTCCAATAGGAAACTCCACACAATCTATAGATGATGTTACATGACAATCACTCTAAAACGCCACCCATCAGTACTTTCAGTGCTTTGATTTGTCTAAGAAACTATGAAATAATTACATGTATTTCGTTGTGCGACACAGTTCATATATAATACAGGTTTAAACTTCTAATCAAAGCGGTATGGCATCAGTGCCTAATTACATAAGAACGAGCACGCTACCGCCCGCGCTAAAATAGTTAATGTAATTACAGTTTAACAAGAGGTGTTTGTCAAACACAAATGCCCCCCCTGACGTGCAAGTGATATCTATTAGCATTGAATTTAAATTTTTGGAAATTTAGAGACTTTTGTAAGCTTTAGCAATGAAGGGTACCAGTCATGAAAGCAATTTACAAGACGGTGGAACTCCTATATATCAATAACCAGGTCATCCAATGAGAGGATTACATTTACCTCGACAAACATAAGCGCGTGTAGATTAACCTAGTCTAACACAAAGGATTTTATTGTAATTTAAATCAAATATTCGCTATTGGCGGAGATATAGTAGCTCTAGTGTTATGTCAATTCCAGTAATGTGCAGGCTTTAGTGACCATCCATACGAAACCAAAGCATTTAATAAACACAAGTGAGTGATAATCAGTGCCTATTTATGACACAGCATATATTGAAATAGTTTAAAATTAATGTTATGGATCATTAATATATATCTTTACTTGAAATTGTCATGGGGAAAAATAATCACAACTTTACACTGAGAAGTATTTTATTTTATTATACAAATAAACATAAAAACGTTGTCTAGTTATTGATCAAACAAGGTTTTTTGTTGTCAAGGCCACCATGACCTTGACCTTTGACCTACTGACCCCAAAACCAATAGGGGTCTTCTACTGGTCACGACCAACTTCCACACCAAATATGAGGTCTGTATCACAAAGCGTTGTCTAGTTATTGATCGGACAACGTTTTTGTATGCAAAGGCCACTGTGACCTTGACCTTTGACCTACTGATCCTAAAATCAATAGGGTTCTTCTACTGGTCATGACCAAACTCCACATCAAATATGAGGACTGTATCACAAAGCGTTGTCTAGTTATTGATCGGACAAGGTTTTTGTGGTCAAGGCCACTGTGACCTTGACCTTTGACCTACTGACCCCAAAATCAATAGGGGTTTTCTACTAGTCATGACCAACCTCCACACCAAATATGAGGACTGTATCACAAAGCGTTGTCTAGTTATTGATCGGACAAGGTTTTTGTGGTCAAGGCCACTGTGACCTTGACCTTTGATCTACTGACTCCAAAATCAATAGGGGTCTTCTACTGGTCATGACCAACCTCCACACCAAATATGAGGACTGTATCACAAAGCGTTGTCTAGTTATTGATCGGACAAGGTTTTTGTGGTCAAGGCCACTGTGACCTTGACCTTTGACCTACTGACCCCAAAATCAATAGGGGTCTTCTACTGGTCATGACCAACCTCCACACCAAATATGAGGACTGTATCACAAAGCGTTGTCTAGTTATTGATCGGACAAGGTTTTTGTGGTCAAGGCCACTGTGACCTTGACCTTTGACCTACTGACCCCAAAATCAATAGGGGTCTTCTACTGGTCATGACCAACCTCCACACCAAATATGAGGACTGTATCACAAAGCGTTGTCTAGTTATTGATCGGACAAGGTTTTTGTGGTCAAGGCCACTGTGACCTTGACCTTTGACCTACTGACCCCAAAATCAATAGGGTTTTTCTACTGGTCATGACCAACCTTCACACCAAATATGAGGACTGTATCACAAAGCGTTGTCTAGTTATTGATCGGACAAGGTTTTTGTGGTCAAGGCCACTGTGACCTTGACCTTTGACCTACTGACCCCAAAATCAATAGGGGTCTTCTACTGGTCATGACCAACCTCCACACCAAATATGAGGACTGTATCACAAAGCGTTGTCTAGTTATTGATCGGACAAGGTTTTTGTGGTCAAGGCCACTGTGACCTTGACCTTTGACCTACTGACCCCAAAATCAATAGGGGTCTTCTACTGGTCATGACCAACCTCCACACAAAATATAAGGACTGTATCACAAAGCGTTGTCTAGTTATTGATCGGACAAGATGTGGTCTACGGACCGACATACCGACATACCGACCGACATACCGACCGACCGACCGACATGTGCAAAGCAATATACCCCCGCTTCTTCGAAGGGGGGCATAATTAATTAGGAAACTATATCTTTATTGAGTTTGAAATATTAATTAGCCTATCTACGCAACGTCGCCATTGTTTAAGAAATATTTGTTGCAGATGTTGAATATTTTATAAATGTAATAATAGTAGTTGTTCTCAGGCTTCGTAACAGCTGTTAAACGTTCTAGAACATTACTAGAACGTTTAATCAATTCTGATAGATTTCATTACTTAATGATTACAATTGTTTCGCAAGTTTTAATCGTCTCTCAAACCACTTTTTCGAATGTTATTTTTCTGCTAAGAGTAATTGAATTTTTAAATGCAGAAAAAATACAGATTACAAAAGGCTGATTAATTGGTCTTGCAGGTTTGTTATATTATCGCACTTAAACATGCCATCAGGGTAATTGTGTAAGTTTTAGGATATAAACTAACTAATTAATGGAATGATTGGTTCTTTTTCATTCCATGAAATAATATAACAGTGCTCATTCGAGCTTTGTAGCAAATCCTGATATATGTATTTAATAAGATAATGGCACAAGTAGCATCTACATCGTTCAAGTTGGTGACAAAATAACTTTCTCCCTTTGTATAACGATACAGTAAGATTAGTTACAGCTGGAAATGTTTACCTACATCATATATAGCTCTCACCCCCACAAAACTCATACAATGTTATTACGGAGATACAATAGTATGTTGATTTACGTGTGATTGCATTGCTTTATAAAGCAAGCGTTCGTTATCTTCCATAGCAGGCCTTTCACAATCTGTCATTCAGTTGTTCTTGCTGATTTCATTAGACAGCTTTTATCATATCTGCTTCTATACGTTGGCGCATGATAAACAGATTAGAAGCAATTTAAATATTTACCGTACCGGATGGGTTTGGAGTTATTGTGGTATTATATTACAGATAAGAGACATTAAGCGGGTGAATAGCTAAAATATGACATTGCGGTAATTTATTTCTAGACAAAAGACCGCTGCACGTATATTTGTATTTTATCTCTGCTGCTCACAAATTGCACTGATGAAAAATTGATGCTCAGCGCGCATACTAGTACCCAAAAGTTTGTCGCGTTTTACTCATTTTGAAATTTAACTTGTGTAATACTTTTTTATTAAACTTTCTGTAGTACATTAACCTATATCAGGATGCAAGCACTGCATGATACTGTTAACACATATAAAACATGTATATCCACATTATCTTCAAAATCAACTTGTACTCCAATCCCTTACGCAAATAACAACAGCGATTATTATGTCTTTTAAATGATATTGCCCTTACTGGGTTGAAGGTTATAAAGCTGAGTTTGGAAACCAGTCTCAAATCTCAAGCATCTGATTGGCTGAAATGGCGACCAGTCGCCATTTCAGCCAATCAGATGCTTGAGATTTGAGACTGGTTTCCATGCTCAGTTTTATAACCTTGGGCACAGGGTACTTCCAAGAGTTCCACAGTCTTTACTATGTTTACAAGCCAAGAAATCTACAAAGAAAGGAGAAGAATTGAGCAAAGTGTATTGTTGCGAAAGTAACGTTTCACCGATATTTAAAGATGAAATTAGTGGAGGCTATGGCAAATTTTTAAAATGCATATAGTAGACAAATATTGTATCAACGTTTTTATTGAGACTGGTGACGACGAGTTGTTGAAGATGATTTAATATGAAGCTTCTTTTAAGTTTATTAAAAACTACACAGATATTGGCAAAGTTACTAACGTTTTTGTGTCTTGCAAGCATGACATATTGTCATTTATCACATACCTTTCGGTGTGGGAGTGTAATAACACCCGTTATATATTTTCGATATATAACTAGTTATATATCGCAGCCGAATCACTATTCATCCGCGTTATCAGCGATCAAAACAAATATAAGAAAATGACTTACTTTTGAAATCTGACCACTTCAGTTAAGCAATCAACTTCTATAAGGAACTTAAGCATCCCTTATATTGATAATTTCCACGGAAAATATAACTTTCTGACACTTGTTTACTCCGTAAGATAGCAATAGGAAAGATTCCGAAAGTCCATGATAAAATTCAACAACAGCAACAAAGCCATTTTCATTTCGTTTTAATCGAAAACAAAATGACCCAGACGCTGACATCGTTTTCAGAACATCGTCGGTGTGATCTTACAACATCCCAGAAACAAAATAAAAACACCAGAACCACATTTTCAATCCAAAGTATGAGTTTATATCCAGCATATTTCAATGTTGTCATATGCCGCTTTGAAAGTTTACACAAATGACGTCATACTGTACAGTAGATCGATTTATTTAATAAAACAAAACTTCAGAAGCCTATAACTGGTAGGTTCTTTTAATATCTAGACTCTAGCGCAGTTATTTTTTTTTATATTTACTTATTTTGGCAAATGGTTAAACGGTATGATAAATTCTTTAGGGACTAACTTATGTATCCCCCGATACGACCGAATTACACACGTTTTGATTTCGCTCTACTAGGCGATAGAAAGGAACAATTAATGGTTTTTGCTTGTTTTTCAGGGTATGTGATAAATAGAATACATCATTCGTGTTCATTTTATACTGAAATTATTAAACTCGTCATCTAAATGGATATAAAACTCGGCAAAAGCCTCGTTTTATATCGATTTAGATGACTCGTTTAATAATTTCAGTATAAAATGATCACTCATGTTGTATCCTCTATATACTATACATGCGCATCTTTATAACTAATCGCCATGCCTATTAGACATTTGGAGTGCAGACATTACCAAAAAGCTGATATCTGTATTAAGCAGTTATATTCTGCAACTTTCTATGTCAACAAGGAACAGCATTTCATGATTATATATATCTTAAGGTGCGTGTCCTTGTTTCAATAACCACGTTAACTACACAAATTATAGCGAATATAGCTTGGGATTGCCACACTCCTCCCAACTTTGTAGATAAAAAGAAAATTATCTAAATCTCAATAACGGCAAAATGCCATTAAACGAAACTTTTCACAAATGTATGTTATTGATGTATCTTTATTTTGCAGATGGTAAGACACGTAATAAGAGTAAAGAAAAATAGCGAGATCTAAAAATTCCCTAAACTTCTATTTACATAAATTCACAAAAACTAAACAAAACAAAACATCAATTTAAATGCCCACATGAGTAATATGATACTGACAACAATTTATTGTGTCCTCGTGACTTACATATGTAAACTATACGAGATATTAGTAAAAGTGTGTTTGACCTTCAATTTTCTGGACGCTTCCTGGTCGCGTAAACGGATGACAATCACTGATTTCTCTTTTAGTAGATGACAATTTTTTACAAAGTACACACAATTTTCTTGTCAGTATCATTGCGTTCACTAGGGAATTCAAAATTACGTTTTGTATAGCTTAGTTTTTGTAAATTTATGTAAATAAAATTTTAAGGAATTTTTAGGTCTAGCTTTTTTATTTACTTTTTTAACGTGTCTTACTGTATGCAAAATAAAGATACATTAGTAACATTCATTTGTGCAAAGTTTCTTTGAACGGCATTTTGCCATTATTGAGATTTTGATAATTTTCTTTTTATAGATGAACAAAGTTGGGAGGAGTGTGGAAATCCCTTAATTGCAATGTCATAACGAGTTTTCATCTCATGCGTATTTACATGAACTATCACAATTTGCCAAGCAGTAAGTTGCATGTTGATATATATAAATTACATATACTTGAAGCCTATTGCTCGAGGGAAATAACATTATATTTGTGAAAAAAAAATGGTTTCTATAAGCGTGAAATTGTGAAAGTAAACATATGTCAAACCTTGTACCTTGATGATTTATTAAATATAGATAATAACCATTTTCCATCACTGGTTCCTAAAGAACTACAGCTTAACAAAGCGAACACTTCAGAAAAGCAAGCAAACTTCCTTGATTTAAATCTATCCATCGAAAATGGTTACGTCACTACTAAAATTTATGATAAAAGAGATGATTTTAATTTTAATATAGTAAATTTTCCGTTTCTAGACGGCGATGTTCCTCGTGCAACTTCTTACGGGGTTTATATTTCACAGCTTGTTCGCTTTTCAAGAGCTTGCAACGATGTGAATGATTTCAATGAACGTAATCTTTGCATTACAGAAAAACTTTTGAATCAAGGTTATCGGTATCACAAATTAAGGAAAACCTTTTGCAAGTTTTATCGCCGATATCCAGATCTAATTTATAAATACAGCTGCAGTTTAAAATCACTATTGCAACAAGGAATTTCACAGCCAGTTTTTTTATGGAGATTTAATTTATAAACTTAAGAAGATAAAAGGCGATGTAAATTTCTCCCGGTTATTTGTAAAAACCATCTGTAAATTTAAAAAGAAAGGTTACCAACATGATATTTTACAGCGCTCTGCAGGCCTGGTGATTAACCCATCTACAGTTGATCATTATGCTTACCTCTTTGGTTGCACGACGGTGGCAGGGGTGTAAGAGTTTATGAAAGTTTATGGGGAAATCTTTTCTTAAAAGAACCTAAAAGCTCGATTTGTTTCTTTTATCCCTGTCATCGTGTTCTTGCTGATTTTACTCCAGGTGCTCTGGTCTCGGAAAGATCATTGAGTACCCGCCCTTTGGCTTTGTAATGCTATTAAATTCTTATGTTTATATGTTTGTATGCTTTTGCATGCAACATTGTTGAGCTGATAGGTGGGTTGGAGTTATTTCACCAAGACAATTTGTACTTATTTTGTGATACGAGAACCTTTTGGGGCAAGTGTGAGGTTGGTGCACCCTAGAACCTGGTTTAAACACCCAGTGGCAATTTGTTTTGCCACTGACCGTTCCAAGGCGGTATCCCAAAAGGTTCTCTTGTTTATTAATTGTTTGTGGCGTCCTATTTGAATTGGCATTCATATATAAAACATGCGCGCTCTCTCTCTCTTCCTCTCTTCTTTTTCGCTGCGTGGGGAGGCTGTGTTTTTTGAGTTGGCGATTCCTGATATGCATATGTTGCTTTTTTTAATTGAAAAAGATAGAAAGGATACCCAAACAGTTCGCTACTGAACACTAAAAATATCAACGTGTTGATGGCTTGGCTTGACTGAGAATGTGCACGTGCAGTAATGGGGGAGAAAATTACTGCCCACGCGTTGAGCGCTACTAATTATATCTAAATATACATACATAAACATGTATATCGTGCTCAACATTCCTCAAAGTTGGTAAATGAGAACAGTACTAAAAAATATACGGAGAGACATTCAACAGCCGACACACTGCACAAACAACGTATATTCAAGAGTTCATAAATAAAGTTGTGATTTGTTACATTTTTCATTAATTTTTCATTTTGATAATAATTAACCACTGCATCAAGTGGATCAGTTTCTGTACATTAATATTACAATTAAACCGGGTCTTTATTCTTTATTATGAAAACCGCTTTTAAGACAAAATAAGTTGCAAAACATATTATATCTAGGTGATTTACACGCATTATCAATAACTGTAAGGCCAAGAATCATTTAAATTTAATATATAACCATGCCAACTGAAATTCTGTGTTAGCACTGATAAACGTAGCCTTTCTGACCACAAGTAAATAACTGTGTATGAAGTTTGCAGTAACTGTTGTTAAATTTGCCGGTATGATGAAGTAAACAAAACATTGAAACTAATTGCTTGGTGGAAAAATACAACTGTAAAAGAAGGTTTCTTCTAAAAGTAAGAACATGAATGAAACAAATAAATGACATTTAATGGAAGCAAAGAGAAATTATACACCATTAGTCTGCTGAAAAGATATAAGGATTGCTATTTTTGTATAGTCAGAACGAACAAAGCGAAAGCGTGCAATATCGTGCCCTGTTCTGTTGTATTCTATCTGATGCATTTTGCGATGTACTTTGTTGTCTTCCGAAGCCACATTTTCATGAACAAACACTATACATTTTGTTACTTTGTAAAAAATGTTATTGAATTTCGAGACATTTAAGGAAAACAAGGTATATTTTAACTATTTTAATTTTTCTCATTCTTAAGGCAAAATGCGACACGTATTTCTTGACTCCAATTTATTAATTAATTAGAAATTGTTTTATTTAAACAAGCAATATTACTTTTATGCTTATAGCTTTCGGCGCCATATGCATACCATAATTTGGGACGAATCTAAATCGTGCTGTATATATGTGAAAATATTGAGTTGCACACGACCCGCGGCTAGGCAGAGCCTCGTTCCCGCAAAACAGTTAACCCTCGGTGACAGATTTTTCTATCTTTACCGAATGTCTCATGCAAGATACTTTTTCTTGCATACCTTTTATTATTTATAACATTTCTATGTATGTATTCACACTTTTTTATTTTCCTTATGCTGAAATATTGACATTAACGCTAACTTTTTTTATACATGACGTCAATTACTTGAATATATGACGTCACTCACGTGACTCATTCTACACGGGGGGATGTAGGATCGAAATTTCCTACACGGGTGAAATCACCGGATGTCCTGATCTGGTATGCAAGAATATGCATTTCCTAAACTCCCCATGAACAGGCTCATTGAAAAAGCGTGCGATTATTTCATGTGTGTCGTGCCTTACAAGTACACAATATAAAAAATTTAGAACCCCATGAAAAATTGGAATAAGATTATATTTACGTGTCCGGCATTAACGTATAATTCGTCAAGGTTGAGCTTCTGTTGCAAATGGGGGTCTTAACTTAGTCCCAAGAGGCTCTACATGTACACTCATTTATTTCTTACATGTTTTTACATAGCCATGTACAGACACCACACACAATATTTACAAAAATGGGACATGGCGGTTTTTAAACTTTGAATTTTGCTAATTACTTGTTCAAGTATATTTTGCATGAAAAATCGTATTAATCCTCTGATCACAAAACATCTACTGCAAATAATCTATTTCTCCAAAACATTATATACTATTAAGTTTTAGAGTTGATAAAAACACTTGAACTTCACTGGAAGCCTTACAACTAATTAAGAAATAATACATTTCTGACTGTGTTTTATCGCAGAATAAAATATGGGTACGAGTTTGATGCGTAGTAATTAAATCACGAGTGCGTTAGCACGAGTGATTTAATTACGACGCATCAAACGAGTACCCATATTTTATTCTGCGATAAAACACAGTCAGAAATGTATTATTTCGATTCTAACACGACACAACTGACTGAATAAGCGAAATAATCATAACTCAATTTTAGCGCGTCGTAATAAACGGAAATTGGTTTTAAGGTTGGCAGTTAGTGTTTACTCCCTAAACATCTCCATAATTCAAAAACTGATAATAATGAAAAGATTAAATGACAAACTTGAATACATATCCATCCAACCGCGCATCCAGCACTCTCTAGTCGTCGTTCGAAGCGTTTTTGTCAATCCAACGGTTTAATACTGCACCAGAAAATAACATGTAAACAACGGAAATGACGTGACGTCGTTAAAATGGCGCGTTAACGTCACCTTAACGTTGCCGCAAATTAGCGGAAAATAATTATGGTATTTCATCTAAATATATAAAATAAACATTATTCTATAACTGTGGTATCATCATATTACGCCCGGGTAAAAAATTCGCGTATTTTTTGCTTTCTTAAATGCGCGAAATTAAATCACAGCGAAAAATACAATTGTCACGTGATAAGTTTATACCGACAGGTAATTAGTAATAGCCGTGAATTATCGTGTAATAATTCACAGCAAATTCAATGGGAAAAACGTCAAGTCGTGTTAGAATTAGTGTTAAAACACGTATGACATGAAATCCCAGAAAAAGGAAACTTTTCTTTCCGAGTTTAATCACTACTTAAGTTTAAAACAATTTACTTTTTTTTGTTAGTTGTGTTAAGAAAAGTAAGATTGATTTTGAGACTTGAGCCTTCTAAAGGGTCATCAAACAGCAAGCATTCTATTTCCAGTGATTAAGATATTAAACATTCACTTAATATATGCTAACAAAAACTGTGTTCGACTGGTTAATTTGTGTTATTTATCATATCAAGGTCATTGGTTAAAATCTTTCAAACGGTTAAAATTTGCCAGGAGACGCTTTGTTCTTGAGCGAGATTTGAATGTGCAATAAGCCGACACTTGCGAACAAAACACAACATACGGTGTTTGATCACTGCAATGCAAGATGCATGTACGTATATAATGGCATAAAAAATTAATGAAAACTTCTTAACAAAGAGGTAGTGCTGTGTCGTAATGTTATGTAATTTACAAATTACAGAACACGTGAAGTAGAAACTAATTCAATGACTGTAGTTAACATTTTGAATCTGTCTCACTTGCGAGTTGTGACTCGTTAAATTTAATCAGGATTTGTAATTACTTTAGAACATTATAGAGACGAAGGGTTTTCCTGTATTTTCTAAAGTTTAAGCGCAACAAAACTAGTAGAAAACTACTAAATACAAGAATTATCTGAAGGGAATTACTTACCACCTGGGCTAAACAAATGAAGGTTTCAGGATCATTTTGAGGACTTTTATATGTAGTATTCTATATAAAGACAGTAGTTTGAAATATTGAATACCAAGAATTCTAGAACTTATTTGATTTAGTATTGTATGTGAGTGTGGAATTACTGCAAGATACTTGTAGGTCATCATTTCTTTTTTTTTTCAAAAATAATAACGAATGTTCTTCGAATTATTTTTTCAGATGAATGCCACCGAACACGATAAATAATCAAAATATTGCAGTCTCGTTTTGATTGAGCTAGTTCATGGGCAGTAATTTAAATGCATATTATTGTCCACACCGCCGATGAGAGCAACATCGTTTACATGGATATATCTTAAGTTCTTTACAGTCATCAAAGGGCGTACAAGATAACAGCGATTATCAGAAACATTGTTCTTTGCGTACAAGTACATCTATCTAATATCAATAATGTGGTCTGTAATTTTGGACACTGAACTTATTCTCAACCAATTAGTTGTTAAGGTAATCATAATTTATTTGTATTATGGAAATCAGTTTCCATAATTTATTGTCGAGAAACATTTTTTTCCTTTGCTTACTTCAAATTAGGATCGAAACACAATACTTTTTATCGGGAACCACGTTTCATTTTGTTTAACTTGGCAATCGGATAGCAAACTAGATTTACTACAAATTTCGATATCAGTTAGATTTCGGCTTGCAACCAAAACAAGATGTGCGGCGACTGATATTTTCGTTGGGAAGTAGCGCGGGAAGTATAATTTACAGCACGTTGTTCATTGTTAATCACACCTTCAGGTTGCTTAACCTAGAAGAGGAATGAAACCACAGCGACAAAAAATTGATTGACAGTAAAATCAATTTGGAAGAAAAATGCAGCGTCTTTTGATTGTAGCGGCAGTTCTTACAGTCGTCGCATGAAAACATAACGTGATCGGCGTCATATGAAGTGCAGCAGTGCAACAGGTGTTTACGGAGGTTGCTTGCTGAGTCAATCGAAATTAGTAGTATTATATCAGATTTGTTTTGTAATAAATGCCTTCTAAGTCTTAAGCGGAGACTTTCGGTTTTGTAAGTGATGGGTCCATCTGTAGAAATGAACATGTTTTTTTAGATCACACATATTTTGGTTTAACAAAACAGGCGATGATAACTTGCCTCGTTTTTGTTTATATTTCTACGAACATTTATAGAAAATCCAAAGTTAACAGTGTTTATTTTTGTGGTAGGTGTTTCTGTAAATGTTTCAACGAATTCTTATGCAATGCAATTACTTCAATAAACAAATACACGTTAAATGATTAAGAAATAGTTAACATGTGTTTAGAATTGTTTCATGAAGTTTATAGGTTAAGATAGCCTGGCACCAGCTAGATGGTTTATTAAAGAAAACACTGAAATACTTATTATTTCCTTTTTTTATTCATTTCATTTTCCCTATCTATACTGATATGCTTAACCACCTATGTTCTGTGAGATAAAGGAAGTAATTGCATATCAGTAAGGTACCTGCAGGAGTTGCTTTTCTTGGAGGTATCGATGATTATTGTATAAGTGACGTGAGACTATTATAACAGAACATAGGGACGGGAGCCAGTCTAAGGTTAAGGTCAAGTTCAAAACTAACTTCACAAAAAATGCCCTCGTTCTGGTTAATATACCGGTATAGCGTAATTTTAACACGGCCGTAATAATAACACGTTTTCTAAGGTTTTGATGGTCTCATTTAAAACTTAATTGTTTAATTACGGGAAAGTAAATTTGCACGAAAATTCGTCTATGACAACATTAAATATTGATTAAATGTTTACAAAATTCTATTGCATTCGAAATAATTGTTCCTATGAAATATCTGGTTGTCAAATTCGGGAATATCCGCGATTTTGCGTTCAAAAATGGGCTTCGTAAAAAAACCTACCACGCATTGTTTGAGAAATAAATTCATAAAACAAAATGCGGAAAACTATAAAAACAAATCATTCTTCATAGTAAATCAGTGCTGATGCAATATCATTCCTTTTAAACATATGTTTAAAGCTTAAAAATTGTCACATATTTTTCCGTAATGGCGTCATTTCCGTCCGTTCGGTATAATAACTGGAAGTTACATCGTTTAGACTTATTTAACATTCATTTACACTAAAAGGTCTTTTGGTTAAACAAATTAAAGTAAAGGTATCAAAATATTACTACTAAATAAGATAAAAATAGGTGTCTGATGCCACTCAACAGTTTTCATAACGGTCATTTACACCTGCGGACATCGAAAGAAAATTCACTTCCGGGATTTTATTGTTTGTTTTCTTATTTTGCTTTCTTATTTTTAATCTGCTTTTTTTACTCTGCTTAACTGTAAGAAGAACATTTAAATCAGAGATATGTTGATTTAAAACTATAAAATGTCAATCTTTTTAATAATAACAATTTACACAAAAAATGTTAAAGGTGGATAAACATGAATTTTCATAAATCATGAATTCATCAGAAACATGTTCAAATCTAGAAAAATCAAGAAAGATTGCAAGAATATTGCAATTGTACTTGTTGTTAAAATAAAACAAAAAATATCTGATAAAAAAGTTTTAAACTGTTATCTCGGTTGTTCATATATGTAAATATTTAATCGTCAGCTTTAGCTATAGTGTTGACCATGAGCAATGCAAGTTACAAGTTTATATTCAATGATGTTTTCGATAATGGGGCTGATATAAGATTTCTAGAATTGGGGATTGTTTGCAGTAGTTTAGGCTGGTTACATGATAATTTCCAACTTTCGGACCAAAATCCGCATTAAAATTAAATATTGCTACCCACAATAGGGTCAGAGCAACCTGCTGAACCTCTTCAGGATCCACCGCTGAGACACAATAGGGTGTACATGTTTTTACAAAATCCCCTGGCACTTTAACAAACCAAGTTTTAACATTTAGCAATGATATGCTTGCTGATATTCATCCATTTGGGAGTGGGTGAGAACTATTGTCATTAGAGACATTTAAGAAGTATTTCTGAATTCTAGGGATCCAACTCATAACTTCATGACTGCCATGCCATGCCAAGGATTTTTTCACCACCATTGTGTTACCATAATTATGTAAAATTGCACTGAACAGAGCATGTACAACATTTAATGGTTATACATTAAACTATAGTTTATGGTAAACCACAGAAGTGTGCTTGGAAATATGATTTTAAAATTTATCCTCAGGGATTCATCTAGCTGCTGAATCTCTAGGGTTTTTTTGTTGTTTTTTTTTTCATTTTTATAGGGACCCGGATTTGGATTCTGTCAATCAATGGCCAACACAAACCTAATTCCGGGGAAAAAATGATACTTCAGTTAATATTGTAGTGGTCAAAATAGGCATTTGGGAAATTGTAAGAGTCAAAGGGTCATCTCCCAGGTCAAATGGAACATCTGATTCTAAATAGAAAATAATTTTTTGGTCCCAGAAGTCATTCACATGTTTAACCCTTTCCTGTATAGATACACCTTTATTGCCAGGCCGAACAGTTTAGATCAGATCAGCCGGCACATCCGTGCCATCTGATCAGGATCTAAACTGTTCGCTTATTGATTCATTAGGTTATTTCTGACCAAAATGCGACCAGTGCAGATCCTGATCAGACGGCACGGATGTGCCGGCTGATCTGGATCTACACTGGTCGCACACGCGTAAAAATGCGTATATATCTAGGAAAGGGTTAAGTTAATATGTTTGCTTTTCCACTAGCCTAACTGCATGGACAGTGTCAGCAAATCAGTGATAAAATAAGTAATTTTTCATTTTAACTTTATTCTGATTAATTTTAGAGGATCAAGTGTGAACAGTTTTTTTTTTAATTCTGTTGCCTATCACTGAATGCAGTTAATAACCCAACAATACTGCTTTGTGAGAGTATACATAAAAAGATGTGTTGCAATCATTTTCAGTGATTCCTATGATGGGTATCTTCTTAATATTTAAGTCAGTTATCTACAAATGCATAGAATCACATTAAAACCACCAGAATTTTATGAATACTATACCTCTTCAACAAACAGTGTAATGAGCCAGTGTCATAGGCAGGATTTCCATAATGGAGCTTGTTAAATGGGCAGTCTTATGGTAGTTACATGATAATTTCTTACTTTAAGTCCTAAATTCTTTGGGAAAATTAATTATAAAATATTGCTGCCAACAAGATGGTTGGTGCAAACCCACTGAACCCCCTCTGGATCTGCCCTTGAATGTGCCACATAAAAATCTAGACTTGATGCCAAATATGTTTAATTTAAAATATCAATACATTTTATATTCAAAATTGTATCCTACATCAACATATATTAAACAGAGACTGAACCATATTAAATAAGAAGAGTGGTCTAGGGGTAAAGTGTTTTACTCAAGATCCTGCGGATTTAATGCTACCATCAATGAGATATGTCTGCAGTTTCCCCAATCCACATTGGGCGCAAGTATTGGTTTGCAACCCAGGAAGCAATCATCGAGCATAATCAACGTTAAAAAATAAGTTTAAACAAAACCATATTAAACTTTGGTAAAAATAATCTACATTTGATTTTAAGCATATGTTGAAAGTTTCAAGTCATTATTTAGAAAACTGTTAAAGAAGACACTTGACAGCTTCAACATAAAAATTTTATAATGGACTCAGCAATATAAAAATTATGTTATGATCACCTAGAATACATGTTTGAAGTTTCAAGTAAATGTCTTTAATACTGTAGAAGAAACCCCCTTTCTACAAATAATGAACTGGGCAAAATGAAAAATATTTTTAATGTCACCAACATGTTTACACTTGATGTAGAACATAGGTTGAGCCTTTGCTTCCATGGGATGTGGCTGTTTTCCAATGGCCAAACAGTGTAGACCCATGTGTATCAAACACCTGAGTCAGTTAAAATGCAAAATGCACTTTAACTTAAATTCCACTGAAACCATTATTTACAACTATTGAATTACAGTACACATTGCATAGATTAACTCTGTAAGTGGAAAATATCTTCATCAACGATGCAAATTTCAGTTTTCATAACATCATTAGTACACAATGTTAATTAACCCCGACAGACTTAATAATTATCACTGATTGTTCAACCCTTCACTTCATGGGATAAAGCTGATATCCCATGAGCAAACAGTGTAGATCCAGATCATCTCACACAACTGTGCCATCTGAGCATGATCTACAATGTTCACTTTTCATTCATGAGATTATTTCTTACCAAGAAGCAAACAGTGTAGATCCTGGTCAGAATTGGCACATTTGATCTAGATCTACAATGTTTGCACATGTGATATGAAATTTACAAGGTTTTAGATTGTGATAAAATGGAATAAGAAGGAACATCTTAACAGATCCTGGCAAAAACATTAACCATTTCTTATGGGTGCTATAACTGTAAGTGCTGAGATCTGAGATAAGATCATTCCTAATCACTAAGATTTCTAAACTATTGAGAGAACAGGACACCATTGCTAGGGGGATGCTGTGTGGCCAGTGATTAATGTATTTGGCTGACAATCACAGGTTTCTTACTGCTCAGGGTATAAGTCCTCCTGAAGTCAGAATCTTTTGTTACAAGAGCTATCAGCTTTAGGTATTCTTCCTTGGTCTATAATGCTGGAGGAATCTTGATTCTTCTTTAACCAGAATAACCTGGAATTCCACACCAAGATGTTCACTTGTAGGAGGCATGACAGATCCAATGTCATTAATCTTAGTATGGAAACCAAGCTCAGACCTCAGGTTGCGCACTGGGCTGAAGGTTATAAAGCTGAGTTTGGAAACCAGTCTCAAATCTCAAGCATCTGATTGGCTATAATGGCGACTGGTCGCCATTTCAGCCAATTAGATGCTTGAGATTTGAGACTGGTTTCCATGCTCAGTTTTATAACCTTGGGCACTGGTTAATTTTGAGATTTTACCAGTCAGATTGCTGAGATCTGAGACTAGTCTTCCATGCTAAGTTTTATATCTAAAAGCAATTAAATCAATGGGATTGCAATTCCTCATCAGCTTAGCTTAGGTGGGACTATACACTTTTGTACATCTTCCAAACAATTTGGAAAAAACTGTTGTTTTATCATTTAATCCCCTTTTTAGTGCTTAGCACAGATACATTTGTCACATTTATGACCAGTATAGACCCTAGTCATCCTGTATATTTGTAGAGTCTAATCAGTTTACACTAATCAATATTCAGTTAAAAATTTTCAGTAAAATGCTACTATGAACAATAATTATTTAATGTACTTGGTTTAGACTGATAATTCAATTTGTATTGAATTGCACCAGTTGTTTTCATTTGCATTTGCATTCTACTTATTAGAATGAGAAATGTGCAGAATGATTTAAAATTTAAGGCATTAGACGGAACATTTCAGTAACTTTTTGTTAGTTGTGTTGTGTACATTGATATTAATCATACTTGACACATTCTAGGATGTTATACTCATTGAAATAGTTTGATTCATATTTTATAATTGCACCTCTTTTCTCAATAATTAATAGCCTTCCTAAATGTATCTCAGGCTTTTTCTATTAATTATCTTAAAAGTTAAGGTCATTTTTCATTGAACTAAAGTCATAAGCCTGATTTCATAAAAAAAATCAAATTTTTTCATGACCAATTCATTATACCCACATGTGTAAAATATATATTAAACAATTACCACCTACCTCCAAAAAATGTATCATTTTATTTTTAATTGTTTTTTATATGTTATGATTACATTTCCTCCCATTTACCTATTTTAAATTTTAAGTGCAAATCCTGATCAGCTGGCACACCTGTGAATTTTCATTGTATACATTTTCTTTCCTTAAACCAACATTTTAAACAATCTATAAACCATCAGATGTAGTTTTACTTAAATTTAAAAAAATACTCTATTGTCCAAGAAAGCTTTAATTAAACCAAACTTTTTGTGCAAGTTGATATAATAATATTATAGCAAATAACTATAGGTGCCCTTTCCAATTGTTATTTCTTTATCTCTGCAGATACCTGATAAGTATCAGAATACACAGGTACAGTATGGTCCTTATCAGTGCCCTGCTGTGTTTATTTGTCACAGCAAGTATCCAAATACTGGTAATTCACCTGAGTGGTGTCAACAGAATTTTGAAAATGTACTGACAGATTTAATTCACAAACTATTTTCTTTCTTTTAGAAGATTATGCTCACAAGACTTTAGTGTGAAATTCAATAAAAAATAGTACACTATAAGAAAAGGTAATTTAAACATTTTTATCACTGAGAATTTGTTGTTTAATGTACCAATTTCTATAACTGCTTAATATGTTTTATCTATTCAAACTGGGAAATAAATTTTATCAAGCAATAAACACATTTGTAAGTCTGCTATTGCAATGTATTTCTCCCAACAATATAGTGTTTGAATGGGCTATTTTTAATGAAACAACAGTTACTGCCATTTTTTGAAGTCTAGATAATCATTACATTACTGCATCTTAGTTTTTTTAATTAAAATATGGCTCTATACAGGAATTTATGAATAAAGAATTATGGAAATAAAGTGCCCAACTTAAATGTCCAAAACTATAAAGTGAATTGAACAAATCATTGCTGAGGAATTTAAGCATTAATGTCAATGGTAAATGTAACTGATAACTAGACAGTCACACAAGAAAAGTTTTACAAATCTCATATTGTTTTTTTTTTCTATTTATGAGTAACTATTACTGGTCTATAGTATTTGTTATAAGTAGGGATAAAACAAGGATCGATTATAATCCAAAATCGATCGTTTCTAGGAGAGATTTTCGATAATTGAGTACGAAGTTTAATAATCAATCATTGGTTTGCTGTTCTTTAAGAGGATCACAAGGGAGATCACTGTATCAGAGCAAAAACAGTGTTGGATGTAATTATGACAGTGTTGTTTTCGTTTTAAATAAGCTTTTGATTATTCTCCCACTAAGTTATTCAAGAAAAAGACTCCTGTACCTGCAGCCTACACCCTATGCTCATATCAGATACGGTTACAAACTAGATGTTTTTTGTGAAAAACGCATGTCTCCCCCCTGCGCCGCTCCCCCCCCCCCCTGTGACCTTTCAGTTTACTAAGATTTCACAATATAAAACCAACATGCTTCCATTTAGATGATATTTAATTGTGCATGGCAGAATACTGTTATCATAGTAAACATGTATAATATTAATATAAGTAGTTTTTTCTTTACTATAAAACTATGTCTATTTTCCAGGTGTATCTGTGAATTCATCACACAAGCTAAAAGTTCTTAAATTTTTAACAGGCATTCACACCATGGGGCCTTCCTAGTAGCACAAATCTGGATGGGTTTCAGTCGGGTTGTATTCCCTTAACAGTTTAGACTGTGCATGCATGTATCTATTGTCAATTTTTTCCATTCAAATCTAACTCTGCTGCACGCACACTAGTCCCTGTGAGTAAGCCATCCTGGGTTGGGTATTGGTCTGATTGTAGAGTTTTTCATATCCTGTGACATTAGGTGTTTTGAATGCAGTGCCAAGTCCAGCTCCCCAACAGTACCAGGTTCAGCAACCAGTCTGTAATAGACAATTAAATAAACTAAATACTATGAAATTCAAATGAAAAATTTTGATAAAATGTGTTAGTCAGGTGACCTACGGTACATACAGTACTGAAAATTATGAAATTGACAATTTTTCCGATTCCGATCCGGTCCGCTTCCGATCCTAATGTCATCTATAACCAATCCGATTCCATTCCCATTGCGGTCCAATTCCAATTCGATTGCACTCCAATTTTTTTCACTCCAGACAATGCGCTCCAAACGATCTTTAAGCTCAAACCGATTCTTCCGATTCCGATCTTTTCGCTCCCCATTTTCGTTGGTCATTAACTATAACGCCGGACAATGCGCTCCAAACGATCTTTACGCTCAAACTGATTCTTCTGATTCCGATCTTTTTGCTCCCACTTTTCATTGGTCATTACTTATAACGCATCTCGCGCTGAATTTACATTTCTGTGACATTTTTCTTATTTGCAGTTTTGTTTAATTTTATTGTTTAAACATGGTGGTTACTAACAAAGTAAATTGATCATTTAGATCTAATTTAAAAATGACGCCTTTCTAAATTTTAAATCAGTTTAATGTTAGCGTTTATTACATTGCAGTTTTAAAATATTAGCGTAAATTACACCCGATTCATGCGGGATTCATGTTAATTTGAGATGAGGAACCCAGCTGGTTTGGCGCAAATCAAGTCAGTAAATGCCTTTGGTGCGTATGCATCAATAAGCAGTTAATAAAACTTACGCTATAGGAAGTAGCATAACATGCAGAATATGGATATTCCATGTCGCGGAAACTGAACATACTTTGATATTCTCCCTGTTTCATACGTGTATGTGATGTTAAAGCTACCTTAATTGCACAACATATAATTAAATAATAAAAATAAATTGTATCACGATACTCACCGCTTTTGAATGTTCAATCAATCACATCAGAAATAATTATTTAATTCCGTAAATTGCGTTCTGTTGACAGCTATGACGTCATAATCGTCTAAAAGCCTGTTGTTACGTTCCAGACGGATATTTCAGCTCACAGTTGTTAAACCACCGATACCGACATAATTTCTTGCACTGATAAAAAAAATTCAAAAATGCAAAACACAGATCCAAAAGCCTTTTTGACGAAGCTGAAGATGAACACCGACAAACATAAAATATAGGTATAATTATATATATTGTTGGAAAAATTTACATTATAACATATTTCTTCATTCTTCTTGACTGTGTGGGGAGGCTGTTTTTTCTGTATGGGGCAATTCCTGATATGCATATTTCACCTTTTTGCAATCTTAAAACTACTTAAATAATACCAGTTATAAATGTCAAAACACCTTTTAATGATACGTGTCAGCTTTAACCATAAAAAAAATAATAACATGATTGAAATTCAATATAACTACCATTGATACCAATTCTGTTATAACACTATATAAATCACTGTAACCGATGTACGTACTTTCCTTATTTAGGCAGTTTTTGAACAATAAAAATAGTTACGCATCTGCAATGTTAAAAGTACATGTATGGTAAATAGCGGGCATGTTGAAGCTTCATTTTGACACCAACAAATCGATTTTTAACAACAAACTTAATGCACCAGTGTGATTATCACGCCGTATTGAAACCCTATGGATATACTATATTTTCCTTATTTTTACTTTTTTTTAACTTAATAAAAGAATAGCTTCGCATTTGCAATTTAAATAGCACTAATAATTAAAGGCGGGCATGTTTAAGCTTCAGTTAAACAACAAGATATCGAAGTTTGGTACAAAACTGAATGTACTTGTGTGATTCTCGCGCGATCTGTAAACCGTGCGAATATCACGGCGCGGGGAAATAACGTTATCACTCATCAACTATATATAGACCCTTTTTACACACATGTTTATTCCAGATATGTTTCAATCGTATTAACACATGCAAGAAGATGATTGAAATCCAATATAGTTACCATTACTACTATTTCGTTTATAAAACTATAACTCCCTGTAACCGATGTTCGTATTTTCCTTATTAAGGCAGTTATTGAACAACAAAAATAGCTACGCACCTGCAATGTTAAAAGTGCATGTACGGTTGATAGCGGGCTTGTTAAAGCTTTATTTTGACACCAACAAATCGATGTTTAACAACAAACTTAATGCAACAGTGTGATTCTCATGCTGTATTAAAACCGTGTGAATATAATATATTTCCTTATTTTTGACTCAATAAAAGAATAGCTACGCACTTGCAATATAATGAGCACTTATAAAATAAAAAGCGGACATGTTTAAGCATCAATTTAAAATCAACATATCGAATTTTGATACGAAACTGCATGCACTAGTGTGATTCTCACGGGGTATGTAAACCGTGTGAATATTACGGCCTAGAGAAATAAAGTTATTACTCATCATAAATAGACTTATTCAACATACGTGTATGTTCCAGATATGTTTAAATCCTATTAAAAAATAATAAAAGGTGACTGAAATTCAATATAGTTATCATTGCTACCATTTCTGTAATAACACTTCAACTATCTGTAACCGACGTTCGTATTTTCCTTATTAAGACCGTTTTTTTAACAAAATAGAAAAAGCTTCGCTCCTACAATGTCAAAAGCGCATGCATGGATGATAGCGGGATTGTTGAAGCTTCATTTTGACAACAAACTAAATGCAACAGTGTGATTCTCACGCCGTATTAAAACCGTGTGAAAAAATATATTTCCTTATTTTTGGCAGTTTTTCAATTAAATAAATTAGCTACGCACTTGTAATATAATAAGCACTTATAAAATAAAAAGCGGACATGTTTAAGCTGCAATTTGACTTCAACATATCGAAGTTTGATACGAAACTGAATGCACTAGTGTGATTCTCACGCGGTATGTAAACCGTGTGAATAGTACGGCCCAGAGAAATAAAGTTATTACTCATCAAATATAGGCCTCTTCTACACACTTGTATTCTCGAGATATGTTTAAATCCTATTCAAAATAAGAAAAGATGATTTGAATTTAATATAGTTACCACTGCTACCATTTATGTTATAACACTATATCTCACTGTAACAGCATTACATATTTTCCTAATATATACAGGTTTTTAACAATATAAAAATAGCTACGCACCTGCAATATTTAAAGTACATGTGTGGTTGATAGCGGCCATGTTACAGCTTCATTTTGACACCAACAAATCGATGTTTAACAACAAACTTTAAGCCCTCACGCCGCATATAAACCGTGTGAAAATAATATATTTTTCTTATTTTTATCTGTTTTTCAACTAAATAAAAGAATAGCTACGCACTAGCAATATCAATGGCATTTATACCATTAAAAGCGGACATGTTTAAGCTTTGATTTGACACCAATATATTGAATTTTGATACAAAACTGAATGCACAAGTGTGATTCTCACGCAGTATATCAACCGTGTGAATATTACGGCACCCGCGTAATAATCACACGCGTGGTAATATTACCACGCGTGTGAAAATTACGCGACACCGGTATAGCGTAATTTTAACACGGCCGTAATAATAACACGTTTTCTAAGGTTTTGATGGTCTCATTTAAAACTTAATTGTTTTATTACGGGAAAGTAAATTTGCACGAAAATTCGTCTATGACAACATTAAATATTGATTAAATGTTTACAAAATTCTATTGCATTCAAAATAATTGTTCCTATGAAATATCTGGTTGTCAAATTCGGGAATATCCGCGATTTTGCGTTCAAAAATGGGCTTCGTAAAAAAACCTACCACGCATTGTTTGAGAAATAAATTCATAAAACAAAATGCGGAAAACTATAAAAACAAATCATTCTTCATAGTAAATCAGTGCTGATGCAATATCATTCCTTTTAAACATATGTTTAAAGCTTAAAAATTGTCACATATTTTTCCGTAATGGCGTCATTTCCGTCCGTTCGGTATAATAACTGGAAGTTACATCGTTTAGACTTATTTAACATTCATTTACACTAAAAGGTCTTTTGGTTAAACAAATTAAAGTAAAGGTATCAAAATATTACTACTAAATAAGATAAAAATAGGTGTCTGATGCCACTCAACAGTTTTCATAACGGTCATTTACACCTGCGGACATCGAAAGAAAATTCACTTCCGGGATTTTATTGTTTGTTTTCTTATTTTGCTTTCTTATTTTTAATCTGCTAATTTTACTCTGCTTAACTGTAAGAAGAACATTTAAATCAGAGATATGTTGATTTAAAACTATAAAATGTCAATCTTTTTAATAATAACAATTTACACAAAAAATGTTAAAGGTGGATAAACATGAATTTTCATAAATCATGAATTCATCAGAAACATGTTCAAATCTAGAAAAATCAAGAAAGATTGCAAGAATATTGCAATTGTACTTGTTGTTAAAATAAAACAAAAAATATCTGATAAAAAAGTTTAAAACTGTTATCTCGGTTGTTCATATATGTAAATATTTAATCGTCAGCTTTAACTATAGTGTTGACCATGAGCAATGCAAGTTACAAGTTTATATTCAATGATGTTTTCGATAATGGGGCTGATATAAGATTTCTAGAATTGGGGATTGTTTGCAGTAGTTTAGGCTGGTTACATGATAATTTCCAACTTGCGGACCAAAATCCGCATTAAAATTAAATATTGCTACCCACAATAGGGTCAGAGCAACCTGCTGTTCCTCTTCAGGATCCACCGCTGAGACACAATAGGGTGTACATGTTTTTACAAAATCCCCTGGCACTTTAACAAACCAAGTTTTAACATTTAGCAATGATATGCTTGCTGATATTCATCCATTTGGGAGTGGGTGAGAACTATTGTCATTAGAGACATTTAAGAAGTATTTCTGAATTCTAGGGATCCAACTCATAACTTCATGACTGCCATGCCATGCCAAGGATTTTTTCACCACCATTGTGTTACCATAATTATGTAAAATTGCACTGAACAGAGCATGTACAACATTTAATGGTTATACATTAAACTATAGTTTATGGTAAACCACAGAAGTGTGCTTGGAAATATGATTTTAAAATTTATCCTCAGGGATTCATCTAGCTGCTGAATCTCTAGGGTCTTTTTGTTGTTTTTTTTTCATTTTTATAGGGACCCGGATTTGGATTCTGTCAATCAATGGCCAACACAAACCTAATTCCGGGAAAAAAATGATACTTCAGTTAATATTGTAGTGGTCAAAATAGGCATTTGGGAAATTGTAAGAGTCAAAGGGTCATCTCCCAGGTCAAATGGAACATCTGATTCTAAATAGAAAATAATTTTTTGGTCCCAGAAGTCATTCACATGTTTAACCCTTTCCTGTATAGATACACCTTTATTGCCAGGGCGAACAGTTTAGATCAGATCAGCCGGCACATCCGTGCCATCTGATCAGGATCTAAACTGTTCGCTTATTGATTCATTAGGTTATTTCTGACCAAAATGCGACCAGTGCAGATCCTGATCAGACGGCACGGATGTGCCGGCTGATCTGGATCTACACTGGTCGCACACGCGTAAAAATGCGTATATATCCAGGAAAGGGTTAAGTTAATATATTTGCTTTTCCACTAGCCTAACTGCATGGACAGTGTCAGCAAATCAGTGATAAAATAAGTAATTTTATATTCAAAACTGTATCCTACATCAACATATATTTAACAGAGACTGAACCATATTAAATAAGAAGAGTGGTCTAGGGGTAAAGTGTTTTACTCAAGATCCTGCGGGTTAAATGCTACCATCAATGAGATATGTCTGCAGTTTCCCCAATCCACATTGGGCACAAGTATTGGTTTGTAACCCAGGAAGCAATCATCGAGCATAATCAACGTTAAAAAATAAGTTTAAACTAAACCATATTAAACTTTGGTAAAAATAATCTACATTTGATTTTAAGCATATGTTGAAAGTTTCAAGTCATTATTTAGAAAACTGTTAAAGAAGACACTTGACAGCTTCAACATAAAAATTTTATAATGGACTCAGCAATATAAAAATTATGTCATGATCACCTAGAATACATGTTTGAAGTTTCAAGTAAATGTCTTTAATACTGTAGAAGAAACCCCCTTTCTACAAATAATGAACTGGGCAAAATGAAAAATATTTTTAATGTCACCAACATGTTTACACTTGATGTAGAACATAGGTTGAACCTTTATTTCCATGGGATTTGGCTGTTTTCCAATGGCCAAACAGTGTAGACCCATGTGTATCAAACACCTGAGTCAGTTAAAATGCAAAATGCACTTTAACTTAAATTCCACTGAAACCATTATTTACAACTATTGAATTACAGTACACATTGCATAGATTAACTCTGTAAGTGGAAAATATCTTCATCAACGATGCAAATTTCAGTTTTCATAACATCATTAGTACACAATGTTAATTAACCCCGACAGACTTAATAATTATCACTGATTGTTCAACCCTTCACTTCATGGGATAAAGCTGATATCCCATGAGCAAACAGTGTAGATCCAGATCATCTCACACAACTGTGCCATCTGAGCATGATCTACAATGTTCACTTTTCATTCATGAGATTATTTCTTACCAAGAAGCAAACAGTGTAGATCCTGGTCAGAATTGGCACATTTGATCTAGATCTACAATGTTTGCACATGTGATATGAAATTTACAAGGTTTTAGATTGTGATAAAATGGAATAAGAAGGAACATCTTAACAGATCCTGGCAAAAACATTAAGCATTTCTTATGGGTGCTATAACTGTAAGTGCTGAGATCTGAGATAAGATCATTCCTAATCACTAAGATTTCTAAACTATTGAGAGAACAGGACACAATTGCTAGGGGGATGCTGTGTGGCCAGTGATTAATGTATTTGGCTGACAATCACAGGTTTCTTACTGCTCAGGGTATAAGTCCTCCTGAAGTCAGAATCTTTTGTTACAAGAGCTATCAGCTTTAGGTAATGCTTCCTATAATGGCGACTGGTCGCCATTTCAGCCAATAAGATGCTTGAGATTTGAGACTGGTTTCCATGCTCAGTTTTATAACCTTGGGCACTGGTTAATTTTGAGATTTTACCAGTCAGATTGCTGAGATCTGAGACTAGTCTTCCATGCTAAGTTTTATATCTAAAAGCAATTAAATCAATGGGATGGCAATTCCTCATCAGCTTAGCTTAGGTGGGACTATACACTTTTGTACATCTTCCAAACAATTTGGAAAAAACTGTTGTTTTATCATTTAATCCCCTTTTTAGTGCTTAGCACAGATACATTTGTCACATTTATGACCAGTATAGACCCTAGTCATCCTGTATATTTGTAGAGTCTAATCAGTTTACACTAATCAATATTCAGTTAAAAATTTTCAGTAAAATGCTACTATGAACAATAATTATTTAATGTACTTGGTTTAGACTGATAATTCAATTTGTATTGAATTGCACCAGTTGTTTTCATTTGCATTTGCATTCTACTTATTAGAATGAGAAATGTGCAGAATGATTTAAAATTTAAGGCATTAGAGGGAACATTTCAGTAACTTTTTGTTAGTTGTGTTGTGTACATTGATATTAATCATACTTGACACATTCTAGGATGTTATACTCATTGAAATAGTTTGATTCATATTTTATAATTGCACCTCTTTTCTCAATAATTAATAGCCTTCCTAAATGTATCTCAGGCTTTTTCTATTAATTATCTTAAAAGTTAAGGTCATTTTTCATTGAACTAAAGTCATAAGCCTGATTTCATAAAAAAAATCAAATTTTTTCATGACCAATTCATTATACCCACATGTGTAAAATATATATTGAACAATTACCACCTACCTCCAAAAAATGTATCATTTTATTTTTAATTGTTTTTTATATATTATGGTTACATTTCCTCCCATTTACCTCTTTTAAATTTTAAGTGTAAATCCTGATCAGCTGGCACACCTGTGAATTTTCATTGTATACATTTTCTTTCCTTAAACCAACATTTTAAACTGTAAACCATCAGATGTAGTTTTACTTAAATTTAAAAAAATACTCTATTGTCCAAGAAAGCTTTAATTAAACCAAACTTTTTGTGCAAGTTGATATAATAATATTATAGCAAATAACTATAGGTGCCCTTTCCAATTGTTATTTCTTTATCTCTGCAGATACCTGATAAGTATCAGAATACACAGGTACAGTATGGTCCTTATCAGTGCCCTGCTGTGTTTATTTGTCACAGCAAGTATCCAAATACTGGTAATTCACCTGAGTGGTGTCAACAGAATTTTGAAAATGTACTGACAGATTTAATTCACAAACTATTTTCTTTCTTTTAGAAGATTATGCTCATAAGACTTTAGTGTGAAATTCAATAAAAAAATCTACACTATAAGAAAAGGTAATTTAAACATTTTTATCACTGAGAATTTGTTGTTTAATGTACCAATTTCTATAACTGCTTAATATGTTTTATCTATTCAAACTGGGAAATAAATTTTATCAAGCAATAAACACATTTGTAAATCTGCTATTGCAATGTATTTCTCCCAACAATATAGTGTTTGAATGGGCTATTTTTAATGAAACAACAGTTACTGCCATTTTTTGAAGTCTAGATAATCATTACATTAATGCATCTTAGTTTTTTTAATTAAAATATGGCTCTATACAGGAATTTATGAATAAAGAATTCTGGAAATAAAGTGCCCAACTTAAATGTCCAAAACTATAAAGTGAATTGAACAAATCATTGCTGAGGAATTGAAGCATTAATGTCAATGGTAAATGTAACTGATAACTAGACAGTCACACAAGAAAAGTTTTTTACAAATCTCATATTGTTTTTTTTTTCTATTTATGAGTAACTATTACTGGTCTATTGTATTTGTTACAAGTAGGGATAAAACAAGGATCGATTATAATCCAAAATCGATCGTTTCTAGGAGAGATTTTCGATAATTGAGTACGAAGGTTAATAATCAATCATTGGTTTGCTGTTCTTTAAGAGGATCACAAGGGTGATCACTGTATCAGAGCAAAAACAGTGTTGGATGTAATTATGACAGTGTTGTTTTGGTTTTAAATAAGATTTTGATTATTCTCCCACTAAGTTATTCAAGAAAAAGACTCCTGTACCTGCAGCCTACACCCTATGCTCATATCAGATACGGTTACAAACTAGATGTTTTTTGTGAAAAACGCATGTCTCCCCCCTGCGCCGCCCCCCCCCCCCCCCCCCCCCCCCTGTGACCTTTCAGTTTACTAAGATTTCACAATATAAAACCAACATGCTTCCATTTAGATGATATTTAATTGTGCATAGCAGAATACTGTTATCATAGTAAACATGTATAATATTAATATAAGTAGTTTTTTCTTTACTATAAAACTATGATTATTTTCCAGGTGTATCTGTGAATTCATCACACAAGCTAAAAGTTCTTAAATTTTTAACAGGCATTCACACCATGGGGCCTTCCTAGTAGCACAAATCTGGATGGGTTTCAGTCGGGTTGTATTCCCTTAACAGTTTAGACTGTGCATGCATGTATCTATTGTCAATTTTTTCCATTCAAATCTAACTCTGCTGCATGCATACTAGTCCCTGTGAGTAAGCCATCCTGGGTTGGGTATTGGTCCGATTGTAGAGTTTTTCATATCCTGTGACATTAGGTGTTTCGAATGCAGTGCCAAGTCCAGCTCCCCAACAGTACCAGGTTCAGCAACCAGTCTGTAATAGACAATTAAAAAAAACTAAATACTATGAAATTCAAATGAAAAATTTTGATAAAATGTGTAAGTCAGGTGACCTACGGTACATACAGTACTGAAAATTATGAAATAGACAATTTTTCCGATTCCGATCCGGTCCGCTTCCGATCCTAATGTCATCTATAACCAATCCGATTCCATTCCCATTGCGGTCCAATTCCAATTCGATTGCACTCCAATTTTTTTCACTCCAGACAATGCGCTCCAAACGATCTTTACGCTCAAACCGATTCTTCCGATTCCGATCTTTTCGCTCCCCATTTTCGTTGGTCATTAACTATAACGCCGGACAATGCGCTCCAAACGATCTTTACGCTCAAACCGATTCTTCTGATTCTGATCTTTTCGCTCCCACTTTTCATTGGTCATTACTTATAACGCATCTCGCGCTGAATTTACATTTCTGTGACATTTTTCTTATTTGCAGTTTTGTTTAATTTTATTGTTTAAACATGGTGGTTACTAACAAAGTAAATTGATCATTTAGATCTAATTTTAAAATGACGCCTTTCTAAATTTTAAATCAGTTTAATGTTAGCGTTTATTACATTGCAGTTTTAAAATATTAGCGTAAATTACACCCGATTCATGCGGGATTCATGTTAATTTGAGATGAGGAACCCAGCTGGTTTGGCGCAAATCAAGTCAGTAAATGCCTTTGGTGCGTATGCATCAATAAGCAGTTAATAAAACTTTTTAGCTTAAATTTACGCTATAGGAAGTAGCATAACATGCAGAATATGCTGTTGAAGAGCTAAACAATCTTTCAGCATAAATGTACGCTGATTGAAGTTTTGAAAGACTTAATAAGAATATTCGTTCCGTTTTGCGTTATTTATGCTGTAACATAGACGTAAAACTTGTGAAACATCGATAATAAACTTCTTTAAATGTGAATATCGTGTTTATTTCTTTGTTTTTCACCGCTGAAATCAAAAGGGAAAATAGTTTAATTCTCTTTTAGTTTCGGACAGCGTTTATAGTTTATATTTCATACTGGACTTAATAAATATTTATGTTCAAATATGTTTATAAGCATTAAATACATTTCAGTTGTGAATCTCCTTACTTAATAAAATAATGCTTTTACGCCATAATGTAGCACGGGTGGATGTACATGTTCGTTATTTCTTCCCTTGTGTAAGAAAAAATATTACGTATTTTCGCTTAAAGGGGAATTTTTACAAAAAGGTTCGGAAATAAATTTCAATAATATCACGCGCTTGAATGGCAAACACACCATTTAATATTATATGTTTTCAGTTTTATTTGCACAATTATCATTAAATAAGTTTTTTATTACTAGTGTTTGATTGCAGAAAACTCAATTAAATTGTCAAAAAAATGCTTTGTTTCAAGTCGTGAAAAGAATCGGAAGAAGTGATTCGGATCGCTACTATATATAACTGAAAAATTATAAATAGAAGCGATCCGATCCGATCCGGTCAAAACGCTCCGGTCTTTTCACTCCAAGCGATCCCAACGCTCAAAGCGATTCCGATCCGGTCAAAACTCTCCGGTCTTTTCACTCCAAGAGATCCAAACGTTCAAAGCAATTCCAATCCGGTCAAAATGCTCCGGTCTTTTCACTCCAAGCGATCCAAACGCTCAAAGCGATTCGCTTCGATTCCATTCTGTTTCCAATTCGATTGCGATTCCATTGCGCTCCTAACGGGATCGGTTTGCGGTCCGCTTCCGATTGTCAATTTCATGATTTTCAGTACATTTCAAAATTAGTCATTTGTTTGTGGATATTCCATGTCGCGGAAACTGAACATACTTTGATATTCTCACTGTTTCATACGTGTATGTGATGTTAAAGCTACCTTAATTGCACAACATATAATTAAATAATAAAAATAAATTGTATCACGATACTCACCGCTTTTGAATGTTCAATCAATCACATCAGAAATAATTATTTAATTCCGTAAATTGCGTTCTGTTGACAGCTATGACGTCATAATCGTCTAAAAGCCTGTTGTTACGTTCCAGACGGATATTTCAGCTCACAGTTGTTAAACCACCGATACCGACATAATTTCTTGCACTGATAAAAATAATTCAAAAATGCAAAACACAGATCCAAAAGCCTTTTTGACGAAGCTGAAGATGAACACCGACAAACATAAAATATAGGTATAATTATATATATTGTTGGAAAAATTTACATTATAACATATTTCTTCATTCTTCTTGACTGTGTGGGGAGGCTGTTTTTTCTGTATGGGGCAATTCCTGATATGCATATTTCACCTTTTTGCAATCTTAAAACTACTTAAATAATACCAGTTATAAATGTCAAAACACCTTTTAATGATACGTGTCAGCTTTAACCATAAAAAAAATAATAACATGATTGAAAAGAGAGGCCGACCCGTTCAGGCAAAAAGGATGGTCAGATCTTATAACAAGGCTGACTGGTCTAGCTTTAAGAAGGACCTTGGACGGTTTTCTGAGGGTTTTTACCAGTTAGACCACACCGATCCAAATAACTCTTGGAACAGTCTGAAAGCCGAAATAAACAGGTTATCTAAAATACATATTCCATCCAGATTAAGTAAGTCACGTGTAGACCTTCCATGGATCTCACATGACATAGTCAAACTCATCAGAAAGAGGGATAAACTTTACTCAAAGCTAAAAGGGTTAAACAACAAAAGCCCAGAAAAGGTTACCAGATTCAAATCCCTCAAAGCCCTCATTCAGAAACAAATAAGAAACTCATATTGGTCATACTTAGACACAGTGATCTTTAGTGACAGCACAAATCCAGGTCAACGCAAAAAGTTCTACTCGTTCATCAAACACAATAAAACTGAAAACTTTGGTATAGCACCACTTAGTAGTAATGGCAAAACCTATTCAGACCCAGTATCAAAGGCCAATATACTGAACCAACAGTTTGAGTCAGTCTTTTCCCACCCCCAGCCACTCAGTCTCAGAGAACTTTCCAAGAGTGCAGCTGCTAAACTTAGCCATCCACCAATGTCCCCAATCAGCATCACAATCCAAGGGGTTGACAAACTCCTATTAGGTCTAAACCCAAATAAGGCATCCGGACCAGATGAAATCTCGCCAAGGTTACTAAAAGAGCTGCACAGCGAGATTGCCCCAATGCTAACACTGATTTTCCAAAGGTCACTAGACACAGGCATTGTCCCTGATGACTGGAGACATGCAGTCATCTCACCAGTTTTCAAAAAAGGTCAAAAATCCAAACCCAGTAATTATCGTCCCATCTCCCTGACAAGCATAGCATCCAAACTCTTAGAACATATCCTAGTCTCAAATATGATGACATATTTTGATTTATACAATATCCTTAGCCCACAGCAGCATGGATTCAGATCCAAACATAGCTGCGAGACCCAGCTTATAGGTTTCACCCAGGAGATTGCTGACAACCTAGAACTAGGTCAGCAGTCTGATGTCATCATAATGGATTTTAGCAAAGCCTTCGACAAGGTGGACCACCACAAATTGATCCATAAACTCAAACACCTAGGTATAGACAGTAAGGTCACTTCATGGATACACTCATTCCTGTACAATAGGTCACAGCAAGTACTTGTCGAAGGTAAATGCTCAGACAGGTTACCAGTCCTCTCAGGGGTTCCCCAGGGCTCGGTCCTTGGCCCCTGCCTCTTCCTTGCCTACATTAATGATCTACCCAATAGCATCCAAAGTCGGGTCCGCCTCTTTGCCGATGACACCATAGTTTACCTAACTGTCAAATCCAAGTCCTCTGCCGAAAGCTTACAGCAAGATCTACACTCCTTAGAGTCATGGGAAAGGGAATGGTCCATGGAATTCAATCCTGATAAATGTGAGGTCCTAAGAATTCACAAAAAACGCACCCCAATCATCTATCCTTACATGTTACATAATACCCAGCTAAGGTCAACTGATCAATCCAAGTATCTAGGTGTTACTATTAATAATAACTTAAGCTGGGCCCCACACATATGTAATATAACCTCCAAAGCAAAAAATACTCTTAGATTTATTAAAAGAAACATCAAAACTGATAACAAACAGGTCAAAGAAATTGCTTACAAAACTTATGTCCGTCCCCAAGTAGAATACTGCTCCACAGTCTGGCACCCCTGGCAGAAATACCTTACTTATAAACTAGAAATGATCCAGAGATCTGCAGCCCGCTATATCCTAAATGATTATAATTATACCAGTAGTGTATCTAAAATGATAGCGGACTTAAATTGGAAAACCCTAGAAGAAAGAAGAAATCAAGCTTCCCTGATTATGTTCTTTAAAATTAGTAATGGACTTGTGGCAGTGGATCACCACCATCTTACACCTACAAGAAACCTAAACTTTCTTATCCCCCACTCTAGAACCAACTACCACGCCAATTCCTTTTTCCCCAGATCTATCAGGCTTTGGAACAATCTACCAACATATATACAGTCCAGTCCCAATCTACTGACCTTTGTCAGTCGATTGGACTCGCATCCTCTCTAAGCCTTACTGTCATGTTTTTTAACTATAGCTATGTAGATCTTTTATCTTTTTAACAGTGCACATAACAAAGTTTTAACTAACACACTGTCTCCCGACTGCGCCTGCCAGTAATAATCGTTAACGATTGTGGGCAGTATAAAGTTGATGTGAAATTCAATATAACTACCATTGATACCAATTCTGTTATAACACTATATAAATCACTGTAACCGATGTACGTACTTTCCTTATTTAGGCAGTTTTTGAACAATAAAAAATAGCTACGCATCTGCAATGTTAAAAGTACATGTATGGTAAATAGCGGGCATGTTGAAGCTTCATTTTGACACCAACAAATCGATTTTTAACAACAAACTTAATGCACCAGTGTGATTATCACGCCGTATTGAAACCTTATGGATATACAATATTTTCCTTATTTTTACTTTTTTTTTAACTTAATAAAAGAATAGTTTCGCATTTGCAATTTAAATAGCACTAATAATTAAAGGCGGGCATGTTTAAGCTTCAGTTAAACAACAACATATCGAAGTTTGGTACAAAACTGAATGTACTTGTGTGATTCTCGCGCGATATGTAAACCGTGCGAATATCACGGCGCGGGGAAATAACGTTATCACTCATCAACTATATATAGACCGTTTTTACACACATGTTTATTCCAGATATGTTTCAATCGTATTAACACATGCGAGAAGATGATTGAAATCCAATATAGTTACCATTACTACTATTTCGTTTATAAAACTATAACTCCCTGTAACCGATGTTCGTATTTTCCTTATTAAGGCAGTTATTGAACAACAAAAATAGCTACGCACCTGCAATGTTAAAAGTGCATGTACGGTTGATAGCGGGCTTGTTAAAGCTTTATTTTGACACCAACAAATCGATGTTTAACAACAAACTTCATGCAACAATGTGATTCTCATGCTGTATTAAAACCGAGTGAATATAATATATTTCCTTATTTTTGACTCAATAAAAGAATAGCTACGCACTTGCAATATAATGAGCACTTATTAAATAAAAAAGCGGACATATTTAAGCATCAATTTAAAATCAACATATCGAATTTTGATACGAAACTGAATGCACTAGTGTGATTCTCACGGGGAATGTAAACCGTGTGAATATTACGGCCTAGAGAAATAAAGTTATTACTCATCATAAATAGGCTTATTCTACACACGTGTATGTTCCAGATATGTTTCAGTCCTATTAAAAAATAATAAAAGGTGACTGAAATTCAATATAGTTATCATTGCTACCATTTCTGTAATAACACTTTAACTATCTGTAACCGACGTTCGTATTTTCCTTATTAAGACCGTTTTTTTTTACAAAATAGAAATAGCTTCGCACCTGCAATGTCAAAAGCGCATGCATGGATGATAGCAGGTTTGATGAAGCTTCATTTTGGCACCTACAAATCGATGTTTTACAACAAACTAAATGCAACAGTGTGATTCTCACGCCGTATTAAACCGTGTGAAATAATATATTTCCTTATTTTTGGCAGTTTTTCAACTAAATAAAAGTAAGCTATGCACTTGCAATTTAATGAGCACTTATAAAATAAAAAAGCGGACATGTTTAAGCTTCAATTTGACATCAACATGTCGAATTTTGATACGAAACTGAATGCACTAGAATGAATCTCACGGGGTATAACCGTGTGAAAATTACGGCCCAGAGAAATAAAGTTATTAATCATCAAATGTATAGGCTTCTTCTACACACTTGTATTCTCGAGATATGTTTAAATCCTATTAAAAATAATAAGAAAAGATGATTGAAATTCATCATAGTTATCATTCCTTCCATTTCTGTAATAACACTTTAACTCGATGTAACTGACGTTCGTATTTTCCTTATTAAGGTCGTTTTTGAACCAATTAGAAATAGCTACGCACCTGCAATGTTAAAAGTGCATATATGGTTGATAGCGGGCTTGTTAAAGTTTAATTTTGACACCAACAAATCGATGTTTAACAACAAACTAAATGCAACAGTGTGATTCTCACGCCGTATAAAAAACGTGTGAAAATAACATATTTCCTTTTTTGGGCAGTTTTTCAAACAAATGAAAGAAAAGCTACGTTCTTGCAATATAATGAGCATTTACAAAATAAAAAGCGGACATGTTTAAGCTTCAATTTGACATCATTATATCGAAGTTTGATACGAATCTGCATGCACTAGTGTGATTCTCACGGGGTATGTAAACCGTGTGAATATTACGGCCTAGAGAAATATTTCTTACTCATCGAAAAGAATAGCTACGCACTTGCAATATAATGAGCACTTATAAAATAAAAAGCGGACATGTTTAAGCCTCAATTTGACATCAACATATCGATTTTTGATACGAAACTGCATGCACTAGTGTGATTCTCACGGGGTATGTAAACCGTGTGAATATTACGGCCTAGAGAAATAAAGTTATTACTCATCATAAATAGACTTATTCAACATACGTGTATGTTCCAGATATGTTTAAATCCTATTAAAAATAATAAAAGGTGACTGAAATTCAATATAGTTATCATTGCTACCATTTCTGTAATAACACTTCAACTATCTGTAACCGACGTTCGTATTTTCCTTATTAACACCGTTTTTTTTTAACAAAATAGAAAAAGCTTCGCTCCTACAATGTCAAAAGCGCATGCATTGATGATAGCGGGATTGTTGAAGCTTCATTTTGACAACAAACTAAATGCAACAGTGTGATTCTCACGCCGTATTAAACCGTGTGAAAATAATATATTTCGTTATTTTCGGCAGTTTTTCAACTAAATAAAAGAATAGCTACGCACTTGCAATATAATGAGCACTGATAAAATAAAAAGCGGACATGTTTAAGAGTCAATTTGACATCAACATGTCGAATTTTGATACGAAACTGCATGCACTAGTGTGATTCTCACGGGGTATAACCGTATGAAAATTACGGCCCAGAGAAATAAAGTTATTAATCATCAAATGTATAGGCTTCTTTTACACACTTGTATTCTCGAGATATGTTTAAATCCTATTAAAAATAATAAGAAATTATGCTTGTAATTCAATATAGTTATCATTGCTTCCATTTCTGTAATATCACTAACTATCTGTAACCGACGTTCGTATTTTCCTTATTAAGGTCGTTTTTTAATCAATTAGAAATAGCTGCGCACCTGAAATGTTAAAAGTGCAAATATGGTTGATAGCGGGCTTGTTAAAGCTTCATTTTGACACCAACAAATCGATGTTTAACAACAAACTAAATGCAACAGTGTAATTCTCACGCCGTATTAAAACCGTGTGAAAAAATATATTTCCTTATTTTTGGCAGTTTTTCAACTAAATAAATTAGCTACGCACTTGTAATATAATAAGCACTTATAAAATAAAAAGCGGACATGTTTAAGCTGCAATTTGACTTCAACATATCGAAGTTTGATACGAAACTGAATGCACTAGTCTGATTCTCACGCGGTATGTAAACCGTGTGAATAGTACGGCCCAGAGAAATAAAGTTATTACTCATCAAATATAGGCCTCTTCTACACACTTGTATTCTCGAGACATGTTTAAATCCTATTCAAAATAAGAAAAGATGATTTGAATTTAATATAGTTACCACTGCTACCATTTCTGTTAAAACACTATATCTCACTGTAACAGCATTACATATTTTCCTAATATATACAGGTTTTTAACAATATAAAAATAGCTACGCACCTGCAATATTTAAAGTACATGTGTGGTTGATAGCGGCCATGTTACAGCTTCATTTTGACACCAACAAATCGATGTTTAACAACAAACTTTATGCCCTAGTGTGATTCTCACGCCGCATATAAACCGTGTGAAAATAATATATTTTTCTTATTTTTATCTGTTTTTCAACTAAATAAAAGAATAGCTACGCACTAGCAATATCAATGGCATTTATACCATTAAAAGCGGGCATGTTTCAGCTTTAATTTGACACCAATATATTGAATTTTGATACAAAACTGAATGCACAAGTGTGATTCTCACGCAGTATATCAACCGTGTGAATATTACGGCACCCGCGTAATAATCACACGCGTGGTAATATTACCACGCGTGTGAAAATTACGCGACACCGGCACAAACATAGAATACGTTTCTCCAGTTTTCAGGAGTATTCTGAATAAACAAATGAAGAAAAAGTAACAGGTTGCTTAGCTAGCGTATTTTCATCATTACAGTTACCCTTTTTAAAATGTTCTTATTTTTGTCAAATCGAGTACGAGTGTGTTTTTGGTGAAAACATATATTATTCGCGGGAAGTTTAAAAGCTCAAATCTTTCGAACTAACACTTATAATACCAGAGCAGAACCCGCAGTTATAGAAGGCCGGTGGTTGACTGTCAAGATTGCGCATTTAAGCACAGTGATTTCACAATTTTACTTCATTTGTCTGTTAGTTTGAAATTCACTTGAAAACAAATATTCGCGATGGATTTCTCGGTATAAAGTGAAACTGAGCTTACTGCGCCGTCTACAAGTTGGCGCGGTTAACTTACGTTTTGCGTAAGGTATCCGGCTAGAAGAGGGGCTGTCATACCCGGAACCGTTGCGAAGGTATTTGTTATACCGAACAGTATGCCTGCATACCTGCATTGTGATAAAAGTATTTAAATAGTGTAAATGTTTTGTTTTTTTTTTATTGTAGGGGCAGAGTAGCAATTATGTGTGACATGTGAAAATGACAACTAACGTGGTGTTAAGAAAGCGATTTCTTTAATATAATTATTGGATCAAGCACGACGTATGAAATTGTGCAAACTTCGCTTTCTGGGAGGAATGTGTATAATATTAACAATTTAAACGGTTCTTAGTATTTATAGCAAATCCATAAATTCTGTTCTACTATGTGCGCCGTGACCACTGTTAGAGGTTGCAGTTAAGCTTTTAACTTCGAACGAAGAATTGTCTGTATAACACGTAAAAATTGCGTTCATTCTTAAACACTTTGTTATCTAAAGATAGAACTTTGCTTACTTAGGCTCAAAGTCAACGTGATTACCCAATAACATAATAATAATAATAATAATAATAATAATAATAATAATAATAATAATAATAATAATAATAATAATCTCTTTATTTTAAGAAGGTAACTCATTAAGACAAAATCTATGACAACAAAATTAATACAAACAAATACAATATTTGCAAGTATAAAAGTTAGTCAAATGAAGAAATTGCTTATTTTCAATGAGGCCTTCTAAAATGGATAAACGAAAAACATATATTACAACATATAAAACATCAATACTTAAAGACAGACACAATTAATTACATACACTATTCATGCTATAGGCAAATTTCGATTACAAATATGCATCGTGTAAAATTATGCGAAAAACTATATACAAATACAAAAGTAATAACAATTTAAAGAGGTTGTATTTCAAACAAGTAAGTTTTTAAATGTTTTTTGAATAAATATATGGAAGAGACAGATCTAATTTCATAAGGGATATCATTCCATACGCTCATACCTGTATAGCTGAAACATTTTTTAATTAAGTTAGTTTTACCTTTTAAGTGTTCAATATCAGTTCTTGAAGAAGATCGCAAGTTATACCGAGGGTTATTAGATACTTTTACAAGGTTAGTGATGTATTTTGGAACCAAATTATGTATAGATTTGTAGACCAAAAGTGCAGTGTGATATTTACATCTTGATTCAAAAGAAAGCCATTTTAGGATATGAAAAAGATCTTTCGTAGGTGTGCGAACAGGTTTTTTAAGAATTATTCTTGCTGCTCTTTTTTGAATTTTGTATATTCTATTTAAGTCGCGACGGTTACCGTTACTCCAAACAATACAACCATATTCAAAAGTAGATGCAATATATGCATTATAAAAGAGTTGTTTCATTTCCATTGTTAGAAAGAATGATATTCGTTTAAGTAAACATAATTTTGATGCAAGTTTCTTACAAGTTTGATTTATATGGGTACTCCAGTTAAGACAGTTGTCAATATAGACGCCTAGTAATTTTTGTGATTTTACATTTTGAAGCAATTTATTCCCAACAGATAATTTGAGTTCATGATTATTATTGATCCTTTGCTTCGAATCAATGATCATACATGTTGTTTTGATTGGGTTAATGATCATGTTATTTATTGAACACCATTTTTGCGTTTCGTTTAAACTTAACTGTAGTTTCATTTGTATTACTTCTAGTTTGCAATCAGATGCGTGTATAGTTGCGTCATCAGCATACATATCGACCCCTGATGTAATTTTTAGCGGTAAATCATTTACGTATAATAAAAATAAAAGGGGGCCTATGATTGAGCCCTGGGGTACACCAGAAATAATATGACGAGTTTGTGATCGTATTGCACCATTTTTAATTAACTGTTTTCTGTTTGAGAGGTATGATTTGAAAAAAGTTATAGCGTTATTTGAGAAGTGATATAATTTTAATTTATATAGAAGGATGTCATGGTCAACTAGATCAAAAGCTTTTTTAAAATCTAAAAATATTGTTCCAATCATTTTCCCTGAATCAATTTCCTTTAACCAAGAATCTATTATTTTCACCAAAGCAGTTTGGCAGGAGTGTTGTTTTCTAAACCCCGACTGATACTCATAAATTATATTCGTTTGTTGAAAAAACAAATATAACTGATTTGCAATATGCCTTTCAAAAATCTTGGATAAAGTTGGCAAGATAGAAATAGGTCTATAATTATTTGCATCTTCCTTACTTCCCCCTTTGTGTATAGGAATAACATTAGCAAGTTTTAGGTGATCTGGAAAAATACCTTGCATAATACTGCTGTTTATAATTGAAGCTATGGGTACAGATATATAATCTTTACATAATTTGATGATATATGGCCCTAAGTAGTCCAAGCCTGTAGATTTATTAATATCTAGTTTTTCAATTATTTTACTTACTTCAAAGGGAGTTATAAGTTCAATGTTAAAACATCTGTGTTTCAGTTTTTCATTTAAATAGACATTAAGGTATTGAAAATTTTCTTTCTTAATTTCGTTTTTTGTTAAACGTTTAGAAATACTTACGAAATGATCATTTAGTGCATTTAGAATGTTTTCATTCCCAGTTATGATGTCATCATCTATACGCAACATAGATGGTAAGTAGTGGCGGGAATAAGACGAATCGCCATTATTTAAACAACAATTTATACTATCCCAAAGGAATTTAGGATCTTTGCGATCTTGAACGGCTTTGTTGATGTATGATTTTTTGTTTACTTTAATGAACGAGTTACATTTATTTCGCCAGATGTTGTAGTTTGTCCAGTCTTTGCAACTTTTGTACCTATCACGCTTTTTTCTGGCTTGCTTAATTTCATCGTTATACCATCCAGGTTGGCGCAATCGCTTTACACGTTTTGATTTAAGTGGTGCATGTTTTGACAAAACATTATTTAAGATATCATACAAACAATTTAAAGAGGCATTTGGGTCAATAAAATATTCTATATTTCCTAAATTGGATAGATTAAGGTCTGCGAGGAAGTCTGACTCGTTAAATTTTGTAAACGATCGGTAAGTTATAGTTTTATGTTTTTCTACATTTTTAATCTCATTTTTATATATCATTGTGAATAAGACTGGAAAGTGATCACTTAAACCAACCTGCGGTACTAAAACCTCAGGTATAAGATCGGGAGACGTAGCATAAATATGATCAATAATAGTTGAAGAAGATTTAGTTACCCTAGTAGGGTAATTGAGATAGCCCGAAATCACAAATAAGTTGTTCCCATTTCTTGTTACTAAAAATATTTGGTGGCGTAAAATTAATGTTTAAATCGCCGAGTATAAATAATTCATGGCTACATGATTCAGCTTTTGACAGCTGCCTTTCATAAATATCTATCCAGGTCTGAGGGGAATTAGGTGGTCTGTATACAAAATTAGTTAAGAATGGTTCACTATTAGGAAATTTGATTTCTAGCCATACACTTTCGAGATTTTCGTCTTCAATATCAAAGCGTCTGACATATGGTATAGTTTCATTGATATACACAAGAATTCCTCCACCAGATTTTAAGATTCTGTCTTTCCTTTCAAAGGTAAAACCGTTAATATGCAAATCCGAATTTAAGATATTTTCTGTTAAAAAAGTTTCACATAGGCCAAAAATATCGACAGAACTTACGTCATTAAGTAAAATTTTAACTTCATCTAACTTAGGCAATAAATGTTGCACGTTAAAACTACCAATGTGTATACCTTTTTTATGGAAAGAAAATTTTAATGCGCAATCTGTTGTCGACCCAGGTAAGACACGTAGCGAATATGGTAGACCAGGAGAGTCAATTTCTTTTTCAACATGAGTGGAATTAAGTTTCGTACTATTTTTAGTGTTGAAAATAGTTTTATTAGATATTTTAAATTTTTTATCATTTTCGACAACTGAATTGTCACTAAAATTACATTGGTTACACAATGGTAATATTCCTTTTGTATTAATGTCAACGTTGCTTGAATATTTAGTACTAGTTTCCATTGTGTCAGAGTTATTATTTAAATTTTTGTTATGTAATAAACTATTTTGACTGGTCTGTTTGCCAATGTTTGATACTTCATAAAGATTACATTTGCAATAAAGAAAATTACATTGACATAGTGTTGCTAGCTGGGTAAATTTGTTATAACAAACCAGTTGTTGGGAGTGTCTGTCATTGAATTCCTACCAACGCTGAGCACGGTAACAGTTTTGTGCAATATGATTGTTTCTTCCACAATATGAACATGTATTACTGCTTCGTCTTGGCCATTTCCGTCGTTCACTTCTCATACGCCAAGTATGATCATGGAAATCTCTGGATTCTTGCGATACTGCATCTCTACTGAATTGATCTTGCTTGTGCTTGATGATCACTTTTCCTTTGTTAATCCGTGACACAAGCGTTCTGGTCCCTCTTTCGTTAAGATGGATGCCATCTTTATTATAGTAATGGCTCGCCGTTGTTCCATCTCCGTATATAAATGCACTGATGACATTTATATAGGTAGCAGCTGTTATTTTACATACTTCTGCTATGGCCTCATTTAGGGGTTGAACATCAACATCTCTTCTTGGGCAGACATTGCAAATACAAACTACACAGCCTCTCTCTTGTAGTGACGTCGTTGTTTCAACTAATTCTGCGCGAAACCGCGTTACGCTTTTTCCTGACACTACGTCATTTCCACCTATGTAGATTATTATGTTGGAGAAATTTGCTAAGTCATATTCCATCAAACGCCTAGCCACTTCATCTAACTTAGCTCCTGGCATGGTCTTGATTTCTACGTCTTTCGCTAGCCCACGCTTTTGTATACCTCGCAAGAGGGAGTCACCGATAATTAATGTTTTTTCTTTACCAAATGGTCGTTTCAATAATGTTTCATCTGAGTCGTGTTGCCTTTGATCCATGATTTTATTTCTAGACAGGCTTTCTCTCTTTAGATTTTCCTGAGGGGTACTCTGGGGCTTCTTCACGGGTGATGGTTTCAAAACAGGATGCGACTGTTCTTTCTTCTGAGAGAATCCGCCGTGCTTCGGAATCTGTGTTGAGATCTGAACTTTGATAGTATCCGTCACAGATTGCAACTTTCGCAGTACGCTTTCATTTACAGAATTCAGCTGATGTTGTATTTCGTGAGTACTTTCCTTTACTTCTTCCACAGAAGTTGTCACATCACGAGAGTATAATTGGTATTGTTTTTTCAGACTGCTTACTGCATCCTTGATCTCTCCTATTTGTGTTAAGGTTTGGGTCATATGTGATTGAAGTTCTCGTCGAATTTCGAGAATATTATCTGATATTGTCTTCATAAAGTCTTTCAGCATATCATTACTGGAGTCCTCTTCACATGATGCAGAATGTCTTTTTGTTTGATTTTTCTCACATTTTCAACAGCTTCGTGTAAAGCAGTCAATTCATCATCACGCGATGAAGGTGCATCATCGTTGGTAGTCTCGGAAGCGGAAGTGTTTGAACAATGACGCAAAAGCTGTTGAATAACAGAATTCACTTCGCCTACAGTAGTGTTACTTTCTAAAAGCTTTCTATCAATAGCTTTTAGGATTTGTGGTAAGTCATCCTCTGTGAACTGCTGGGATTGCTTTCCGTTAATAAGACAAGAACTTTTTGTGTGATACATATTAAGTGTATAAACACTCTGTCTGCCGCATGAAAGCTTGTACTTGGTTTCCACCAGGTTCCCTTGTTTGTCATGGACTGGGATTTTCTGACATTTATATTTCAACTCGTTTGATGTGTAGAAAGTGTCAACAGAAATTTTTAACAGTTCGTACATACCAGAACTCAGCACAATCCTAAGTCCTCCTCCTGTTTCATATATTACAACATCGTCTCTTTTTGTTGCCGCTAGCTTCTTTTGCAACGATTTTTCTTCGTTCAGGTCGTATTGCCGTTCTTCAACTACCACATCGTTAATGTTGAAATTATTATCTGACCAAGCTGAAGTATCTGGCAGGATTGATGATCTTACAAGATCCCCGCTATTCATCTTCTCTAAAATTCGTTTCACGGCAAAAGAAGTCTCTGAACTGAACTGTTCTATCTAAAATATTTTCACAGATTTTTATCCGATTTCAATGAATTATTATAACATGACGGATAACGAAAGCAACGCTACAGCAAAAGCTCGATATTCACAGTTGCAGAATCCGGTTCCGATAAGGCAACTTCCGGCTCCCAGAAATGCTGAAATTATGAGCACATAGGAATAATTACTTCATTGAAGTACAGAAACACCAAGAGTAACAGTACTACTGGATGGAATATATTTATGAGGCTTTAAGTATCTAGCACCGATATACGTGGAATATCAATGTGGCTTTAAGTCTCTAGCATCGGTTAACGCGGATTATTACATGAACTATAAATAGACGCAACGCGATTGGTCACACCCCCAAAATAACCGAGTCAATAAATCTAGATATTGACCCGCTTTCGCTGATATTGACCTGTCTATAAATAGAATCCGAAAGTTTCCATCTTTTATATTATTTAAAGTTCATGTAATATAGTTTATTACATATATAACTATTTATAGTTCATGTAATAAAACAGTTATTTACTTACTAGCTGGGAAATATGCTGTTGATATTGACCGCAAAAATCGTTATTGACCTCGGCTATCGATATATCGGCTAATAAGTAAATAATTGTATAATATATATGTAAGTCATTAACACCGATGTACGTGGAATATCAATGTAGCTTTAAGTCGCTAGCACCGGTTTACGCGGAATATCCTTGTGACTTCAAGTCATTAATACCGATTTACGTGGAATATCAATGTGGCTTTAATTCTCTAGCACCGGTTTACGCGGAATATCTTGGTGACTTAAAGTAAATAGCACCGATTTACGTGGAATATCAATGTGGCTTAAGGTCGCTAACACCGGTTTTACGCGGAATATTCCTTATGACTTTAAATCATTAACACCGATTTATTGTATCTGTTCATGAAGCATAAAGTCACTAGCATTAACCTTTAGATCAGTCTCGGAATTCTAGATTTTTTATTGGTTGGTTTAGAGACAAAGTTACGTTGCGTACAATTATCAAGGTATTGAAATGGTTTTCAGTCTCGGCATTCGCAAAATCAACCAGCTGCATAACTTTTTTGTATTCTTATGGGTTACTACATGAAGCGGTATTCTCGAGGGTTACCAGCTGCATAACAGCATTTGCATTCTCGGGAGTAACCAGCTACTATTTGTACTAGTGATGGTAACCAGCTGCATAGCTATATTAATTTTGTATTAGTGATTGTAGCTGTATTTGTGTTATCGGAAGTAGCTAGCTGCATAACTGTAAAAGTATTCCCAGTGTAAGCCGTGCATAACTTTAAAGAAATGGATTTTTACCGACTGACTGGAATATTTTTCTAGTTGCCGTTGTGGAGAGAATTTATCTAGAACGAAGAGTATCTGCAATGATCCCCGACAGAATGGCAGAAACAAACTGACAAATATACGGTACAGCCTATAAGGCGCCGTTCTGAAATACATCAGCAAAATATAAAGTTTTTGAAAAAGGATTAATGTTTTATATTTGTGTCTTCTCTAAAAATAGGAATGGAACATGGCTTAAATTGGCTATCCCTAAAATGTTATGTTCATTCAAATTAACTGTTTGAAAGAAGCTGGCGCCCTAATAAAACTCGCAAACAATTAAGCCAACGAAACAATATGAAGACCGGTGTCAATTCTCAAGCATTTGACAGGCTGACTAGAGAATAGAAAGGGACAGGTAAAAAATCGCTCGATTTTGTAAGGTATGTCATAAATAAAATACAGCGTTGGTGTTCATTATAATGAATTTTTTTTTAAATCGTCATCATGATATAAAACTCATCAAAAACCTTGTTTAACATTGATTTAAAAGACTCGTATTTTTTGGCCGAGTTTCATATCCATTTAGACGACGAGTTTAATTTTCAGTATAAAATGAACACTCTATGTATCCTCCATGCAAAAACTCAATGTTTTGTTAAATATTTATAACAGTTACTGTGTTATTAACATTGTGACTAAAAATATGAAACAATACAAACATTTAAATTGTATTTATATTGCATATCTTACGGCTTTTATGTCAAACTTGAGAACTTCTTTCATGAAAGTCGGTATATTTGTTAATAGTGTGTACGTCGTCCAGTTACTGCATACGTGCACTGTTAGACACGCCCATAAACAAGGTGCCTTGGCCATTTTAAACCATGGAACTTTTATATTCTGAAAAAAGAATGAGTGAATGCTCACTTAGAAAGGTGGATGGTTGTATATCGTTTTCTTGGCGTATCTCCCAATCACGTACATTGTACTGATGCATATAATTAGACATGATAGATGGATAAAAACTTTGAAAGCCACCGAACAAAGTACTGAAGACTCAGTTTGATGAAATCTGTTCATGTCCAGTCATTGAAATGCATACTTCTGTCCACGCCACTTCGCCCATGGATTGATGGCCACTCAATATTTGCAAAAATATACATATCGTGCTCGAAGGCCTTCAAAGATGTTAATTTATGACAGTACTGATTTGTGTACGAGTGTGTATTTGGGAACGCGACATGACAGGCTCGGTTTGATTGAACCTGTTCATGGGCAGTAATGGAAATGCATGAGAGATCTGTGATTGTAGCATCCACCGGAAAGCTTCATTGCCCACTGGATTAGTTTCTATTCTTGAAATATGAACCATGATTCGGGAAGGAAAAAATTGCATTATTTCAGATATTCAAAATAATTTTAATAAGTGATTTAAAACCATAAGAGTATTTATTTCGCTACTAAGAAACAAAAATTCAGGTATCCCCAAAGCCTTGAAAATTCTTTAAATATATTAACATGATGTTAGCATAAATCGACAAATATGCCAATTTGACTTTGTGTATGTTTGTAAAACGTTTGAAACCGTTTTAATGCTTATAGTTTCCAAAGTTGAAACAAAAAATACAAATATTTGCACAAAGCTAACTTAACACTTAATTTCGTTTGTCTTTATTTATCATTAAGTGTTGGGTTTTTAATTGCACTAAAGATGAATTTTTTACATATTAAGAACTTAATATAGCAGCGATCAACAACTACATTTATGTGAAATAGATGGCCACAGAAAAATGTGCCGTGCGACGGAGTGAGGAGGTCCAAAAAAGTAGAACCCGCTTTTCAGTATCATATTCCAGATTGCTGGTAATAAAGTGACTTTCGGCTGGTTGTATTCTCGGGTGTGAGCGAGGAGTGTCGGCTGCGTTATAGAACCATGACACTGACCATAAAACACCAAGTATCCCTACAATTATAAACACGAGTTTTCATCTACCACTGTGAATGTGTCACTTTTATGTAGTTTTATGATTTACTACTTATTTATGTTTCCAGTCAAATATTTATTGAGTTTTCTCAGTAAAATAAAATTGGGGATTTTACTTTTTTGGAACAGAGAAATGCCATCTTTGATCTCACTGTTTTTGTCGAACGTTTTTAAACTTATTACCCCTTAATTCAAGAAAACATAAAGTAACATAAAATAAAATAAAAAGCATTGTTTATTTCACGAGTGAATCATGTTGCCTTTTTTTAATGTTAATAAATCAACATAAAAGATAGAGCATGGATGCAATTTAAATTCTGTATTTTTCTAAGGAAAAGTCTGCAAAAATTTCAAATTAATGAGTATAAATTTTGCGAAGTCACACTTGGAACTACGAAGGCAGCGCCTTGTCAACCATGCAAGAGACAGGTATAGTATATACCACACGTATACCCCCACCTCCCCCCAAACAAAAAAAAACAATGCTAGTTCAAGTTTGCATTTAAAAAGCCGCCCAAATGATTAACATCCTGCATGGTTTGAATAAGCATCAAGAGAAGTAATTGAAACTAATAGCCACACTAAAACCAATCTTTATATCTTCTGTCGCCTGTTTTTAACAACACAATTACCTAGAACTTTCGATTAGAGTTCAACTCTTCAGATTTGCAACGTAATAGCTCAAGCAGACATTAAATATAAAATACCTGTAATGTAGAAAATGGAGCCCCGTCCGTTATCAAACCCATAGGCACACAATAATCCAGATGTACTGAATGTAACAACATTTCCAAGCGTGGTACCTGAAATATATCTCATTGAAATAAGTAAAGCCGCTAGTTTATTGACGTTTGATAGATGTTGCTATTCTTTTATTCTGCACATACATACATTTTGTCAGCCAGACTAGGCTACAATAAGTACAATAAAAATACTTTAAATGCATCATTAAAAATTTCATTTTTTCAAAGGTTTAAAATCATCACCTGCGTAGCAGAGTGCGGTAAGTTTGCTTCTTTCTAATGGCGGTGCCCAACGGCCCCACATGGCATGCCTTGCGGGGAAAAACATTGCCTAAAAGGAGAAAGGTTATTCATTTATAAACATGGACAAATGTTGTAAAATACTGATTTTTAACTTATTAAACAAATTTATCTTAAACTGTATCGCTGTATATAACACAGCAGGCACAAGGTTGTGTGTGCACTGTGTGTTCAGGAACGATTTGTCTAAAAGATTAGGAATGTGTACGTCTATTCCAGGATCGGCCCGATTTTAACTAATTCAAGATTCATGATTCCAATAAATGAGTGACTTTAAGAATGATTCCGTAATATATTTAGCCTTAAGGACTTTTATTAAAAGTCTTCTCATAATGTGTTAGGGTTAGGGTTAACCCTAACCCTAAACCCTACAACTCCTTACACTTTGAAGAATCTAGTTTAATCCAGCTAAAGCGACTAGCATTCGCGAGATGTGAACTATTTACCGGAAATAAGCCGATATTTTAATCAGAATCAGTCCATTTCTTGTTTATCTTTCTTTCCAAGGCCAAGAAGTCCACATACGACAAACGGCTGGAGAGCAGCACCCATATGTCGTAAACACCTTACCGTAAGTAAGCCTAGCAGCACACGTATGACGTAAACAAGATAAACGCTAGCACGAGCACAGACTGGCATCAATATGGTCAGGACTGATGAAACAAATACAGTGGATAAAACAACCTTTTTACCGCCATACCTGTAGCAGATATAACGAAACATTAGTAACATTAATGGTAATTAAGAAATTAGTGGTATTAATTACTTTTTTAATCTCACAAATGTGAATGAAATAGTACAGAAATATTAAATACTGTATTAAATCGATAGACATATAGATATTACATAAAATAATTATTCAGTGTGTGTTATTGGTTGCAGTGTTTCCGACTCAGATGAAGAGATCGTCAGCGACTCCCCTGTCAGAAAGCCAGCTAACAGAAACATGTGTAAAGATGAAGCGAGTATCGTAGACATACCTCTCAGCAAACCGACGACAAGGGACCTGCGTCAAGATGTCGCCGCAGAAGAATAGAGTACCCAAGACTTACCTATCAGCCAGCCGACCACCGGTGAACCGCGTCAAGATGTAGCCGTAGAATAATGAAGCGAGTACCGGACCGGAGACTTACCTATATGTATCAGCCAACCCACCACCGGGGATCTGCGGCAAGATGTAACCGTAGAAGAATGAAACGAGTACCGAAGACTTACCTATCAGCCAGCCAACCACCGGGCACCTGCGTCAAGATGTAGCCGTAGAAGAATGAAGCGAGTATCGACGCCTTTGTTTCAGCACTCTAATCCAACTCCGCCCTCTTATAAAAATACACTTTATAAAAATGTGAACTTACGCAAAAGAAACTCGAAAAGTGTACGTATTCGTGGTCATTCACATAAAATTTGCTCTAAATGTGGCACAATGAGGGATTTGGGATTTGTAAATCTGAATGTAGTGTGCATTTTAATATTAAATAATCACTGGCTTAGTATATTGTTACGAATATATATAATACAGTTAGTGAAATACTTAAAAGTAATTTTAATGTAGTGTAAAATCGAAAATATGATGTAGTATGTGAGATACTTAATTAAATAAATAATACACTTAACAACTTTTCTAAGTATTCACATTCGTATTGGGGCATTACCGGCTTGATAATTGAGGTTTTGCTCTGAAACTTGCAATAAACATGCAATAAATACTAACTGATTTATAAGTAAAACAAATATTCAAAATGACAGACAACTGACTGCTCACAGTCATTAAGAATACTGGCACCTACAGAATACAAATTCACAACATCAGTCAAGAACGCGTAAGACCACCATCATTTCATGGAGGTAATGCAGTTCTGAACGACACTTTTGGAAATCCTAGCCCCTTTCGTACGCGCCTTCCAAGTTCAGACCACAACCAGATTTAAATTGCTTGAAGGTGTAGAAGGACAACCGGAAAAAGGACTTGTCGCAGATATTCTTCAGAAATTAAGTTCTCTTGGTTTAGAACTGCTGCAGTCTTCGAAATGCACGTGCATTTTGAAACTAAACAGTGTAAAATAAAGACTTTAATATCATATGATAGGTATAACAGTTGCAATTTCGTTCTTACAAATATAAAACATATCGGGAGGATACTTAGAAAAGTTGTTAAGTGTAATAAATTTAAACGATAAAGCATATTACATCGTTAGAGCGTGACGCTGCCTTGGCAGCTCCCGGACACGAGATGTCCGCTGGAAAAGCCGTTGTTGTGAGGTTGGTCGCATTCCAAAGATTCGGGTCCGTAACCGGAATAGGATCCTTTACCATACAGACTATGGCGACGCTGATGTTTACTCGAAGGGAGTACACCAACCCAACTCCGACAAAACCGATGTAGTCCAATATCAATCTCTGAGAGCACAGCAAAGGTACTTCTTCGTCCTGTTCTATGTAAACATCTCTGAGAGCACAGTAAAGGTTCTTCTTCGTCCTGTTCTATGTAAACATCTCTGAGAGCACAGCAAAGGTTCTTCTTCGTCCTGTTCTGTGTAAACATCTCTGAGAGCACAGTAAAGGTTCTTCTTCGTCCTGTTCTATGTAAACATCTCTGAGAGCACAGCAAAGGTTCTTCTTCGTCCTGTTCTATGTAAACATCTCTGAGAGCACAGCAATGGTACTTCTTCGTCCTGTTCTGTGTAAACATCTCTGAGAGCACAGCAAAGGTACTTCTTCGTCCTGTTCTGTGTAAGCATCTCTGAGAGCACAGCAAAGTTACCTTCGTCCTGTTCTATGTAAACATCTCTGAGAGCACAGCAAAGGTACTTCTTCGTTCTGTTCTATGTAAACATTGATAAAACCCAATATTATTTTCAGACCTTTCTGGCAAAGATTCGCATGTAACATGTAGGCAAATCAATGATGATTTTTGTTTTGGTGCTGCTAGCCGAAATAACCGGGTCAGTGCAGGTTCCAATTCCGTTTTGTGCAAATAAAATGTATTTCTACAAAATCACAATTGAACATGCCTTTCTGTAGAAAATAGTCATCAGTATTTTTGTTCAATACCAATGCCCTATAAAATCGGTTTTGTCCAACAACATTGACCTGGCACTCTTGAATTTGACCCTGTCGTCGGTATAGTTCGTAAACTTTACGATCTAAATGTAAATCGATTTGTTATGTATAACCAATTTTAATAAGCTACAAAATGTAAGAAGCCCGCTTAGCGCAGTCGGTAAGTGTTTAAATTCGAGAATAAAGACGTAAACTCGTGGGTTCGAATTAATGTTTTAGCCACTTTTGTTTGTTTAATTTTAATTTTAAATTTTCCATTCTTTTAAAACTCGTATAGACTGTTATTTTTCTTTGTAAACTAACGGTGTAGTGTGAAGTATTTTATAACTGAATATTTTGCGTGTATGGGCTTAAGTAAAATGCATTTATAGCCTATACGGTTGCATAATGTCACAAATAAAATTGTAGAAAAACACTATTCATAGGGTATTCTAAAACCAGATGTACGAGTAGTAAAACGATTTCAAATGATTTTTTTACAAGTAAAAGAAAATATGTGTATTTTTATAAAATAATGTTTGTAAGGATTCGAACCAGAGACCATCAGATCCGTAGTCCGGCATGTATACCAATACACCACAACTCACTGACGTTCGGAGTGAACAATTATATCAATTTGTTCTCTGGTTACATGTATGTACCAATGTTTTTCCTATGACCTGTACGAAATTTAATGAGGTGCCAGGTCAATATTGTTGGACAATATATACAGCTAATATTGTGTTGTTGTAATCAATGCGTTTATCCACAACTTATGTTATAGTAATTTATAGTAAATTGGCATAGCACCTTGTTCCGGTGGAAATTCTTTTATATCGTTCATATTGCAAATATGTGTCCACATGCACTTGTTTCATTCACCTACATATACATGTGTAATTATTACATAGTTATTAAAGCGTGAACATTCTGATGTCAAAACAACTACGTCCCGACTTCAACTAGCGATATCTGAAATTTCTTTTAATATCAAAATATGCCATTTTGACAAATATTCTTTGAAAAAGAAACAATTCAGTATCGATTCACAATGTTCTTACAAGCTGTTATCATATTTAAACTTATTTAAAATGTTTCAATGTTTAACACCATATTCGTCTCGGACGAAATAGCGTGCGCTAATAACGCGAATCAATGTAAATCTGCGACTACTGCATAACGCTTATTTGCAGAACTTCCAGTTTGTAATTTTATATTGTTGTACAACTGACCACTGCAGATGTGCTTGTATTTGTTAGAGGTATCAAGTGGGGTAATATACTACATGGTTTTGGGTTATGGTTAGGGTTAGTACTATATCACGTAGTCTTTGCTTCGTTTTCACGATTCCTTGATGACCTTCGTGTGCTTGTTTTAGCAATTTCTTTCTTAAAGAAACTGGTATGAACAAGCTTTCCAAGCACAGACAGTTCGTCTTTCACATGATTATTATTCGGCAAATTTTCAAAACTTGTGCCCTTTCTTATTGCATAGCGTAACTGCGTAATTTCTTCATCATTTTGTGACATTTGTTCGATGTCATGAGCTGTCAGCGCTTCTGGCACATCATTTAATGCAATAAATTTGATATATTCCTCTGCAATTTGAGAAACTTTTGATTTCTTAATACCCTGATCCTTAATAAGACGTGATAATGGGTCTGTTATCATCTGTTTTCCTGTACGATATGCAACACTGAAGTTGAAGGCTTGTAATCGTAAAACCCATCTTTCAATACGCGGTGGGGCTTTGATTTTGGGCTATAAATACTTTCTAAAGCTTTGTGATCAGTTTCAAGATCAAACTCTATTCCGATCAGGTAAAGTCTGAATCTTTCACATGCCCAAACTAATGCGAGTGCTTCTTTTTCAGTCTGTGAATATCGTTTTTCGACATCACTTAAGCTTCGACTTGCATATAAAATTATTCCGTCTTGACCATTTTTCGTCTGTACAAGAACAGCGCCAAGTCCTAATTGACTTGCATCTGCCATCACCGTCGTTTTGGCTGTAGTATCAAAATATGATAATGCACATGCGTTTGCAAGATTTCCTTTCAGTCTTTTGAAAGCATGTTTCTGTTCATTTCGCCAAACAAATCGTTCTCCTTTCTTTGTTAAGCGTCGCAATGGTTCTGCTATTGTAGCAAGATTCATCAAGAACCTACTCTGATAGTTCACTATTCCTAGAAAACTACGAACTTCTGATGCATTCTCTGGTTCTCGCGCTTCCAAAATTGCCTTGACTTTTGATTCCTCCGGACCAATCCCATGTTTTGATAGAACATGTCCTTTCGTGAATGTAGTGAAAACGAAGCAAAGACTGCGTGATATAGTATGGTGGCCAAGTATGGACAAAGATGTCGAAAGAGAAGTAAAAAGATGTCACAGTTGCCAAATAGTAGGTCAGCCTACAAAACCAGAACCAATGACGAGAACAAAACTACCCGACCAACCATGGCAACATCTATCAGTTGATCTGATGGGACCATTTCCTTCAGGGGATTATATATTTGTAGTAGTAGACTTTTATACTAGATGGTTTGAATATGACATTATGAAGAGTGTAGCATCTAGCAAAATCATTCAAAGTTTGACCAAGATGTTTACAATTTTTGGATTACCAGTGTCGATTAAATCGGACAATGCTCCAAATTTTACTTCACAATAGTTTGAGAACTATATGAAAATTTAAGGAATTAATCATTACACTAGTACGCCACTTTGGAGCCAGAGTAACGGCGTTGAAATTCAAAACAAAACAATACTACATATATAAATCTGTTGGAGGTATCTAGTGGAGGTAATACACTACATTATTTCACGGTACCTGTAAAATATATATCGCCGAAAGTATACTTTAAGTTTTCATGACATAATTATATTTTAATATTTTTGTGCCGAATCACATTAAGATTTTATTTTGTCGTTAACCTGATCGCTGATTTTTTGCATAGAAACGTGTCCTCGCTATTTACCCGAACTTACCTTCATGCGCAGTGATCTGTGAAATGTAGATCTGCGGTAAATTTATTTCCCTATTTAGTTTGACCTTTTTTCTTCTTCGATTTTTTTAAATTTTGCTATTTTGAATTCTCATTATCTGTACTTGTGAAACCCTTGATCAGGTGGTCGCAGGTTCGGGTCATACTAAGGTGAGAGTTTTCTGTGATTTTCCACAATCTATTACAAATCGGTGTGAGTACTGGTTTGACACCCAGGGAGAAGTCCTTAAGCGTGACTTTATATAACCGTCTCCCAATTATAAACTGTGTATGATTGTTCGGGAGTAACAATTAGAAAATAGGGTAGGAAGCTAGACTCTCGACGAAATATAAAATACCATCAGTGCGTGAAAGAGTATTCTTACACTAATACGGTTAAAAAAAGTGAATATCAGGAAATGTGACAATCTCCAAAAACAGCCAAAAAGCAGAATGGAGAAGGCAAGAGAGCAAGGGATCATGTAGTAAACCGTTTATAAACGTTATTTAAATAGTTACGCTAATGTCCTCTCAATATTCGCAATAAAAAATAAGGTCTCAATGTAATGGCTGTAATGAAACAAATCGAAAGAGAAAAGAAATGAGTCTGTACCTTTCTAGACTCAAGCTTGGTTATGCGTAGACTCTTTCTCCGTCGTTATCAGAAAAGAATGATGAAGTACAGACATGCGCAGTGAAACAGTCAAGGTAATGCGTCACGCTTTTGTGTCGTTTTAAGAATTCTTGTTGGTAGTTTCTTGTTGGTGTTTAAACGAGTATTTGCGAGAAACTGCGATAATCAGAGAAAAACAACCAAACCTTTTTGCAAAATTTTGATTATTAAACAAAATAAGGTCGAGAAATGCCAGAAAGTAAGTTAAAACAGCAAAAGAAATTCATAATTTTGTGGCACGAAAATTTTACGCAATAAGGAACTGACCATTCAGATAAATTATTTGGAAGGATCTGAAATGATGACTGCACCGATGTTTTCTTCCTGTCCCCTGCGAACTTAAACTACATCAACAGCTTCATGCTTCTGTCTCTAAATCTCAAGTCTGGTTGTTTACAGATTATACTCTGATCTATCATATTAAAGCAGGCGTCGTCCCACGACTACCTACTTTAGCAACAAGAATAAAATGACTCTAATAAACTCACAGACACTTGTTTAGGGGTCATTTGCTGGCCCTATAATGCCTATAGAGCTATATAGGCCTATATATAGGGTTACAGGTCTCTAGATCCAAAAGTGGGCAATTTCAGGAAATAAACAGATGATCTACAGCATGAGATACAACTACAATCACTTAGAACACAAAGTATCCCAGTTTGAAAAAAATACCCGTTCACCTATAATTAACCAGAGTGAAGATTCCAAACTTACCATTTCACGATAAAAAGTACATTCAAAAGACTACATCGATTTCAAAGACAAAATCGTAACTTACCGAACAAGTATTGATCGTCATTGATAGATTATCTATTTATCTCTCCGATGACACCAGTAACTAAACATAAATCCCCATATTAACGGAAGAAAATCCAATTTTTTATCACAGCCCCCCGAACTTTTCACCTTCGTCTTGACAGTATCTGTTCTTTTCTGACTGATTCCGGCCGAGTTAGAAAACGGATTGAATACGCATAAGAGCCGGGTTCCACAATTTCAAATATCAAAATAGGTTTTTGCTACGTACGCTGTTGATAGTCAAACGTTAAATTGGCGGAAACTTTCGAACGACGGTTAGAATAAGGAGAAACAGAGAAAATGTCGAAATAATACTCACTTTTAAAAGAAAATTGATGAAAACCACCACACAAATTAACCACGAGGCAGATCCGATAAACACAGAAACCGTACCTTGCCGGTACTCTACGTCAACAGTACGTTTCAGGAGCGATTTATTTATTTATTTTTTTTTTTTACAAATTTTAAATCGTAACAAGATAAATATTACTGATATTTCATCTCACTTTCAAAGTGTTTTTTTAAACGAAAGTTAAAAAACTGTCAAATTTTTTTAATTTGTAAACTTGCTGTAAATGTTTCCGTTCGTGTCAGAATCCTTCTTTCGGAAAAGAACAGATTCCGTCAAGACAAAGGTGTAAAGTTCGGGGGGCTGTGATAAAAAATTGGATTTTCTTCCGTTAATATGGGGATTTATGTTTAGTTACTGGTGTCATCGGAGATATAAATAGATAATCTATCAACGGCGATCAATACTTGTTCGGTAAGTTACGATTTTGTCTTTGAAATCGATGTAGTCTTTTGAATGTACTTTTTATCGTGAAATGGTAAGTTTGGAATCTTCACTCTGGTTAATTATAGGTGAACGGGTATTTTTTTCAAACTGGGATATTTTGTGTTCTAAGTGATTGTAGTTGTATCTCATGCTGTAGATCATCTGTTTATTTCCTGAAATTGCCCACTTTTGGATCTAGAGACCTGTAAGCCTATATATAGGCCTATATAGCTCTATAGGCATTATAGGGCCAGCAAATGACCCCTAAACAAGTGTCTGTGAATAAACACACCAAAAGAAGAATTGGCTTGGAATCCTGGATCAGGTTCAAGCAATGTGTCTTGTTATTTGGTCAGCAGAAATCAGAGTGATGCACAGCGGGCCCACGTGATCGTCTTCTTCCAGGCTAGGAACCAGACAGTCCGGTCCAGTCCGGACTGTCAGAATCGGTCGCTACCACACTATGATGACATCATCTTGCTAACACAGCAGCCTATAACTAAAACCTTGGATTTATGAAACTTTATCCAGTTACTAACTGAGTTAGCTGTGTTGGCTGAGACCACAAATCAGTGTCAGTAAGAGATCAGGGTTCTCAATAAGTGCTGGCCGCCGGCCAAAATGGCCATTTAAAATCAAGTTTCAGCCAGTTGAAATTCCCGACAGTTAAAAAGGTAATGTCTCCTCGACCGGGCCCGGTCGAAGACACTATACAGGTACTATTTTCTCGTCGACCGGTTCCCGACATTCCTGATGGGATTATAATTAGGTTCCTTATAATTAACAACGCTGTTTGTTATTGACTATTTCAAAATTAGTGTCTAAACAAAGGAAGTCTGTATTTTCATACAATCGCCCAGGGGGTACGCGTATAACGACAAAGCAGCTATGCGTAAAATTATATTTTAATATATTTATTAAAATCAACAAACATTTCAGTAGACAGTTACTGTATATGTTACAATATACAAAGTGACACCATAATAAATTTCGTTTTATGTTTCTTTATCAATTTTCTCAGTTAAAAATTGGGCTTACGGCGTTTGATTTATGTCAGTACCACCTCATGACATGGATAAGTAAAACTCTTGTTTGGATTACAAAAATAGATTGTATTATATAGTTACAATTTGAAAAAAAAATCGGCCTGCAAATGACATTTATAAAGTCATGCATTGCCCCTGCGGCGCATTTGAAAATTGTATAAGATATATACCTCATTTTTCGATCGCCGTATGATTTAAATTTCCTTCCCCTGTGTATACGACTGTAAATTTACTCGCTAAACTTAATATCCTCATTAAATTTTTCTTCGGTGCGCGCACTTTGGCTGCAACAACTGATCTAGAGTCTTTTGTAAAACTGCACTTTTTTGGTACTTAAAAATATTTCAAAATTTTGTCTTTCAAGTTGTCAAAAATTTCTCTAATATGAAATTGATAGACATTTTGAAAACAAGTTAATGCAACTTCTGGGGAAAAAACTTAAGCACATACATACTATTCCAACATACATGTTTATTATTCTACTTTGAAAAAATACAATTCAAATGTAGTCTACTAGAATCAACGTAGAAACATCGACACAGAATAATTGTGCCAATATGAAATTGTTCTTTAATTTTAAAAAGGACCAAATGATAGAGACGATCTGTTGTAATTTATTGAGTAACAACAAACAATGTGCTAATTACCAACCCTGTGTACAGCGGGGTTTAACCTAGCTGCTTCAACATATTTCATATTTCACGACTGCAAACTGAGTAGATCACTAAGTATTTATAGTCTTAACAAGTTTTAATTATTGCAGAAACATTAGAGGACAAGCAATTGGTGCTATTATTATTTCGCATGTAAAAACACCTTTAAATAAAAGAAACAAACATTTTTACAAAAAATTAATTCACAGATCTATTTAAACTCTTTTATTTCAAAACGTTTCGGCCATCAGCCTTCTTCAGTTGATAATTGCCACAACAAGTTTACATTTTCCTATTATCATAACACACATACAGGAAGTAAAGAGTAATGTTTGTATGACGTTGATGACGTCACAATTGACGTCTGACGTTGTGCCTGCCCCACACAGGCTTTTTGGTGCCAAATTTCTACTGGATCTACACTGCTTGCACATGTGAAAAAAAGGCATGTATATGGGGTAAAGGATTAATCATTAGTTGCTCTTTTTACCCGAGACAAGTCCTTACACATGAAGTCAATTGTAGGCCTTGTCCATCCTAGAACACATCCATTTTGTAGGTAACAAAATATTTTCAGATCTGCAATCTGTTGATTGGTAAATGTGATAACTGGTAATTGCATGACAGTTATATAGTTTACACATTTGACTAGTTCTTTTGTTTTCTTCATTTCTTTGACACATATAATATGATCTGCTATATTGTTTGATGTGTCTGTTGATTCATGTATTGATTGATTGTAGTTAATATTCCTTTAAAAAAAATTTTTCTTTGTTTAGGGTTAGGGTGTTTTTTTTTCACGCTCAACTTCTTTTACTTCCCGGTATTGCAGTTGTTCTTTGAGTTTTGTGCAAACTTTTTTAGCTTTAACCTTATGTCTTGTACATTCCTCTCAAAAGACTCTACATGTTTACACTAAAGCAAATAAAGTCCTGTTTTGTTGCTAAATGTAAACTGAACAAATCTGAAATAGTGTTGTTGTTGTATTGCAGGACCAGAGTTTGAGAGAATGGAGAGTTTCTCCAACCCGATGGCTCCCCCGGAGATCATCGAGGAAGATCCAAGTGCAGAGGACCAGTAAGTTAACATTATTAGTCAGTAGTCACAGGAGGACAGTCACTTACCATTGCCAGTCAATAGTCACAGTAATAAATAAAATAACTGGTTGCCATTTCAACCAATCAGATGCTTGAGATTTGAGACTGGTTCCAATCTTAGTTTTATGATCTTGGGCCTAGATCAAATTGTTCAATGCGTTGAGTGTTTTCACATTCTAGAGTGAGCCAGAGTGAATTACAAGTTAAGTAAGTGATGTTTTTGTGTGTTTCAGTCAGCAGCTGAGCAATGCAGACTTCAGGAAGATGTTGATGACACCCAGGGCACCCAAGTCGGGCGAGTCCCACTCCAAATCAGCTCCTATTAGGTACATTATCACAGTGTTAACCCTTTACTCTCTACAAATGGGTTTAATCAGATAGTCAGGGTAGATCATCCTACACATTGTGCATTTGATCAGGATCTACACTGTTGGCTTCTTATTAAGAAACAACATAATGAATCATGGGTTTGTACCATGCTGTATCATATATCCATCTCTCTTTGGAAAAACAACAATAAAAACTTATTTTCCAAAGAACACAAATTTCTGTGTTTCATGTTTAATGTCAATATTACATGTTGTGGTGCACATTGGTAGGTCATGATAAACTATACCTCTTATTTTGAAACCTCGTGTATCTAAGCTCCTACCAGCTATATACTACTGTGTAACATAGGAGTATGTTTTATTATGCCCCCCTCCCCCCTTCAATGAAGCGGAGGTATGTCTCTTTGCACATGTTGGTCCGTTCGTAACCAGCCTTGTCCGATCATTAACTGGACAGTGGGTTGACCTATAGTTCTCAGATTTGGTACTGGTAGGGAGGTTAGTCATCATAAGTAGATGACCCAATTGATTTTTAGGTCAAAGGTCAAGGTCACAGGGACCTTGAATATATAAAAATAAGAGCAGATTGCTATCTTATTGGCATTTGGGGGGTCATAAATGTTTTACAAACATCTCTTGTTTGGTATTGATGAGATTGTTATTCTTACAGGAAGAGTAATGAAGCTAACATCGAGGACACGGATGATCCGGCAGAAAGAAGAAGAAAAAAGAAAATGTAAGACCACGCAGGGAGGTGTTAAGAATGTTTAAACCACAGATTTTTATATCATTTTAATGCACTTTAGATCAGTTTCAAAGGTTGGTATACTTTGGTGGGTTAACAAAACACTTGTTTGCTTTCAGCTGCTATTGTAGAAAAGCATTTTATACATTTTATAAAATGTAGTTTTCAGGTAAATTAAACATTGTTTACAACAAATCCCATTTTATTGCCTCCCCTGTTGCAATCTACATATGATAAGAAGCATGAATTAAGTGTGAGTGTCTGTTTTATAGAAGCAAAACTAGCAGTTAACTAGAACTAGAGTAAAATATATTAGCACTGGTTTTATTTGTTGTCAGCTACTATGCCAAGCTGAAACGACTGGAAGAGGAGAGACAGAAGGAACTGGCGGAGAAGTACCGAGATCGAGCCCGAGAGAGACGTGATGGCCAGCAGGATGACCAGACAGAGACAGTGAGCACAACGGCAGACTACCGAGCTGTTGCACCAGACGCCAAGTCTATAGAGAATCTGGCAGAGCGTAGAAAACAGGTGATCCAGGAGTCCAAGTACCTCGGTGGTGACATGGAACACACTCACTTGGTGAAAGGTATTTTATGTGTTCTAATTATAACATGCTTACAGAAGCCAAAATCCTATTTTCTCAAACATGTATAAGATTACAATTAATAACTTGATATAAACTGTTTCTCCATAGTCTGTCAACATGCAGTACATATGAATTGCCGCTTTTTATGTCCAGGAATTGGGAGGCATATAGAGTTGCACTTATCCACTAGTATGTATGTCTCCCAAACCTGTTGGCATCAACCCCTCATTAACTATCTGGCAGATTCCTTTCAAACTTGCACAGATGATTCAGCAGGATTTGTAGATGATCTTTAAGAAAAGATGCTTTCCTGCAAGCATTTTTACCAGATTTACTCTTCGTTAATTTTAGTAACAAAGTTTTGAGGCACTTGTTCCTCATTTATTAGGCATGATGACCAAATGTTGTAAATACATTATGCTAAGTTCTTATTACAAATCTGGAAAAGGGAGGCACCAGTGTCCTGAAGACCCAGCCAAGTTCACAAGGAAATTTATAAGTTTTGAGCATTTGTTTTCATAAATTGTTTTCACTATTAATTTGCCTCTAAAGAGCAAAAAAAATCTGCTGCATGGACTGTTCTTATCTATTCACATTATAGTCACACCATTTGACTCAAATTGATTTCTGTTTGTAGGTCTTGACTATGCGTTGCTGGAGAAGGTGCGAGCTGAGATCTCGAGTAAGGAGCGAGAGGAGGAGCAGGAGATGGAGAAAGTTGTCAGCCAGGATCCTAAAGAGAAGAAGGAGGAAGATCCAGAAGAACACATCCAGGTATCTGCAGTCTCATCAGCACAGTTCTTTTGACATTCCTCATCCAGCTAAACTTTGCTAAAGGATAGAAATCTGATCTGGGGCCCCGATCTGACTGTTGAAAGAATGTTGTCTGTAAGGATGTCAGAAACTGGTCTTTCAAGTTTTATTTACATTATTGTGTCAGTTTCAATTAAAACTCTTATGATAATAAATTTTACCCATCTGTATGGATGATTAAATGCTGTAATGATTTTCAGTTTAAGACTAAGATGGGTCGTAACATCTACAGAACACTGTTCAAGTCTAAGGACACGGGACGTAATGAGCTGTTCCTACCTGGCAGGATGGCGTACAGAGTGGACTTGGAAGATGAGTTTGCTGACTCTGATGTCCCTACAACTACAATCAGGAGTAAAGCTGATTGTCCAAATATAGAGGTACCTAATCATGTTCAAATGTAAAGTATTGAATTTGGGTAGAAGGTTATGTTGGTTTATTAATGGCTGTAATTTGTTTGTAAATAATTATATTGATACAAAAAGTGCTAGTTATTTGGTTGGGAGATAAATTGTTGATGATGTTAATATGATGGTGCCACACAATAAAATTTTTATTGATGGCAAAAAGTGTTAATGACTTGATGTTACTAAAAAACAAGTATTTAATATTGAAAACGAACTTTTTTGGCAGCTGAAAAGGACTTTTATTTAAAAGAAATTACTGTTTCACAACAGAGTTAGCAGGTTTCTTAATATTGTCTTCTTTTTAAAAGTCATGATATGACCAACATTAAGATGTATATTGTTTTAGGTATCAACAACCTTGACAACCAATGACATTGTCATCAACAAACTGACGCAGATTCTGTCCTATCTCCGACAAGGCCGCAGAGAAAGCAAGAAACTGAAGAAACTCAAAGGTAACAATACAACAGATTTGGTTATCAGAATTCCTCAGTCACTTACCTGCTGACTTCCTGTAATGGTTTTAGCTCACAGCCTTCCATGTTTTGTTAGTTTATAGAATGGCTTATTGCAAGAATTTTTTTACTAAAAATGGAAGACTGTGAACTGATTAAAGTACATGTTGATCTTGTTCACTCTGTTCATTTCTAACAAATGGTGCAAGGATACAGTAGATAATAAATACAGCCTTAGAAACTTTAGCAAAATACTCAGATTTGTTTAAATAAATATTTTATAAATTGATTCAAAATATTAAAATGACAAAGTTTGTTTTATTATTTTTATAATTATTAGATAAAACAAATTAATAATGGAACTATATTGATTGATGTTCAAGTATAGACTATTTTGTTTTGATTTGCAGGTAAACTCAGAGAAGCTGAAAAATTACAAGGGAAAGGACTTGGAGCTGAAGAAAGGTAGTTATTGATTCCATTGTCAGCAATGCAGGCCTTGCTTTCCCTGTAAAGTTTAGGCCTTGATTACATGGATACAGCTTGCAATACATGTGCAACCAGTGTATATCCAGATAGGCCGGCACGTCCGTGCAGTCTGATCCATATCTACACCGGAAATAAACAATCTCCATGCCCCATGTTTCTGTGGGTCCAGGTACTAACAACTCATGAGTTTGGGGTTGCTGTGATTCATCACAGGTGTTCACCAGTCCTGTGCATTAAAGAATTCCCATGTTTTTTGCTAGGACCTTATATTTGCCAGACTTAAAAAATATAAAAATTATTTTTAAAACTTTATATCAAACCAAAAAACAAATTATTGCTCTCAGTCATGATATTGAAGCAAAATAAACATGTATAGGTGATTTCCCCTCTCCACTGGTGTTACTGTTTGCTTACATTTCTGTTGTGTCTTTCAGTATCTATGCAGATCTTACAGACTATGTACCATCTGTGGGAAAATCCCGAGACAAGAAAGAACGGGGTAAAGAACGTGACAGAGATGACAGAACTGACCGCAGGGATAGAGACAGGTTTGTTACGTGGTTGTGTTCCTACTAAAATACTACAAAATCTGTGAATATGGAGTACCGGTTTGTTGATTGGTACCAATGTTTGCAATTATGTTTTATTTATCTTTATAATAACGGTAATAATAATTATGATAATATTTTTATTTGATTTTGGGAAGTTAACTGGTCATGAATACATTCAACTTTCAATGAGGTGTTTTGTTAGATAAAACACACACAAAGTAAAGATTCATTTACTCTTGACAATAGACAGAAACTCAAATGTTTATGATCATTGTGTAATAATTTTAAGTTCAACTTTAGGTATAATCTTATATTATATGTAATCGTTTTGCATTCAAAATGACCAATATATATATTTAATTCATGCACTGTTAGTGATTGGTTTGGTGCACACTAAAAGGAAAGGTGCCTTTGGTCACATTTTTTAACATTTAAGTTGTTACTTAATTTGGAAAGAACTTATTTTCTCATAATTAAAAGGTGATTTTGTAACACATTTAAAAAAAAATAATGGTATTTTTTTGCAAAAAACATAACAATTAATGTTGTCTGCTGAAATTTACGACATCTTTTTAAGGATTATTGTAAACTGTCTGCAGACACCGTTTTCCTGTGATGTACCTCAAATATGTGCTAGAACCCTTTTGTATTCTACACTTAGTGGATTTATCAAAACCCAAATTAAGTTCACAAAATTTTATTATCTGATTTTTTATAATCCATTTCAATATTAAAGTATGAAAGCTAAATTTATATAGAGTAGTAACAGTATGCATTACATTTGGGAATCATTATCTGCATATTATAAGCACTTGTGGGGGATATGTTAGTAACCTTTCAATTTGTGCTTTGTCCCCAACAATCCCCAAGGCTTTGGTAGATGTTGATACAAGAAAGTAGATGGATAATCCTTTCATTGAAACATTTGTTTTAGGGATCGCCGAGACAGGGAAAGAGACCGTGGGGATCGCAGAGATCGTGACCGTGACAGGGACCGTGGAAGGTCAGACAGAGGTCGTGACGAGAAAGGAGAAAGGAAGAGGAAGTCCTACTTTGAAAAACCAGCAGAAGAGGTCTGTACACATTGGCTAGATCCAATAGAAATATAACATTTGTTAGTATACACTTCAGTCATACAGCATTATTAGCTTTGAGAAATGATACTTACAAAAAAGTTCAACTAATAAAGAAATCAGTATTTGAAATTAAAAGTTTTGCACTTGCAAGTTAAAAACCTTTTAACTTTAAGTGCGCTTTAAGTGTTAAGTGCTCTTAAAGTGTTAGTAAAACCTTCTGTATGAATTTTATGGTCTTAAGTGTTACTGATTTACAAGTAGAATTTAGATCCTCATGTGAAAATGTGTAATGGAGAAATTGACATCCATCGTAAAGATGAGCTTTATGCATTTAGTGCAAGTAAATTGTTCATTTCATTTTCCTGTTGTTCTCATACACCTCTCTTTATGGCTTTGACATTGTATATAATGCCTGATGTTACAGGATGAGGAGAGGAATAGGCCTGAAACCAGTGTGAAAGAACTGGTGAAGACAGTCACTGACAGGTACCGAGGGTATGCTGAAATGGAGGAAGAAAAAGAAAGGTATGTTTTATTCTTTCATGAGAGTTTAATTGAATAAGACAAGGGGCAAAATTGTTTTCCGAGTTGCTGACAGTGAACAAAAACGATGTACAAAGTCATCAAAATGGAATTTTAGATCAGTATCTAATCTGGTAGTTTTTGTATATCTTTGGACTTGTCTCAGATTCCAGTTTTAACCCTTAAGTTCATTGGTATGCCTTTTATCACATAGGAGAAGTTTTGATCCTGATCTGCCAGCATATTTGTGCTATCTTACAAGAATCTTAACTTGGAATCTGATTCTGTGTTGATGCAACATTTGTAATGTACTTGGAAGAATAAATACCTGATAAGTATCTAACTGTCAATTAACAGAGCATCCTGATTGATTGAGATGTTGTAATTGAGATATTTGTTATGAAAACAATCCTGACAGAGTACTTGTAAACTCATTTTTACACATTTCAGGAAAGCAGCGAAGAAAGAAGAAGAAAGAATTCAGAAATTGAAACAGAAAACAGAAATAGACAGCTATGCAGAGTGTTACCCAGGGTAGGATCCTTCATTCCATGTTTAATCTTGTTTGAATTGACGCTGAGTATCGTACATACTTGGCTGTTTAGTGTTACGAACTCTTTTCAAAGTTAAGCAACTGAGCTTTCAACATTCTTGACCACGTTACACAAGTTGTTACTTATAAGAAATAGCAATAATTTCTAAAACATAATTATAAATTTATTATCTTGGTAAACCATGTTTATTTCTTTGATAATTTAGGTACTTTCCTAAAATTTGATTAAAATGTATATCAACTATCTTTGACTGTTGATATTTACCATATTGTAACAACAGATCACAAAACAGCATTCTTATTGCAACAAACATGGTTCATATAACCAAAGAGTTTTAACTTTATTTCAAAATTACCTGTGTTTGTTATTTAGAATGGAGGAAGCAGCAGATGCTGTGGATGATTCTGATGATGAAGTTGACTACACCAAGATGGACCAGGGTAACAAGAAAGGACCCGTTGGTCGCTGGGATTTTGACACACAGGAAGAGTACAGTGACTATATGGCTAATAAAGAGGCCTTGCCAAAGTAAGTGTACACAGTTAATGTTATATGAAAAAATTGTTGTTATCTAATGTTTAAACCACCAAATAACAGATTCAAAATCAATAAAACTGACTTCGAGTTTTGTGTTTTTGAAGCAGAGTTTATTCATACACAAAACCCAGAAAACGTGACTTAAATCCTAACCATTACAACCAATCCTGCCATTAAACTTAACATAAAAAATAACTTCTGAAAGTTCATCCACGAACATGTTATACGTGAGTAAGTTTATTACCTCAGTGATGGGCCTTTAGAAAAAACAGATGTGGACATAAATTTGACACCTATCAAGTTAAGCAATTCTTAATTATGACTTAACTGACCCTTTTGTGTCAGAGGTCAAATATCTCTTACCTTCTTATTTGAGAGAACTTATCTTAAGAAATATAGACAACAATCACTGATCGATGTTCCATACCAGTACCTGAATTATTGTCCAACAAGGTACAATAAACAGATAAGCTCTTAGAAGTAAATCAGCTGTTAAGTTCAGACACTTGTATGTCTTACTTTAAAAATCAGTCATAAGTGTGTTTATTTTACAGGGCAGCATTCCAGTATGGTGTCAAAATGTCAGATGGACGTAAAACTCGTCGGGCTGGTCCCAAAGACGAGAAAGCTGAATTTGATCGTCAGTGGCAGCAAATCCAGAACATCATGAATAAACGGAAGGGAGATGATTATCGAGGGGACGATAGAAAAAAGTCAAAATACTGATCACCTGGCGCCTTGCCAGAGGACTTCGAGGTTATGACAGACTGTCAGGATGGTAGAAATCCAGTGATAAGTGACTTAAAACAGGACATGCAGTAATAATTCACTCATACATGTTACCGCATTCACTGATAAATGTCTGTCACTGCAAGCAACTGTTTTAACCGTCTCTTACTGTGTGCCCAGGTGAAGCCCTGATTAGTCTTCAGTCTATACCTATGGCAGTAAAGGCCGTAAATCATTATAATGGAACAGCCGAGTGAAATTACAATGAAATGTTTGAAGAAAGGGCTAGAATATTATAAATTGCAGCAGAATGCATGGTAGAATTTGAGGATTGGTAATGATATGAAAGGTAAACATGGTTTGTTATGTGAAACATTAGTTTATAAAGCAGACCCTATTTATTGTTCAAAATTTTTTACACTTGTGATTATGTGCTCACTCCTGAATTGTTTAATAAACTTTTTGTAATTTAGGTTACTACTGCCATATTTTCAATTCAAAATCATTAGTTTTAATTTTTTTTTAATAAAAGAAGCAGTAAAATGCTCATGCTCTAACTGAATTGAGCATGTTTTTTTCATGTTTTAGTTCTAACTAAGATATTTGAGTATCTTCTCTTTTGTTCATTCTGGAATCAGATGTACAGACAAAAAACTTTTGAAACTGCATTTTAAACAAAAAATAAAATAAATCTATCAATCTGAAAGCTGTGTATAGTCAGCATATTTAAAATACCACTTTGAGTTGAGGTTAATATCCAACTTGATATCCTTAATGATACATGTATTGGGGCCAGCTTGGCTAACTATTTTGAGGAATGATTTTTTATCAGTTTCCTAGGTTGCAAAAATAATCTTTTTGTATCATTGTTACTTGACCTGTCTGTTGTACAAAGGTTAGAAATAAACTTTAAGAAGTGTACATATATCAAGAAAATAATTTTCTGGTTGTTACCAGATTTCTGTTCTGTTTACAATAAATGATGTGTTGAGAAGTTAGTGATTGTGTTATTACTGGAAGGAAAAAAAGTATGTTACATGTTGTAACTGATAACTAGATCATATTGGTGCTGATCAGCCAGCACATCCATGCAAAATGTCAGGATCTACACTGTTCACTTCTTGTTCAGAAATATACTTAAGCAGCAAAAAAGCAAACAGTTAAGATCCTGATCAGTCAGCACAGATGTTCTGGCTGATCTGGATCTACAGTGTTTGCCCACGTAATAAAGTCATACATATATATGGAGTCAAGGGTTGATTATTTGAAAGTCCTGTAAATGAATACTGGTATTGCATAGGTTTCAGGCTAGCTTACTGTCACACCATCGCATTTTACAAAGGTGTTAGACCACAGTCAGGATTCCTTCAATATCTTGACCAAATGTTTAAATCTATGAAAAATTGATGGGTTGCATTATTTGCTCGCAGTTAAGTTCTTGCAGTTTTAGAAACACTATTCAGTCTCAGTTTTCCATAATATCAATGACATGCTCTTTAAACCCTAAACAAGTGATAAGAAAACAAATCATGACTGCTTTCCTTTGGCATGGAGTCCGCGATTCTTTTGTTCTTCAGTAACTGGCGCCCACATCTTGCACATGAAACTTGGAAATTAAATTGTTGAAGTTTTATAGTGCCTATTTAGAATTCTTGGTGAATAGAAAATGTTTCATTTGACAGCATCTACACACAATATCCATAAAGATCTACTATAAAGATCGAGCCATATAATGGAAAAACTTCTCTACGATGGTATTTAGTGAGGGACATTAACGTGAACATGAATTTAGCTCAATCAAACGTGTGACTTAACGGCGAACAGAGCATGGGTCGACACTCAATTGTGTCAATGCTTTACTTGGCGCTTAACGGGCTAGTATTTTCACCATGACCTTTTGCCGGTTTATTTTGGATCAGGTCCTAAGATTATAAAGCTGAGAATGGAGACCAGTCTCAAATCTCAAGCATCTGTCTCCATTTCAGCCAATCAGATGTTTGAGTTTTGAGACTGGTCTCCAGTCTCAGAATTAAAATCATCAGCCCATGACACATGACACAGTCCTCAAAACGATTACATTGGATTATGACTTAATTTATAATTTGAACAGAGTGGTGTCCTAACCACACGTCTTTCTTCATAATCTGTAGTTCGTGATACACAACGACAGTGAGATTTTAGTCATTCATTTGTGCGAGATAATATCTGGAGAAGTGCAGTGTTAATTGCAGTGAGGTATATGAACAAGTGGCTTCGGGGTAGATTGTAACACCGATTGCCTGTATTATGTTGGTACAAACGTGCATTCACAATCTTAACAAGGATTACTCACTGATCAAATGAAATACTATTTAATTTAGAAAAGTAATAGAGTACATGATTTGGTGTTTTCAACATAATCGTCGGGCACTAGACCGAACGACTAGAAGGAAATTAAACCAGAAGTCATGATCTTTTAAAAAATGATGCGTCTAATTTTACCTCGCGCTACCAATCCCGAGGTCCCTGTATTGAACCATTTGGTCAAGACAACCTGATGAAAGGAGTAGGTTCACAAAGGCCTAATATTGGCCTAAAAATATGTAAAATTTTAAATTTTGTTACATATCTTAAATTTTAATGCCATTGAATACATAGATAGTTATACTTCTCATATCTTAAAATTTTATATTGATTACTGCTAAAGGAGTTTGACCATGGGCCATCAAAATTGCTAAAAATAAGGAAAATGTGCAAAAATTCATATGTTTGTCCTTTTTCATAGCAGATTTTAGAGGATTTCGATAAGGGCACACTTCTTGACCAAAACCAAATTTTGACCATGAATTCAGCACACATTTATACAAAGAAAATTCTTTAAATTAGTTTGGTCGAAGCCTGTGCCCATTATGAAAATCACCAAAATATGATGAAAATTTAACAAAAAATTGCATTTTGGCAAACATTTTCAAATTTCAGACACATTTGTCATACCTAATTTTTTATTTTGGTTTATGGGTTCGTCTTCACTGTTTATCTTTTCAAGAAAACAACCATTATAGATTATAAAGAGCTCACTTTCAGTGATGTAAATGCAATTTGAAAATTTGAGATAATTTGAGGCCAATTTTGAGCCTTCATGAATCTACCCCTTTCATTGAATGCACCTTGGTTTTGTATGCTTAATGTCGGTAGGTTCCAGACCACTATGAGAACTGATCAGATTGTATAGAACAGCTCAACACACCCCAGGGCTTCATAATTAAACCAACTTAATCTTCGTAAAAATGCATGTTTCAAATCTCGCGGAAATTAGTGTCTTACTTAATACACAATTACCGTTGCGTGTATTACGTAATCCGTTTCTATCCTACTGGGCTTGTCCACTCACTGTAGGAAGCTGTTTGACTGCTGTGAAACCATCAATGAGCTTGAATGTTTAGTTTTTCAGCAAACGCCTGTGCCCATTTGTTGATGAGCCGAGGGCTTTTTGCGTTCAACTAGTAATACATTCACGCTCGTGTAAGAGATAAAAGATGTATTCAATATACCATATTAAGTTGCGGGTATATAGTTTACAGTTGCTTGAGGAATTAGAAATATAATTTGTTTTTATTTTTATTTTACCAATTTTGAAACACATTAATAAAATAAGAAACCCATTATACAGTGATTCAGCGTCTTCCGTAGACTCTACTTGCTCACTCCTTTAAAGTGAAGTATTACGCATGAGGTATAATAACTATTATTACACCCATCCGTTTTCGCTTCATTGAGTCGAGTCTTTATATAAAACAAATAAATACATCACCTACAACCATCTTCGTTTAAATTTTCACCATCAAATATTCAACAGTTGGAAGTAGTTACCAAATTATCAGACCTTAAAGAAAATGTTGAATCAATTAGGAGCCTGTTTCTTAGTTGCATGTAAGTACAATACATTAATATGTAGAATACTCGCGAACGTTACTCATTTAAATAAACATAATTATAAAATTAAATAATGTTCTCGTATTGAACATAGCGTTAAATGACATCGTTAGCTAGGTGTACCCTTGTGCATGGTGATACTCTCTTAAATATCGTTGTTGAAACGTGAATATATTGTTGCAAATTAAATCACCTGTTTATAAATAACGGTTAATAACCAATTGTTGACAACAAGCTAGATGCCTGGGATAGGATAAAAGCAGAGTCTTGTGTGATGATGTAGGCTGATCGGTTGCCGCCTAGTTTTGTCTTGTAGGAACATGTCCTACGGTCCTACGCTCCGCGAAAATACCGAGAAAGCGTGTTTTGGAACCAGATTCTTCTTCAAACATAATGATTTGTTATTGCTCTAAACTCACGTATGGCAAGATCCGAAAATGTATCATTCTTAGAATTAAAAAACAACTTAATTGAAATCTCTTCAAATAAAAACCGATGACTCTATCTTGAAAGGATTGTTTAATATCATAAAACTTGTGATCGTGGACGGAGCAAGAAATGACGTCAATGCATATTCAATAATTCTAATTGAAGTTTTTTCTCAGTTTGCAGTTTAAGCAATATGAAATATTATTTTAAACCCAGCCATGACAATGTTATGCCAATCCTTAATTAAATTAAAAAATATATAAATCTTTTGTATTTAAGTCATTTTTGGCTGGTTAACATATATGTTGTTTTCAACAATCTCCATTTTCATCTAACATTATTTTTAGTTTTATTCCTTTTTTGTAAGATTTTCTAGCTTTTTGGGTATTCTTTGTATCTAGCATTTCTCTTTTTCATTTTTTTACGGTTTTTCATTTCTGTTTTATCTCAGTTTTACACTTATATTCCCCTATGATAATTGCTTGAAAGCTTAAAATAAAGTTAAGTTACTTTAATGTTGTATGTATGACCCTAGCATGTTTTAACTGTACAAACCCCCAATAAATTTTCTTCCTTAAGATATGTTCTTAGCGCCTGAGCCATGTAACTGCCAGTGTCCAAACGAGAAGATAAACGTTCTTAGGTGTGAACAAGCGTTAACGGAGCTAGTGACGTCACAGCTGACGCAATATAACAAGACGATTGGCAATATTAACTTAAACAATGTCACAGAGGAAGAATGGGTAACAGAGAAGACAAAAGAAGTAGTTTGCTTGTAAGTTGTTGTTGTTTGTTGGTTTTTTTCATTAGTATATAGATATGTCTACTATTTACCACAGACACCTGTTTAGAGGTCCTTTTCTGGCCAGTATGTTAGTAGAGCTATATAGGCTTAAAACAGAGCTCTAGTATCAAGTTTGGTCAATTTCAGCTAATAAATGGGCGATCTGTATCACGAGATGTAACAACAATCACCCAGAACACAAAATATCCACGTTTTCGAAAAAACATATTTCTCTTTATCCTAAATTATCTAGTTTTTTAATATATATATAAACACGATTTTTTTTTCGAAAACGGGGATATTTTGTGTTCGGGGTTATTGAAGTTGCATCTCGTGATACAGATCGCTCATTTATTAGCTGAAATTGACCAAACTTGATACCCAATTATTTGTTCATTCGCCCCACCCCCTCCCCTTCCCATTTAATTTCTTTGTACAAGTCAGAATTTTGCGTATTTAAATAATGTTTGCTCTTACATCACCTCATATACGAGTACATGGTGATACAAAACAACAGCGACAACTGAAAAGTATTTTATATTCAAAATCATTACCGTAAATCTACCTTGTTATCCGTATTTTAGGATTAATCGTGTTTTTCCCAATTGAAAAGGTTTTTGCGGTTAAATTATTTAATCAGTCACTGGCTGTTAACCCGTTTTATAATCAATTAAAGCCAGTTATTGGAAACTGTACTTCTAGCTACATTAGCGACTGTGATACCTCCAAGATGTTTCTTACCAAGTAAATTCGAGGTTTTTTTGCTTAAGAATATATTGTGTAATGATTTGTGCATTTTAGGCAACCATAAAACATTAGGTTCTTTATCTTGTTTCGGTTCAACACTGATTCTAAATTTTGTAATATGTGTGCAGTAACAGCTCTGAGATGAAGAAGTCAGTGTATAAACATTAGTACTACTTAGCTCTTAATACCAGTTAATATCAGTATGAATATTGATTAACTACATCATTAGAAGCCTTATCAGCAGGTGTTAATACAATTCTGTTATAAAAGTCTCGACTTTTCTTTTTCAAATGACGAAAGTTAAAACGAGTTCGAGTTGGTAATGAAGCTAAGTGTCTTTTAAAATAATATGCGGTAACAATCACATAGAACACAATATAGCCCCGTTTCTGTGTGGTTTTTGTTGTTGTTGTTTGTTGGTGTAGTTTAAAAAAAAACAGGCTCGTTTCTCTATATCCAAAATAACTAATAAAGGGAAATTGGTAGGATAAAGTTAGGTTTCATCTGGTAGTTATTTTGACATACAGTAACGTCTACACTTGCCTAATTTTCAGGGACTCCAATGCAGCTCTCGTTTCCTGTTTGGTTGGTAACCTGACAGCATGTCCTCAGCTAATGAACGACTCAGATGTTGCCTCAGCTTGGATCGCCTCTGTAGTGTCTAAAAATCTAGATGTCCTGAACTCCACGCAAGCCATATGCAGTATGCTTTTTCATTTACTATTTTCACTATGTGAATAATTTTTAGAACAAAAGTCGAAATATACATATCACACCCAGAATATACAACCTCCCCACGCAGCCAAAACGTAGAGAGGAAGAGAAAGCATGGGTTTTTAAAATCAATTACAAATAAGACACCACAAACCATTAGATATGGGTTACCGCCCTGGAACGGTTAGATGGTCATAATGCTATAAAACCACACTAAAATGAAAAAAAAATTTGTGATTATTTGATGACAAAGACAACTTAACATCCGTTTTATCTATTACAACAGCAATTTTAAAAGTGTTATTTGTTCCAAAACCATGTGCGGTCTGTAGTTTTAAGTTATGTTGGGTATATATGTTTTCCATCTACTTAATTAATTGGTAATTATTGCAATTTCAGCCTTTTTCAACGAGGTATCGTGTAGTCACAAAGAAGAACGACTGAACAAGTGCTATATTTCAGTTGTTGGAGAAACGATCACTGTAAACGCTGTTTATGGACCAAGGGATATTTGTCCGTACGTACCCCGTCTTGCACCAGAAACGCCTGGGTGACTTAATTAATCTAAAAGATGTTTTTTATTTCGATTGTCGGTTGAAATATCCGACACAGCGACTTATCTCAGGATTGATTTGATCGTTCTCTTGACCACCTTTGATACCCACAAGAAACAAACTTTTTGCTCCAAAGTGGGTGTAGGTAGTTATTATTCTCGCTGCAACGGTCAACTTGACCTCCGAAAGAGGGTGATTAAACGCAAGTGGACTGCATTCCGCAAGTTAAGTTGATTTTAGAAATTTATAGAAACAGAAACATGTGTGTGTTTTATTCTTGCAAATAGGATTAACCTGACTCAATATTTCCAAAACAACCCTTGTTATTCGACCCATTGTACATAAAATACCACTTGACAAGATTATGTTTTCATTAGTTAGCTTTAACTTTTTATTTTTTCTTTGGTCAGTGTGAAAAAATGTATTCATGTACATATTTTTATCCCACCATTGCTCAATTCATCTATTTCCTTTTTAAAATGTTCGTCTTGCAATAAAATATACTTCCATGCAACATTTTAACAAATCTGGGCAATGTCTACGTAAAGTCATGCCAAGTGTGAAAGTGTGCTTTCAAGCAGACATCTATAAGGATTAGCTCTACTTTGACGAAGTCCAATGAGTTTTTAGCTCTACTTTGACGAAATCCAATGAGTTTTTAGCTCTACTGTGACGAAATCCATTGAGTTTTTAGCTCTACTGTGACGAAATCCATTGAGTTTTTAGCTCTACTGTGACGAATCCATTGAGTTTTTAGCTCTACTGTGACGAAATCCATTGAGTTTTTAGCTCTACTGTGACAAAATCCATTGAGTTTTTAGCTCTACTGTGACGAAATCCATTGAGCTTTTAGCTCTACTGTGACGAAATCCATTGAGTTTTTAGCTCTACTGTGACGAAATCCATTGAGTTTTTAGCTCTACTGTGACAAAATCCATTGAGTTTTTAGCTCTACTGTGACGAAATCCATTGAGCTTTTAGGTTTCTTCAGCTTAAAATACTTGGGGTAACAACTTCTCTATATTTTCTGTTGATTTTTAACAGTTAGCTTAACCGGCACGTAGTTCACTAGAGTTTTGAGATTCCAGTTGACCACTCAGCAGGCGTTTTATATATAATAATTAAAATGAAAATCAAATCAAGAAAGTCAAACTTCTGTGAACACAATATCTTTGAGTCAAGCATATGATACGCTTACATTTTTTAGTCTCGACAAGCGGGGTAACCTGACCTGCATGATTCAAACTTATGGATATAAGGAATGCCATAACTACTTCAACCTAACCGCAAATACCATTATCAACACCAACATAAAAGTACTGATGCTGGAAAACCGATGGGAGACATTCAATTCTGGATCAGAACTGTGTGGTAAGTACTTTAATCGAAATACCAGTATTTGTTATATCAGTCCATGTTTCCTTGAATGAACCTGCGTTAAAGACTCATACATTGAACGCATCACGACCAAATAAGGCTTATCAACCTTGCAATGAATATGAACCCTGGTCAAGGTTCGATATTTGCAATTTGAATGTCGTCACGACTTATAACATTAGACATTCAAATATGGAACGCCATTGCTGCCTAGTGATAATGCCTGTTAGTACCCCATGCCATGTTTTCATTATATAATGTTCACACACTGGAATGATATGTTCACACACCATAACTGTCTATTGATTAAGACATTTTGTTTTGTCTGTACATCATGTTTTATGCCTTTGCACGAATGCCTAATTTCGTATGTCATTCAAGTCGTGACTGTCAACTGTTGTTCGGGCATATCACGTATTCACAAAGTTGAAATGGTCGAATGTCGTGACGACATTTAAATGGGGGGCGTCCGTGGCCGAGTGGTTAAGGTTTCCGGCTGACAATCACTTGCCCTTCACCGCTGTGAGTTCGAGACCTACCAGGGTCAAGATCTTTCATGTGAGGAAGCTAACCAGCTAGCTTGCGGAACGTCGGTGGTTCTACCCAGGTGCCCGCTCGAGCCTGAAAATTGCCAGGAGGGCACCTGGGGTCTTCCTCCACCATGGGAAGCTGGTATGTCCACACCATAATGTCCTCTTTCAGGGAGGGACATAAAACTGGGAAGTAACAACAACAACAACAACGACATTTAAATCTCGAATTTCGAGTGTTGTGCTGACACAACATTCAAAGCCTCACTGTTAAGAAGTCGATCTTCAAAAACCACATTGTACTGGCACAACATTCACAATTACTAAGGTGAAATAGTCGAATTTCGTGACGACATTCAAATGTCGAATTATGCGTTAGCACGTTTATTAAGAGGTCGCAAACATTGCAAATGGCGAAAACTTGCTAAAATTTCAAAAATGAATTTTGGGGGAAATACTTATTGCCACCTAGATTTTAGTAAAGAAATGTATTTAGCTGATCATGTAGTTAATGTTTACAAGCTCAATTTACAAAAGAAAAACCGTTTGCATGAGAACTCTGAAATTCATGGACAATATACCAAAGGAACTCATACCTGAAATAAGTATATGCTGGTCTACAATGTTTAGTGCCAATTCGTCAAAATAATGTTTTGAACACTTATTGCCAATGAATTTCAGAGTTCTCATGCAAATGGTTTTCTTTTGTTTTAGTATGTGTTTGGTAATTAGAAAATGAATAAGACTAAATTGAATTTGCAAACATTAACTACATCCTTAGCTAAATACATTTCTTTACTAAAATCCAGGTAGCAATAAGTATTTCCCCCAAAATCCATTATTGAAATTTTAGCCGGTTTTCGCCACTTGCAATGTTTGCGACGTCTTATGCTAATGTTAAGTGTCGATAGTTGTGCCGACACCACATTTATTGATGTGAATGTTGCATGCTGAGCTAACTTCACGTTACCACTTCTTGCACAGATTGTTACGAGGGTTCCGAATGCTACACAGATTTGCACCACGAAATAACAGCACTTATAACACCAACTTCATCTGTAACTGACATTTACGCAAAAGCTGTCCGTGTTTCTGAAATCCTATGTAGGTATGTATGGATTAGGGCCTACTAGGTTAGCACATATTTTTAAATCATTTTGATTTTATGGGGTTCGTCACGGGAAAATGTGTATTAAGTGATATTATTTGATAATTTAGTTGTTACTCATTTTTGTAAAGGACCTATAGTTTTCTATTTTTCACCTTAATTTATATGTGCTTTGATTTCATATTTTGACGGCGAAATGCATAATAACTGGTCAACTTTATCACGTGATTTCCATGACAGTACTTTAAACGTGACGCGCCTCTAAATGATGTAATATTTCTTGGAGATAAGTTTTTGAAATGTATATATTTTTAATATTTATTAAAATATCTTCTTTAAGTTGGCAGTGTCAACTTTGAGTGTCACACTTTCCATCAAGAGCAGTTTACTGCTACAGTTAAATGCTTTTGCCAAACTTTCACGCTACATTTTCCAGCAACAACTGTTTCATCGTGTATTCCGGCAGAAACAATTCTCATTGTAGAGTAATACCGCAGAAATATTTTACCGCTGGTATGTTGAATTTCACGGTGAAATTTTATTGAGAACACAGTACTCTTCGTTTCCTCCAACAGCCGACTGTATATGAATGCCGATGACTGTTCCCACCGGCTTACAAGGGGTAGTAAACTGTCAATGTGTTAACATCACTATGCAAGTTCAGGATCTCATGTGATATATTTGTGTTGTCTCGTGAACAGTAACAAGGTGCATTTTGAGAAGATATTAATTTAATTACAGCAACATTTCTCGGGTGAACTGTACTTTGAAATCAAGACCACAAGCTTGTCAGAATATTCTCATGGATTATTACATATCAAGGACGAAACTAACCGTGTACAAATCTACAGTAGATTCTATTTGCCACACTCTACAGTCGGATAGTAAGTATGAAGGATTGGGCGATACCTTAACCAATAAATAGAATAATCGGAACTGGCATTAGTAATATGTTCTACTTAAATTTTACTTGGAAAGTCTTTACCTATGCTGGCATGTATCACTCTCTTACACTATCGGCTCATATACATTCGGTGTAAGGAACGACAACTCTGCGAAGGAGATTGGGCATGTATGTCACACCTTGATTTAAAGTGAGTCCATAAATAATGTAAAAATATTGATGAAAAGTAAGTTTTGCCCGATTGTTATAAATTTTACCGATACAGGCAGTAACACAAAAAGCTCCAACAAATCCAACTAGCTTAATTATTTCACATGGATATTGTAATTAAGTACGGACATTGTTGCCTCATCGTGAGGGATGCAAATAGGGATGATTTATTGTTCAACGTAAACAGAAACCCGCAAGAATACGACCAAATTATCCGACAAAGAATGTGTATTTCGACAAACTTCCATTTACTTCGACTACGTACTGATTTGAAAGCTCTGGCAGACTTATTAAGCAATGCATTAAATAGTTTAAAACGCACAAAGACTCCGCGCGTACATTGGTAAACTTTTACTTTCGATTCGTAACACTATTGACCATTTCAGAAATAGATTTTGCCTAACATTAGAATAGGGTGACTGTTTACATTCGAAGAAACAATGATGGGCGAATTGTGAATGTTGTCTAAATTGTGTAAATTATGCGAGATATCTTTCACATCTTTACTCTCTATCGCTTTTCTATCCATCATGACGTTTGATTTGGAAAATAATCGCTCATTCACTGAAGATTTATTATCAAACTATAGGTCGACCAAGCTAAATTGGCGATGTTTACAATTATTTATAGAATGTAAACACGGGTATAGGCAAATTTACGCGTTAAAAGTACTATTGTGTCTTTTTATATCACATCGCCCTGATAGCCCAGTGGGTAACGCGTCCGACTGCCATAGGCCTAACATTTTTTCGACACGGGTTCGATTCACACTGACACGGCTTTTAAGGAAATATTTAAGATTTATATTTTTTTAAGTTTTACTGCAGTCATTTCAAAGTATTATATGTATTTTGCTTCAGTTAATTTTATCGCGGAAATAATTATTGTGTAAAAATTTTTTTAAAATGTAAACAAAAAAAAAACCATGTTTCGAACCTACAACCTATAACAGCATTTCTACCATTGCATTCTAAAGTGTTTACAAGACTGTGTCTTAGACCACTCGGCTATTGGGACAAGTATTGGGAGCTTTACGCTTTGTATTTTAAAATTTAACGACGATTAAAATATTATTTCATTGTTTTCATGTAAAGTCAATGTAAACACGCCAATGTAAACATTGCCAAATTACCGTTGTCTGATAATAATGTCGACTCTTATTAAATTTGACGTAGGCCTACATCATAATAACATCTTAGCACTCAAATCTTTTGTACATGCAATGATTTATATTTCTTTTGAAAAAATAAAATGTCGTAGACTGTCACTTTAAACTACTTTTTTTACCAAAAGACATACCATTATTCAATGAATCTTCCACAAAAAACTCTAAAACTAGAATTCGTTTGAAGTTTTATAAAGGTACTGATTTAACAAATCATGTACATTGCAGTACCCACCCGCTGCCTTCGGACTAAACAAATGCTAATGGACGTTCCTTTGCGAAATGAGTAATTCTGTTTCATGCATAGTTTTTTTCAAATGTATGAATATGTGTCACAAGGACCCTCTATAACATTATTATTTATTTTTTTTATATAGATTTTCAAGAGGCCAAGCAATGTATTATACAGAAGCTATCGGAAGTTTACCATCCCTGCGTGGCCAAGGCTGATCTCATGTTACCTATTGTTGACTGCGGGTAAAACAATACTACATTACCAATAGTCTGCACTTATGTGCAATATCTTGGGTACAATGTAGAGCGCGCACGAGTTGTAACTGCCTTCTTTATTTATATACCGTTACAACAGTTTTACACTCGGCCACGATATCTGCTTTGGTCTGTTGTTGTTGTATCAGGCAGGGCTGAAGCTTCGCTAGCCATTTAATATATAAGTACGGGTTTTACTGCGTTTGCGACCAGTGTAAATCCAGATCAGCCTTTACACCCGTTCCATCTGATCAGAATCTACACAGTTTTTTTTATTAAGGTTATTTCTGATCAAGGCTCAATTTAACTTAATCTGGATCTAAACTGTTCGCATGTGATAATGTCGAGAAAAGGGTTAATAGTTATTCCATTTTAAATAAATGCATTAAAACATACATAGTTTGATACTATAATTTGCTAGACAAGGACTAAACATTAAGCGTCTGACAATCGTTTCTTTATTTTATTTCACATCTTTTCAGAGACGCGAGAAAATTACATAGCTGCTGTAAAGCTGCATTAGATGGCCAATGTAACGGAGATTATGTCAACACCGCCTATGAAATCATACGATCATCGTTAGGAACTGTACCGGTTTGTGACGTCCCTTCTCCAAGGAAAAACGGTGCACGAAAATGTTTTGTTGCGGATTTTTTGCTAATTTTAGCAGCAGGAGTAATGTTTTTTAAGTAACAGAATAAGTGCTTGTTTATCCAGAGTTTAACATAGTCCCGCGTGTTTTCTATCGTGCATTTTAAAAGCAGACCACGGATAGTTCAAAGTATCCCTTTTTAAAAGATAAAACAATTAAACGGACTAGCATTATGCAAAATAGCATAATTTGCTCTGATTCAATGCGCAGTCATCTATCTTATCAGCGAATAATTTGATTAAACTTATATTATAGACCTAATGGCTAAAAACCTGGGTTGTACAAAAAACATTATTTGCTATGTTCGAGGTCCATCAGCAGTGATTTTTTCTGTAATATTTTTACAATTCACGAATACGGTGCGAGTACATCCAGTTCACACCCGCGAGGCAGTTATCGGTGGTGACAATAAGAGTTTCCAAATTAATATCGGGATAGAATTTATCGGGGTATCAGGCCCCGGTTTCTCGAAAACACTTAAGCATGTGAATCAACTGAGCTACTTTTTTAATTTGCTTAGTCTGAGTACGTTAAGTACTTGCATTTCATAAATTTAAGGATTGAATCCATATATGAGGGATTTCATTTGAGTATGAAAGATAGTTAGGTTGTTTGAAGTCTGTTAAGCCCCGAAGGGCTACGCCTAATTTAAACAATCCTAATGTTTTTCATGACCGGATGAAAACCATCAAATACATCTTTCGCCAGACACAAAGATCGATACAAATGGACATTTTCTTGAAGTTGGGAAACTAATCTCTACTTAGGACAACCTCATCATCTTAAACATTTTGTTTTGAATTTGGTTCAAATATAGGAATGGTTGATCGTTCGTTGTTTGTTTAGCTATTACAGCTGTGAGAATAAAATATTCAGGATTATAAACGATGTAAATGATTTTATTTATATGCAATTCAAGAAATGACAAGCTTTTCTAGTCGGCTTTAGTCCTGAAACGAAAAAAAACAGAATGCTAACAACAGTCAGCACCATACTGATAGTAGCAATTGCTTTGTTAATGAAAATCACTTGAATTTTATATTCATAGTGACCACAGGAACGGCTATTGTCATAGTCAGAATTAGGTATACAGTATAAACTGAAATTCAATGCTAATATTGTTAACACGGGGCCCGAACACAATAATCTATAAATACATTAGGCTTATAGAAGAGATTCCTCCAGAAGTGCATACTCGGTCAAGATTTTTGAGTGCCTCAAAATACAGCAGTGCTCCACAAGGTATTGTCTCTCGTTCTGAGAAATGTAACGCGGTTATCTCCGTTATTATTCCGTTTTTTAACCTGGACACACCGGGAATTCACAGTACGAAATGCCAATCATCGGGCTTTGCCCACCCATATAACTTAGTCATATTTCAAAAAACGAAGCAGTTCTTCTTAATGAATGGAGAAATTTCAATTTAAGAAATCCTGCTCTGATGTCTCAGTTAACTTTTTCTTAGATATTCATTGCTTCTTTAAAATAGACGGTGTATAACACCAATGCACATTGTATTTGAATAGGTTATTTGAAACAAAATCAGTTTTCAATATGCTGATTAAAAGCAGTTACCTTCTCAAACATTTTTGTAACATTTGTTAAGCTTTCCCTGACAAGCTCCTCTGCAACTACTGGAAAGATAAAAGCAATGACAAAACATGTCTACAATAAGCATGTTTACAGCTAGCATGTTTACAGCAAGCATGTCTAACTACGTGCAACAATCATTTCCGAATAGCATGACAATGGCTAGCGTTTCTAATCTCAGATGTAATGTAACAGATGTTAGCACATTCTAATGTAGATATCCGCCTCCATACAATGCGAAATAGACGGGAGAGTAGAAGCAAACGTTTGTCTATATGATTTCGATTAACTTACAACTTGGGTGGGTTGGAGCATTTTCACCAAGACAACTTGTACTTGCGTGTTGCGAACCTGTTGGGGCGAATTTGAGGTCGGTGAACCCTAGAACCTGGTTTAAACCCGCAGTGGCAAATTGTTTTGCCATCGTTCCAAGACTGTAACCCCAAAGGTTCTCTTTGTCGTTAATTGTTTGTGGCGTCTTATTTAAATCTGACATACTTATAAAACATGTTCTCTTTTCCTCACTTCATTTTCGCTGCGTGAGGAGGGTGTGTATTGTGAGTTTAGGGATTCCTGATATGCACAGTTCACTTTTTTAAATAATGACACTGAAACAAAATAAATAACAGCATCTTATATCAGAGCGGTTACCACCTTAGAATAATCAGGTAAAATATATTTATCAGCGTTTAAATGGGACACGTTCAGCGTTCAGGAGATCTCCAGGTTAACAATGAATCCGCCAGGTTTGCGTACAGGCTGACTTGTTGACAACTCCTACCCACCAACAATATAGCAGTTTAACATGAAAAACGTTTCTGACTAGAATCCTACCACTGAAACATCGTTAAAGCGTCATTTCTACCATGTTGCAAAAATATGTTGTTACGTTTCATAAAACGTACGATATTATGAACGTAATGTCGTTGTCAGTGAATGGTTTACAAAAAATGATGGGCAGGAAAGACAGACGATGAATATGGAGTGTATGTTTAATGTATTTACTTACGACTGACGGCGCTCGATGACGCAGATTGGACGTCACTCAATGACGTAGATTGGACGGCACACGTTGACGCTGATTGGCCAGCACTCGATGACGCAGATTGGTTGTTGTCTGCTGCAGCAATTTCTGTCGTCTGCTTGACTATTTCTGCTTTCACGTCGCCCATTGCAATTGCTTCTGCAACCAAAGGTTCGCCTTTAAACCAAACACAATACGAGAAACATAAAACATGTCCGACACCAAAAAATGGAACTATTAAAATCATCAGTTTGAATTATGAAATAATGCATTCGTTTCATCATGTGCTAATTTTTATTTGTTACGAAAGTATCAACTATTTTTTAACGAAGGAAGTTAAGACGAGATCTATGTGCACACTGGCATAGCTTTCGCGCATACCACGCGACTATCGCGCCTACCACGAATTTCTATCACGTATACAGCGCATTTTCATGGCGGATATCCTGACGAAATAGCGTCACCGCAGTCAGTTTTCACTTTGTGTTTCTTTAGATCAATGATGATACAATGGCAAGGCACTGATCGCAAAGTACACCCTCAACATTCTTGTTTTTGTTTGTTTCACTAGAAATTGCACAAACCTTGTTGATTTTTTTGAGAATCGCCCACAGTTGTGCGATGTAGGTGCAAAATGTTGTAATTTCAAAGAAAAAATATTTTGTAAATTACAACAGGCATGTTCTTATTAAGAACAAAATATAGAGGGAAGTTATCATTTGACAATAAATTTATTGTAAAAATATGCATCTTCTGCTAATTTATCGGAGAAAAAGTGAACTGAACGCGTCAAAAATGCTTTCGTCTGAACGCATCTACAACGCTACCATTTTATAATTCATCTACCAAGTAAATTTGGCTCGTGTGAGATGCTGCTTACCTAAGAACAGAACACGCGTTTGTAAAAATATAGCATTTGTATCATAAAAATGCCAAAGGGATAGGTTCACGAAGGGTAAAAATTTATATTGAATAATGAATATTTCGTTTCGTAAAACTATATGCGAGCGACAACAATTTTAACTTTGCGCAATTTTTCCAATTTGGCATGGCAAGTGCTTCCTAACACCATTTGCTGTAAATCAGGTAAGAGCGGTACAAACAAATGATTTATATAATTTGGCTCTTGATGGGCCTTCAGAAATTAATTCTGAATTCAATGGATTCTAGAATCTAAAATGGCATTAATACCACCCCAAAAAGAGACGACATGCAGGCGTTGAGCAAAATGTTGAATGAACAATTTAAATACTTGTTTAATATTTTCATTTTTAAATCAGGTGCATGTTCTTTATGAATTTATTATATCTGCCATAATAAATGTTCAATCGGTCGTATAATTGAGTCAGTTGAAGATTACGTCTAAGTGACGGCGCTATCGTCTCTTTAAAGGTAAGTAGCAAGGTGCACATTGGTAAGATTGCGTTCATGATTGGACAAGCATTCTGTAATATAAACTTTGACAACTTAAGAAAACATGGCATTCGGAACTTTGTACTAAATGCTTGAGGAAATGTATATGTACTACAGACGTTTTTCTCAACTATTGTACCTGCACTTCGTTCAATCATTTCAGACGGTAGTCCCACTTGTTTGTCACAGCCACCTGTCCGGGCATTCTTGCATTTGGATTCCTGTAATTGAGCAATGGTGTTGTCAGTTTCTTTCCTAACAAGGAAACGTATGCCGACTACAAATATCAATCGATCATAATACAGCGAATACATACAGATATATTGCATCAACAGATGTAAAGGAAACATAGAAAGGGTCATTGTGCAAACACTGATAACATTAACTTCCAATCGTAACGTCATTTAACAGTTTCCTTATTGATATATGTTTTTCATAACATGTACATGTTAAACTTAGAGTTAAGCTGTTAACTATAGATTGAAGATTTTTTTAGTTCTGTTTAAAGTACATTAACTTGATTACGCACAGCGCATCACAACCTTTTCCTGGCCACCAACATTTTGAAAAATTGTCATAGAATATCCAACGCATCGTTACACATCACGATTTTTTTTAAAAGTAAAGCATCGGACGCTAACGATCATTATATCCAATACATTCACTTCGTACGCTCTCCAAAAGTTCTACACGGTTTATTTTGTAGTTTTCCTGAAACATTTGGATTAAATTAATCCTAAACATATATTGAGCCAAAATGATACCTTGACAAAATAATATGGTAAACACCTTTTTCATTAATGATGCCAATGAATTCAAATTTCTTGAGTTTGAGCGCCAATATGTTTTGTCTGTTGAGTATCTATCGGTTTAAAGAAATAAAAAAATATCTGGTTGAGGAAAGTAAGTTTCTTTAATTTAAAGGGGGTGATTAACAAAGCCAATCTTATTTAGAAATAAACTCAACATCCTTAGTAAATCTAAGTTTAATTATTAATAATGGTTGAAATTATTTTTGAGCCAATGACAATGCAGTATTTTTCAAATATTTCGAACCTTAATACTCATAAAGTCGCGCGTCTGAAATGTGTTTATTATAGGTCGGTTTCCTCCATAATATTGTCTGAACATTTATTTAAAAACATGTATAGTTCGTCGACGATCTTCTACAGTGTACAAGGAGGCGTGACTTAGAAAGTTTGAAAAAGGAAAATCTTATAAATATTTTAGCTTTGACTTGTTTGGCTTATGATAATCTTATTAAATTTCTTAACTCTTTATTTCTATATACGTCTGTTATCACATAGGCGACCAGTTTAGATCAAGGTCACCTATTAAATCAATGTCATCTGATCAGTATTTTACACTTTTTTGTCACAAATAACCTAGTGAATCTAACAGGGAGAAGTGTCGGTCGTGATCAGACTACACGGATGAGCCCGTTGATCCGGAAATATCTATTTTACCATACTATAAAATTTTTCTAAATGAATAAAGGGTAAAATGGAACTTCCACGGTTGAAACCTTGTTACTCAAAGCAATGATAGACTGCTACACAGTTTTTTTCCTGGGAATCAGTAATGTTCACATGGTGTTTTCAGATAAAGAAATTTCATAATTCACTTTCTAAAATATTCTCATAGTATGTTTACGGGCCATTGAATGACAAAACTACTTTTACTTTGACTATTGATTTTTGCATACCCATATATGGTTATTTAGGCGGCGACTGTTTTGTCAGTTACAAAAATAATTTCGACCATTATACATGAATACGTTATAGTTTATTTTGAGGCTTGTATGAAAAATTAAACGGTCGCCCAGCTGCGCTAGGCCTGACCGTTTAATTTCCATACAAGCCTCCAAATAAACTATAACCTATACATAATTATCATCTTAGAAAGCTGTGACAAATAGATTTTGATATTTATCTAGTAAGAACTGACAAGCTTGGCCAGAAAGCGGTTTCCAGAAAATATGTTTGATTTCTTTCATGCGAAAAGTGAAACAACTGAATGTTTTTGATGAAATGCATAGTGAAAATAGTTTCATTAATTCTGTCAACAGATCTCATATAAATCGATCCTGGTTAATCAATCAGAATTAATGTTAAACCTTATAATGAGGCTCCGAGTTCGCCATATTTTTTCATATGTTTTCATATTTTATCATTTTATGCCCATGGGCGCATGAATGCCACAGTAACGCCTGAACGCGACAGTACGATAATATATACTTCTAAAATTTGATAATAACCATGCACTTTCGTAGTTTGTATTATTGTTAAGGTTAATATTTTGGACAGTTCATCATAATAACGGTGTGTTTATATTGTTTTTATTCGATAAAATGGATGAACTATTTATCTAAGTTGAATTGAAACATGAGTGTAAAATTATCTAAGCGGCGAAAACTTATAATTCAAAAGTGGCCCTTATAAAATTGTGTGTAGTATAGTATATGATATTGTATTTATCCCGATGTACGGTTTAAATACAAATTGAAAGATAAACATACCGATGAATACTTACAAAAACTGTCTTCTCCTGATTTTCAAAACTCATTATATAACTTACTGGATAATTTAAAAACTGTTTCTGTGAATAATAATATCGATGATAATATCAGTAGGTTTATGTCGTTAATGGATGAAGTATGTGAACCGTTATTCAAAATAGACATTTCGAAATCGCAATGCCATTCGCCACAAAATGAAACACATCAACCATGGTTTGACGAGGAATGCATTAATAAACGTAAGGTGTTTTACTCATTTTTGAACATTTACAGGTCTGAAAAATCAAATACAAATAGAATTAATTTGTGTAAAGCCAGATCAGAATATAAAGCGTTAATACGAAGAAAACGTTATTCATTCAGAAAAGAAAAAACAGATACACTACTTCGAATGAGACAGGTTAATGCTAAAAAGTATTGGAGTACATTGTATGCTTAAAGATATTTCGCATGTCAAGTACCCCAGTTCACTTTCGGCTGATAGTTTCGCGCTATATTTTAAAGCAGTTAACAATCCAGAAGGGAATTTTTATCATGCTGATGAAGATATTATTTATTTCAATGATAGATTTGTTAATCAGGATTTTCAAATAATGTTTGAAGAATCGGAAGTTAAAATTAACAAGGATGAAATTTCAAAAGCCATAAAACAATTACGTAATAATAAGAGTGGAGGCCCAGATCTCATTATTAATGAACTTTTTAAGCATGGTATTAATTATATATCGTCATATCTGTGTACACTGTTTGATGTTTGTTTCAGTAAAGATATTTTCCAGTAGCCTGGACTGAGGTTGTTATTATACCGTTATATAAAGGTGGTAGCCTGGCGGATATAAGAAACTATAGAGGCATAACTCTTCTTAGTACCTTTGGTAAACTTTTCTTGCGTGTTTTAAATAATAGACTTACATCATGGGCTGAAAAATATAGTGTTTATGTAGAAGCACAATCAGGATTTAGAACAGGGATGGGGACAGTTAAAAATATTTTTATTTTAAATACATTAGTATCACACTGTTTGAATCGAAGTGAACCACTATTTTGCGCCTTTGTTGATTTTAAAAAAGGCCTTTGATTTCGTCGTAAGAGACAATTTATGGTATAAACTAATTAAAATGGGTGTCAGAGGGGAAATGCTTTCCGTAAAAAAATCTATGTATGAAAATGTAAGGTCAAAAGTTAGGTTTATGAATGAATTAAGTGAAAGTTTTGTTTGCGATTTAGGAGTGAGACAAGGGGAATGTCTGTCCCCTTTCTTGTTTAGTATGTTTTTAAACGATTTAGAGGAAACTTTGTTACTCGAGGGGATAGATGGTATTGATATTGGAACTTTAAAACTTTGTGTTCTACTCTATGCGGACGATTTAATTCTTTTTGCTGAAAGCGCTGAGGGTTTGCAAAATTCTTTAAACATTTTGGCTAGTTATTGCGATAGGTGGAAACTTGTTGTGAACACACAGAAGACAAAAATAATGATTTTTCGGAATGCTGGAAGGCTACCGCAAAACCTAATGTTTTTCTATCAGGGTTCACCTATAGAAATTGTTAGTAAATTTAAATACCTTGGTGTGGTCTATTCCTCTGGCGGGGCATTTAATGAAAACGATAAAACAACATCAGGTCAAGCCTTAAAGGCAATATTCCAGATGAATAAATATCTATATAAGTTTACATATATATCACCGAAAATTCAGTTTGACCTATTTGATAAGTTAGTTTTACCAATTTTCAATTATTCATCAGAAGTAACCGGATTTAATAAAGGCAGCCACTGTGAGAGGGTGCATCTTAATTATTGCAAGGGCTTGTTAGGAGTTAAAATTTGCACACAAAATAATTTTGTTTATGGCGAAACTGGGAGATTACCATTATATGCTTTATGGCAGGTTAATATTGTCAGATATTGGTTGAAACTATGTTTGATACGAAATACCTAAAATTGTGTATAACTTTTTAGTAGATCAAATTAATGATAGGCCAAACACACGAAACTGGGCTTCAAATGTTAAAGATTTGCTGTCGCGACTAGGTTTTATGAAGTTTGGTTAAGTCAAGGTGTTGGGAATTCAAAAGTGTTTCTAAATTTATTCAAACAAAGAGTTAAAGATACGTATATTCAGACCTGGAATGAACAGTTACAAAGTTCATCAAGATCGTTATTTTATAAAGAAATAGCAAACTTTGAATACAAAGCATACTTCGATATAATCAAGATACCGAAATTTAGAAAAGCATCAACGCGACTGAGATTATCTTCTCATAGACTCGAAATAGAAACAGGGCGTTGGAGCAAACCTCGTAGAACTCCAATTAACGAAAGAAAATGTCCTTTGTAATAAACTTGAAGATGAGTTTCATTTTGTCATAGAATGTCACGTATATGCAGATTTGAGGAAAGATTTAATAACACCATATTATTGCATTCGGCCAAACTTTATAAAATTTGTAGAACTGATAAACGCGACAAATAAGACTGTAATAACTAAACTTTCAACTTATATATTTAAAGCCTTTGAAACCCGACAAAATGTTTTGAAATATTTTTGATATCATGGAACTGTTTTATAGTTGTAAGACACATAAAACTCTTCTGTCTCTCCCAAAACTTTGTAAGCATGTGCTTATCAAAACCGTTTTAAAATACATGTTTGTTAAAAAATTTCAAAATTTGTAATTTATGATTGTCTTCAATTGCTTACCATGTCACATGTTTTATGGTTACTGTTCTATGTATATTTGTTCATGGGCCATTATGGCTTATTACGGAATTGCCTGCCTGCCTGCCAGCCTGCCCGCCCGCCCGCCCGCCTGCCTGCCAAAAATATAATGTGAAAATGCTGATTGTTAGCAGTTACCTCTTCATACAGAAATACATTCGTTAAGCTTTCAATCACCACATCTTCTGCTATTACTGAAAAATAAGACATATCTGCACCAATGAAGTCTACAATAAGCATGTTTACAGCTAGCGTGTCAACCCACGTGCGTTAATCATTTTAACGATATTATCTACGAAAAGCTTGGATACGAATGTCTTATATGTCTACATGCTGCAATCATGCAAACGACACTCATTTTTACAGCAAACATGTCAATTGCAAGCATATCTACAGTGGACATCCAACATTAAGTATGTTTACAACAAGCATGTCTTCTGCAAGTATATCTACAGTGGACATCCAACATTAAGCATGTTTACAGGAAGCATGTCTTCTGCAAGAAAATCTAAAGAGGACATTCAACAATAAGCATGTTTACAGCAAGCATGTCTTATGCAAGCAAATCTAAAGAGAACATTCAACAATAAGCATGTTTACAGCAAGCATGTCTACTGCAAGCAAATCTAAAGAGGACATTCAACAATAACCATGTTTACAGCAAGCATGTCCACATAAGTGCGGCAATATACGACAAGCATGAGTACGGCAGCAAGAGCGCCAGACTCACATTTACTCCGCCATGTGCCTTGTTGACTTAACTCCTACCCACCTACTGGAAGCGGAATGGGAATATACTCGTCCGAGACCAGAGCACTTGAGTAAATCATCAAGATTCATTATTCCTTGCAAAAACCGTTCTCCCTAAATGGACATTTGTGATGTCTTGAGTATTAGCAAAAAATACAGCAGTTTAACATTATGAATATTTCTGATTAGAATTCTACTACAGAATTATCATTAAAGCGTTTTTTCTACAATGTTGCGAAAATATGGTGTTACGTTTCATAAAACATACTATATTATGAACGCAATGTCGTTTTCAGTGAATGGTTAATAGGAAAAGACAGACGCTGATGTGATTGATATCTTTACTTACGACTGACGGCACTAGGTGACTCGGATCGGTTGTTGTCTGCTGCAGATTTTCCTTTCGTCTGCTTGGTAGTTTCTGCTTGCGTGTCGCCAATTGCGATTGTTTCTTCAACCAGATATTCGCCTTTTAACCAAGAAAAACACAATATTAGAAATAAAGATTTTATATATCACGAACTTCCGCAAATCACAGATTGCCAACACAACAGGCAAATAGAGAGCAAGAGAGAACATCCTACTTCACCGCGTTCGATTGGACAAACCATTATGTTATATAGCTAAAGTAAACATGGCTTTCGAAACTTCGTATGAAGTACTTGGGGAAATGAATAACACACGTTTTCCAAACCATCTTACCTGCATACTGTTCAATCATTTCAGACGGAAGTCCCCCTTTTTTGCCACACCTATGTCTGCGGGATTCCTTGTATTTTGAGCCCTGTAATTGAACAATAATTTGTTGTTTACACCGGGCTTATCAGACGCCCTTTACAAGAACATCCTCACTTTCCGAATTAAATCTGTCATGTGGCTAGCAGACAGGAATATAGCCGTTCTTAACTAGCGGTTTACCAACCAGAGATATTAGAATTGGTGAACACCAGACTTAGGAGACAGAATTTTTATATTGATTCTATTGTTTTTAATACTGTTAAGATGCTAATAAAAATGTGGGCAGAGCTGAAGCTACGATTGTTGATTGCGGACAGACATAAGGTTATTAATGGTGCAAAACTGACGAAATTCAATCTACAAGTTTTATTAAAATAAAATCACTTAATTGCTGTATAGTTCAAAAGATGAATAGCCAAAAAATACAATTTAAGAGATAAAAACAAAGAAACAAGTAATTAATAGGTCTAGGTAGAGCTTCAATACGTTTAAGATTTTAATTGAATTTCACTTTGATCTCCGCCGGCATACTGCTCGTCATCCTACGAGATATCAATATTTTTTACGTAATATTTACTGTAAGTAAATGCAAACTCACACAGAATCTCATTCACCTAAAAGAAAACTTAAATTGTACATAAAACGCTTAAAATCTGACAACCTTTTATTCGGCACCAAAATAAACACTCGGAAAAGCGTCACAGGACGCTCGCCCATTATCTTACTTCACCAGCGCATGCATTGCAGCCGCTAACGGTTCCATTCCATTCGAAAGCTCCACGAGTTTCCGCGTCCCATCAACGGAACACCATATCCTACAGGCGATTCAAGTACAAATATTGCGGGTTTCCAATAAAAATCTGCCAATTTGTTCACTGTTGAAAATAAATTGCTTACCTTTGTGCTCAACGAATTCTTAATTTCTGTTGCCCACACCATAAAACAACAGTTGTCATTTGTTGTCATTTCTGTTGTCCGCGATTGTTTATTACTTCCGTCGTTAAGACAATGACGTCACAATATATAAGAAAATGACGTCACAATATACACCCTGGCTAACCTGGTACGCTTCGCGAACGGCACTACGCCGCGATCACGGCATACGCAACGCTTTTAACCGGCATAACCGGTGTCAATGTAGGAGATTTTGTGGGGTAAGGTAAGAAAATCGCAGAGTTTTTGGTTAGATATTTAAATAGTGCTCAAACCAATAGGCCTATACGGCTGTCAAATCATGGCTATTTATAATTTTAATCTTCTCTGTGTCCAGAATACAGTAGTTTGCTCAATCATTCGTGAAAATGGAGCCCTCAGTGCTGCAAAAGTTGTAAATTTCCTGTTCAAATGTATTTTTCTTGAGCTAAGCTAAAGTTTAGTGAAGAATTATGACTGCATAAAAATGTCTGTATTGGAGGACACTACAGCGTAAAATGTGTGTGTGTTTTATCTGTATTTTACTTAATTCTTGCCAAAAAATGAGAGGCCACGCACCGTACACCGGCACTTGATTTTTGCTACGCTGCGTATCACGGCATTTTATTCGATGCTGGTATAAAACTATACTTTGGTTGTCAAAATCTTTTACTGTTTCTTCACATTTAATTGATCCGTAGTTTGTTGTGTTGGTGAACATTGCAAAAAATATTTTGATATTCTTAAAAATACTTCCATCAACAAGCAGGAGCGAATCCGGAGGGTATTCTTTGGGGTTGCTCAAGCCCCCTTTTGGCGCATCAATATTTCGTTTTAATGGTGATTATGGCCAGAAAGTTGGAATTATCACATAACTGCCCTGTGGCTGACCCAAACGAACTTCTTTTGTGGAAATCTTTGATTCGACCATGAACAAAGCTAGCAGAGTATTTCACGCAATACCCGAGTCCGCTACCGATGAAAACCCCAATCAATAATTTGTGAAAGATAGATTTATCTGACGTTGATTGTTTCAATAAAAGTTAAATTGAATATAAAAATCTACCCCTTGTTAAGAAGCAGTAGGGTGTGGGTGGGGCAAATCAACATTAAGCATTGTTTCAAACTTTGTCTATTACATGTGAAATGTAATATATTATTTTTTTAACAAACTTAATGTTTATTGACAAACATCATTTTTAGAAGTCGGATGAAAGACTAGATTTTGAAAGATCGTATTGAAAAGAATGCAGAGTTTTACAAAAAGAAATTGATTTATGTTATATTTTGCGTTCAACTTGTCAATATCCGTGGTCCGATTTTGTCCAATTTTGGATATGTTGTTGTTTATACTAAATGTGATGGGTATTGAACATTTCATTACTTTTGCAATTTTGCATAGGTTTGACGTATTTTTTCGAAATGTGACTGTTTTAATTATGTTTATTGCAAGTAATTGACTTGACCTTTGAAATGTGGTGAAAAATGAAATTGTACATTATGCTGTAATCACTTTAATCTGTGTACCAAGTACATGATATGCAGGATCATTTTTCACCAAAGGTCTACGGTCAGGTACACATAAATAAGAAAAACAAGAAATATCTTTAAAAAAGATAAACGGCGTTGATGGAAAAGATTTATATATACATGTACATGTATATAAGAAAGAAGGAAATACAGAGAGGCGAAGCAGACACAGTTTAGTTATTTTATTTTACTTGTTATAGCTGTTGACGAACCCTCCCTGCCTTCTAAGTATGACCTAGAGTTTAAGCGACCGAATCATGACAACTCATAAATTCATTTAAAGTGTCTTTCAAAAAAAATGTTGAAGCTGATGCAACAATTTCATACAGTGATAACAAGTCGATTAAAGAAGCAATGTCTTACATTAAGTCTTGTCTACATTTATTCAGTTTCAATAAAATACCTCTTGTAGAGTTAGAACTCAAGATGAATAAATGTCCTTGAAATTTAATAAAAATTAATACAAACAGCCTGTTGAAAAAGCGAAATCTACCAACTTGTACGTAATTAACTTTAAAAAAAGTGTTCCTCTTGAGTTTTGAACCCGGGGCCTCCGCTTCATAGGCGAGAGTGTTAGCCACTACGCTACAACGAACAGTATCAAAAGAACTAAAAAGAAACCAGTAAGAATTAGAAATATCTACACTTCTCTTTCGTTTTACACTGTGTGTTGTATGCAAGTGTTTACCTGACACCCAAGAATATTCCATATAAAAATGTATTTAAACCATCAATATTGACTTAACTGGTTATTTAAATCGTAAATATGTTTGTCTCCAATACAACACCAATCGAAATAATCTATTTGATTTTTCCGCTGCATAATAATAAAAATCCCACTAGATACCTCTCCACCCTGCTAGATGCCTTTATGGTGTAAATAGTTACCAATCGAAATAGTTTATTTCATTTTCCCTCTGCATAATAAGAGAATACGAGTATTATTTACAATATTTCATTGGTCGAAAAACTAGGCCAAAAGTGAGCTTAGACAGCTAACGCCGAAAAATACTGTTATTACTTTAGAAGAAGTCATGATCATTCATTTAAATGGCAATACGAATATTATGCACGACCTTTTATTTTCACCAATGGTCTACGGTATGTGTCTGTTATTAAAATAGAGAAAACTTAATATTTCAATAACTCATAAAGTAAAGTGATCAAGATACAGTGATGACAGTTGGTATACATATTTTTAACCACAGGCCAAAGGTCAAGTCAGTTATTTAAAATAACATAAACTATCTTTCACAAATTATTGATTGGGGTTTCACCCCTGTTTTGCGTGCAATACTCTGATAGCCTTAGTCAGAGTTGGATGAAACATTTTCAAAAGAAAGGGTTTCGATTGGGTCAGCCTTATGGTAGTTATGTGATAATTCCAACTTTCTAGCCATAATTACCATGAAAACTAAATATTGATGCGCCAAAAGGGGGTTTGAGCAACCCCCCCCCCCCCAAAATACCCTCCGGATCAGCTCCTGCTTGTTGATGGAAGAATATTTAAGTATGTCAAACATTGTTTTGTAATGTACACCAACACAACAATCTACAACTATATTAGATGTGAAGAAACAGATTAATATTTCGACAACTAAAGTATATTTTAATACCAGCATCGCATAAAATGCTGTGATACACAGCGTAGCAAAAATCAAGTGCCGGTGTACGGTCCTTGGCCTCTCATTTTTTGCAAGAAGGAGGTAAAATATAGATAAAACACACTCAAATTTTACACTACAGTGTCCTCCAGTGCAAAAAAAAAATTATGCAGTCATAATTCTTCACTAGACTTCAGTTTAGATCAAGAAAAAATACGTTTGAACAGGGAATTTACAACTTTTGCAGCACAGAGAGGTCCATTTTCACGAATGATTGAGCAAACTACTGCATTCTGGACACAGAGAAGACTAGAATCATAAATAGCCATGGTTTGACAGCCGTATAGGCCTATTGGTTTGAGTATTATTTAAATATCTAACCAAAAGCTCGGCGATTTTCCAACCTTACCCCACAAAATCTCCTACATGGACACCGGTTATGCCGGTTAAAAGCGTTGCATATGCCGTGATCGCGGCGTAGTGCCGTTCGCGAAGCGTACCGGGTTAGCCAGGGTGATATATAGAAAACGTCGCTGACGTCAGTAAAACCTTTTTTAACCAGAATTCAAGAAGTCCGTGGAAAACTAATAGCAAAATTATTACATAAGTTATTCACCGAGTCCAATCGTTCACTATACATCCCAGAAGGAAAACAGGGTTCCGGAACGCATGGATAGACCGGATTTTCAGGAGCCTGTGGTTAATAGGCTATATCGTCTCGCAAAATACGGCCGTGAAATAGTAGAGGCTTATGGCATATGATGACATGTTTAAACCCAACCTTGAGGACGAAAACAAACGCCCAGGACTATTGTCGATATATTGACTTTCAAACAGTGATTTTGCCATTTTTGCGATTTTCTAGCGCAGTTGTAGGGAATGTTCCCAGAAGTTACAGAATATTTGGTGAATTTAAGATGACTACGTTTAAAGTAAATAACGCTGAACAGCATAAGCAATATCGCTATAATATAATCTGATTTATGCATTATTAAAGAAATGCGAGACGATTTACTAACCAAAGTATACTTAAACTCTGTGTTATCGACGCATCTCTATTACCGACGTTAATTAGTTAGAGCGGGGGCGGGTATTACCGAACAGGTGTCTTATTCCGAACATAATTTTCAAGTATTGACCATATCACCAGAGAAAGTCACGTGATATTATCTAGGTAAACAGGTTAACTGGCTGGAAACTTTCACAGTGTTAATTTGCACTTGAAATACACACCTCAAGCCAGTAGATTTTATCATAATTAGAAATTATGATGTTTAATTGGTGCGTGCCCCAATGCAAGAGTCTGGTCATGAAGAAGGCGTATCAATGCATCAGTTTCCAAGTAATTTAAAACAAAAGAAGGCAAGAATCCTTTATTTATTTCATAATTGTATATAATTTGAAGGCCGCGTGTTAAACTGAATGCATAATCTGATATATCTCAATGCAAATGACTTCATCAAATCCATATTTTTATATGATTTTTACAATTTGTTGGTGTGCATAAAATTAAGAAGTTAGTTCAAGTATTTGTCTTTTAAACTCTATATTAGGAAGGTAAGAATACACAGAGCAACTTAAATCACCAAGGTCAACTTTGTTATAACATAGTCAACTAGAATATACAGCAAACATTTTAAGAAAGCTGACTTCAATTACTATGATACGCTGAGCAGTGTCCTTCAAAGTGCAAATTCCATCCATATTTGCCTATAATAACATGCCTATAAAAAAATGCCTATAATAAAAAACCAACAAGGAATTCTCCCAAAAAGAGGCCAATTGGCAATAGTGATGACACTGACGCTGCATCAGAAAGTGAGGAACGACTTCATGCTCAAACACAGACAGGCATACCAAACATTTACAACCATCAATTTTCACTTCAAAACATTATTCAGTCGAACCCAAGAATGAAACTTATGAAATTTCACACTGGATTACCAACCTTGTCTCTGTTCAACTCTATTCTAGAGTTGTTAGTTCCAAATAAAAACATAAGTTCTATCATTTAGTGGGACCGACGTAGTCGAGATCAATTTATATGTGGTGCTCATTATTTTGATTCTGATGATGAGATGGTTGATGATGATGATGATGATGATGATGATGATGATGATGATCATAAAGACACCAGTTAACCTTTCAGAACACACAAGCTATATATTTGGACGATGAGTTTTTGTTTACATTTATGAAGTTAAAATTAGGATAACTAAACAAAGACTTGGAAAGGCGTTTCAGCATATTTATGGCAACAGTTACAAAGATATTTTAAACGTGGGTAAACTGAATGTATGTAGTACTGGGATGAATCAAGATATTTCCACATTAATACATTGTGAAAAAGCATATGACTCCAGAATTTAAAAAGCAATATCCAAGTGTGATGTTGATTATTGATTGTATTAAACACCCTATCAATGATAAGAATATATACGTGCCTACATATCCTGCAATACCGCTGCATTGTCCACCTATGACTTCTGCAACAGATAATTTAATTGTCATTCACAATTCATTTGGTTTCTCATTTTTCTTTGACTTCCCCATCACTTTGATTTAATACGGAACCTGTCAGTTGTCTTAAAAAAAATGCTTTATGTATATAACTTTCCACAAAGAAATTATACCCTTTATTGAAAGTATTTTTCCACTTTGTTTTATGTAGTCAAAAATTTTAATTATAGAGCATGACTTGGGAATCTCATTTAGTGTTAAAGTCCGCTCTATTTAACTTGTAGATCCCATTCTAAAGTTTAAAACAGAGGGCAGAGAATAAATGCAAAGATTACTGCATGGTAAACATGTTATAAATTTATAATTTATTATAAACATTAAACATGTATTAATGTTCAAGTGCATATTGTTTATTTATTATGGTCTCTATATTGGCTTATCAGTACTTATTACAAACAAAGCCCTCTGGTGAAAGATGATCAGTGTATTGCTATTTGTAACACAGCAGCTGCTGCGAGATAACGTTTACCTAGAACAGACCACGTGATCACTTGTTGGTACGGTCAATAATTTACATTTGTTTTTCATAAGATTAACTTGTATGTGAGGTGAAATATGATGCCAATATACTTTCATAGAATATCTAACTTGTTTACAAGTTTGATTGCACGCTAGTTTCAAATTTATTGAGTTTCAAAGAAAATCGCTGTTTGGGGTAAGTTAAGTTTATCAATTAGTTAATCCCGACATTCCAAAATCTTAAGTTTACAGTAAGTTTAAATATGTATGTCTTTATAAGAGATTATGATTTTTAAAAGATGTTAACATGTATTTTTCGGGTTATACAACTTTTAGCGCCTCAATAACACGTGATAAAAAGATAACAGGGTGTTCGGAAAAAGCCGCACTTTATCTTTCATATGTGTCAAATTCCGACCAATATTATTTCATAATATACAAGTCCTCTTTTAATAAGGTTATAAAGCAAATTTGTGATAGTACGTTAAACAATTACCATATAGAATGAGATTTATTCTATATAAAGAATAAGATTTACGTGATTAGGCCATCCTTAAAAAATTGTTTGTAGTTGCGCGACCAACCCAGTGAAATACCCCCCGGCCCTAAAACAATTTTGACCATCCTCAGAAATTTTTTCAAGTCTATATTTTTCTTTCCATTAAAAAATAAGATAAGCAATTTACTAAACACTTACCATTGCGAACATTATTCCATACTTTATAATAATATTCAAATTTTATCTCCAGTATCATAGTTCAGAATTATTGCATCATCAACCAATTTACTCCAGCTAAAAATGTAAAATGTCACGTACACACTTCTTGTAGATCAAACGATTTCATAGCATAGCCGACAAAACAACACAGTCTGGTTATGAGCCGACAATTTCTTTGAATTCTCGTAGATTTCATAATGATTGTATGTCTGATGACTATTTGAAATTTGAAGGACTTTACTTGGAATGTGTGCATTGTTTATTAAATTAAGAAAAATTTTAAAAGTTAATTAAATAGTCAGTTTAATCAATGAAATTTCTTTTTGTTCTGCTGCTTTTCTAATGAATTCGTGGCACAGATCTATTGGTTTATGTGTAAAATATAATTAAATAAACAGTTTAGGTGTTTTTTTGTTTAAAGTTGCGTATTTTTAAAAAGTTATTTTATGTTCGGAAATACACGAACATGTGTTCGGATTTAGACGTAATGGTCGGTAATACCCGACGAACAGTGGGGTATGTAAAAGTAAGGTATCTCACGTTATAATATAGTTACTGATACGGAATTTCCTTCAAAATTTGCTTTAATACATAAATTATCCATAAAAACGGAAAATATACAGTTTTGGCGTCTATTACCGAACAGTAAAATTTGTGGCTTATGTGTTCGGTAATACCCGCCCCGTCTACACAGGTTTCCATATTTGATAGTTTTAACCTAGATATGACAAACTGGGGTCATTTTTGTTAAATAATACGTTGATATGCTAGTTATTTTCTCCGACATACAGAAGAAACGAATTAATATTGAACTGCATAAGAATCATTGATAATTTTAACAAGTACGACGATAATACAGCGTTCCATGTTACCATATTCCCACCTGAAAATCCGATCTATCCATGCATTCTCCTCTTGGGATCTATAGTGAACGATTGGACTCGGTGAGTAAGCTAGGTTTTCCTTGGATTCTGAAAATCCGGTCTATCCATGTGTTCAAAAATACAGGTGCAGTTTAAAATCACTATTGCAACAATAGTATTTAAAATCATTATAAAGCAACGGATGATCTAGTTTTGCTCATAACTTGAGCCCAAATCCTTGTAAATGACAATTTTCCAGACTTTTAAAATAAAACTCAGCTAGAGGCACTATCATTTGAGTATCCTAGTGGTGTTCACTATTGGAAGTACCCTTACAATATGTTGTTGTGGTATATCTTACAACGAATATAGTAAATGTTAACAAAAATAAATGACTTTTACTGTCTACAAAAGTCATTAAAAGCACTAACTAGCTGTTTTTATAGACGCTTTTCAAAATTTTAAATATACACTTTCCCACTGTAAGAACTATTGAAACGTACGCAAAACGAACAACCACATGGTTTGCCAGATGTCAACATACAAGTTTTCTATGCAGGACAGATGCGCGTTTGATTGTATTTAAATAAACAAAACAACAATAGCTTTTAAAACGATTTATTAAATAACTATATGTTATTAGCCCTATAAAAAAGCATCTGCCACGTTCAATAACACGACGGCCTGCTTTTTAACAGGGCCATTATCATTAACACTTTGTCGGCCCCGGGCCGAAAAGTGTTATAGATATAAAGCCCGAATTTGAGGCAATTTGATTGGCTAATAAGACAGGGCCGAAAAAGTGATAAAGATTTCAGCAAGAAACTCTAGGAAATGGCAGCCATTTTGTTTTAACTCTGTCTATTTGTCGACGCAGAGATTTTGCGTAATAAAATATACTTAGTTTTCAAACAGGAATTGGTTGACGTTTTTTTTTACTGATAACGACTGAGTAAGAGTCTAAAACCGAACGTGTTATAAGTTTACAACGTGAAGATTTAACAAAAGCACAAGCATTTTCTGACTTGGATCAAATACTTGAGGTTATTTAATAAAATTGTCAATAAATAATAACGTACCTTATTTAAACGTATCTTACGTGCATTATAATGACATTTAGTTAGAGTAATTTATCTACATTTCATTGAAACTTATTATTGGGTAATGATAATGTGTACTTTTTATAGCAATCATTTTTTCATGATGACTTCAGAGAAGAATAACGAACAGTGTTGATAGTAAAGCTGAAATGCCTCGTAACGTATCTTATGAAAAAAATTGAATAATTCCAGCCACCGCAAAGAACTTGGTTTAGTATTTTTTAGAATTTGCACGTTCTTAATTGGAACAGCCTTTCCGTCCCAGTAGTTGATGCCTCCATTATCCTGTTTACCGTACACCCCATTCACGTCCCAGACGCCAGCAATCTTTAAACCACCAGCCTCCTCCATCACAGTATTTCTTACTGCAATTTTCGGTTGATGCATCGTTATCCCTGTCATAGGTAGAGAACTTCATACCATTGTGGAAGCTAAGCAGTTCCTTGATGCTGCCATCATACCCGAAAGCATCAACATTCATGGTGTAGCTTGTGACCGCTCCCTGTACGGTGAACACCTTGTAATGAACAAAGTCTGTCGTGCCATCATAATTCTCTTTATCGAAATAGATTTGGCTACCATCGCTGGTCAATCGGTGGATTTTTTCAAGTCCCACCCAATAGGAGCCATCCGTATTGCCAAATCCGGCGACATAATCGTTCCAATCCCGGTAGAAATTCACGCTGTCGTCAACGTGTTTCTGAAAATACAATATGTAAGATTATTTTTCTTAAACAAGTATTATAATGTTCAGGTTATTTTGTGATTTGTTTTCGCTTGAAACATGTGTTTTACAGTTATAAGGTTCCCCCGTATGTAACGGTAATCTTTCTGAAAATGCCCTTTAAAAGATCACAATTTTATCGCAGTGCAAATTCTTAAATCTGATTTATTTTCCACTCAAGCAAATAAAATCCTTCACCAAACATTTTGATGTGGCTTTTAATATGACATTTACGTGAACAAGGCGGACAAGATTGGAAAGTTGCAGAACCTCGAACATGATTTTTGCTAACATTTTTAAAGACTGTACCTTTTTGTATATCATATTTTTATACAGCAGTTGCTTGGCAATCTTTCACATATTTTCGTATGATTTAGACAAAATGTCTCCGTAACAAATGCAATCGAGAAGAAGCGTTCATTGTAAATTAAGAACATATTTTATTGCATGTACCTGAATAACCGTCCATCCTCCATGTGTCATGTCGCAGTACACAAAGAAAGGGCACCTTCCATCTGGGGATATGAAATAAATGCCATCCTTTCTCGTACCGTTTTCGTATATCTCTTCACAATCTGAAAAATGAAGCTTATTTAAAACATTTGTCTTAGTCAAAATTAAAATTGGAGAATTCAATTATTTCGATCCTTGTTTTTTGAAAACGTTGTCAGTTGACAACTTTGAAAACAAATACTAAAAACAATCGTATTTGAAATAATTTTTGCTTCACAAAACATCAGTTTGTAATAGAATTAATTTTCCTGCATCTTCGTTACTAGGCGTTTTTAACAGGACATTTAACAGGGTGGCTATATCACGTGACTTTTTGGATGTCGTGCACACACACAATCGCTATAGATAGGTGTTTGCTTATTTCTCAGCAATTTCTAGACCGATTTCAATCAGATAAAGAGCGCGAACTCCTGTCAAAAATCATTTCATCGACATTTAACCTCCATTATTGATCAGCTGCCGTTTTCTCAAACATTCAAAGAAAAATTTTGTTTGAAAGTGTGAATTTTCTCTGAATGTTTGAGAAAACGGCAGCTGATCCGTTATGTAAAACAATTATCGACTATCATGTTGGACAAATTTCTTGACGAATGTGCGATTTATAGAAGATGACAAGAATACTAGAATTAGCAGCATGTATTTTTAGGTAACTGCATGCCTCGAATTCAGTTGATAATATTTTTTTTTCGATCTTAACGGTACAATTTTGTCTACATGTTTTTAATTTCAGTGAATTCCGGCCTGTCATTTATGAAATCTGAATACCGGTAGTTGTAAAACTGGACATGATTTAAATTACCTCTAGGAATCCCCTCTATCGTGCTAAATGTTGGACTGTGTTGTTGCACGAGTTTTTGAAGTTGTTGAACTTGCAATTCCAATGCTTTCAGTCTTTTCTCTGTTTCTAAGTGCTTGGATGACGTCACAAAAGCGTCGGTATTTGCAGAACACACCCAAGAATCCAGTGCATGAGAAACACACACATACATCAGAACAAACACATTCATATTGTTCAGTCGGCTAATCGATTGCTGAAACAGAACGTATTCGGATTAAGTTAAATATTGCGATTTTTTCGTGAAGTGCATATGTCATCGATGAAAATGGAACTTTGAAAGCCACCGAACACGACAAGTATGAAAATATTGCAGGCTCGGTTTGGTTGAGCCTGTTCATGGGCAGTAATGGACATGCATATTACCGCCCACGCCCACTAGCCCCGGGTTGAGCACTTTTCAGTATTTACACCAATAAACAGTACAATTTGGATCCCAAACGATGGTATGCATATGGCGGTGAACATGGAACCTTCAATGGGGTATTTTCAGATTAATTCCATTCCATGTTCAGCGGCGTACGGTCTTCAGATACAAGATTGGATTTGCACTAAACGTGAAAACAAAGGGCGAAAGTAATCAAAATAGAATTTCGACAGGGCATCTGTGAATATAAATCCTGCATAATTATCACAGATAACGCCAAAGGCTAAATTTAAAAAGAAGGAAGAATATCCTTGGTGGAGTAAACCATATCCGAAACTATATTGGCTGGGATATTGAAACCACACATTCAATAAACTGGCCGAAATATTTGAACAAATGCAAATTTAGCAGTACTATTATAGTACATAAATATCGTGCTCAACGACCTTTGGAGGACGTAACTGATTCAAATCGGACGATTTCCGAATCGGGGCAAATAACATCTCGTAAAATCATAGGAAAGTTACAAATTAGAGTGACGTCAGACCTGGCGTCTAAATGTAATCCCAAAAGCAAACAGAAACCATTTGTTCTGCGAGAGTCTACAAAAGCCACTCGTAGTGAGGCTACGATCTTTGTCTGTAAAGCTTACATCATTTCGTGACTAATTTCTTCCGGCATAATAATGTATTCGGTTTCTGACAAATTTTAAGGATTATTTGGACTGAAATTATTTAAGCTGTTGCTTATTTTGTACTGCTGGATTCATAGGTTCAAAACAATGATGATTTATAAATCGCCGAGCGAATGACTGCCACTTAGCAATTTCTGTATTCGATTTCGTCGTAAAAACTAAAATGGCTTTGTTGCTGTTAAATTTCAACTGACTGAATAAAGAAGTTAAATAAAAACTTCTCGTTTGTTGATACTTGAATGCGCAAATACAGAAACTAGTTTTTTCAACTAGTCAGCTGAAGAAAGTACATGGCTCGAACAAATCTCCCGGTCTCCTGGAGTTCGAGCCATCGAAGTTCGACTGTAAGTGGATTATACAAAATGGAACCTTACGACTAGTAAACTTCAACTGCTCAAGGATGACAGGTTTGTCGACTTTTCTGGTATATGCATTTTTTTCTGGTTTCAAAATTAATAAAACACGCCTCAAATGTCATAAATATTTCAGTATTTTTACACATTAAAAATGAAAATTACTTTAACAAAATGGCTGACTTTCTTCAGAAATGTCTCCGGGACAGATATATTCATACGCCAATAACAGATGGCCTTTGTTTTACAAAATTATTCTAAAATGTGTTAAAATATAGTAACTTTGCATGATAAATAGAATAACAGGATGATATCTTGATAACAGGTTTCATGAAACTATCACGATGCCACCAGCACGGAGAGAACACTCCGTTTTTTAACATCTACTTTAAAGCGGAGGATGCAGTGTTTACCGGGCGTGAATAGTTTTGATGTTATTGAAAAACTTGAACAATCAGAAATGTCCTAACTCGCAAATGTTTAAATCTATAAATGATTATATTTCTATTGTTCATTGCTCTCTTTTAAACTTAATTAACTGGTTATAAATATAAACATATAGTTTAACTATTAAATCAACTCCCTTATCTTCAGTTTTAAACTTAATCCTGGCTGATCAATGCCCTACAGCCTAGAGTAAGTAAACATCATAATTTAGTCCCTATACGAGTTATCGGCGTTTTGAAGTGGCTAAGAACGGTAAACTTTGCATTTCTGTCAGCATTACATGTTTATTCGTTCAGAAGGTGTACTTCGGTGTTATAACATTCAAAACTTATAGGAAGATGTATTTTGAAGTTTTCTACATTTTTGTGCTGGTGATGTTGTTTCCAGAAGTCAGCTGTGATTATTGTGTTGACTATGACAACTTTGGGCTCACATTCACTAACGAGAAGACCATACAGTCAGCATGGTTCACAAACTGTATGGGAGGAAGATATTTCAATTTATCTCATAACAAGATCGACAAGATTGAGAATACAACGTTAAATATTCTGTGGAATATAGAAGTTTCTAGATATCAGCTTTAACGAGATCTCGTCTATCGATGCTGGAGCTTTCTTCGGAATGCGGAGGCTGCAACACTTAAACATGTCAAACAATCAGATTAGTTAGCTGCCTGATGACTTCTTCAACAATATAAGAACTCTCTGATCGTTGTTGACTTGTCCTACAATTCGTTCACACATATTCCTCTGTCAGTATTTAACTACAGCATGGGCAGGCTCCGTGAGGTTATCCTACATCATAACTTGTTAACGGCGTTCGAGCCCTGGGCTTATTTCCGACAGGGGATACAATATTTCGACCTACGATGGAACAATATTTCTACGTTCACCAATGACTATAACTGGACGTACACATATAGATCTGTATATGACGAGGTGAGTAGTTGTTACCATCTCTATCTGTAATACATTTTATACATTCTGAAAGCAAAATAATGTACCATTGCGCTTTTTGTCAAATTTATATGTCTTGGAATTTCATAATCAATTTAATATATATATTACATTGGGTGTATTTCTAAATATAATTATAACAATTCTATTGATCGTGGTAAATTATTATTACATTTTATGAATACTTGGCACGAGGGGCATGAATAATTTTCATAATATCACAACAGAACTAAATCAACATCTACATGTAATACGTTCATTGATATATAGTTACAGGCACTGACAGACTTGCGGTATAACAACATACGAGAATGGCATGACGTTACCTTCAACAATACAGGGACCGGAACGGACAACAAACCGGTGTAGATGGAGATATTGACTGACCTACGGGAAAACCCCCTAGTCTGTGACTGTAACATGCACAACTTAGTTACCAGAATAAAGCAATCAGTCTACAAATGGTCTAACATTGAGTACCTAAAGATAACATGTTACGATCCACCAGAACTCCGAGGAAAACTTACTTTATACGATGTACAGGGCACAGCATTTGTATGCAATATTAGCCAGGATTGCCCATCTGGATGTGTGTGTCAGGATCGACCAGAGGACCGAGTTCTGAACGTAGACTGTAGAGGCCTTAGTCTGACTAGAATTCCGCCGACAGTTCCACGAAGCCCGTATCAAAATATAACTTTGCAGCTCGACAACAACAGGATAAGCACGTTTGACAATGTTAGCTATATTTCTCAAATAACATCTATCTCCATGTCGAACAATCTTCTTACGTCTATTCCAGATTTCGTCATTAATGAAATTGCGAGCAAGGATAACCCGACGGTTGACTTTAGAAACAATTTTCTGACGTCACTTCCGTCAAGTCTGCGGATCATCAACTATCAGAATGCATACTTCCAAGGTAACCGATTGGAATGCTCTTGCAAACAGCTTTGGATGGTGAATTGGATTTACATGGCACCGGCATATGTAGACAAAACTCTAACTTGTGAATTTGAGGGCAGACGTTACACGATAACAGAGCTGGACGAGTCAAAATTAAAATGTTTAGGAACTGAAGTTTTGGGCTGAACATTACTTATTATCAATCTGTGTTGGACTTATCTTTCTTTTAATAAAAAAATCGTTATATCAAGAAAACGCTTGGGCTAACGAAACTTTCTACCCCATGTTTGTGGTACAGCTTTTTAACAATAATAAATCAGTTTTTAAATTATCACAATTTGTTTGAAATAACGTGTTGCCTGTTTTCTTTTAGAAAACGTTTTTGTTAAAGAAACACTTGACGGCACAGGATAATATCTGCTCGTTCCTTATTCGCTTAGATAAGAAAAGAGGAACAATTTCCTCGTCCCTTATTAAGATTCGAATAAGGAACCGAAGTTAATAGTACTATAGCTTTACTGTAGCTATTGTCACCCAAATGCTTGATTTATCGTTCATTGTCTATATGTACCCCAAGTAATCTTTGCGACTGTACACGTACATTTGTAAAAATGCAATTTTACGAACAATCATCTAGGTCCGCTGCTCATTCGTAGAATCAAGGCTGGACTGTACATGTACTTTTAAAAGTTTAATGTCAACTAAAAAATCTCCCCGTACATTTAATCATTGTTGTTATCAATAACTATCCTAATAGGCCGTTGAGCACGCTACATACATTGAATATTGAGAAGCGCTCAAGCAAGGGCTATGCTGCGTAGACAGTGATGTGCATTTCCATTAGTGCCTAAATCAAACCGAGCCTATATGTTGATACATGAATGTGCCTTTCATAGTTCCTTTCTCACCTTTTTAAATGTCACCATAGTGTTGTTTGTGTCGTCTGGCGGCTGTAAAAATCTCATGTTTGTGAAGATGGCAGCCTAGCAGCCTGTCAGCGTGAAGTGAGCAGCCACAACAGCCCCAGCAGCCATAACAGCCTAGGAGCTCTTGCAACCCAATAGCCATAGTAGCCACAACAACCCAGCAGCCACAGCCACACAATAACCACAACAGCCCAACAGCCAATACATCCCAGCAGCTACAGCAGCCCATCAGCCACAACTAGACTCATTAATGCTGAGCGTGCAATATTTTGATGTTTGTCGTGTTCGGTGGCTTCCAAAGTTCCATTTTTTAAGTATTTAAGTGTATAATATTACTTTTGTCTCAAGTATCTTTTGCGATGATATATGGTTTTAGAGTGCAAACTATCCGCTTTGTAGACATTTACTTGCAGGTTTGTACTCTAAATGTTTTTGCTTAGATGCGACAAAATATCGACCCAAACCTAACATTTTGAATGCTCTTGTAACTCTTATCTATTTTACAAACCAAAATCATAGCTATAAATTAAATCTTTAAGTGCTAGAGTAATTTATGAAATGGATCTAACTTATTTGCGCACCATAAATTATGTAGCTATATTTCACATATTATGTTATTGTGCTTTAATCTTTTTAAGAGTGGTAAATAGATACGCCGAAAAAAGTATCTGTGAAATGGCAGGGGCTGATCCAGTGTTTCTGTAAGACAAGACGAATCACAGTATCACCAGAAATATGAAAACAACCAGGGCAAATGTTTTGATAACTTATAAAAATACCAGCACAATGAGTTTTACTTACCGAAGTAGGGTTATAACTATCCTCATTCAATATCAATTCTGGTAAAGGCGTGGCTGCCAACCAGACATTAACAGTATTAAAAGTGATTATACGTAAAAGAATCTAAAGAATGTATAATAAGTTTGTAGTTTTCCTCTCACTCGTAACTCAAAATAGTTCAAGCAGATGTGATATCGTATCATGTTACATTTTATAGTATGAGGTCCTGCTTTTCAGCTTTTCTAAACATATTTAATACACATTGTATATTAACATAAAACGCATGCGGGCCCTGAAGGTTTTATTAATGTGGATAAGCAACGCAGACAAAATAATCTGCTATTTTGACTTGAGAAAATGACAAAACATAACAGGGGAGTGCTTTGTTGTCCTTAGATCGACTCCAAATTACCATGCTTTATAGCGCGTTTACATGCCCGATCTGTATAGTCTGCGATCATGAAACGAAGTATCGATGTCACCGAGGCATCTGGCCATAGAACGCCTATGAGAACTTAATAAAGTTCTGAAAGTACATTCCTTTTAAAATAAATAAATTTTCTAAATGTTTCTCATATCCGACATGTTTTATCTCAACGAAACAGCCTTCTCAATTAACTAACTTCCAATTTAATGAAAAGTACAACCCTGTATCGGTACCTTAATGGCGACAGCTCCAAGCCCTGCAATTCCGACAACGCAACCAATTGAGCCTACCGGGACAACCCGCAAAAAAGTTGATCGGATAGCCCTGATATATGTTACCATCAATGCATGACATCGGTAACGGGTTATTTTGTAGCTGTTATTTGTGCAGCTGGGCCTCGTTATTTGAACTGTTTTGTTTATCTATTCAAAAATGATATGTTTACGACTCACCTTGAAGAAGTTTAGTTAAGAGTAAGAGGGAAAACACGATTGGTGAGTCTTGTAATACATTTTATATTTTTTTAAAATATACAATCACATTAAAGGCCTGCATTAATTTTACTCTGATTATTACCGTGGCTGTGTTCACCAGAAGCGTTGTCCAAGAAAGACAACAACAAGAAGTCTGAGAGTAATGTTTTTGTTTATGTTGTGCAAAACATTGAAAAAACAGGTTTCCAAATTTCGTGAATTTACAGTAGTGGTATTTTTGTAAAGGTTAGTGTCAATAAAAATTGTAAATGCTTTTTAATAAACACTTATGAATTAGTGTTTAAAAAAATCAATATCCAAACAATTTTAAAAATTCCGCAATTATACTGAACGAAATATATAATTTATTACTTATAGGAGGACTTCTGAAAAAAGTGAACTATGCATAACAGGAATTGCCACACCCACAGCCTCCACATTGTGGATTTCTATTTGATTCCCTATTAAGAAAATCGTATAGCCGGAATTATCAACTTAGTCAAGCAAGATAACTACCCTTCAAATGCTCATAAATCACTAAATAAAAGTTACATGTAGTTTGAACTAAACGGGTAGCGTTATTTACGATTATAAAATGGGAGAAATACAATTACAAATGTATCAGAAATAGCCAAGTAAAGAAAATACAAAATATAGCCAATACATAGCCTAATTAAAAATATCAAATTCTTTATTTCTGTGTAAATATTCAAGTTATATATATTTTGTAATTAAGTTTGTAGTAAACTTTATATATCATTCTCGATACTCTATGATCAGTTTATTATATTTACTAAATAATATTACAAGTGCAGATACATCCCTTTTTAAAGCGCAAAAATTAAATATTCTATTGCGCTTTATACGAGGTACAGTCAGAAAGTTCCCGGACTGGTATTTTTGCTATTTTCTTTTTGAAGTTTCTCAAAATAAAGTATATACAGAAAAGTACATCCGATCAATTAATTAAGGAAAGCATTATTTAGATCATGGAATATAAAATTAACAACACTCAGGGATAACTGTTGATTTTTGAAATCACTCCTTTAAGATAAGCAAATGTAGAGCCGATTGCACAATGGGATACGTGAAAATCGCAAGAGTTTGAAAATTGTCAATGGGTCTTTAATTTTGCATACTAATTTTTCTACTTGCTCTGTTTTAATAGCATATTTGCACATCTGCATGGATATGAAACACATCCACAAGTTACTTCAATATATTGTTTTACCTGTTTCAGCAGTTCAGAAGACCATTTAAAATGCTGCTTTTGTTTCTCCGGTTGTCCTTATGCTACTGTCATGCGCTGGATTCCTGGTTCGTTCAGCAAATACCGACGCTTTTGTGACGTCATCCAAGCACTTAGAAGCAGAAAACAGACTGCAGGCGCTGGAAGTGCAGGTTCAACAGCTCCAGAAACTCGTGCAACAACACAGCCCAAAATTCAGCACAATAGAGGGGATTCCCAGAGGTAAAACATAAACAACGTGTAGCATTTTATCATGATCCACATGATGCAAGGCAAAAAAGTGAATAAGTAAATTTCTCGTTTAACGAAGTTGCGTTTCTCATTTCTTTAAGTATATGTATGGCCACATCCAGACACAGCCTCCCCTCATTGCTAAAACGTACAGAGGAAAAGAGAGCATGGATAATAAAATGATCGATTTCAAAATAGACGCAAAAATGAATACCCGATGGGTTACATCCTGGGAACAGTGAGTGGCAAAACAATTTGCCACTAGGGATTTAAATCAGGTTCTAGGGTGCACCAACCTCACACTTTCCCAACAGATTCTCATATGAACTAACAAGTACAAGTTGTCCTGGTGAATTAGCTCCAATACAACCATCAAGAGATAGCCGCTGGAACAACGATCAAATATAATAAAGAAAATGTCGCCAGCTTTACAAAAACATTTATTTTTAAATAACCTTAGAGAATGTAATCAGAGTAGGAATTAATCAAACATTATCATATTAGGAAACAACGTTTTTGTTTCTACTTAAGATATATTTTCAATCAAACTTTTTATCAGGGAACTATGTTTGCAGATTGTGAAGAGATATACGAGAACGGTACGAGAAAGGATGGCATTTATTCCATATCCCCAGATGGCAGATGCCCGTTCTTTGTGTACTGCGACATGACAAACGGGGGATGGACGATTATTCAGGTAAGGTACAGGTAATTTATGTTGATGTGAACTTATAACCTAACATCCCTGCTGCTAAAAGGCGAATTTGGCTAAACAATATATCCTCAAATTAATCCGAAGATTAGAGAAACTGGCAAGTGTTTGTTCATATTATAACCTGACGGGGCAAGAGTGAGGTAGGCGCATTGATCCGGTATCTAAGCTATTTTTATCAAACCTTGATTAGCGTTTTCGAGAAAACAATTCATTTTGTAATTGTTTTCGAACTGTCATCATATAAGTTTTCTTTTCAGAAACGAATTGACGACCACGTGAATTTTTATCAGAACTGGAATAATTATGTATCCGGTTTTGGTCACGTGGACGGATCTCATTGGCTAGGACTGGACAAGATCCACCGTCTGACCCGAGACGGTAGTCAAATTTATTTCGACATGGAAAATTATGACGGCACGACAATTTATGCTCACTATAAAGTGTTCACCGTACATGGAGCGGCCACAAGCTATACCATGAATGTTGATGCTTTCGGGTATGATGGCAGCATCAAGGAACTGCTTAGCTTCCACAATGGTATGAAGTTCTCTACCTATGACAGGGATAACGATGCTAATTCTGGTAATTGTTGCAAAAACTTAGACGGTGGAGGATGGTGGTACAATGCCTGTTATCGATTGGGGAATTTAAATGGCGTATACGGCAAACGTGAGGAAGGAGGAATCGGATATTATAATGGTGGACCTATTCTGATAAAACAAGTTCTCATAAGAGTAAAACGCATGCAAGGAACTTGCTGAATATGAAAATTATTTAATACAAAACGGATGCAATCATAAATGACAATGGATTGGATAAGTTTAAGGCTTTTTAATATTTTTGTTCCAATTATTCTAATTCAAATCTCAAAAATTCCAATATTTCAGACAAATGTATCAGTATGAACAATATCTAATTGATTATTTTTTTCACGTTGACATTAATAAGTCTTTGTGCACTGGCCGTTTTGGAGTCAATCGTTTTAACATTGTCCATGTTCATGTATTTTGAACTTAGATATTGGACAATCAACTCCAGTCAAGTTTATTTCCTTAAACCAGATACATGTATATGTAATTTTCAAAGCAAACCGCAGTTTGTTATTGTTGTTGTTACTCGAGTTCTCTTTGCTATCTCATTTCAAACGTCAAAATTCGAGCTTCGGTTGCTCATTTGTTGTATTTGCAAGGATGACGCTACCATAACTTATATTGTAATCGACAAAAAGGGAATATTGAAAACCACCAAACACGACAAATATATTGCAATCTTGGTTTGATTGAGCCAGCTCATGGGCATTAACTTTAATGCACATTGCCGCCCACGCCGCCGACAATCAACAGTTACGAGTACAAAAGTGAACAGTACAATATCGACCCATCCTAAACGATGGTAGGCATATCGCGGTGAACAAGGAAACTTCAATGCGGTATGATCAGATAAATAACGTTCCATGTTCATCAGAAACAATGGTCAGAACTAAAAAGAATAGAATTTTGACAGAGACTGAGAATAAATATACAACATATCACAAAGAACCCCCAAATCGAGGTAAAAAATTTAAAAAGCAGCAAGTATTTTGTTGGTGATTGAACAATATCCAAATCTATATTGACTGGGATATTGAAATCAGTTATGTTACAACTGGCCGAGTTATTAAAACAATAGCAGTTTTTTTTAGAAGTACTGTACTATTAGTCTACATAAGTGTCCTGCTTAACGACTTTTAAAGGACGAAACTGATAACACTTATTGAATGTACAGCCGACACGCAAACGTCCTAGAGGTAAGAGTTATCCTTCTTTCAACCCTTAAAACATTTATTTAAAGACGATTGCTACATTTTTTTCAGCCTTTTCCCTAAGGACTGATTTTCATAAAACACCGTGACGGTGTGGGTTCGTTCCCAGATAGAGGCAATATCATTTGAAATTCACAGTAGCGCTATTTGTGCAGTGTGGCGGTCGTAAAATGTCTCCCCGTACCGTACTTATAGTAAGTACTGTTATAAAAAAAACCTATTACCGATGTTGTGCAGCGATAATAACGTAAAGCAGGGCTATCAGATCAATCTTTATGGGGGTTGTCCCGTTTAGCTCAGTTGGTTGCGTCGTCGGAATTGCAGGGCCAGGCGCTGACGCCGTGACGGTGCGGGTTCGCTCCTAGGTAGAGGTAATATCATTTGAAATTCACATTAGCGCTACTTGTGCAGTGTGGCGGCCGTTAAATGTCTCCCCGAACATAAAGTCAGTACTTTTATCAGTAAAATAACCCGTTATGGTGTCGTACAGAAATGATAACGTATATCACGGCAATCAACCGTGTATTTTTTTTGGAGGGGGGGGGGGGGGTGTCCCGTTTAGCTCCATTGGTTGCGTCGTCGGAATTGCAGGGCTTTGCGCTGTCGCCATGACGGTGCGGGTTCGCTCCCAGGTAAAGGCAATATCATTGTATATAATAAAATATGAAATAAAAACAAAATTCATGTCACCAGGCTTTTTTAAAATTTTATTGAGCTTTTAATTGTGACATAATCATCTCAAGGGATGATTATAACCGGTTAAATATAAAAACATCATTAAAATCACAATTAATCAAGATAAAAGCTAAAACTTCAAAACATAAAGCTTATTTTTGCGGTAGAAAACATGTTTTCATTAACAGACATGGTGATTACATGAACAATCATGTATCTATACGCTTTATTTAAGTTGTAAAGCTGATTTTAAGATCATGTAAGTTAGGTCACTGACTACCCGAGCCTTTGATTTACATTTTTATAAGCTTCTTATGTTTTATATGTTTTTATAGTTTTGCATGCAACATTGGCGATGTGATTGGAGTTATTTCACCAAGACATACTTGTTTGTTTATATGAGAACCTGTTGGGCCTAGTGAGAGTTTGGTGCACCCTAGAACCTGGTTTAAATCCACAGTGGTAAATTGTTTTACCACTGACCGTTCCAAGGTGGTAACCCCTCGGGTTCTCATTTTCGTTAATTGTTTGTGGTGTCTGTTTTAAAATTGGTCATTTTGTAAACCATCCTCTTTTGTCCTCCTTTTATTTTTGGCTGTGTGGGAAGGCTGTGTTTTCTAAACGTTGCAATTCTTGATATACATATATTACTACGCCGATAATAAACTTTTGATTTCAAAATATGGAATTGATGTAAACTCATGAAAATTGAAACAGGACAAGACACATCATTAAAATACTATCGAGTGTTTCTGCTAAAACTGTTGATACATCTTCTGCCCAACAGCTAAGTAATGGCATAATTGCACAATCGCATAGAATTGTTTCGTATACTCCATATTTAATTAAAGGTAGATGAGTCTTTGTAAACGGAGAATATACCCGCCACTAACGATTTATTGACTTCCTTTTACATCTTTTTACCTCTACGTTGATAAAATGTCAGCGGTTTCGAAAGACATGTGAATTTTAATGGTTATTTCATAAAAGGAAGAGTGGGACGACGTATCTTATTATGTTTAAACTTTGAATTGAATACTCCAGTTCCAGGCTGTTAAAGAAATTGGTTAAGTGTAGGAGTGGTCTAGACACCCAAATAAAAGTTGTCGGCCACTCGTCCAACCGAGAGCAGCCTGGTACGCTGTCGTCTAGGGAGAGCGTTCTCTCGGCCTTTAGAAAGCACGTCTCGGTGAGCGTTTGTCGAAATCAATCAATAAATAATTTAAAAAATAGGTTTAATTAATGTTGACTTAAGTGTAGCTAATAGTTTAAGTTACCTCCCTCGATGGAGATATTATTATTTCAAACCATGTAAACCAGTATAAAGGCATAGGGACTTCAACTATCCCTTTGAAGGGAGCGGGGGAAACGGATGGTGTCTGTCGATGTATTTTTATAGCTTTGGGACTATATTATATACATTTTCCATTCCTCTAACAGCATTAAGGTCTAAATACAAAAATTACTGGTGTCGACCCTACTTGGATGATTTTTATTTATAAGACGTGTTAGAATATCAATCGAATAGTGTTTGATCCCATCCTATCACAACAAAAATATAGGAAGCAGATGTGAAACAATTGTTTTGCAAAAAGAATAATATTTTTTAAACGTGTGTTTAAAAATCAGATAAATATGTGCACAAAATAGATATAAACAATCAAAAATTGCTTATGGGACTCCCAGTTATTTTTTATATGTATTTTAAGTATATTTTCTTTAATACTTCCATGAAACAGCACTTTGTAACATGTCGTTTTTTTAATCTTCTTTTTTCGGCGTTAGCTGTCTAAGCTCACTTTTGACCTTATTTATTAACCAATAAAGTGTTGTAAATAATACTGGTATTATATTATTATGCAGCGGGAAAATTAAATAAACTATTTCGATTGGTAGCTATTTCCACCGGAGAGGCATCTAGCAGGGTGAAGAGGTATCTAGTGGGATTTTTAAACAATTAGTTTATACACTGTTTGAAACGATTATTGCTGCGACGTTTAGATCTTTTCTATTCTCTTGTGTTAAAAGATGTTGAAATGAGGTACACTAGAGTACTCGTCATTGGCTTGGATTTTTTGTCAACAACAATAAAGTCACTCTTTTATATCAACCTATACAAAATGAAAGTGAAAGTAAGTGGAAATGGCTTAAAGAAAACGATGTTACACTTTCACGGTAAAGCTGAAAATTTAAGTAATAAAATCTGCGAGCTTGAATTATTATAATATTTGTGCGTATTTAGTTAATGGAAATTTATCCCAGCTCTTTCAGTAATTGAAATGTTTACCAGTCTCTTCAATCGGGCAGCTGTATATAATATGCTACGCGATATAAACAATGAGTTCGCTATGTAAGTCTTGAAATAGATGAAAAGGGAACTTTGAATGCCATCGAACACGACAAATATGAAAATATTGCAGGCTCGGTTTGATTGAGCCTGTTCAAGTTGAAGTCTTCACTAAATATATTTTATTCTTTCAGCAATTGATATATCATCTGATACATTATGTTTTAAGAATAAACACAACCAATGTCTTTTACAATACGTTTCTTATATAAAACTCATTCTTTATCGCGACTGAGGATTTTACAATGTGCTTACTTGTCTTAAATCTGGCAACTACGTGTAATATGTTACACGAAAAAACTGCGAGTCCGCTATTAAGTCATTGTGAAGGATTTACAATGATATTATTAAATCTATTACACGCAAATCAAAATGAAGTGAATAATACCAGCTACAAACTGCATCATTTCATATACAATTTACGCCGTTTATCTTTTTTAAAGATATTTCTTGTTTCATATTCAATTACACTTACAACATAATCGCCTCTTATTTCTGCGAAATAACTTCCTTCACCTTCGTACAAAACGGTATAAGTACTATTGAAATATGCAGCTGATAAACCGTTATTGCTCTATGGAAAAGATTTGTCACCTAGTACGTATCAATTTGTCATTAGTGGCCCTTCAACAAACATCATTATGCATTTCAGGTATTAAACATTTATTGCAAACAGACAATTCAGACCGATAACCATCTCTGTGCGGCTCATTGTCTCCTTAAATTAATAAAGAATCATTATATATAAGCAGTGTTTTATAAATGCCGTTTTAACTTTCTATTTTTATTTTATATATCGCGACCTTATCCCTCAGATGAGTATGGTCATGATTTAGATTTTAGTTGTGCGTGAATAGGGCTGCCACACTGTGAACAAGGTTTTGGCTCAATAGTGTCGAGTGTAAACCTCAGGTATTCAGTAGTTCAGCATCGACTTTAACCTGTACATGTAATTACCTGTAAATCATTTGGTATATCAAGCAGACGCAAGTCTAGCCTCGATTCGAACCTGTCACAATTATTTCAACTCGCAAGAAAGAGACTGGCTTTCCCATTATTTTAAACTGCTTGCATAAAGGTTGTTGCATTAAGTCTCTGAATTATAAAAGTGCTTTAAGTTCAGTAAATATGACCTGATTTCAGTAGAAAATATCAAATAGAAACAAACTGCTTTTATTGTGCATGTTTGTTTACTCTAAACTGTTTTTCTAAATTCAAAACATGTGAAATACTGATGGCGGATGAGATTAGGACAGGAATGGCGATAAGCGTGTTTACTGTTCAGATTTTCATCCCTCTGCTTTCACGTACGACAGCGATATCGGAACTCTAATCTGGAAGGGAAGAAAAATAAGAATGAGGTTCGAGAGTGGTTTTCTGCAAAGTTTGCGTAAATGTACAGTTAGTACAAATTCTAAGGATTAGCCGCAACAAATTAGCAAGTTAAACGGCATTTCAAAACTGAATATTACCCATATTAATTTATTAATTAAACGAGTTTAGAACTATTATAAAAATGTGTTATATATCTCTCCATATACCCCGTCAATAGAAAGATACCACTTTGGTAATTAAACCAGCTGTTTCTGATCGGTAAAATATGAATGGCTTTATACGATTTTTAAGTTTTACTCATTACAGAATTTAAAACAATCCCTATTATCAAGATCAGGAACACCCTTGTGGTGTTGCCACCATATTAGCATATTTCCGGTTCTCTACAAATTCCCCGATTGTAGTCTGCTAAAACATTTTCGAACTTTGACAAACTAAACAGTAGAATGTGTCGTAAAAGAAAACATCGGAAACTTTTAGTTTCTTTGTAAAATAAATTTTCCGTAATCTCACTAAAGTCAGATCTAACAAAACGCTAGATCTGATGACGGTCCTCGGACACCGTACATAAGTAAATGATCTGAAGATGCCATTACAATAAAAATGAATGCAAGACTACATAAACAAATATATCTCCAGCAAAATATGTCTTACGCAGCCTGTCAACACTTCACATGGTTTAAAATACTATTTTTACTTTCACTTTTGCGATTTTTTCGGCGACAATCTGATTTTTTCAAAGGGTTAGTGATTAAACCACGTAAATTTTGTTACTCGTCTTCAGATCCTGATAGCGTAGCGGTTTGCAGGATATGATTTTAATCAGATTGAATTTTCCGTGACTTGCAGAAAAAGTAAGTCGGCATTTAACATGTTTCCCCATTGGCTTCAATGAAAATTTATCCAAGTGATTTTATTTTTTCTATCAAATAATGAGCTTTGAAATATTGGCTGCTCAAAAAGCCTGATAAGACTGTAAATGTCCTGAAATTGCAAGTATCAATGCTACTTTGCCATACCGAATGATTTCGATATCATCAATGTAAAAGCCACGGTAAAAAGCTAACTTTCCATCGACGGTCAGTACATTTTATAATTTATTCTACTGGTCGAGAGGTTTTCATCCTATCTGGTTTTGGCGCTTTTTTCTGCTGTTGATAATTTTTTCTCTGTATGAAAGCTTTTGCACCATTTTTATCATATTTGTTGGTAGGGCCTCATAGTGTTAAATGTTTGTGGTGTCATATGTTCACGACGTTGACTTGAAGTATTTTAAGATACAACTGAGAAGGGAAATGCAAACGGTGAGTGTTGATTAGCATTTTTTAAATTTCTTTTACGTACTATCACAATATTTTTAATTTTACTTTGTTAATGTCAGCTTTGCAGCTAGGCCTTTACCAGAAGTGATATTCGATGAAGATAATTATAACATTCACGCGGTAAAAATCCCGTTGTTGCGTTGCTTTTTTTAAAACACCCTGAGTAGCCAATTCTCCGGGTGTACATACCTAACATTTTTTTCAACCGGTTCATAACAGAGCAAACTAAAACTAGAAGTGCGGATCCAGAGGGGATGTAGTGGATAGCTCGAAACCCCCTTCCAGGCGATAAAATTAAATTTCATAGTGATTAATGTCCAGAAACTGTCATTTACTACCATTTACTACAAGACTGCTCGAAACGAAACATTTTTTCTGGAAATCCTGCATCCGACCCAAAGCAAGATAAGTTCAAAATGTTTGCTAATAAAAGCATCAGATCAGAAAATGAAAACACATTAAATTCTCATTTGAGGTAAGCAGACATATTGCCCATTGAATTTACGTGACCAGCGAAAGATGAACATGGTCAAGGAGGCATGGATAGGACATCATGATTAAAAATAAAATATGGAACGTTGATTTTTTAAATCGCTAAATTTAAATTGTTTTTGCACATCTGAACGACAATGTAACACATCCACACGTTACCATACTCAATATATTGTTTAACTTGTTTCAGCTGAAGATGATTGAAATGAAGCTTTTATTTCTCCTGTTGCCCATATGCTACTGCCATGCGCTGGACTCTTGGGTGTGTTCAGCGAATACCGACGCGTTTGTGACGTCATCCAAGCACGTAGAAGCAGAAAACAGATTGCAGGCGCTAGAAGTGCAAGTTCAACAACTGCAGAAACTCGTGCAACAACACAGTCCAACATTCAGCACGATAGATGGGATTCCTAGAGGTTAGTTATAAATAACGTGTAGCATTTTATCAAAATATACACGATGCAAGGGAAAAATTATCATAGCCATAAAGAGACAGCTTTTCAAAAATCTTTTTTTTTCAAATTACCTTAGAGAATGTCCTCAGTGTAAGAATGAATTAAATCGTAATGTCGTAAGAGGTAACTTGTTTGTTTCTACTTTAAAATGTATTTAAAATCAAACTTTTGTTCAAGGAACTATGTTTTCAGATTGTGAAGAGATATACGAGAACGGTACGAGAAAGGATGGCATTTATTCCATATCTCCAGATGGCAGGTGCCCGTTCTTTGTGTACTGCGACATGACACATGGAGGATGGACGATTATTCAGGTAAGGTACAGGTAATTATTGTTGTTGTAAACCTAATAACCTAACATCTCTGCTGCCACTGACCCTTCCTAGACGACTTTGGCTTAACCCTATGACCTCAACTCCCAGTTGACACTGACCGTTCTAAAGTGAATATTCCAATGTGGTATTTATATTGGTTATCTTTTCCTTTGTGCTTGGCTTCTTTTTCATGCTTAGTCTAATCTAGCAATCCTTAATTAATTGAATCGTTTTTCTTACTCTGATTGTATGTTTTGTTTAATACTGTGTTTTGATGCTCTGTAAACATTGGCAATAGAATTCTATTGATTTTAAGGCATCTTTGAGCCAGTCTCTGTAAAAAAATGACGCTTAAGCCACAAAAGATGCGTTGTTTTACATCCCATTTACGTATTACGTTACTTATATGTTGCGAATGGAGCTTGTTAACATCTCATTTAGATAAACACTCATTTTAACAATTAAAACAGATGTCACTCAAATTAAAATTAACAAGAGTTTGGTGTAAGTTAGGATAGTTGGGAGTTGGGACTTATCGCCCAACAACTTTTAGAAAAGCGAAAAGAGGCATTTTGTCAATTAACAGTAAGAGAATACCAGTAAATGTATAATTTATGTTTGTAAATGCTTTCTTTTTAGAAACGCGTTGACGACCACGTGAATTTTTATCAGAACTGGAATAATTATGTTTCCGGGTTTGGTCACATGGATGGCTCTCATTGGCTAGGACTGGAGAAAATCCATCGTCTGACCAGAGACGGCAGCCAAATTTATTTTGACATGGAAAAATTTGACGGTACGACACTTTATGCTCACTATAAAGTGTTCATCGTTAATGGGGCGGCCACAAGCTATACGATGAACGTTGATGCTTTCGGGTATGAGGGCAGCATCAAGGAACTGCTCAGCTACCACAACGGTATGAAGTTCTCTACATATGATAGGGATAACGATGCTCATTCTGGTAATTGTTGCAAAGAACTAGACGGTGGAGGATGGTGGTACAATGGATGTTATAAATTGGGGAATTTAAATGGCGTATATGGCAAACGTGAGCACGGAGGGATCGGATATTATGATGGTGGACCTATTTTGATAAAACAAGCATTAATAAGAGTGAAACGCATGCAAGGAACTTGCTGAATACTAAATAATGTGATAAAAAACAAATAGACTGCAGTTATAACTGACTATGTAGTTGAACGTTAATGGCTGTTCTGCAATTTTATACATTTGACAATAAAGTCTAACAGTGACTTCAAACAAAATTGAGTATAGGCTCGGTTACATTTATAACATTTTAGTTCTACTTCATATACTTAATCAAATTTCAAAAACAGCTAAATGTATATAATATATTAGATTTTTTTTAAAGTTAAAAAGGGGGTTAGGTATAGACATTAGGTACATAAAACCTATACTTCTCATGACCATTTGTTAACATACATAGATATTTTAGCACAATCGAAATTAAATTTATTGGTGATTTTATCGTCGGTCATAAAATAAAATTTATTTCACATCCGTATCAAGAATCGGAAATTCCGACATGTGCTCAGTACGCAGCCAGTATCTCCGACCAAGGCAAGAGTGAGCATATGGGGACCAATTAAGCAACACATCGCTTTGTGCTGCGCATTGGTTATATGCTTGCACTTTTCAAAGACCCAGATAAAAGAGAGATAGTCTATGTTACTCACGCGTTAAAACATTTAAAATGTAAAGAATTACGGTTATCTATTTAACTGATACGGAACCCAAGGGCGCACGAGACTAATTTGTCGAATTATTCACTGTTGTAGGTATAGTCGCACAGTTCATGAAATAGATCTACGAAACAGCTGTAACGATGTTCAATCACTAACAAGTCGTTCCAAAGTGCTATGTCGTGTTATGCTCTTTCGATTTTGCAGACACTCTGACTTGCAGTCATTAGAACAGTAAGAGCATATTTTGACAGGACAGAACGCTTTCATAAGACAAGTAAACAAGTTATCTAGAGAAGGTAAAATCAGTTTTTTTTTCGGAATCGCACGCTGTCTTTAGCTTCTTATGTTTTATATGTTTGTGTGCTTTTGCAGCCAAAACATCAAACGCTTGGCGCGGTGACTGATATTTTTCTTTGAGAAGAAGCGGCAAACTTTTATTTACAGAACGTTGTTCATAGTTAATCACGCCTTCAGGTTATTTTACTTTAAGTCATACCTTATGTTATTTCATCGGTGCAACATGTATCATTCAAATCTTTACAAAGCGTCATTTTCAGTTCAATTTCTGCAAGCGATAAAAATTTGGTAGTCAGCATTAACTGGTCGAAGCAGAACGCTGTGTCGTCTGATTTCAGGGCAGTTCTTACAGTCATCGCATGACAAGAAGAGTTGCGAAGTGTTGCAATGCAACACTTATTTACGGAGGTCGCTCGCTGGGCAAAAATCTAATTGAAATCGAAATCTGTATTAAACATGATAAAACATGATAAAACATTTCTTTTAATTTCATAATTATTTGTATACATTGGGAATGTATTTAACGATTTGCAAATTTTTATTCAAATCTAAACAGGTAAAAATGATTTTTGAAACTGCAACAGTCGTCTCTAATAAATGTTCATAACTGCATCGATTATAAATTATTAATATCTCAGAATGAAATTGGAGTAAACTGTTGAAATTTGAACCATAACAAGATACATCATTAAAAAATTATCGAGTGTTTCAGCTAAAACTGCTGAAACATCTTCTGTCTATCAGCTCAGCAATCAGATAATTGCACAATAGAATTGTTCGTTTTTTTCCATATTTAATTAAGGATGAATCTTTGTTAACGGAGATTTAGTGACTTTTCTTTTGACTTCTATGTTTTATATGTCTGTGTGCTTTTGCATGCAACATTGTTAAGCAGATAAGTGGGTTGGAGTCGTTTCACCAAGACAACTTGTACTTGTTTTGTGATACGAGAACCTGTTGGGGCAAGTGTGAGGTTGGTGCACCCTGGAACCTGGTTTAAACCCCCAGTGGCAATTTGATTTGCCACTGACCGTTCCAAGGCGGTAACCCCTCGGGTTCTCATTTTTGTTTATTGTTAGTGGTGTCTTTTTTTGAAACTGATTATTTTATTAACCATGCTCTCTCCCCCTCTCTTCTTCTTGACTGTGTGGGGAGGCTGTTTTTTCTGAATGTGGCGATTCCTGATATGCATATTTCACCCTTTTGATCAAATGTTAGTGGTTTCCAAAGATATATAAGGAGAGAAACGACGTATTTTGAAACATGTATGTTAAGTTAAAAGTGTATACTCCGATTCCAGGATGTGAAGTTAAAATATTAAATAATATTATCGTAGTAATAAGAATATTGGTTAAGTGTAGATGTTGGAGGTGATCTAGACACCCAAACGAAAGTCCTATTGAGAGCAGCTTGAAACGCAGACACCCAGTTGATGCATTCTCTTGGCCTTTGCAAAGCACGTCTCGGTGAGGGTGTGTCGAAGTTTTCATATAAACAAAAAATAATTCATTAAATAAATAAGTTTAATTAAAGTTGAATTTAGTACAGTTTCAATTACATCCCTTGCAGTATGTCAATCATTGTGGGTGGTAGTATATTGACAGAATTGATTTATCCCTTTGTGAGAGACGAAGTGATACAGATGGTCGCTGTCTCTTTAAAGATTTCAAGACGCTGCCGCCGTATTTGTATGGCTCTGGGACAATTTATACATGTTCCAATCCTCTCACAGCATTTGGGCCTTATAACGAAAATAACTGGTGTCGGCCCTACTTGGATGAAGAAAAAGATAAAAAGGAGTCTTAGCTGCTTTATAAGAAGTATAAAAATATAAATCAAATTTATCCTGTCAAAACCAAAATATAAAAAGTAGATGTGAAAGAATTGTAATGTAAAAAGAATAATAATTCTTTGGAATGAGTGTTTAAAAATCAGATCTAAATCTTTATTTGCTCAATAGAGTTAAAAACAATCAATTATTTCTTAAGGAACACTTAGTGAGCCTAGATAGTTATTTCCATTTAAAATATATTTTTCAGTGTATAATACTTGCCTTAGTTTCCATGAAACAGTATGGCAATCTATATCATGAACGTGCATTAAGTGTATGCAAAGCTACGTTTACTACTCAAAGTTTGCTAAGCACACAGAATACTTTAATTTGTACACATCTTTTGGTGAATGTCAGTTATTATTTTTCGTGCTTAGCAAACTTTACGTAGTGTATTTAGTAATCTTTTCTGTGTGTAAAAACTTTAATGCATTGATCATTGCACATCACAATTTTAAACAATGCGATGATCTTCTGGTATGGTCACACCGACCACTATGTATAGGTTATAGTTTATTTTGAGGCTTGTATGGAAATTAAACGGTCATGCCCAGCGCAGCTGGGCGACCGTTTAATTTTTCATACAAGCCTCAATATAAACTATAACGTATATAATAGTCGAAATTATTTTTGTATCTGACAAAACAGTCGCCGCCTAAATTACCATATATGGGTATGCAAAAATCAATAGTCAAAGTGAAAGTAGTTTTGTCATTCAATGCCCCGTAAACATTCTGAGAGAATATTTTAGAAAGTGAATTATGAAATTTCTTTATCTGAAAACACCATGTGAACATTACTGATTCTCAAGAAAAAACCTGTGTAGCAGTCTATCATTGCTTCGAGTAACAGGGTTTCAACCGTGGAGGTTCCATTTTACCCTTTATTCATTAAGAAAAATTTTATAGCATGGTAAAATAGTTTATTTCCGGATCAACGGGCACATCCGTGTAATCTGATCCCTGTTAGATTCACTAGGTTATTTGTGACAAAAACGTGTAAAATACTGATCAAATGACATTGATTTAATAGGTGATCTTGATCTAAACTGGTCGCCTATGTGATATCAGACGTATATATGAAATAAAAAGTTATATAAAATATTTATTAGATTTTCCTTTTTTCAGACTTTCTAAGTCACGCCCCCTTGAACACTGTAGAAGATCGCCGACGAACTATACATGTTTATCAATAAATGTTCGAACAATATTATAGAGGAAATCGACCTACAATAAACACATTTCAGACGCGCGACTTTATGAGAATTAAGGTTCGAAATATTTGAAAAATACTGCATTGTCATTGGCTCAAAATAATTTCAACCATTATATACTCGACAAAAAAAGAAACCTGACACTGTAACTTTGAATAAGTATGAGGTGCATATTCAAAAATCTATATATTTTTGCACCATCCAAAAGAAAATAACCACTGAATCACTTGTTTCATGCACCAAAAATATCAAAAATGCATAATTAAGTTCAAAACATGCACAATTTTTATTACATACCACAATTCAATTAGCTTTAAATCTGATTCCAGGAAAATACAACAAATATAAAGTGTCAGGTTTCTATTTTTGTTGAGTATATGTAATTGGTGAACTATTTCTTTGAGTTAAAGAAAAAGTTGTTGAAAGTAGTCCCAGCCTATAACTACGGAAGAGTATACTGACCCCCCTTATATCTTTTGTATAGATATGAGAAAATTATGGAGTAATATACTACACAAATGATTAAAATCAATAAAGTTATATTATACGCAAAACGTATCTGTGATTTTAATATAATTCAAAATATTTTGAAAAATGATGGTTTTTTCTTTTATGTGAAAATATGTTTGTAAATAATAACTGGCAAAATCAATAAAATTATTCTGTCAAATATACAGCATATCAAAATTGTTAAACATATATATTAATAATATATAATTGTATGTTACCATCTGCCATAAAAAATTAGGGTGTTCCGTTGGGGCCATAATTGTTTCGCCCTGTCGACATCTTGGGCGGGACCAAAAAATCGTGACAACACGATTCGAGACCGCGAAACCACGATGCGAGATCGCAAAAAAACACGATAAGAGGTAAAGAAAGTACGATGCTGGTAGGTAGTCGCAACCTCGCATAGTTGTTTTTGTGTTCTCGCCATCGTGTTTTCTGAGGACAGCGAGACGAGAGATCGCCTAAATAAGACGCGAGGAAGCGATATCAAAATCGCGCTTTTGCACCGTACTTTCGCGATATCGCTCCGTTGTTTCGCGATCTTGCATCGCACTTTCGTGGTCTCGCTCTCCTGAAGGTCAGCGAACCGAAAACTTATTGCTTTTCCATGTTTGATCCATAGGAAGTCTCGGGATTCTCTTTGATTTATTACTCTTAAGGCACTATAAGGCATGGTCATCTGATAGAGTTCATATAGACACACAGGTCATGCCAACAGGACAGTTTGCCCCTGCCTTTAATTTCAAATTGATGGTTTTACCCATTCCTGTTGACTAATTGACTTGTGTCTAACCTGTTAATTTGCATTCTTTCAAAAGAACATTGTACTTTTCTAATATTTGATGGTTTGGATAATGGTGATACAGAAATTTTCAGTATGTTTTGTTTTAAGAAAGATTTTTACATTTCTTAGCTATTTTGACCACAGCTTTTGTTTATTTCTAGTGTAGATCCCTAACTTTATTCTAATTGTCATGTTTGTGTTAGCTGATTGGAAGGCGAGATCACAAAACCGCGAAAACACGATGAGAGATCGCAATACAACGATACGAGATTGCGAATGCGAGGATGCGATGGCGCGAAGTAACACCTCGTATCGTACTTTCGCAATTTCGCATCGTGTTTTCGCGTTTACGTGGTCTCGATATCCCGAGGCTGAGACCACGAAAACTCGAAAACAAGATTCGAGAACGCGAAACAACGATGCGAGGTCGTGAAAGTACGACGCTTAAGGGCGATATTATTTTTTGCGTCCTCTCTTCGTATTTTTGCGACTTCGCTTCATTGTTTCTATTTGCGCGATTTTGCATCATCGTTTCACGATCTCGGATCGTTGTTTCGCGATTTCGCATCGTGTTTTCGCGTCTTGGAGGTGTCGCTCAAGAGGTCGAAATGGCGAAACAACGATGGCCCAGTAGGAACACCGTAGTAAGTTGATACATGTGGAGAAATATGTAATTTTCTATTTCTCTCAAATAATATATTATAGTTATCATATAATTCGTGTACCAATTATAGTTACATTATATTTATGATATAGCAAGCTGTTTGTTGCAATGACATATATATTACGCAGAATATTATTTCGATTTTTAAGAAGGATATTGTATTTCAGTTAAAATAAACACAGGAATTCTGGTCAAATAACTTTTATTACAGCAATAAAAACTAGAAGATAAATATAAAATATATAAATAAGTTTAATAAAAATATGCAAATATATAGTGATACTATGTATATTCCTTACAAGTTTACCCTTATGAAAGATTTAAGGGGGGTCAGTATACTCTTCCGTATAACAGAGGTGAATGTATAATTATGAGCCAATAGTGTAAGAGAGTGACATATTTCTTTTTGTTTAAATTTATTTAGATGATAAAATTACACAGGTTTTATAATGTTGGCCATTTATTGGCACCAAAATTTCTAATAAATCCATCAAGTTTACGTGTAAGTTTTCAAAATCTAAATTACTTGCAATATAATCAAGTTATAAAAACACTTTAGTCCTGGTAAAAGAGTACTTTAAAAAAAATTTACTACCCATATTACTGAGTTATCTTTATATTTAATATAAATCACAACTTATCTTTATATTTAATATAAATCACAACTTTTTGCTTATAAATACTCCAGCTACTATTCGAGAAAAACAATAAAAAATACAAAATGTACAATCATTGTATTACCTCCCTTTATTTTATAACGCCCTTCCTCTATTTAAAAGCATAACACCATTACGCACTTATTCTTAAGCAAAGTTTTTTCAGAATTTTAACCAGAATATATTATAAGAAAAATATATCATTAACCCTTTCCTGTATAGACACACCTTTATTGCTAGGGCGAACAGATCAGCCGGCACATCTAAACTGTTCGCAGTTTGATTCATTAGGTAATTTCTGACCAAAATGCGACCAGTGCAGATCCTGATCAGGCGGCACAGATCTACACTGGTTGCACATGCGTAAAAATGCGTATAATATTATATCAAATAATCAAAGAAAGGGTTAAAACTTTGACTCTATAAATACACCTTTATCCCAAGGGCGAACAGAGTAGATCCAGATCAGCAAACACTAGTGATGGTAATCGGTCATGGTTTTTACAATCGATTAATCGGACACAATCAGAGAGACTTCCCGATTGATTAATCGATTAATCGCTGTTCGTCCAAAATCTGGCAGTTGCAGAAGACATAAACAGACTGGCACAAAAAACTTTCTCAACTATAAATCTTTCAACAACAGCCAACAAAGGAAATGAAAAAATGTGACTGATAGAGACAACCAACTGTTATAAACAATTTGACATAAAACAGAATGTAATTCTGGAACATTTTCAGGCTGGCTGCTTATGACTAATGTTCGATTCAAAAAAGACAAATAAACAACACTTAGCTAATTTTCAGTTGCTTTACTTGCTTATCTAGATAATATCTTTACATGTCAAACATAGCAGGTTTCAGTTTAGTATGAGGTAATGTTTACTGGCAATTATTAAAACATACTATGAAAACTAGGATTTCTTAAAAAAAAAACAACAATATTAAACGGGCCATCTCTGGTTCCATATCAAAGGACCCAACTCCAATAAAAGTTACATATTTAGATAATTGTAACTCCATGAATACTGGAACTGCATACATACATTTAGAAAAAACTGACAATATGATTTTAAAGTTTCTTTGCCTGTTATTCATATCTGGAATAAAGTCTTTGAAGAACTTGTTCTCAACCAAGCTCAAAGGTAAGGCTTTTCCAACAAGTAACTTTATCAGTAATTCATCAATATTATTCTGTTTTTTCTTTTCGCATCGTTAGTGCAGGACTCTGAAAGTTGATCTGTGTTTGTCAAAGACTGGATTTCTTGTGCTCACTGGCTGGTGTCTGCTGACCAATCAACAGTTTATGATTTGCATTACGAAGTTGCTGTAAATTGGTTGTATTTCCTGAAAAGAAATATAAAATGCCAATTTGGTGGTTGACTTATTTAAGCTTTATCATTGATCTTTCTTACAATTTAATTATTTAAAAAAAACTGTTTTTTTTTTTAAACTTATAAAAAAGCAAAATGTTTTTAAACTAAAACTTCAGCTACCAATCTCTACTTTTAGTGCCCATGCAACTTTTTGTTAAAATAAATATTTTTCTTTATAACAAGAAACAAGATTAGGATATGATAATAATGATACACAATCTGCACTTACTTATATTGTTTACTAAATCCAAATGAATGAAGTGTACTCTGAGAACTCTTCATTTTCAGAATGTTCCCATTATCTGGTCAAAAATACATTTCCCTCTTAAAATTGTGGACAGATATTGAGTTAAACAGTCTTACATATTTGTAGGTTCGCAGAAAAACAAAAGAAAATGAAAGAATCTCTTCGATTTCCTCAAAAACTGCTAACTACTCCTAGTGTTTGTAACGCTTTTCCAATCTTTACTGCACTCAGAACGCTATTGTCCACCTGTTTTGATTGGGCAATGGCTGAGCGAGCAACCAATGAAAAATTGTATTTAAATCACACATGTTTACATCACTGTTAATTGTCGCTTGCGGTTAATATGTCCCCGAGCTACATGTATCCATGGTAATTAATTGCTGGCCAGCTGGCCAGAGAAATGTTACAACACACAACACTTGATCAGGCAGATTTAAAAGGCAACAAAAAAAGCGGCCGGGCTGGGGGGGCTGCAGCCCCTCAGCCATAGGGCTGCGTCCGGGCCTGATATATCAAGACACCTAATTAAAACTCTTCCAATCACATCTCTTCAACTAACTGTGATACGGGAAGAAAAGTGTCAAAATAATCTATACATGTCGAAAACTGCTCAAAATAAAATTTGCGTAGTTCTAGGACGAAAGTTACAATGCAAGAACGGCAATTCTGGACATTTTTATTACGTCACAAATCGACGAGAAACCCCGATTCGATGAGAAAAAGGCATATTATAATGCCACCTTTTTAATATTCCGTATTTTCTTCTCAAAACACATGTCATTTTTTATGTTGTGACTGTTTATTATTTTGACACTTTTCTTCCCGTTAAGTTGATATAAAAGACTTGATAAATTGTCCAGATTAGAATCGGTGCTCGATTTAACAAAACATGCAGACTGCAGTGGGTTGGGTACTGTACCTTTGTTCAATCTGAACTCATCGGACAGTGTCTACACACCATCTCTCTGATGTACGTAGGGACGCGCCATCTTGGATTTTGGGACTACTTTTAGCAACAAGATGGCGGCCCCCATGGTCATTCTCAAATATTTTCTATTTTTTTAACATAATTGTTGCTGTTTTAATGTAACTTGAGCTTTTAATCTCTGCAATGAAACTTGAACGCATTGTTCGAACGGCGCCATGTTTGTTTACTATCCGAAAGAACTATATTTTAGCGTAGGCGTTTTGGGTTAGACATATCCTTCCACCAGATACATCCGAGGCACGATCGCCGATTAGGCGGAATTGGCCGAGTAGTTCCGATTGTACCTTTGTTGGCGTAGGTTTTTTGACATATTTTGCAAATCACTTTAGACATGTCCAGGTTTTCCTTCACAGGCGGACCTGCATTTAATTTCTGGAATTCAAAATAGTCCTAAACCTTTGAGACTGTCTTCCCAGGGTAGGGAAATATGTTTTTCTCATGTTCACATTCGTTTGACGACACCGTGCAATTTTTGTCTTGTGAAAATTCGATGTAACCGAAACGGAACGGAAAAACTCGACCGACAAGTCTTATAGACTCTACCAGTAGTCCAGTACCAACGATAATCGAGTCGGACCGGGACAATCGATGTCGGCGACAAATCTGTTAAAGGTCGCCGACAATCGGATGTCGGCGATAATCGTAACATCACTAGCAAACACATCCATTCCATCTGATTAGGAGCTACACTGTTCATTTCTTGGTCAGAAATAACGAAATGAATCGAAAAGCAAACCGTGTAGATCCTAATAAAAAAGCATTGATGTGTCAGCTGATCTGGATCTACACTGTTCGCCTATGGAACACAGCCATATCCTATTGAGTAAGGGGAATATCAGCAAGAACACAATGGCAGGAATAAAAGAAACAGAACAAGCTTGAATTCTTTTTTCGAGATTTCCCTACTCGCCCTACTAGCCTGGTACTAGCTAGATGGTTAATTGAGAAAACTTTGACTATTATCTCCTTTTTTTATTTCATTTCGTTTTCTTTTTTTCCGATATGCTGAACCTATAATCTGGGAGATGAGGGATTTAAAATGCATATCAGTAAGGTACCTGCAGGAGTTGATTTTCTTGGAGGTATTTACGATTGTGGTATAAGTGACATTAGAATATTTAACAGAGCATAGGGATGTGAGCCAGTCTATTTCCCTACAAGCGTTCATCAACCTCTAGAAATAGGCTTTCCTTCATATCTGCACACATTTCTACACGCGTGCAACCAGTGTACATCCAGATCAGCTGGAACACTTAAATCAGAAATAACCAGATGAATGAAAAAAGCAAACATTCCAGATCCTGATCAGATGGCATGGATGTGCCTGGTGATCTGGATCTACACTGTTTGCGCAGGCAATGAAACTTTTATATAAAGATAAGGATTTAACCCATATTGCCATCTTACTAAGGAGGTATTCAAAGCTATCTATCACCAAGCACGATGAGCTCTGCTGTAGTTATCATTTTCAACAGTTTGTAGACCTTTTTTTTAACCCTTTCCTACATATGAACACCTTTTATCGCATGTGCAACCATTGTAGATCCATTACAGCCAGCACTGCTGTGCAAATTTTGGAAGGATCTGCATTGTTTGTTATTTGGTCAGAAATAACCATATCAATCAAAAAGTGAAGATCTTGATCTAATGGCACGGATGTGCAGGCTGACTGGATCTACACACTTCACCCATGCCATGATTGCATATATATGGAGGAAAGGGAAAGTGGTTCAAACGAGGAGACATTAATAATGCCGACCACCTTGCCATTTATTAGCGTCAAAATTACTTATTCACAACAGTGATTAGCAGTACAGTAACACGCATTGTTTGTTTACTTGGAAATATATTTGTTTATATAAAATATATAAAACCACTTAAAATCCATTTACTGATTTGCATTTCTTTGTATTTTAACTAAATCTTATTATGAGTTATTTAAACGTTTATTTTTTTTTATTAATTTCTATAGGTCGACCAAGCTATAGGTCGACCAAGCTAAATTGGCGATGTTTACAATTATTTATAGAATGTAAACACGGGTTTAGGCAAATTTACGTGTTAAAAGTACTATTTTGCCTATTTATATCACATCGCCCTGATAGCTCAGTGGCTAACGAGTCCGGCTGCCATAGGCCCTAACGTTTTTTTGACACAGGTTCGATTCACACTGACACACGGCTTTTAAGGAAATATTTAAGATCTAGATGTATATTTTTTTAAGTTTTACTGCAGTCATTTCAAAGTATTATATGCATTTTGCTTCGGTTAATTTTATCGCGGAAATAATTATTGTGTAAAAAATATTTAAAAAAAAATTAACAAAAAAACATGTTTCGAACCTACAACCTATAACAGCTTTTCTACCATTGCATTTTAAAGTGTTTACAAGACTGCGTCTTAGACCACTCGCCTAATGGGACAAGTATTGGGAGCTTTACGCTTTGTATTTTTTACAACGATTACGATATTATTTCATTGTTTTCATGTAACGTCAATGTAAACACGCCAATGTAAACATTGCCAAATTACCGTTTTCTGATAATAAATTGGCGATGTTTACAATTAATAATAGAATGTAAACACGAGTTAAGGCAATTTTACGCGTTAAAAGTACTATTTTGCCTGTTTATATCACATCGTCCTGATAGCTCAGTGGTTAACGCGTCCGGCTGCCATCGGCCGAACTTTTTTCGGCACGGGTTCGATTCACACTGACACACGGCTTTTAATAAAATATTTAAGATTTATTTTTTTTTTAAGTTTTACTGTAGTCATTTTAAAGCATTATAATATGTATTTTGCTTCGATTAATTTTATCGCGGAAATAATTATTGTGTAAAAATATATTTTAAAAAAATGTGAACAAAAACATGTTTCGAACCTATAACAGCGAAGTTAACATTGCTTTTTTAAATGTTTAAATGACTGCGTCTTAGACCACTCGGCTAATGGGACAAGTATTGGGAGCCTTACGCTTTGTATAAAACAACGATCAAATATTATTTCATTGTTTACAGGTAACGTCAATGGGTTCCAAGGGTTGTCATCGCCGGGGGTGGCAATGTTGGATAAGCTCCCATTGCTTAAAAGTGCTCCCAATGGCTTGCGTAAAATATAGCCTCTGACTACCAAGTCCAGCTACTGGCCTGCACGCGTGGCTTGTAACTAGCCCGGCGGACCTGCTACTACTAACAGGAGAAGGGGCGAAGGCGGACCTGTGGCGCCATAACCACTGCTTCGGGTAGATGGAGCTCGTTAGCCAGGGAAGGCAGTCTGTCTAGGAGAAGGAAAACTCTTATTCCAAACCAAGGGAGACAACCCTTCCAAAAAACACCACTGCCTTGTGGTCAGTCGTTGGGTCGACAAAGGCTTTGGGAGAGGTAACCCTAATCAACCTAGAGAGTTAAAATCGGAGATGCTGGGCCATTGGCACTCTCTAACAAACCATGGCATCACGTAACTACGCTATGACTACACGATCAAATGGTATTCATCGATGTGGTGCTGGATCTTTGGAATCCCTCCAGGGAGATACAGTGCCGGGCTCTGAGTCTCGACAGAGTCCACCCTAAGCTACTGGGGGTCACTCCTTCTATACCACAACTTTCATCGCGGATGCTGGAGTGGTCGTGTAGAGCGAACGCCAAGAAGAAGAAGAAGGTAACGTCAATGTAAACACGCCAATGTAAATATTGCCAAATTATTATTGGACAGAGGTAATTTGGCAATGTTTACATTGGCGTGTTTACATTGGCGTTACATGAAAACAACGAATTTATATTTTAATCGTTGTTTTATACAAAGCGTGAGATTCTAATACTTGCTCCATTAGCCGAGTGGTCTAAGACGCAGTCAACATGTAATGCAAATGTAGCAACGCTGTTACAAGTTGAAGGTTCGAAACTTGTTTGTTTTTTTACTTTTTTTTTACATTTTTTTTACACAGTAATTATTTCCACGATGAAATGAATGGAAGCAAAATATATAAATTAACATGAAATAACTGCGATAAAATTTAAACAATATAAATCTAAAATGTTTCCTTAAAACCTGTGTGTCAGTGTGAATCGAACCCGTGTCGAAAAAAATTAGTCCTATGCCAGCCAGACGCGTTAACCAGTGTGCTATCGAGGAGGTGGGATGTAGAATTGCAAAATTTATTTTTAACGCGTAACTTTGTCTTAACCCGTGTTTACATTCTATTAATATTTGTAAACATCGCCAATTTAGCTTGATCGACCTATAACATTTACACAATTTACTCATAAAAGTCTAAATTACAATTATTTGATTACCTCCCTTTATTTTTAAATTTAAAGACAATTCTACAACTTTTTTTTCACTTTGTGCTACAATTACCTCTTTAAGTATACATGTAGGTTATTGTTCATTTAGAGGCTTGTATGAAAATTAAACGGTCAGGCCCAGTGCAGCTGGGCGCCCATTTAATTTTTAGCCGGCGGCTATATAGCCGCAGGCTAAAGAAACCGCAATTCGAAATCACAGACCTTTCAGCAGGTGCGCTCAAATGAAAAAGTCGAAGTACAGCTTCTGGTAGACGTCAGAAAAGAGTTCCAAAAGCAATCATAGAAAATCAGTTGTTAACGATCATTTAAATTGATTGCTTTTAAAGAATAATCAGTAAAACTCTTACTCAATGAAAGCAACGAAGGCGTACTGATAATATCGATATATATAATCAAATAAACTGCGTATGTGTAATACAATCAAAATGACGCAATATGGCGGGTGAATAGAATTACCGAAAACTACCCCAAAACACCGACTAAGACCAACATAACCGAAAACACCGAAAAAGACAGAAACGAGTACCCAAAAACATTATTTTTGTACCCAATACCACTTTTAAAATAAATAGCATTTATGTTTAAATTCAATTTTTAATCATATTCGGTCCCTTTTTCGGTCTTATTCGGTTATTTGGTTGTTTTCGGTGATTCTATGCACCGTCAAATGGCAATATTCTGAACGCAGTCACATTGCAAAAATGTTGAAGTGTTTCAGTATTTTGAGGGATTTATTTTTGATTTATTCAAAATATATAATGTGTCGACAGTTTTACGTTTTGTTACGTAAGACGTATGGGGTTTAGCCCAAACTACACACACCTCCAGTGATCTCCCCTCAATTGTGTTTACCTAAAACATTAAACATTTTCGAAGATTTTGTTTCAACAAAAAGAGCGCTCTATGGGCTGTCTAGCTAATGTTTTGTGCGAATTTTAATTGTGAAAATCATGAAAATGATGCCAAATGTGTTTTTTTTTTTGGAAGTGGAATTAACTTGACTCCGCGAAATCCTGGAAGGATTACAAAATTTAAACACAAACATCGACAAAAATTTATTACAGACACTGTGTAATTTCCGAAAGGTCAGGAAGAGTTTTGAAACTGTTTCAACTGTATTCCTAAAATTGCATGAGGGCAGTCATTGTATGCATAAATGTGCAATCAACTTTACTATAAAAGTTTGGCATATTTTGCATTTGATGATTTGTATCAACCAGCTGCATGAACACACATCTGAATATTGTTTACATTTTCTGGTGAGGATGTAAAGATAGACACTTCAACTTCAACATGTTCAAGCACTTTGGAAAACAATGTTCCGTATCACACCGGCAATTACACCATCCAGATTTACAGGTCTTTACAAGGTAAATAGTTTTATTTGTTTGCAAGAATAGCTGAAATTAGCTTCCTAAGCTTCAATGATATGCAGACAATATGGCCGGGTGATTTGGCCCAGATTAATGAACTAAACAGATGGGACATGCAGACTATAAGGCCTGCAGTCAGAGACAAACGGCCAAGCTTTAAGACCGCCCAGATATATTTAGTAGGTCCCAGATATGAAATGAATCATGCAGCACCTTCAATTTTGGAAAAGCTTTTGTTGCTCAAAATTGTTGAAATTTATTTGATTTATCAATACTACCACATAGCCTAGGGAAACCAGTATTTTTAATGTTAAAATTACCTAGTTTTCCCAAGGTAACCAAAAAAACAATCTCACTTTTTTAAGACAAATTTATATCAGTGTAGAATAAACTTGCAAATTAACCACTGACTTGATTTCCCACCTCAGGGGTTTCAATTATCAATAGATCTGTATGCAGATTCTTGCATTTTGACGTAAGCAACTAAGTTTTTTCCCACATTTGACCCCACCATATTCTGAGCTTGGGAAAAAACATATTTAAAATAAAATATAATTCTTATCCAGGGTTCCTCTATGTGCTAAATCTGAAAAGTCATTTTCACCTCATTTTAGTGGATTCACAATCAGCCAAAAGTAAAGGGTTAAAATGCAATAGACATGTGCACAATATTAATCACTATTATTGCAAAAATTGACCACTTAATTATTTAAATTCTCCAACATCAAAATGACCCCAAACTCAAAATGGTGGGGATGTTAAATTTGAAAAAAATATGCTTGCATCAAAATGCAAGAATCTGCATCTAATGTCCCTGAATTATATCTTCTTATAAATTTTTTTTTTAGTTAAATTAATATGGCATATAAAGTGTTAATATTTCTGACTAGCAATATATTATCGCATTGACTTAGTTAGTAACTGAAATAGCTTTATGAAGTAGAGTAATTTCTGAAATAGATTCTAGTTGAAGATGATAATATTCATTAAGAAAGATTGTTCATTCTAAGGGGCATAACAAAAAATGATTGATATACAGCCCCTTTCAGCCATATACAATGTATATGCCTTTATCACATGTGCATCTAGTGTAGATCCGGATCAGACTAAATATTTGTGTCATCTGATCAGGACCTACACTGGTCACATCTTGTTTAGAAATAACCTTATGAATCTTAAATTGAACAGTGCAGATCCTGATCAAACAGCACAGAGATGCAGGGTGATCTAATTCTACACTGCCCATGCCATAAATTTAAGGTTCATATTAATTGGAGTTAAGGGTTAAAGTTAGAAATGAATTTTCTGTGCAAAACACAAGTATTCCATGTTTTATGTCTAATTTTTCCATGTTAGTAGACATAAATTATTATGCATAAGTATAAAGGGGCCTACATGGATACAGCTTTTATTCCTTGTTTGACAAGGTTAGACCATATCAACTTTCATATCAGTGGAGGCTGGTCATTGGAGTCTGTTCATGTTTAGATCTTTTAGATACATGTACTTTCTGATCAAGCAGGGATTTCAGTTGCTTTTGAAAACCAGGTGCCATTTGACCCCTGATGAGATTTTCAATGGGTCAAAACCTGATCTTCACAAGTCATATCTTGTATTAAGTGATACTTACACATGTATTACTTAAAATTAATTTGCAAGACTTAATTAAGTGCTAACTTCATATTAAAAATGCAATTTCCTAAATACTTATCCTCATTATTGCAAAAATAAATCACTTTTTAAAAGTTTTTGTGCATCAAAATTACCCCAAACTCAAAATTAGGTGGGGTCAAAAGTGGAAAAAATATCAAATTTGTTTGCATTAAGATGCAAGAATCTGCATCAATTGAAATCACTGGATCAAGAATCAAAGTGTGTGGATTCAGATCAGATGTATGCCTCACATGCATTAAAAAGTCTAAATAGAGTTCACAGATAACAGTGGGGGGGGGGGGGGGGAGAGAATGTCTGTTAAGGGCTGTGCTAATGAAATGAATATAAAGAGCCCCTTTATCTAATTTATTAGGTTGGACACCATTAAAATATGATTACATTAACATAATGCTGACTCCCTGTGAAACATTGTTATACATAAAACCAAGATCAAATAGCCTTTCACAGGGTCCCTGACTCCCTGTGTAATTACTTTGAAAGTGGAAATAATAAAGAGAAATACAAAGAAAAGAAATAAGTTATAATAATATAAGAAATAAATATAATTTTGCTAACCCAACAATTTTCATACTTTAATTGACACAAAACATTTGTGCCTCTTTCATTTACTAAATGAAATTATAAGGCATTGGCATTGCCCTAAGTTGTGATATATTGCTATAAAGAATGGATATAAAATTATATTACCCTCGTCAAGTTCAACTACTGTTAAGCATCCTGACATGCACTCCACTGTTTGGAATGAATGTAAAATTGGTACTTGTGTAAATATTGAGTTGCATTACAACCATGGCTAGGCATTCTAGACAGTGATGCATTTGATTCTGATATTGCTTGATCAAACATGACCTGTAATATTTTGTATTTGTCCAGTTCGATTGCTTTTAATGTTCCTTTTTTTCATTTATTTCAGTAGTTCTCCTCAAATTACTTTTTAGCTCATCTGTCAAATAGTGACAGGGTGAACTTTTGTACTCACCTTTTGTCCTGCGTCCATTCACAATTGTTGTCAGTCCTCTAGCTGCTTAATTTTTATCAGATCTTCTTCAAACTTGGTCAGAATGTTTATCTCAATGATATCTAGGTCGGATTAAAAACTGGGTCATGTGACCTTGAAAACTAGGTCACCAGGTCAAATTATAGAAAAACCTTGTCTGCAGTCAAGAGGTCTTAATTTTGGTCAGATCTTCTTCAAGCTTGGTCAAAATGTTTATCTCAATGATATCTAGGTCAATTTCGCAACTGGCTCATGTGATCTTGAAAACTAGATCATTAGGTCAAGTTATAAGAAAAGCTTGTATGCTTTTGAGTGGTCTTAATTTTGGTCTGATATTCACTTCCATTACCATAACATCTTAGTTCCTTTCTTGAAATTGCAATCTTGCATTATGGATTCCGGAGTTAAGTGCCAAAATAAACTATTTAGACATGTCTGCATTTTTTCGTTATTTCGTCTTTTCGCGTGGCGTTTTTTCGTTATTTCGTCTTTTCGCGTGGCGTTTTTTCGTTATTTCGTCTTTTTGCTTGGCGTTATTTCGCGGCGAAATAACGAAAAAACGAAATGGCATAAATCAGCCACCATAAACAGACGTGTCTACGGAGTAAAGGGTTAACATTTTAAGAAGTTGATCATCAGCCAAAAAGTCAACGCTCAAATCAATATTCAAATGATTTCCTTTACCTCTCTCTTTGTAAGTCACGCCTACTTCCACGCTTAAAAGATCGTAAGCGAACAATACATGTTCGTCATTAAATGTTCGAACAATAATCGTGAGAAAATTGTCCTATAATAAAACATTTCCGACGCGCAACATTATTAGAATTAAGATTCGAAATATTTGAAAAATACTGAATGGCAATCGGCTCAAAAAAAATTTCAACCATTATTTATATATAATGGTTGAAATTATTTTTGAGCCAATGACAATGCAGTATTTTTCAAATATTTCGAACCTTAATTCTCATAAAGTCGCGCGTCTGAAATGTGTTTATTATAGGTCGATTTCCTCCATAATATTGTTCGAACAGTTATTGATAAACATGTATAGTTCGTCGACGATCTTCTACAGTGTTCAAGGAGGCGTGACTTAGAAAGTCTGAAAAAGAAAAATCTTATAAACATTTTTGCATTTGACTTGTTTGGCTTATGATAATTTTCTTAAATTTCTTAACTCTTTATTTCATATATACGTTTGTTATCACATAGGCGACCAGTTTAGATGAAGATCACCTATTAAATCAATGTCATCTGATCAGTATTTTACACTTTTTTGTCACAAATAACCTAGTAAATCTCAAAGGGAGAAGTGTCGGTCGTGATCAGACTACACGGATGAGCCCTTCGATCCGGAAATAAAATATTTTACCATGCTATAAAATTTTTCTTAATGAATAAAGGGGAAAATGGAACTTCCACGGTTGAAACCTTGTTACTTAAAGCAATGATAAACTACTACACAGTTTATTTTTCTCTGAGAATCAGTAATGTTCACATGGTGTTTTCAGATATAGAAATTTCATAATTTACTTTCTAAAATATTCTCACAGTATGTTTTCGGGGCCATTGAATGCAAAACTACTTTCACCTTGACTTCTGATTTTTGCATACCCATATATGGTTATTTCGGCGGCGACGGTTTTGTCAGTTACAAAAATAATTTCGACCATTATGTACGTTATAGTTTATTTTGAATCATGTCATGAACTCATACTTTTTCATATTTCATTGGCCTGGTGATCAAATCATTATTGAAATTAAATGTTTTGTTTTAACTGAAATTAATTACATGTACATCCGAATGCATTGAATAAGTAAATATTTTACCTATCACGACATCGACGTTAATTGATTATTAAATAGTGGCATTTGCTTGTCAACAAGTTCCCACTTTGAAGATGAAGAAGCCGCGCGTTTTGTTTGGCCGCGGCAAGTTTCACACTTCGACCTATATATTTTAGCCGGCGGGTTCCAAATTTACTTCGACTTATAAAAAGATTGCTTAAGGCGAATTCGAGTAATATTATATGTAGAATAAACACATTTTAAGGGGACCGTAAAATTAATTCGAGATAGTCGATGTTTCGTCTTAAGCGAGTTTGATACAACGAGAGTGAACTGTACATTTTATAAAGCTAGTTTACAGTGATCTATTTCGTAAGTCAATAATAAAAAACAAAATTGTCCATAGTGAAAACTTAAATGAGCGTGGTCCCCATGAAGAAAATATTTACGCTGAACATTTCTATATTATTGCACACATTGATAATGAGTTGTTGCGGTTGTTGCGTTTCAGTTTTTAGTGTTCATTTCATGAACATAATACAGTATTTAATTCTGTTCATGCAAGTATGAACAAATATAAACTGCTTGTATAGTTTTAATGGTTGAACTGGAATAAAGTGAACTCGTACACACAATATATTGAATAGACTGTGTCTGCAAAGCCATATCCTGTGAACAAAGACCACCTATCAACAAAGACCACTTTCATTTGTTTCGATGAGTGGTCTTTGTTCACAGGTTTGACTGTAGTTTGTATTGCAATTTGTAAAAGGAATAGTAGGTATAAAGTTGAAACGTTTATATACTTTGAAATGCAACTGGCATAATATCACATACAGAAGCTAAATTAGTATGGGCTGAACACGAATTGATGTGGAGGAAAAATAAATATAACATCTGAGTAACATTTCAAATTATAGCTTAATGTGTAGTGTAAGAAAACTAGATGGGGTATCAGTGGAATACTTGTGTCGCCCTCTGGTACTATGTCGGAATGAAAATGCAGGTTCAAAAAGTGACCTTAAGAAATTGGCATCGTCAGTAGTATGTTGTCATGAGCAATATCATTTGAAAGTTTGGTAAAGAAATATTTAGATATGGCAAAGCCGCATGAGGTTTTTGGTGTAAAAATCCATGTACAAGAAGGGGCATGACTCCATCTAATGTGACCTTGACCAAAATAATTTGACATCATCTCAAGCGTGTTGTCATAAGCAATGTAATTAAAAAGTTTAACAAAGAAGTATACAGAGATTGCAAAGTTGTAGCCAACGTTCAGTTTTCATGTCAAAATCAAAGTACAAAAAGAGGCATAACTCGATCAAATGTCACCTTGGCGTAAAGAATGTAGTATCATCAAGAGCGAATTGTCATAAGCAATATAATTTGAAAGTTTGATGAAGAAGTAATGAGAAATGGCAAAGTTATAGCCAACGTTGAGTTTTTGTGACAAAATCCAAGTACAAAAAGTGTCATAACTCCATCAAATGTGACCATGACCTAAACATGCGGTTTTATGACCAGCATGTTGTCATAAGCAATATAATAATATAAGTTTGATTAAGAGATATTAAAAAATTGCAAAATTACAGCCAACGTTATGTTATAGCCGACGGTCAAATTTAAAAGTGATAAACTATGATACACCTATTCAAATGACGACCTCTTCATGTTCATTAATATAACCCGGATAAGTTGTATAACTCTGAATCAGTTCAATTTCACCCAGAAATGTAACGTTTGCTAGATCATGTGTTACATTAATATTGTGAACAGTTCTATTTTTATCTCACTCGTCTGAAATTATCTGCAAATATGCACATGGAAAAGGTTTGAGTTATATGAAAATAAATATTGTTGCAGGGCTAGGCGCTGTCGCCGTGACGGTGCGGGTTCGCTCCCAGCTAGAGGCACTATCTTTTGAAATTCACAGTAGCGCTATTGTGCAGTGTGGCGGCCGTAAAAAGTCTCCCAGTACATATTTTCAGTACTGTTATCAGTAAAATAACCCGTTACCGATGTCATTCAAGGATCGTTACGTATATCAGGGCTATCCGATCAACCTTTTTTGGGGTTGTCCCGGTTAGCTCAGTTGGTTGCGTCGCGGGAATTGCAGGGCTAGGCGCTGTCGCCGTGACGGTGCGGGTTCGCTCCCAGCTAGAGGCACTATCATTTATAAGGTTGAACAAGACTGATTGCAATCGCAAACTCTCAACCATTGTGCTCCCAATCGATTTGATTCGTTTTAATCTATTATATTTTTCTCTTAATTATTAGAAATCGTCCTGTTTGTAGTTTAGTTGCAATGAAAACATTTCTTGAAAAGAAACGAAAGCAATTTCATTCCTATATCATGTTTAATAGAGTCGGACTAGTGCCAGAACAACGGATGTATTTTGGTGTAATGTATATGCGATATCTCGTAAAAAAGGGTCTGGTCTGTCAGAGGTTAATTATTATATCCTTTTTAAAAAAAACAAAACAGGCCGAATATATTGACATAAAAGTCATTTTAGAAGTGCTATAAACATAATCCGTAAGTTATCGTAACTAGCGACCTTCATGGGAATGGGATAAACTTTTGTGAACCAATAAATAAAATAACCCATAGAGTTACTGCTTATTTCGATTTGAAACTTCTGTCACACTAGGACGGCGTTCCCGCGGCGTTCTCAAAATATTCCGAAACTCCGTAAAACGCTGTGGGAACGCCGTAGGAACGCCGTAGCTTCGCCATAAAACGCTGTGCAATCGCTTAGAACGTCGAGTGACGGCGTTTGTGTTTTGTTGCAAATTACAAACGCCGTGAGATCGCCATTCTTGTGAAAACGCTGTAGGAACGCCGTGCAATCGCCGTAGGAACGCCGTACGATCGTCCAGAGCGCCGCGAGATCGCCGTGAGCACGCCGTGAGAAAGTGACAGTAGTTTTAGATATTGGCTAGAACGCCGCGGGAACGCCGTCTTAGTGTGACAGTAGTTTTAGATATTGGCTTGCAACCATAACTTTAAACAGCTGGCGCGGCGTCCTTTCGAAGTAGCGGGAAACGTTTATTGACAGAACGCTAACCCTAACCCTGCAACATTGTGGAGATGATTGGTGGGGTTAAGTTATTTCACCAAGACAACTTGTACTTGTGTGTTGATTTGAGAACCTGTTGGGGCAAGTGTGAGGTTGATGCACCCTAGAACCTGGTTTAAACCCCCCAGTAACAATTTGATTTGCCTCTGACCGTTCCAAGGCGGTAACCCCTCGGGTTCATTTTTGTTAATTGTTTGTGGTGTCCTTTTTGAAACTGATCATTGTATTAACCATGCTCTCTCTCCCTGTACCATTCAAATCTTTAGAAAATGAAATTTTCAGTTCAATCAGAATCAACCCACGGCGATAAAAAATGATTGACAGCTAAAACTTACTAGGAAGTTGAACGCAGCGTCTTCTGATTTGATAAATCAAAGAGTTTCAACAGGAGTCGCATGATATAAAACGTTATTGGCGTCTTTTGTTATTGCAGTGTAACAGGTATTTATAGACGTCGCTCGCTGGTTCAAAATCTAATTGAAATCGAAATTTGTAGTATAATACTTGGTTCAAACCATGTGAACTTCTACAAAAAAATAAAATAAATAACTCTTCCTAATGTTGATCCTCATCGTTATTACCCATGTCTATGTTAAATTGTTAGCATTTTCTTTGTTAGAGCTGGATTGGATAATAACACAGAAAATGTTTTACAAGATAGTACTTAGTAATTGACTAAAAACTCCTTTTACTAAATCGATAACGACACTTAACCGGTAGAAAATATGAGCGCTGAATGTAAGGTAGTGTTATCAAACTATTTACTTTTAATTTTGCTTTTTTCATTTATTTGAACAATATTTTTCTTTGTTTTTTTCATAATTGGCAGGCAGTAAATTTCTTCTGCCTACGTGTACATTATCTAATTACGGAGCCCGAAAAGACACATTTACCATGCTTTATATAGGTATTGTTTTGTTTAAACGATTCTTTTGCTTGATAGTGATATAAACCATTATCATTGATCTTTGTGTGAAATTAATATTTTCTCTTAAAAATTAAAAAAAAATCTATATTTAATAGAGATAATTCATTTCTTACCTTCTGTATGGATACAGATAGATTGTTTTCCCATAGACGCACCTAAACCTAGAAGAATTTTAATGATGCTGTAACATACCTCGCCGGGTTAGCTCAGATTCTGAGAGAAATTTGATTCTGAGAGATAATGGTTTAAGACCCGCCTGCTGGGGTTCTGCTTTTCCTAGAAATTAAGTCCGAGTCTAAAGGTCGACTGTAGGTTTATTTAGAGTCCGTTATAATGTAACGTTGATATGAAAGACAACGAGATAACACATCATTTTCTTAGTAACAAAATATTAGATCAGCAACAAGAATTGCAAGATGGACAGATCCGATTTTCTAAATATGAAGCGTCCCTTTTTAGAAACATCCAAAGTTGTAGTTTTACAAACAAGGATAAGTCTAGATACAGCAATTAGATCAAAGTACTGAAAGTAAACAAAACCAGCGAAACGGTTTTGCTTATTGCTGTCTTTCCTGCAGAAAAAAAAAACAGTTCCACGCGCAGAAAACGTTTCTTTCTCTAGCACTCGTATTTATTTCTAAATGACGCTGATTAGGTTTTCACTAATTAAATTATAAGTAAATGTAGCTTGTGCAAATAATATCTGGTTAAAGGGAACTCCTGTAATGTCTGGTGTTAGCTTTAAAAAAAATTAAAATGAGTTTTTAGCTCTGGAAGAAAATAAATATGAAAATATTACCGACTCGGTATATTCATGGGCGAGAACATGGAGATCGTAATACTAAGTTAGGCTCGCAATCTTCAAGAGAGAATAGACACGTGTGTTATATGTTCCAGTTTCCTACACATGAGGGTCGCCAGGCAAAAACGTCCGTTATAATTATCATTTCACAAAATGACTTTTTTACGAAAAATATTAAACTACATCTCTCATATTGAAAATGGATTACATAACAGATTATGTTAATGCAAAATTGTTGACGTATTTCAAATGTAAAAATATACGCAATGAAACGACAACGTCAAGATAAAGGTCGTGCGTTAAGACGTCATCAGTATTTAAGCTGCAGAAATTAACGTGATAAAGCATCAAGTTCAAAGTTTTATTAGGCATAAACAATAACAGGTTTTTGCCCTTAACAATGGTGTATTTTTACATTCATTATACAATCCAACACATTAATAGTAGTAGAACACATGTTCATAGCAACATAGAACAGAACAGAACAGAACTTTTATTTCAGACTTATGCATCAAAGCATCTCGTCATACAAAATGTATATCACAAAAACAAAACTTGGATGTGATCAACGTTAACATAAAGGTAAATGTTGACAATTGTTTACATAGTTATAAGTGTTATTTTATATCCATATAGTTATGTACTCTAAAATGGAGAATGTTCATAATTAACAATATTCTGAGAGGTTCAAAAGAAAAATGGTTTAAGTATATAATTATTTAGTAATTCTATGGAAGTGTATCTGGCTTGCAACTAAAACAGTGATATTTCAATTGAAAACAAATTATACAAGATCATTAATAATCAAATTGCGTCTACTATTTACCTCTAACAAGTATTTGCATAAGTTAACAACAACTGACTTATCACTATTAACAAGTTCAATTAACTTAAACATACTGGGTCTACGGTAAAAATATTTCTTAATATACTTTGATCTGATATCACTGAAACAATTACAAATAAAAACAAAAATGATAATCATCTTCAACTTCCTGTGTGTTACATAACAGACATATTCGTGCATTCCTCGGCAGTCTGTTTAGGCCGTATCGTCCTGTTTCAATACGTAAACTGTGCGCTGATAGGCCTACACGTATTTTGGTAAGACATTTACGATTCGTCTTATTAAATAAAATATTCAAATATTCAGACATTCCAAATGTGTTATGTAAATGCGAATTCAAAATGTTCAATTTTGTACTGTTAGTGATATCAGCACGCCACTTTTGAAGAAAACTATCAATGAGTCGTTGCTTAAAAATTGGTATAAATACTTTAACGTTGTAATTATCTGGGTGTAGCCAATCTTCTAAAAAACCGTTTACGCACAATAATGCTTTAATATTAGTTTTGTGTCCGAGATCGCATAATTCCGCTGATTTTCTGTAGACAGTATTGAGTAAAATATTATTAGAATTACGTGCCTTAAACCAGTATTTAACTATTTGCACGTATCTGTTAATATACATAGGGTAACGACCTAATTCTCCGTAGACCGCGGCGCTACACGTGCTTTGCTTGACGCCTTAAAGCGTTTTGCAAAATTTAAGTTAAATCCGTTCTAATTCTTTTGATTTTGTAAATCCCCAGACTGGACATGCATAATTAATATAGAACCAACAAATGCGTCAAACAGCTGTAGCGCCATTTAAGGGAGCACGTCGTATTGATTAATATTTTTGCTTAACACGTGCATGGCTTTTAGAGCTTTGCCAACTACATATTGACTATTTAAGACAAAAGTTCCTGTGTAATTAAATACGAAACCTAAATCATTGAAGTTATCAACTACCTCGAGGCTTTTGTTGTTGTACTACCAAGTTTCATTTTGTCTAATTGGGCCTCTTTTACGAAATACAACCACTTTTTTTGGCTGTGTTTACTTTTAAACCCCATTTTTGACAATAATCATATAGGTGGTCTAAACTTCTTTGCAAATTTTCTACTGAATTTCCTAATATTACCATATCATTTGCAAACAAGAGTATCATAATACATAAATCATAGAGCGAAATTCCACAATTAATATTTTTCTGCAAATACAGTTCTAAATCTTCTAAAAAGAGAGCAAATAATACTGGCGAATTGTTTTGTCCTTGTCTTAAACCAATTGAAATATCGAAAAAAATCAGATAATGCGTTACAATGTTTGACACATGATTTAACTACCGAATACATTGCCGCAGTCGAAAAATTCGAAGAATTTTTCCATCTAATCCCATCTTAAAAAGCTTATACCATAAAGCATTTCTGTAAACGGAATCGAATGCACACGGCAATCTTAACGAAATCAAGGCAGTTACAACTAAATTATGAAGAACGAATAGTGCATCTTCTGTGCTTGCCCCTTTCCGAAAACCGAATTGTGCACCAGATAACAAGTTATTTTCATCGAACCAGTTTTCTACCCTTTTAGTGAGAATGCGTGTAAATATTTTTCCTAAGCTACTTACTAACTTACTAAGGTAATACCCCTGTAATTATTTGGGTCATTAATGTCGCCTTATTTATGTATAGGCACTTTAAAACCGTAAGGCAACGACAAAGGGAAATAGCTGCCGTCGAGTACAACGTTAAACATATCAGTCAGGTGACCAACTAAAATATCAATCGTTTCAAGAAAGAACTCGTTTAGTAGGTTATCTATCGGACATGATGATTTATTACGTTTAATACCTTTTACCGCTGACCTAACTTCATCATGAGTTATTGCAACATTGAGTGATTCGAATATAGGGTCGTCGATATTAAAATCCGACTCGTTGGCGAAATTTTCTATTTCTTCGATTTTAGTCGATCTTATATAATTAAGTAAACTGGCAAAATATTCCTTAAATATACCAGTATCTATATCCACCGAGCTAATACCATTTTTAGTCTTAAAATGACTCCAAAATTCTCTTGGCCTTTTATTCCGCAAGTCAGATATAGATTTATATAATTATATAATAGGAGTTAAAGCATGATATACATAATTACTAACTTAACGTTACATGGGTAATTTATATTTTGTTTTCTTATATCTATATACTTTATTGGGTTCAAAGTAATATACATTTATTATTGAACAGAGGTATTATTGGACAGAGGTAATTTGGCAATGTTTACATTGGCGTGTTTACATTGGCTCCCAACACTCGCCCCATTAGCCGAGTGGTCTAAGACGCAGTCAATAAAAATACGTTGAAATGCAATGGTAGAAACGGTATGATAGGTTGCAGGTTCGAAACATGTTTTTTTAATAACTTTTTAAAACTATTTACACAATAATTATTTCCTCGAGATAATCGATGTGATAAAATAAATTGAAGCAAAAAATATAAGATACGAAATAACTGCAATAAAACTTAAAAAATAGAAATCGAAATATATCTCTGAATTCCGTGAATGATTCGAACTCGTGTCGAAAAAAAGATATGTCATTGCTAACCGGGCGCGTTTACCACTGCGCTATCGAGGCGATATAATGTGATTTTGCAAAATAATACTGGTAAGTTCTAAATTTCCCTAAACCAGTATTTACATTCTATTAATAATTGCAAACAACGCCAATTTACCTCGGTCGACCTATACATCAATAGTATAAATATTTGTTTTGTTTATTACTTACTTAGAAAAACAACCAGCAAAACAAAACAAAAACGCTGAGTCAGTGTCTCAAGTAATGGTGTCTTTCCGAAGAAATCGTTATTAACTGTCGAGAGTTTCCTAGTAGCCATGACATCAAAATGCGCTTTTCTTGGTAGTTAAGCGATGTTTGCGTCATTTAATTAAGAGAAACATTGAGTTACTTGATACATATACAATTTTTAGAGCAACGGCAATTATTCTTAAGTAGCAATTCTAAAGTAGTTTAAGTGAGAAGACATGAGTTCACGAAAAATGAGGAATATAATTTAAGATTAAACGGGAAAATAATTCTGTGATAATGTTCGCTCTGTCTGTCTGTCTGTCTCTCTCTCTCTCTCTCTGTCTCTCTCTGTCTCTCTCTCTCTCTCTCTCTCTCTCTCTGTCTCTCTCTCTCTCTCTCTCGCATTTGTTTGGGAATATTATTAAGGAACAATTATTATTTAGCGGTGATATTTCGTACAATTTACAATTTTCTTATATTTGACTCGCACATATTTTAAAATATAATCGACGTAGCGTTTTCAACACTTAACATAAATTATTTTGTGAAAACAAATATTGCAACAAAACGAAACACTATTTTTGAAAGTCATTATTTTGCAGCAAGTTCTCGACTACAGAATACGTATCTGGGATCTTTATTTGTTCAAATATATTTCTTAAGTGAATTCAGTTAACAGTTCTATACTTTGATATGACTATACCACGCCTGCGAAACGAACGAACACAGCACCGGCCTGAGCGCCCTTAAATGTTGGTTCGTATGGCTTCCGGTGCTGTGGTTTGTAGAGAGCATATATAAGAATATACACCGCTCCACCATCATTTTGTTGCAGTTTGCATCTCATTAATGCCCATCCAGCTTAAAAGATCGCCTTTTGGCCTTTGTACATGTAGAACGAACAATAACACATTCATTTGTCTCACCGTTACGTGTCGTGTAGGAGATATTTTCAATTATGTGCGATCAGCTTCTTCTTTTCTAGTCAGTAAAAAGAAAGCAACAACTGAAGAAGTATTTTCCTGGCGTACAGGCGTAACCTACTTGAAATATATTTTGTCTGCATTAAAAGTAGTTCTAGGAGGGTCGAACTACGTTTTTTAAATTTTTATTTTTCATCCGGTTCAAAACATTCGATTAAAAAACAAAGACACCTTCCTTTTGATTTGGTTGCTGTTCCCTACAAACCACAGCACCGGAAGCCATACGAACCAACATTTAAGGGCGCTCTGGCCGGTGCTGTGTTCGTTCGTTTCGCAAGCGTGTATACTAATGACAGATTCTTTCGGTAGGTTTGCCAACGGTTTTATTTCGGTGAAGTCGCAGTCACATTATCATAACGCAGTACAACACAATCATATTTTAGGTTTGGGGGTCTAAGTTGACTCAGAAATTGTATTTACTATAAGCAATCGAAACGGCAATATTGCAAAAAGTAAAATGTAAAACCCCGGGATAAAATATATTTTACAGAAACCGTTTATTTTATCAGAACTAAGCTCGGTTAATTAAGATCAAAATTCATTTGATTTATCCATTGATTGATTTTTTGTTATATTGGTATTCCCCTAAATCATATCACGAAATATCCGGGCATTTACGAATCATATATCTGAACTACGCCAATATTCTTGTGAAATCACTTTGACGTCATTTATTGCAGTGACGTATTTTTGTATCATAACAGACGTTCCTGCCTGGCGGACTTCACAGAAACAGTTGCTTAGAGACTGTGTATTGAGTATGGTCGGGGATATTTTGAAAATCAACGATGTTATCAAACGATATAAAACTAACGTGACCTCGTTCTGTCATTTCGACTGGGCACCAGGTCAGTATTAGTCTCCTTGTTTACCCCGCTGTTAGTTTTGCATCGGCCTTAATACTTGTTGTTTTTTTCACTATATGCTGTGTGGAAACACTCCTAAATTTTATGTTTAAGTATATTATTAAACCATAACTTTCTGTTTCAAATTAAGACTTTTCTCACTCAGCAAATTTACCCTTTATTTTTCGAAGCTGAAGGACACGGGCTGATAATTTCTACTATATTATTAACTTTTTTTATTTTTTTTCAGCTGTATCATCCTTATGGAAAAATTAAGCACTTGCTTTATTATAAATTTTTGATTTTGAAATAAGTCGCCTTGCACGAAAGAAAAAAAAAAACGAGTTAATTGCATGCTCGTTTTAATTAAGGTTTTTTTGTGTTCAGTGGTGGAAATCGATGTTACTTCCCAGGCCGCCTTGTCCCGCGTTGAGCACATAGCAAAACAAAACTCTGTACATTTTGAAACTAACCAAACGTTGATGTACAAAACAATATACCTTCAATGTGGCATTTTTAAATAAATACCAATATATTAAATGAAGGAGTTTGTACCAAACAAGATAACTGCGAGCGGAACTAACCTGAATTGAGTGTTAAAAAGGGATCTTAGGAAAAAAATGCATACCACTGTAGATACCAACAAAAGGATGTTTATACTTCGGCAGGATTTCGGATTTCAATCCGTTTTGTATGCGAATTTATCCTGAAGAAGCAGTGTTTTGATTTCTTTATATTGTATATGTGTGCAAACAACAGGTCTATAAACTGAAACTGTTACTTGGTGTTATAAACCAGTGCCTAAGGTTATAAAACTGAGCTTGGAAACCAGTCTCAAATCGCAAGCATCTGATTGGCTGAAATGGCGACCAGTGCTTTGTAAAAATAACAAGGACATTTAATCAAGGTGTAAAATTAAAATTTACAAAATCAACCGTAGCCTTTTTATCGAGGGTAACACAAAATTGGCTAATACATCGTCAGTCCAACAGCTAAACGAAAGCATAATTGCAGAATCGCATAGAATTGTTAAAATAGGTTTAGAATTCATAGTTAAATAAAGATAGATGAACGTCATCGTCAACGAAAAATATGCCTTCTACTGACGACTGTGCGACTTTTGTTATTACCGCTACCTTTATTAATGTCGGTGGTTTCAAAAAGCATGTAAGTCACAGAACCATCCTAAAAACTTATACAGCGTATTTAAATTGGAAGAAAAATAAATTGTCAAATCTGAACATCAGTTTCCAAGATTATAAAGCTTAGTTTGGGAACCATTCTCAAATCTCAAGCATCTGATTGGCTGAAATGACGACCAGTCGCCATTTCAGCCAGTCAGATGCTTGAGATTTGAGACTGGTTTCCACGCTCACTTTGAAGGTCAACATGAAAACAAAAATTTGACAAAAGATATAAAAATACAGTTATGTTTCGTGCAATTATTTGGAAACAAACAAGGAGACTTACGATTCTTTTTACATTCATCTCTTTTCTCCTCTTCAGACTGCCTGCCACATCCATGCACACAGGTGATGACCATCACCCAGACAAAAACCTATGGATCAAAGTCAGAATTTTAAATAACATCGAATAAATATTAAACACATTTTATTAATGTTCATATAATGATTTGCGCAAACTATTTCAAATAAGTACAAATATTTGTGAGACTTACTTTTGCAATTTGATTGAGACTATTACTTTGAAAATATTAATTTCAAACTCCAGTTAATCTTGAAACTGTAAAAACAACAATTACCGGACATATGAGCCGCATCTTCCTAAATCCGACTATTTGTTCGACTATCTGTTCTATTGAACTGAACAATTCTCAAAAGAAGATACTCTTATAAACCCCACAACAACGCCAACTGATTTATTATTGTAACCAATCGGGTGTTCTATAAATTTCCATTGGACTGAAAAAACAATTACCGGACATATGAGCCGCATCTTCCTAAATCCGACTATTTGCTCGACTATCTGTTCTTAGAACTGAACAATTTAAAAGTATTATAGTCTTATACAACCCACAACAACGGCAACTGGTTTATTATTGTAACCAATTGGGTGTTCTATAAATTTCCATTGGCCTGAAACAATAAAAGGAAGTTCAAAGGGCATAAATCTTTCGATTTAAATACGGTATAGCGCTTAATATTGTCGGTGTCAAATTTTGGCGTATTTTGAAGTGTTTAGTTTAAACAATATTTATTAACCATATAGCATGCTACAAGTACATAAACGTATATAGTCTCAATTAGGTATGAGAATCTGGAAACAAGTTTCCGAAGGAATCTTATATTAATCCATTTTCTGGGTTAGAAAAATATAGGCGGTTACATACATTTAATGTTCAAGATATGAAAATGAAGCGTAAAATTTGAAAATAGATTTTAAGTTGGGTTTGGTAAAGATTATTCTTTATATTAGAAAAATAAACTATTTAGGCTTAAAAAATTAATGTTTCGTTTCTCAGGCCCCGTCGCATACGTTTTAGAACGCCCGCTTCGATTTTCGATCGCTGGCAAAAACTATTTATTTATTAAAACGTCTTATTACTATTCTCGGTGTGACAAGAAGTTGAGGGCCAATATCCAAAGTGTGTAATTTGTCTAAAATCTGAGGCAGTAAAAAGAAAAAGATGTGTATGGAATGAGAAAAATAGTAAAAAAAAAAAAGAAAAAAAGCCAACAGTGATAACTTACAGTGTGGACATGCGTATCATAAGGGCGCATTTTACAATGAAACTACTCAGTTTTATTATTCATGTATCAAAATAAATAATTGTAGAATTACAATATTACTAAAAAGTTTATCGTATTTCTGCACATGACATGTTATTTCTGTTTCGAAGAAAGGTTCTAGCAAGTCTTATTAAGGATAATATTAAGTGGTGTTGCATATTGTAAAGTATTTACATGATTTTATTTTATTGAATGCTCTCAGTTGATCTTTTAGGTTAATACTCTGCAACACATTTAATAAACACCATCTTTATACAGATGGTAATTTCAACATATCTAGTGCCGTTGATCAGTAAAACTGTATTTATATGAATATTTGGGTATATGAAACCTCAATTTAAGTGCAAAATCACGAATACCAAAAAATGAGGGTATAAAAAAATTCCGCCCTCCCTCATATAATTTAAAAAAAAAATGGCCTGAGAAAATAAACATTAACTTTTTTTAGCCTTATAGTAAAGTTTTTACATATGGGTATTTGTTTAACAAAACGAATATAATTATCTTAATGTATTATTCATTGATGTTTTTTCTCCTTTGCACGACGACCATCACGTCCGTCCAGTAACGCAGCAAAATCCGGTCCAGAGGCTCATCCCGCAAAACGTCTAGTGGCAATAATGAATTATTGTACTTTTATGAATAAGTATGCGTCATCGCTTAAGTGTTCATTTCCATAAATTAAGTTTTGATTCGGCAATACACAAGGAAAATTTGACATATAACGTTGTCTTATGATGCTTTAGTTCCGACATACAAGGAGAAAGTGATTGGTGGTCTCTATTTCACCACAAGAACCGGAGAATTTTTAATTATTGATTTGCGGAATAAATCGTAGTTTAATGAACTGCAATTTAAACGAAGACGGGTGTAAAGTGGCCCTTCAGAGGGCTGATTTGCCATCAGAAGGACTGGACCAATGATTGTTGGATTTACTGTGGGACAGCTCATGAAATCTTGTCATCAGTAATTATTCTACAGGTTTGGGATGGTTAAGTGCACTATTAAAATTAAAACCAATGAAAAACCAACAAGAATATCATGTAAAATATTTATTTTATATGCAGAGAGGGGGAGTAACAAGTAATAGCGTTACATTCTCTGGGGCGTAACATTTTCTCAAGGGGAGCACTTATTATTTTCATTAAATGTGTTATTCTTATATTAGATTCTGAAGGAATTTGGATAATAAATATGGATTAACTGATTTGTGTCGCTAGAAATCAACAACATCTGGCCCATTCGGCTACCGATGGAGTAATATGAACGAGGTTTTAAGTAATTGGATCTAAGATTTGGTTTGAAACAATATATATTCTGGCTAGCTTTCGTGCTGTTTGGTAAAGAGTTCCAATCGCGAATAACGCTAGGCAAGAATGACTCTTTATATAATTGAGAGCGACAGTGGATAAGAGGTATATTATTGTTATCGCGCAAACTATATCGATTTTGAATAGGCTCTGGTATAAGGTCAACTAAATACTGGGGAGATAAATTATTGCTCATTTTATAGAATGTAATAAGTTTGTGATTCTTACGACGGGTCTTTTCCCATTTAAGTTCATTATAAAGTTTATCGATATTACAAAGTTAAGGTGCAACTGTAACAATTCTTGCGGCTTCGACCTCTATAGCTTCAAGATCCCGTTTACTTGACGTTCAATAGAGCAATAGTCCCAGTCTATGTCACTGTACTCAAGAAGAGGTCTTATGAGAGAAAATTCAAGTTTTTCCAAATATTGTCGTTTTAAAACAAATTTTAATTTTCGTAGTAAACCGATGCGTGCCCAAGCTTTAGATGAGACAGTATTAATGTGAGAATTCTATTTTCCATCTTCTTGGAAAATAACCCCCAAATGCTTATGTTTGTTTACAGTTTGTATGATGATATTGTTCATAATTAAATTTTCATGTTGAGGTTTATTGTGTTTTCTTGAGAATGTTAAAGTTTCAGTTTTGTTTGGGTTCAAGTCGAATATGGGTCGTCAACAATAACACACAAACTAATGTCATCAGCAAATAAGCGGATATTTGATCTAATGTCATTGACAATGTCATTTATGTAAAAGACAAAAAGTAGAGGGCCTAGAATCGATCCCAGTGGGACCCCCGCTGATTTATTACTGCATTCCGCTGTGCTGTTGTTAAGAACAATGCGTTATTGGCGATTTGATAAATAAGATGAAAGCCAGTAAATTAGATTCCCATGTATACCTATGCAACTTAATTTATGTAGAAGACCTTTGTGCCCTTCTCTGTCAAGGGCTTTGGTTGGAGATATCGCAGAAGACCACTATTACTTCCTTGCCATCATCGAGTGCAATACAAATATTATTGTATATGTAAGCAAGTTGATTTAATGTTAAGTCACCCTTAATAAAACCAGATTGAAAAGGAGTGATACTTCCGTTTGAAAGTACATAATAATAAATACATTTGTATACCCAACGTTCCATTAGTTTTCCTATACAGCTTAATAGAGAAATAGGAAGGAAGTTTACGGGATTTGACGGATCAGATTTGTTTAAATACGGGTCACGTTCGCTTGTTTCCAAATCAAGGGAAAGTATGCATTATTTAAACTTTTGATAACGGTTCGGCTAATACCGGTGCACCTTCTTTTAGAAGTCTCAGGTTAATTAGATCGGGTCCAGTTGATTTTTAAGGATAGGTATTCTGAATATAATAGCATCTAATACGTCTTGAGGAGTTATAATAATATTCGAAAGGAAATGACCAATTGGCGGTTCAAGTACCGGGAGAACGTGGTTTGTATCGTCTACGGTCGATTGTTCGCAGAAGTAATTGTTTAATATGGTTGCTTTGTCTAAAACGGAAGAAGCTTCAGCATTTGCGAAAAATAAAGTTGGAATTGACTGAGACTTACGATTCGATAAATATTGCTTAGCCAATTTGAACCATTTCTTAGCTGTGATGTTTTCCTCATTAATTTTAAGTATAATATTATCAGAGTAGTCGCCGTTGGCTTTCTTTATAGCTTTAGTTACTTCGTTTTGTTTATTTCTGAATAATGACCAGGCATTTTAAATTGTTTTATACCGGCGGTGTCATAAATTGGCAAAAAAAGACCAGACCGCCAAAATAAAACCCTTGATGAAAAATCGCAGGTATTTAATTGGTAATAACACAAATCGCGAAAATAAAACATTTACATTCAATATTCAACACCACGTTATTTTATTACCAGTGTGAAAACATTATCACAGCAGCTACAGTACCTAATAATAGATTGCTTTGTTTGATTCACGACATATTCTTATTACATTTAATTTTTATCAAACTGAGAAAACTGCGAAATAATATGTTCTAGTGTATCATAGTTGTCTACCTTCCAGATATTAAAATGGCAGTGTTATTAATTGACGGTGATTTTTATTGGGGGTATTTTATATTGGCGCAACTGACCCTGACCCCCGCCAAAATAAGTACTTATACAGTATTTGTATTAAAATCATAAATGTTCGTGCAAGGGAGATGAGTAAAATGTATGTGCTAGACTTTATAAAACTGAGTAACTGATCTTTACGAAAAAAGCAAGTTATTACATTTGCTGAACATTTCACGAGCTCTTCAAAAACCTATGTGTACCCATTGTTACAATTAATCAGATCTACAAACATGTACAAGTTGCTTTAAGGTAACTCTAATCCCCTGCCTCATACAAAAGCGCTCACTAATATAAACATAATAAGCTAAAATCATAAATCATTCTAATTCAAAGCAGGTACTTGATGGCCTAACCAGAGCATTTGGAGCAAATTATCATTAAGAACAAGATGACAGGAAAAAAAGAAACTGATTGAGTCTCGGATGTTTCATGATTTCCTTAGAAACCGCCATAAGCTCTAAAACCATTGCAACCATTGCGTAAAAAAATAGTAAAACATTGAAATAAGCATATATGATATAACCATATCTTAAAAGAAACACAGCCTCCATACACAACCACCCTACACAGCCAAAACAATTACGAAACGAAAAAAAAAGAATTAATAGCCTTTTTAAGTTCAAACAGAAATTAACACCATTCAAAGAACACGAGGGCTTACGACACCGAAAAAATCAATAGGAAAGCTTATTTGGGTTTAAACCAGGTCCTAGGTTGGACCAATCTCTCACTTCCACAATAAATTCTCCAATAAACAAACGCCTATCAATACCTCGGTGAATTAAGTTAAATTAACCCGTCTACTCGACTGAAGCAAACGCACGCATTCAAAACATAAAAAGTAAAACAAGAGCCATGTTACACATGATCTCCGCCGGAAATAAGTTACCTGAAGGTTGTACTTTCGTATAAATTATCTGGATATGAAATCTTTAAAATGCCATATAGTTATCAGGCCTCCTACATGTAGCAGGCCTGAACAAAAATAAAGGGTTTTATAAAGACTCCAACCTATGGAAATAAAGGCCTTTTAGGGTAAAATATTAATAAAAAAGAGTAAATAAAGGCAATTTATGTGGAATTTCTGGTTGAAAAAAACGTAATACATTCGGTTATTAATGAAAAATGTTGATTTATATAAGGCAACCCACACTCTAAAAACAGGTATCAGAAAGCGGCATAATTGATATTATGTTCATACTGTCTGAATTATACATGACCAGTGTGTCAGATACACATCTTAATAACAACACTTTAAAGGGGGAAGAAAATAATACAGTAGTGCAACTATTACTTGCTTAAAATATTCACGGCAAGCTGTATGAACAAAAATAAAGGTTTTGAGTGAAAATTACAGGCTTTTTGGCCATTTTAAATGTTTTTCCAGATTATTTAAAGGAGGTTTTAAAGGTTTGCAATGAAACTAAAGGCTTTTAAAGGTTTTAAAGGTTTTGCTAGGAGGCCTGAGTTATGGTCATGCTGAATACAGTTTTCAAGTAAGTGGTTGCAGTTTCAAGTAAGCAAGTTGAAGAAAACCCCTAAAAAATAGGCAAGGTAGAGTTATTGTTGTTACACACTGCATTATCTTCCAATGTGCTCTGTCAGTGTATGAAGTTTGAATAAAATCCCTCTAGTAGTTTTGGAGTTATGCTACGGACAAAATTTATCAAGTAATTCTGATAAAAGGGAATAACTCTAAAAATAGGCAAGGTAGAGTTATTGTTCTTGCACACTGCACTACGTACCAATGTGCTCTGTCAGTGTATGGAGTTTGAATAAAATCCCTCTGGTAGTTTTGAAGTTATCAAGTAAATCTGATTAGATAGATAGATAGATAGATTTATTTCAATATATAATGCACAAAGAAACATGGCATTGAATTGCAACAATAATCATACATATAAACATATAACAAATATGTATGTATCATGCTAAACAATAAGCCATGTCACCCAACATTACATATCAAGGATTACACAAAAAAGAGTTAATATAAACTCTTATTTCCATTGTGGTCCTTTTTATATAATATTGTATGACATAGGAAAATATCACAGTCTAAATGAAATCTCTTGGCATTGCTTATGAAAGACTTAGTAGTTAAAATAAATACGATATAATGAATGAATTACATACACATTAAAATCTAGCAATGAAATTAATACACAATGAAAAATGACTGAATAGGTTTGTCACATATCACATTATACATGCTAACTGTTGCAATGATCACAATACCATCAGGTTTGTCTATGACACGTCAGAAACAATCTATCTATTATATCAGTAAGATAAATATTCTGTTTACAGTACTAGTATAAAATAGATTGACTAAAACACATTTACAAAGAATTAAAAATATGTTCATTGATAATATTTTTAAAAGAGGCCACAGTTTTGGCATCTCTGGCAATTTGTGGTAAAGCATTCCAGAGGGTACAACCATTGTAGGCAAACGATTTCATGCCAAACCCTTTGACCTTGGGTATACAAAACCTCTTGCTATTCTCCAAGACTGTATTTGAATTATCATTATTAGTGGAGTCAATTTTTACCCTGAACCTTGTATTTTTTTCATGAATATTCATAACAGGTGTAAAATGGTCATTTAGGTAGGATGGGGCAAGCTTTGAATTAATTTTAAAAACATGACAAAGTATAATTTGATTGACTCTGGATGCCACTGGTAACCAGTTGAGCCTAATAAACTCCTCCTTGCCAATATGTGACCTGGGATGCAAGTTCAAAACAAATCTAATGAGCCTATTCTGTGTAACCTGCAGTTTATGTTTTAAGTCCTGTGTAAGACTGTTGAACCAAGCTGAAGAGGCATAGTCAAAATGACACTGAATAAGGGACATAACCAAGAGTTTCCTGGTGTACTGGTTAAGAAAACTTTGTTTTCGGTATAGGAATTTCAGTCGGGCATTTGACTTCTTAATTATAGCCCTAGCCATCGATTCAAAAGACAGACACTGGTCAATGATAACGCCAAGATACTTAACTGAAGTTTTGGATTCTATTGAAGAGCCACTGCAAGTAATGTCAAGTGATGGTTGAGATCTTATTCTCGGTTTTGAACCAAATAAGATTGATTCTGTTTTGCCAAGATGTAATGAAAGCTTATTATTAACCAACCAATGACTTACATTATTTAAATCATTACTTAACTTATTCTCAATATCTGATTTATTCCTGGCAGACACAAGTATAGCAGAATCATCAGCATATAGTAACAACTTATTTTTAACAACTGCAGACATGTCATTTACATAGATGAGAAATAATAGTGGGCCTAAAATAGATCCCTGGGGAACCCCGCAAGTAATATTCTTGGTAGAAGACCTTGTACCTGACAACTCAACCAGCTGATGTCTGTCAGATAAATATGAAGAAAACCACATCAGGGATGACTGAGTTAGACCCATGGCTTTAAGTTTCATTAAAAGAATAGAATGATTGACCGTATCGAACGCTTTTTGAAGGTCTAACAGGATCATACCAACTAGGTGACCTTTGTCCATTTGGAACCTGATATAGTCAGTAAGATGCACAAGGCAGGTGTCAGTTGAATACCCATGCCTGAAGCCAGACTGATGTTTATAAAGTAGGCTATTAGAAGCTAAATAATCTTCCAGTTGGTCGTAAATAACACGTTCAATGACCTTAGATAAAATACTTAAAATTGAAACAGGACGGTAATTTCCAACATCCGTCTTGTCACTTTTCTTGTAAATTGGGACTACCCGGGCAGACTTTAGGTCATCGGGAACCACACCCTGGATAATTGACAAGTTAATAATATGCGCAAGAGGACCCGCAATAATTTGGGCTGAATCTTTTATGAAACGTGAAGGGATACCATCTAGTCCTGTAGCTTTATTAGGACATAAATTGTTTAAGTACTTAAGAACTTTGCTTTCGGACACAATAGAAAAAGAAAAAGTATCTCTCTTAACACCCTTCGACGAATAAAAGTTAAAAACAAAATTTTCTCCAAACTTATTACTAATTTTTGGCAATTTATTGACAAGTTTTTCAGCTACAGAAGTATAAAAAGAATTAAATTTCTCTGCAACCTTTAGTTTGTCAAAACAGACTTCCCCATCAATATTCAAACCAATATTACTTGAACCTTGACTATCTTTATTTGGTAAGCCTAAACTTTTCAAAGTTTTCCATAAAGATTTAGAATCAGACATGTTGTTTTCTACTGATGATTTAAGATAATTCTTTTTGGTACTCATGATAATCTGGTTTGCTTTATTCCTCATGGTTCTAAAATAGTTAAGATTTTCTTCAGTTTTATTTCTTTTGTAATTATAAAAAGCCTTGTCCCTATCTTTAATGCTTTGTAAAACCTCGGAGTCAACCCATTCTTCAGTTCTCTGCTTTATGCGGACAGACTTGACTGGAGCAATTGAATCCATTGTTGATATAAAAACTGATTTAAAATTGTTCCAAGCATCATTTACATTGTCACAATATAACACTGACGTCCAATCACATCCTAACAAAGATTGTTGAAAACTTTCTTTAGAATAATGTTTAAGAGATCTAACATTTACAGTATTATGTTTCCCAATATGTGCATGAGTAACTTTTCTAGTACAAAATGTCATCAAGTGGTCACTAATACAACAATCAATAACACCACTCTGAGAAATCTTATCTGGATCTGTCACAAGAATTAAATCTATAGTTGTCGATGTGGAAGCTATTCTGGTGAAATCTTTGATAATTTGTTTAAAACTAAACATATCACAAAGAGAGTTTAAACTATTTACAAGGGAACAGTTACCTGTTGAAGAACAATTAGTATTAAAATCACCTAAGATCACAGTTTCTGACTCATTAAGAGATGGAATGGATAAAAATATTGATTCTAAAATGTCATAAAAGTTTGTCTGCTTGGGTGGTCTATATAACACTCCACATAAAATAGGTTTTGTTTTTGGAAGTAAAATGTCAATAAAAGTTCCTTCTAGTTCCTGGTGGTTAAAATCTGGTCTAGCGTTAAAAGCAATGTCTTGACGAATATATATGCACACACCTCCTCCATGGCGATTCCGGTCCTTTCTCTGGATAACATAGTTATGAATATTAATTTCAGAGTCAAAGACTGTTTCATCTAGCCAAGTTTCTGTTAAAAGTATGCATGAAGGGTTAGAATCTCTAACGAAAATCCGGATTTCATCAATTTTTGGCAATAGGCTTCGAACGTTCAAATGTATGAAGTGAAGGCCTCTTTTCTTGAAGATAGAGCCAGTATTTTGTCGAGTGTTCGATGGGCCTGGGCACGGGTGTATGTCGCCACATAATAACAAACTTAACTTCAACCACTCTGTGTTACAGCTGACTGTGCAATTACGTGTATTCCGGTCAAAATGGCATCTGGACTTCTTGTTAACATTCTGATAGAAAGTAACAAAGTGTTCATAGAAGCAATGTTCACCAAAGGTGATATTGTCAAACAGAAAACTTTCAAACTGTGGAAATGTTGAGACATGTCCGAAGTTTTCAGTATCCGAATATATATACAGTTCTGTTCCATCATTGTTCAATAGGCTGTACAGTTTAAAACCAATAAGTAAAATGCATGAAAGAAGCTTTGTAATATCCATAATCGTTGTAGTTGACCAATTTACCCTTTCTTGCTGGTGAAACTGTGTAAAAGATAAATATTATAGTTGTTTACATTTGTAACATTTTCCTAGGTCACACACCAATACTTTTTCAGATCTAGATTAAGAGGAATAACTCTAAAAAAGGCAAGGTAGAGGTATTGCATTTGCACACTGTACTACCTACCAATGTGCTCTGTCAGTGTATGAAATTTGATTAAAATCCCTCAAGTAGTCTTGGAGTTATGCTCCGGACAAAATTTATCAAGTAAATATGATAAAGAGGAAAAACTCTAAAAATAGGCAAGATAGAGTTATTGTTCTTGCACACTGCACTACCTACCAATGTGCTCTGCCATTGTATGAAGTTTGAATAAAATCCCTCAAGGAATTTAGGAGTTATTCTCCGGACAAAATTTATCAAGTAATTCTGATAAAGGGGAATAACTCTAAAAATAGGCTAGGTGGAGTTATTGTTGTTTGCACACTGCACTACCGACCAATGTGCTCCGTCAGTGTATGAACTTTGAATAAAATCCCTCAAGTGGTTTTGGAGTTATACTCCGAACAAAATTATCAAGTAAATATGATAAAGGGGAATAACTCTAAAAATATCGAAGGTAGAGTTATTGTTCTTGCACACTGCACTACCTACCAATGTGCTCTGTCAGTGTATGAAGTTTGAATAAAATCCCTCAATTAGTTTTGGAGTTATGCTCCGGACAAAATTTATCAAGTAAATATGATAAAGGGGAATAACTCTAAAAATAGGGAAGATAGATTTATTGTTCTTGCACACTGCACTACCTACCAATGTGCTCTGTCAGTGTATGAAGTTTGGATAAAATCCCTCAAGTAGTTTTTGGAGTTATGCTCCGGACAAAATTGTTTCGGACGGACACACGGACGGACGGACGAATGGCATTTCTAATATCCCCCTCGCCTTCGGCGGGGGAATAAATAAAAAAGTAAAGCATATCAGGAATCGCCACACTCACAAAACGCAGCGAAAAAGAAGAGAGGAAGAGAGCATGTTTGATATAAGTATGTCAATTCAAATAGGACGCCACAATTAATAAAAAAGAGAACCTTTGGGGAGACCGCCTTGGAACGGTCAGTGGCAAAACAAAATGCCACTGGGGGCCTAAACCATGTTTTAGGGTGCACCAACCTCACACCTGCTACAACAGGTTCTCATATTAACAAACAAGTACAAGTCGTCTTGGCGAAATGACTCCAACTCACCCATCATCTCAAAAGACACAAACATATAAAACATTAAAAGCTAATAGCATTGCAGAGCCTAATGGGCGAGTACTTGATAATCTTACCGAGACCAAAGCCCCTGGAGTCAAAGCTAAGGACATTGTCATAACCTAGGCCAGACAGCCTAGAGTAAAATCTGCAAGAACAAGCTAACATATGATGGAGAATAAAATAAACAGATCGAGCTTCTAGGTTCTTTTATACGATATCCCCATAAGCCTCCGTCTACGCTTAAACCAATGCCACCGTCGTGCAAAGAGGTAAGCATAATGATCAACTGTAAATAAAACACCAGGCATGCAGAGCGCTGTAGAATAACATGTTGGTAATCTTTGGTTTTGAATTTACAATAAATGTGAAAAAGTGTACATAAACTTTTATTTTCTTTAGTTAATAAATGTAATCACTATTTAAAAACCGGCTGTGAAATGTTTTGTTGCAATAGAGATGCTAACTGCACCTCTATTTTTTATAAAATCATGGTATCGGCGCTTAAACTTCCAAAAGGTTTTCTTTAATTTGTGATACCGATAAAATTGTTTTAAAAGTGTTTCTGTTATGCATGCGATGCAAAAGTTATGTAATCGAAATCCTTAACATGGTTACAAACTCCAGAAATGAACAAGCTGTGAAAAATAAACCCCGTAGATGTTGCAAATTGAACATCACTATCTAAAAAAAGGAAAATTTACAATTATGTATAGGTTATTGTTCATTTAGAGGCTTGTATGAAAATTAAACGGTCAGGCCCAGCGCAGCTGGGCGACCGTTTAATTTTTCATACAAGCCTCTAAATAAACTATAACGTATATAATGGTTGAAATTATTTTTGTAACTGACAAAACAGTCTCCGCCTAAATTACCATATATGGGTATACACAAAATCAACAGTCAAACTGCAAGTAGTTTTGTGGCTTGTAAACATGTACTGTAAGAATATTTTAGAAAGCGAATTTCGCAATTTTTTATCTGAAAACACAATGGGTCTCAGGGGAAACCTGTGTGACAGTGCATGCTAGAGGAGAAACAAGGGTTCGTCAGTGAAAGTTCCATTTAACCCTTTACTCTATAGTAACATCTTTTATCTCTTGGCAAAACAGTTAATATCCAGATCAGCCGACACACCCGTGCATTCCGATCATGATCTACACTGTCCGCTTTTAGACTCACTAAGTTTTTTTCTGACAAAAACAACAACAACGAACTCCAGATCAGATGGCATTGATTTTATGGCTGATCTGGATCTACACTGGTCCCTATGTGTGGTTAGAAGTCGATCATCAGCCAAATGATTTCCTTTACCTCTCTCTTTGTAAGTCACGCCTACTTCCACGCTTTAAAAGATCGTAAGCGAACAATACATGTTCGTTATTAAACGTTCGAACAATAATCGTGAGCACATTGTCCTATAATAAACACATTTTCGACGCACAACATTATGAGAATTAAGGTTTGAAATTTTTGAAAAATACTGCATGGCCATTGGCTCAAAAATAATTTCAACCATTATATTAAAATTAAAATCACCTCTTTAATCATAAACATTGACGAAACCATATTTAATGGAAATATTTAGATCTAGAAACTTATTTGGTTTTCTGGAGCATTTGTTTTCTTAAGGTATAGTACAATATGATACGTTTTGTCAACTAAAGATGCAAACTGTTATTATATATTTCTAACAAATCATCAAGGTACCTCGAGGTGTTGTTAAAAAAAGAGAAATATGCAAATAACCACACTCACAAATGACAGCCTCCCCACTCAGCGGATAAGAAGAACAGAAAGATAGCATTTATTCATAAGTATGTCAAACACAAACGATTTACCAAAATGAGAGTCATTGGGGTTACCGCATTGGAACGGTCAGTGGTAAAACAAATTGCCATTGGGGGTTTAAACCAGGTTCTAGGGTGCACCAACCTCTCACTTGCTCCAACAAGTTCTCATAACAACGCACAAGTACGAGTTGTCTTGGTGAAATAATTTCAACAAACCTTATAATAACATATTGATGTTCGGTAAAAAGTGAAAAATGCATATCAGGAATCGCCACACTCAGAAAACACAGCCTTCCCACGCAGCGAAAATAAAGAGAGGATAACAGAGCATCTCTTGATAAGTATGTTAAATTCAGGTAAGACACCACAAACAATAACGAAAAGGAGAACAGTTGGAGTAATCGCCTTGGAACGGTCATTTGCAAAACAATTTGTTACTGGGTGCTTAAACTAGGTTCAAGGGTCCACCAACCTCACACTTGCCCCAATGGTTCACATATCAACAACACAAGTTGTTTTGTTTAAATAACTCCAACCCACTCATCAGCTCAACAATGTTGCATGGCACAGCACACAAACATATAAAACATAAGGAGCTAAGCCAAAGGGGAGGATACTCATTGATCTTACCGAGACAAGAGCACATTGAGTCAAATCAGCAAGAACACGATGACAAGGATAAAAAAAACAAATCGTGCTTCTAGCGTTGTTTGTGCCATGTGGCGGCTGTAAAAAGTCTCCCCGTACATTCAATGAGTGCTGTTATCAGTTACGTCATTTGAAGGGCGTTAAGCACGATACCAGTGTACTAAGTTTATAGTACTTCTATAATAACTGTTGTTTTATTATTTCGGCCAGTTTATAGATAGGTGTTTTCAATATCCTAGCAATATTGATTAGGATATTTCCAACCACCCTCAAGGATATATTCCTGCTTTTTAAATTTTGCCTTTGGCGTTGTCTGTGATATGCAGGATTAATATTCTAAGAACCCCTGTCAAAATTCTATTCTGTTTAGTTCCGCCCATTGTTTTCTCGTTTAGGGCAAACACATTCTTTTATCTGGGGACCCTACGGCGCTGAACATGGAATGGTATTAATATGAAAATACCTCATTGGAGGTTCCATGTTCGCCGCCATATGCATACCATCGTTTGGGATGGATCGAACTTGTACTATTTAATGGTGTAATTACTGAGTTGCGCTCAGCCCCGGGCTAGGCGGCGTGAACATGAACAGGCTCAATCAAATCGAGCCTGCAATATGCTGCAATGTGTTCATATTTGTCGTGTTTGGTGGCTTTCAAAGTTCCCTTTTCATCTATTGCTAGGTTCTCTTTCTTTTAGGTTTATGGGGAAATCTTTTCTAAAAAGAACCCAGAAGCTCGAATTGATTTTTCTCTAGGTGCTCGTGTCTCGGTAAGATCATTAAGTACCCGCCCTTTGGCTTTGCAATGCTATTAGCTTCTTATGTTTTATTTAAATTGAGTGTGGCGATTCCTGATATGCATATATTACTTTTTTATATATTTGTGAGCTTTTGCATGCAACTTTGTTGAGCCGATTGGTGGGTTGGAGTTACTTTACCATGACAACTTGTACTTGTTTTGTGATTTGAGAACATGTCCCGCAAGTGTGAGGTTGGTGCACCCTAGAACCTGGTTAAACCCCCCCCCCCCCCCCCAACGGCAAATTGTTTTGCCACTGACCGTTCCAAGGTGGTAACCCCTTTCGTTAATTGGATGTGGCGTCCATTTTGAAACTGATTATTGTAATACCATGCTCTCTTTTCCTCTCAACATTTTGGCTGTGTGGGGAGGCTGTGTCCGCTGGATGTGGCCATATCTGATATGCATATTTCACTTTTTTAATATGAGATACCGATAACATTGTTTTAAAAGTTTTTTTTCTGTTTTGCGAAGTTGTGTTTATACATGACCTTCTAGATTATATACTTTCTGCCTATCTTTTATAAAATATTGTCTCTCGTCTGGTGTCTGATGCATTAAAAATATTACTTGTGAAGCTCCCCATAAATTGTTGTCACTAAAAACTGGTGGTTGCGGAGAAAAAATACCCGGGCACGAATGTTCCTACTTCATATCTTATAGAAATTGAAAGGGCATTAACTCTTTGAAAAATTACCAAACGGAAAATATATTTCTGTTATTGAAATCAAACTTGTGGATGCTGGCCAGTATTTCATGATATGCATCATAGATATGAAAATTTTAATGACTGTAACAGTTAAAAATTACCAAAACAGTATGGGGGAACTACCCATAGAGTGTCATTTAATTCTCACTAGTTGTTAAAAAAAGTCTTGACAAGAATGCTCTTATTGCTTACTCTAGAAGGCTATACAAAAGTGAAAAGTCATCAAAATAGAATGCGTTGAATATATGCGCATTTCATTTTAGCGTAGTTTCAGTTATTTCAAGCTAGAGGTTGCTGAGAAATAACCAGACAAAATCTGGACGGAGGATACAGCGACTTTATGCTCACCTGAATTTTTTGGAAGCATATACATACATACCGCCCTGATCATCTAAAGAGTCTTCAACCGAACATAGGGTTGACGAAAGAAAAAATAACACAGAAGAGAAACATGTTTGAATAGCTTTAACACATTACAATCCGGTCGTATAGTAAATCCGGTAAGGGAAACATCAAGTTTTGTCTTTACTTTTTATAATAATTATTAAATGTATAGTTAAACTATACAGTATCGTATTTAAAACGTCCAACAGTTAATACTATTATCCTGCCATGACCGATGCGTGCATCCTAAACATTATCACATTTTCCTTTACCAGTGTCTTCACTTTTTTACTGTGATATTTGAGTTCTTAATAGTTTTGAAAACACGGCACTTGCATATATATCCAAGCAAATTTCACAAAAGATATTATCAAACATAAAGATTTGAGAATATAATTATTGCGAAATTCATCTTATTATAACAACATAATCACATGCTATTGAATGTTTGGCTGCCTGCGTATGTGGAGAGAGGTGTGTTTTATGTATGTGATTACAATATCCGTGTTCATGGTTTTGCATCTTTGTTAATTACATCAGATTAATAAAAAAATATTTAAACTGTTTACTCCTATAGTCCGAATACTGCCTTTTTTAACTTGCTGACCTATAAACCTAAAATGAACTGAAAAATGAAAACAATTGTACCTGTTTGATCCCTGCAAAAAGTCAAAGCTTGCTTTTGAAACATTTCCTTTTTTCTTTTCGGTTGCTTAAACTGTGAGTTCAGTTCCACCAAAGATCATTTTCACCCAAACCGCTCTGTCTTTACCCTTAGAAAGATCTGGAACATCCACCAGTATTTGACCTATTTTGGTACAATCTTCATAAGTTACATATACAGGATCCTCACTTACTGACGTGTACACGTCGAAATCTAATGTCATTTGATCAGCTTCCAAGAGAATGTATCGTTGCTTTGACTGAGCCTCACCTACCATCAATTCTTGACCTTTCTCAACGTAAATGACAAAACATCGGCACACTTCAATCGTTCCCCCACCTGTACTTTCTTGTCTTCTCGATGCACACCTGGTTGAAATGCCATAGAAACAATAAGCTTCACGTGAAACTATGAAGGTTGGATTACGTCCAAAGAGAACGGCTCCCTAATCAGTGTTGTTATCAGTTACGTCCTTTGAAGGTCGTTGAGCACGATACTTATATGCTATGTCAATAGTACTTCTAAAATTGCCTGTATTTAAATATTTCAGCCAGTTTATAAATGGGTGGTTTCAATATCCAAAGCCTATACATATTCGGATATTGTTCAATCACCCCATGGATAAACTTCCTGCTTTTTAAATTTTGCCTTTGGAGTTGTCTCTGATATGCAGGATTTATATTCTCAAATCTCCTGTCAAAATTCTATTCTGTTTTGTTCCGCCCATTGTTTTCTCTATTTGTAGATACCCATTTTTATCTGGGGACCGCTGAACATGGGATGGTATTACTCTGAAAATACCACATTGAAGGTTCCATGTTCGCCGCCATATGCATACCAATTTTTGGAATGGATCACTATTGTACTGTTCATTTGTGCAAATATTGAGTTGCGCTGGACCCGGGGCTAAGCGGCGTGGGCAGTAACATGCATTTCAATTACTGCCAATGAACAGTCTTAATCAAACCGAGCCTTCAATATTTTCATATTTGTCGTGTTCGTCGGCTTTCAAAGTTCCCTTTTCATCTATTTGAGTACCACTAGTCCAGCTTCTTCAGGGACAAAAACTCTTTACTCGGGGAAGTTCTTCATCAGTGCATAATATTCAATAAACTGGACAACAACCTAGACTTATTATTTTCTATAAGATAGCATATAAACATGTTGATATCAGTATTAGTCACTATCTCACTCCATACAACAGAGAAACACGCCACCATCACATGGCATATCTGATACCTCCCAGTACAGTTGATTAACATAAATCCGATAGTAGATGCACTTCAACTTAGATACAAATAGAAATTAAGATCTTCAAATCTCACATTGCTCTCTTGACCATTTATTTAGACAGATATTTAATATAATCGAAATTAAACACTTTATTAGTGATTAAACCGTCGGTCATCAAAATGTATCTATTTCAAAGGCAGGGGTATGAATCACGTTGTACAATGTTTTGATACCAAGCACTAGAAAATGGCGGCTCCCAGTAAAACGGTATGTATTTTCTATGTGTTTGTCTCAAATATTAAAGAAATAAGTTTTCTAAAATAGCCTATTTTCCAGCGCCCAATTTTCCCCACATTTTGATACATTGCTTATGCCGAACAGTTTGTCTGGAATGCTTGTCACAAAATTTGAAATCGATGCAAAAGTTACTGAAAAAAAAGCAACATATGCATATCAGGAATCGCCACACTCAAAAAACACAGCCTCCCCACGCAGCGAAAAAGAAGAGAGGAAGATAGAGAGAGCGCATGTTTTATATATGTATGTCAATTCAAAAAGGAAATTTATGGACCAAGCCCGAACTGTCCATTTTTTTTTGAAAAAAAAATCGACGTAAATATACACAGTACTTTTTGCACACCTACTCATATAAACTGCTCGTATACATGATGGTGTAACTGCAGCTTGTTTCCAAGAATTTGTAGGCGTTTTAGAGAAATCATGCAACATTCAAATTTTGAACAAAGCACTCATGAAATATTTTCAGAACCAAGCACTAACTAAATGATTTTTACAATTATTTCTGATGATACCCAGATCTAATTCGTTAATACAGGTGCAGTTTAAAATCACTTTTGCAACAAGGTATTTCATAGCCAGTTTTTTATGGAGATTTAATTTATAAACTTAATAAGATAAAGGGCAATGTAAATTTCTCCCGGTTGTTCGTAAAAACCATCTGTAAATTTAAAAAGAAAGGTGACCAACATGATATTTTACAGCGCTCTGCATGCCTGGTGATTAACCCTTCTACAGTTGATCATTATGCTTACCTCTTTGGTTGCACGACGGTGGCAGGGGTTTAAGAGTTTATGAAAGTTTATGGGGAAATCTTTTTTTAAAAGAACCTAGAAGCTCGATTTGTTTCTTTTATCCCTGTCATCGTGTTCTTGCTGATTTTACTCCAGGAGCTCTGGTCTCGGTAAGATCATTGAGTACTTGCCCTTTGGCTTTGCAATGTGGCAGCCGTAAAAGGTCTCCCCGTACATTTAGTCAGTACTGTTATCAGTAAAATTAACCTTTTACCGATGTCATGCAGTGATTGTAACGTATATCAGGGCTATCCGATCAACGTTTTTTGGCGTTGTCCCGGTTAGCTCAGTTGGTTACGTCGCAGGAATTGCATGGCTAGGCGCTGTCGCCGTGACGGTGCGGGTTCGCTCCCAGCTAGAGACACTATCATTTAGATTCTTATGTTGTATATGTTTGTGTGCTTTTGCATGCAACATTGTTGTGCCGATAAGTGGGTTGGAGTTGTTTCACCAAGACAACTTGTATTTGTTTTGTGATATGAGAACCTGTTGGGGCAAGTGTGAGGTTGGTGCACCCTAGAACCTGGTTTAACCCCCCAGTGGCAATTTGATTTGCCACTGACCGTTCCAAGGCGGTCAGCCCTCAGGTTCTCATTTTTTGTTAATTGTTAGTGGAGTCTCTTTTGAAACTGATCATTTTATTAACCATGCTCTCTCCCTCTCTTCTTGAATGTGGCGATTCCTGATATGCATATTTCACCTTTGTAGAGCATCTTTCAAACGTAACTCTTTCCGCAAACATTGCATTTGCCTTTTAACTTTATGTATTACGTATTGAAAGCATATTTGTTTCTGTTCCTAAAGACTAAATCATACATTTTGAGACATTTATATTAATGTGCATATAGAGTTTTATTATCTTTGCAGACAATTTGCTTACTGTACGTCAAAGGAGAAAGTTTACCCAGTTATTGACGAAAGCTACGACTGTAGTGATATTGTGCAGAGTGTGCAAGAATGAATGTGACGTTTTACCCAATTGCATTTAAAGAAGGTCGGAAAAATTCACTTAACTTATATGAATGCATTTTCTTTTAAATCTAAGTGATTTTAACTAGCATTTTGTTAACATGTAATACATGCAGTTTGTTGTTGTTTCGTCTTCAACTTATTTTGTCTGTAATTACACGTGTTTGATTCATCTACGCGCATACGACTACCAAGACGGGTGGAGCTAGCAATGGAATCAACTGATAGAAACGCTAAGCTTAAAGGGACGCTTGGTGTACGTTGAGAGAAAGCCCGACGAAATGACTCTGAAATGTTAACAACGAATGTTGTTAACTGCAATGGATTTCAATGTGCACCATTTACACTCTTCAAACTCTTCAATGTGACACTGATGTGATTTTCTGATCTTGTTCTGCTTGCTGAAGGCTGTTCACTTTCTGCATATGTTTATTTATAACATTAAGTTTTCTTTCTTTTGCTTAGTAACTGAAAACTACTTTGTTAGATTGCATCACTTTTATTCAATCAAAGAAGACATTTTGTATTATAATAAAACATTTATTAACAAACATGATACAAACTGTAACACACATTATTGTATATAAAAAGTTTTTTTAAAGCAATACAATGCTATTTATCTGGAGTAAGTACATGCATGCTTTCTTTTCATTTGATTTATGCAAAGATTTTCATTCTAGAGAAAAACAAATTTGTGATAAATAGAGAGCCGTCAAATATTAAATTCGTTAATAAAGGTAATTGTCAAAACCAAAGCAATGTATATTTGCAACCATTTATATAGTGTATTTGCAACAAGTAATATTGTTATTCAAAATAACATGGCAACACTCTGCACTGAAATATCACTAAAACACTACTTCTTGTAAAACAGGTTGGTACCCATAATCATTAATATTCCGAATGATCAATAAAATAACAAAAAAAATTACCAGTGAAAGATGGAATTATATTTCACCAAGTGAGCTCCGGAAATCGTTTCTTTTTTTTCACCAGTGGTGATTCCGGAGTTCACGATTGAATTGTAGTTCTATCTTTCACTAGTTAAATCAAATTTCGATGTGGCTCAGACGAATATGTTGGGTAAGGTCTCCGGCGGTAGAGAAAGCCCTCTCGCGTTTGTGATTTTATCTTCACCATGGACACAACCTCTGAAATAAAGAGTAGTTGCATACTTTTCTAAAATGTATTACAAAACAATGAAATCGAAACCCCAGGGCTGCAGGTTACGTAAAAGATGGGTTATGCACGGGATACTTCTTAGGAATCCTTAACAGACTAGCTCGTTGGTAGAGTGCTAATGAGCTTTAGTCGCATGGTTTTTGAACTTCGTGCAAGATCATATTTTTCAACACTCGTTTACCACGGCATTTAATTGTTTTACCTGTTAACACACTTTATAGTTGGGACTTACGGGTGTTCACACATGCAAAATTACAAGTTACCTAAACTAGAAGAGTATGGTATTGATTTAAACAATTAATAATAGTAATAAAATATATCAAAGCTAATATTTGTTTCGTTCGCCTAAAAGCTATTAATTAAACGGGCCACATTTGAATGAATAGTTTACCTGTGACGGTTTTAGTGTCTTAAGCTGTACAAATTAAGCCACAGCATCTTTGAGGTGCGGCACCAGAATGCTTTCATTCGTGCTCGCTCTTCAGGCTTTTTGTGTTGTAGGCTTTACAGCAATGTTTGCATACTATCATCTGTAGCGATACATGAAATTGGTTAGTGCTTGGTTCTGAAAATATTTCATGAGTGCTTGGTTCAAAATTTAATTGTAGCACGATTTCTCCAAAATGCCTATAATGTTTTGGAAACCAAGCTGCAGGTACATCATCAGGTATACGCGCAGTTTATATGAGTAGGTGTGCAAAAAGTAATGCGTACATTTACGTCGATTTTTTTTAAAAATGGACAGTTCGGCATTGGTCCATAAATTTCTGTAGCAATTATTTTAATCGATTTAAATTTTGTGACATGCATTCCAGGCAAACTATAGCACTGTCCGGCATAAGTAAGGTACCAAAATTGGGCGCTGGAAAATAGGCTATGTTAGAAATTTATTTATTGAATATTCGAGACAAACACATAGAAAATACATACCGTTTTACTGGGAGCCGCCATTTTCTAGTGCTTGGTATCAAAACATTGTACCCCGCGATTCCTACCCCTGAAATGCCGTATTCTCTACTATTGTAATTATAGTCGCGCATTTCATGAATTATATCTTCGAAACAGCTGTAACGATGTTCAATCACTAAGATGTTATTCCAGTAAGCATTGATTATGTTTTCTCTTTCTTCGAGTACCAATGTAAAATTTTGAATATCTTTTCATTTTACACGAGCTGTTCATACTCGTGGGAGAAAATATAGAATTTGTATCCTTAATTAATTTCAACCCATCTGCATGTGCACAATCTTATGCACCGACAACAATGAAGAAGCAAATCCAAGCCAACCCAAATATAAAGCTGGTTACTATTAAACATATGGCGCACCTAGACTTTCTTCTTGCATTATCCGTGTTTCCATTAGCAGCACATTTCTTTGCCTGCAAAATACATAGAAATGTTAACATGTATCTTTTTTAATGCGAAACTTATTTATTTGATATGCGTTTTTGCAGAAAAATTCAGGTTCTTTTATCATATTCGAAGATAGTAATGTCCTGTCTAAAGAAAGCCGCTCTAGAATCATGTTCTATTGTCTAAATACAATGCTGTTTCCTTAAATGTAAACGACGTCTTAACTTCTCTACATCACTTGTCTGAATATGCAAGCCGGTAAACAAGTGATGTAGAGAAGTTAAAACAGTATTTTGATAGGACAGCCAGAATTCTTTAACAATTTAGACAATATAACATCAGATGTTGAATAGTTAAAACACTATATTGACAGCAGTACACGTTTTCTTTCCAAGTTTTACACAATGTAAAAAGCTTACCACACTCCTCCCAATCAAGTTCATCGATAAAAAGAAAATTATCAAAACCTCAATTATGGCGAAATGCCGTTCAATGAAACTTTGCACAAATGAATGCTACTAATGTATCTTTGTTTTTCATACAGTAAGACACGTTAGAAAAGGAAAGAAAAAAGCTAGACCTAAAAATTCCTTAAAATTCTATTTACATAAATTCACAAAAACTAAGCGATACAAAACATTATTTTAAATTCCCACGTGATTGTAATGATACTGAAAAGAAAAAGTTGTGTACTTTGTAAAAAAAACTATTCACTACTAAAAGAGAAATCAGTGATTGTCATCCGTTTACGCGACCAATGAGCGAACAGGAAATTGAACGTTAAACACACTTTTACTAATATCTCGTAAAGGTTACATATGTAAGTCACGAGGACTCAACAAGTTGTTGTCAATATCATATTACTCATGTGGGCATTTCAAAAGATGTTTTGTGTTGTGAATATATGTAAATAGAAGTTGAGGGAATTTTTAGAGCTCGCTATTTTTCTTAACTGTTCTAACGTGTCTTACCATCTTTAAAATAAAGATACATTAATAACATACATTTGTACAGAGTTTCATTTAACGGCATTTTGCCATTATTCAGATTTTGATAATTTTCTTTTTATCGATGAACGTGATTGGGCGGAGTGTGGTAAGCCCTTATAATGATGAAGTAACGAAAACCTGGGGTTTAGCGACAATGACAGAAACGCAAAGACATTTTTTTCACTTACTGAGAGAAAATGTTTCGGAATATGCAAGCCGGTGATCATAGTACCTAAATCATTGGCATACGTAGAGGGAATTTAGGTTTATTCTCACTTAAATGCAATAGGTACCTTGCATGCACAGTACAGTGCACATAATCCTGTTGGGAAGCAACAACATAATGATACTACAGCGAAACACGTTTGCACCCAGTAGTTTGATGGGCTTGATTGGCGGGGCTGAATGATCGTGTTATCCGCAGCACGGATTTGGTAATGGGTCTGGAAACAAATAAAACAAATTAGGCGACTTCTTGAAATTTAAATTACATTCTGTATCGGTGGATAATTTTAAGACATCGATATCACAATAATATCAGATAAAACACTTTTTGCATAGTGATAATTAACTGTTTAGGTACAGTAACAAAATGTTAAACAATAACGTGAAATATGCATGTCAGAAATCGCAACACTCAGAAAACCCAGCCTCCCAAAATGTAGAGGAAACAAGAGCTGTCACTTGAAATTGACATATGCCCCCGAAATGCAGCTTTAAAATCGAATAGGTATACATATGTAATAAATAAACATGTAATGAAAAATATGCTTGTGGAAGACAAAGCATACTGCATGCATATAATGTGAAAGATGAAAGGCTCATATGTTTTAAGTCTGTAGTCAATATATAGTTAAATAAAGTTAAATATGACTCTTTTTTTTTAGAAAATTCGAAGATTATTGGGGAAATTATCCTGGAAAATGATTATTAGAGTTATGAACCTTACTACATGTGATGTGGGTAATATGAACCAGAGGGCCATGATGGCCCTTTATCACTCACCAGAGTACAACAAAGTTGTGTTGTACAAGACCCAACGTCTCCATATGGTGAACATTTACACCAAGTTATTTTAAAATCCAATAAGAAACAACAAATCTACAGCTTGGAAAAGAAAATGCTATTTTTCGTAACAGTGACCTTGACCTTTGACCTACCGGCATGGGTATTGTAAGCAACAGATGCCTTTGTCATGGTGAACATTTATGTAAAGTTATTTTGAAATCACTTCATTCATTAGGAATTAACAGCCCAGACAAGAAAATGTTATTTTTTGTAAAGGTGACCTTGACCTTGGACCAACAGGCATGGGTACTGTACGCGAAAATACACCTTGTCATGGTAAACATTTGAGCCAAGTTATTTTAAAATCCAATGAGAAATAACAAATTTACAGCCTGGACAAGATTTTTCTATTTATAGTAACAGTGACCTAGTTTTTGACCCCAGGTGACCCATATTCAAACTCGTCCAATTAATAACTGGGACATATGTCCTGACCAAGTTTCTTTACAATCTGATAATCAGAGTAAAGTGTGACCACTATAGTGTAAACAAGAAAATTCTATTTTTAGTAACAGTGACCTAGTTTTTGGACCCAGATGACCCATATTCGAACTGTTCTGAGAAATCATTGGGACAAACATCCTGACCAAGTTTCATGACAATCGGAGCAAAAATGTGACCTCTAGAGTGTTAACAAGAAAATTGTATTTTTAGTAACAGTGACCTAGTTTTTGGACCCAGACGACCCATATTCAAAATTGTCCCAGAAATCATAGGGACAAACATCCTGACCAAGTGTCATGACAATCAGAACAAAAATGTGACCGCTAGAGTGTTAACAAGAAAATTCTATTTTTAGTTACAGTGACCTAGTTTTTGGACCCAGATGATCCATATTCAAACTCATTCTAGAAATCATTGGGACAAACATCCTGACCAAGTTTCATGATAACTGGAGCAAAAATGTGACTGCTACAGTGTTAACAAGAAAATTCTATTTATAGTAACAGTGACCTAGTTTTTGGACCCAGATGACCCATATTCAAACTCAGCCTAGAAATAATAGGGACAAATATCCTGACCAAGTTTCATGATAATTGGAGCAAAAATGTGACTGCTAGAGTGTTAACAAGAAAATTCTATTTATAGTAACAGTGACCTAGTTTTTGGACCCAGATGACCCTTATTCGAACTCGTCCTAGAATTCATTGGGACAAACATCCTGACCAAGTTTCATGACAATCGGAGCAAAAATGTGACCGCTAGAGTGTTAACAAGAAAATTCTATTTTAAGTTACAGTGACCTTGTTTTTGAACGTAGATGACCCGTATTCGAATTCTTCTGACAAATCATTTGGACAAACATCCTGACCAAGTTTCATGACAATCAGAACAAAAATGTGACCGCTAGAGTGTTAACAAGAAAATTCTATTTTTAGTAACAGTGACCTAGTTTTTGGACCCTGATGACCCATATTGGAACTCGTCCGAGAAATCATTGGGACAAACATCCTGACCAAATTTCATGACATTCGGACAAAAAATGTAACCTCTACTGCGTTAACAAAATTTACCTTAGGGTTAGGGTTAGGGTTTAGGGTTAGGGTTAGGTAAAAAGGCCCATTACTCAGCCAAAAATAATCCGATCAGAAATTCCTTTGGATATGCACAATAAGTCTTGGTGACAAACACTCCTGTGAAGTTTCAATGAAATCCCTCAAGCGGTTTCAGTTTACGTTAGGGTTAGGGTTAAGGTTTAGGGTTAGGGTTAGGGTTTAGGGTTAGGGTTAGGTAAAAAGGTCCATAACATCGCCAAAAATAATCCGATCAGAAATTCCTTCGGATATGCACATCTACACTTGGTGACAAACATTCCTGTGAAGTTGCAATGAAATCCCTCAAGCGGTTTGGGAGAAGAAGCGAGGACAAGATTTTGCTTAAAAGGGCCATAACTCAGCCAAAAATAATCCGAGCAGAAATTCCTGACGATATGCACAACTAGGCTTGGTGACAAACATTCCTGTGAAGTTTCAAAGAAATCCCTCAAGCGGTTTATGAGGAGAAGCGAGGACAAGATTATTTCGGACGGACGGAAAGACGGAAGTTCTTACGAACGTCATTTATGTGGCTACTCTATTGTCCTCTCTATTGTTCTTTTAGCCACATAAAAGAAAAAAAAGCCACGTAACAGAACGGAATGAATAGAATTTACCGTTACCATTGTTCTCATAGCCACATAAATGGCGTGGCGTAAGCACGGACGGACGGACGGACGGACGGACAGTGCGATTACTATATGCCTCCCTTCGGGGGCATAAAAAGGGTTTATAAGAATATCAATTTCAAATAAGACACCACAAACAATTTACGAAAAAGAAAACCTTTGGGGTTACCGCCTTGGAAAATAATTTGCCACTGGAGGTTTAAACTAGGTTCTAGGGTGCACCAAGTGAAATATGAATATCAGGAATGGCCATATCCAGAAGACTAAGCATACCCACATAGTCAAAATGATGGAAATGGTGAAGAGGATCAGTCCAATTTCTTAACTCTATTGTTTCTGCCTTTTAGATTTAACATTTTCATGTTTGCAGTCACCTAGTTCTTATTTAATTTCAGTTTCCTACAAAAATGATAAACCATACATTGTAGTTCTTTAATATTACTGAGAACCAATAAAATGTTAAATCATATCGCAAATTACTATATTATACGACAGAAAACTCTCGAAAGCGAATTCCGGTGTTCGGTAGTTTCCGTTGGTCATACGGTGAGAGTGTCCAAATATACCCGTCTACTTTCGCATTTGTGTATTAAATATTATCAACAAACGGATCGTTCATAAACTCCAAACTAAACACAGCTGACTAACTTACGCACAATTCTGGAACACAAATACTTTACAAGCGTAGACGTTTCCGATGACTATTTCTTATTCAGTCATTGGCATTGTCTGTTTTCTTACCGAAAACATCATATAAAATGAAAACAAAAACAGTTGCAAGGGGTCCGGTAACCGGATTCGTAGACCGGCAGGCTGGAGATTTGGTATTCGGATCCTTAGCCAGTCCAACAAGGGTTTAGAGGTCCGGTAATCAGTATCTATAAGAATATGTACTCCCCTTTTGCTTTACCATTGCCGGTAAAATAATCCGTTACCGATGTCATGCAGTAATGGTAACGTTTATCGGGGATCCTATCAATTTTGGGGGGTTGTCCATGCTAGCTCAGTCGGTTTCGTTGTCGAAATTGCATGGCTAGGCGCTGCCGTCGTGACGTTGCGGGTTCGCTATCCAGTAGGCAAAATAAATCATTAACAATGCTTTTAGCTTCTTATGATTTTATATGTTGATGTGCTTCTGCAAGCGACATTGACGAGTCTACTTTCGGTTTGAACCAGGAAGTAAGTTTTCCTTGAATTTATTGAAAACCCTACCATTATTTAGAAAAATTGGCACTTAACATTGTAGACCAGCATATACTTATTTCAGATATGAGTTGCTTTGGTATATTGTTCATGAATTTCAGAGTTTTCATGTATAAGGTTTTTCTTTTGTTTTAGTATGTGATTGGTAATTAGAACATGAATTAGACTAAATTGAGCTTGCAAACATTAACTACATCCATAGCTAAATACATTTCTTTACTAAAATCTAGGTGGCAATAAGTATTTCCCCCAAAATTTATTTTTGAAATTTTAGCCAGTTTTCGCCATTTGCAATATTTGCGACCTTTTAATTTTTTGTGGTGCCCGATTAGAAATTGATTCTCTTATCAACTCATGCTCTTATCTCTACGTTTAGACTCCGTTTGTAGGCTGTTTTTCTTATTGTGACAATCAATTCCTGATGCATTTTTCTTTTTTTACACTCCAATCTATCATATAGTTGCGTAAATTTTACAAGATTTTCTTTTGACATTTTGTTGTGGCTTTTTTCAGAAGTAACTATCAGCATGAAATAAAGTACTACTCTCACTAACCTCTATTGCAGTTAAAGAAAATACTTACAGCTGGTTGTGTTGTTTGGACAAATCCTGGCTGCATACAACAGGGTTGGCTTTGTGGTCTTAGTTGTGATGGTTGTGGTATTATTTCTCGTTGGTCCCTATTTTCTTGCCTTCGGAATCCCACCTGCGTGTTTTCTGTGCCTGGTTTTAGGAGTGCTCCCACTTGTTGTTCTGGTGAAAAAACACAAAACCAAATACGCGAGTTCCGCTCTCCCTGCGGTTGTAATCTTGCTTGCGGGTTATTCACGCTCTGTCGCAGCAATCCTTCCAACGAGAGCTGGTCTTCTCCGATGTGTAGGCTTGAAGGCACGCCATATTGTGTATTGTACGTTGCTTGTTCGTACGATGGAGGGGGATCTTAAACAACATTAACATTTATTTAAATTGTATAGATCATTAATTTAATAGTTTGAAAGAAGTGATTGTAAATCATGGGTAACATGTTTAAATACCCACGAAAGTTAGAGAATGTAAAATGAAAAAGAGAACGAATCTCGTGCAGATTTTTTAAAATGCTTATGGGAATAAAGCCAATTAGCTTAGATTCGTTTGGGATGCTTACATTTAACGAGTAATTTTGTTTTACTTGAAATTATACCGAAATAAAATTCTTCATCTTTTTTGAATCAGATTAGTCCAATGTGTTACTTTCATTTATCGGACGAAGTCACATAATGACGATCACTGTTTCATGGTTATCTGCGCAAGCATTTTTTGGGTTGCCGCGACTTTATCAATCGGTAGAGCGCTAGATTTAATAAGGCTAGGCGCAGTAACCATTCGGGCTCGATTTACTGTGTGGGCATATAATTTTTAGCACACAGATATATCTGATTTTTTAGTTTACAGTACAAATGTTCACAGTAAATGGGCACAGATGCGGCCGTTAGCTAAATACTTCCTCCTTAAATTGGTACTATATTTGATAACCGTCTTTTATTGGGAGAAAGAAATAAAGGTGAAATATGCGTATCACAAATTCAGAAGACAGAGAGAGAGAGAGAGAGAGAGAGAGAGAGAGAGAGAGAGAGATCAGCAATCAAAAAAATACTGTGTAGTCAAACTGGGGTAGTTATGTCATTACCTGGATTTGGGGATGATCCTACTTGTTGCTCTAGTGAAATAGCCAGGTTCCACTCTCCTTCTGGTTGAAATGTTGCTTGTGAGGTACTCACGCCCGGCCTCGACAATCCTTCCAACGTTTGTTGGTCTGCTCCGATTTGTTGACGTGAAGACACGCCATAATGTGTATAGCACGTGGCTTGTTCGTACGATGGAGGGGGATCTTGAACAACAATACATTTCATTTTGATTCTAAAGATCATTAATGTATTGTATTCAATAAGAAAGGGTAAAGGTAAATGGTCGTTCTTTCATATTAGCTTGATAATAAGCAGGAAAAGATAGTTAACTCAATAGTTATGCACGTTAATTTTAGTGTCTAATGACTTTTCTTTAAAAAGAGAGAAGAAGAGAGTGTGAGAGAGAGAGAGAGAGAGTGGGGGAGAGAGAGAGGAGAGAGACAGAGGAGAGAGACAGAGAAAGAGAGAGAGATAAGGGTCTTTTGTCTTTTATTTTACAACTGATACCATAAAAATACAAGTTACCACCAACAGTTAATACAGCTTTTAACAACACCTCTAGGTACCTAGATGATTTGTTAATTGCAGATAATAACCATTCTTAGTCAACATATCAAAAGAGTAATATAAGCATATCAGGAAACGCCACACTCACAAAACACAGCCGCCCCACGCAGTGAAAAAGAAGAGAGAAAGGGAGAAAGAGCACGTTTGTTATAAGTATGTCAATTCAAAAAGGACGCCACAAACAATAAACGAAAAAGAGATTCTTTGGGGATACCGCCTTGGAACAGTCAGTGGCAAAAAAAGCAATTCAGAAAAGCAAGCAAAATTTCTTGTTCTAAATCTTTAAATATTTCTATTGATAATGGTAGCGGTGTTACTAAAATATATGAGATAGAAATTATTTTGCTTTTAATATTGAAAATATTTCTTTTTTGGAATGGTGATGTCCCGCCTGAAACATCCAATATAAATTTGGATATTGTTCAATCAGCCCCAAGGAAATACTTCCTGCTTTTTAAATTTTGCCTTTGGCGTTGTCTGTGATATGCACGATTCATATTCTAAGATCCCCTCTCAAAATTCAATTCTGTTTAGTTCCGCCCATTTTTTTCTCGTTTAGGGCAAACCCATTCTTTTATCTGGGGACCATACGCCGCCGAACATGGAATGGTATTTATCTGAAAATACCGCATTGAAGGTTCCATGTTCACCGCCAAATGCATACCATCGTTTGGGATGGATCACAATTTTGCAGACTCGGTTTGATTGAGCCTGTTCATGGGCATTAATGGAAATGATTATTAATGCCCACGCCGCCTAGCCCCGGTTTGAGCGCAACTCAATATTTACACCAATAAACAGTACAATTTTGATCCATCCCAAACGATTATCTGGAATTTCCACAACTAGAAAAAACACAGCCTCCTCACCCAGCTAAAAGGTATAGAGAAAATCAAAAGGGTGAAATATGCACATCAGGAATCGCCACATTCAGAAAAAGCAGCCCCCCCCCCCCCCACACACACACACACAGTCAAGAAGAAGAGAGTGAGAGAGCATGGTTAATAAAATGATCACTTTCAAAAGAGACACCGCTAACAATAAAAAAAATGAGAACCCGAGGGGTTACCGCCTTGGAACGGTCAGTGGCAAATCAAATTGCCACTGGGGGTTTAAACTTGCCCCAACAGGTTCTCATATCACAAAGCAAAAGTTTATAAGAGAATTAATTTTAAATTAGACACCACAATTAACGAATAGAGAACAAAAAGAGACTGGTCAGCGGCAATCTCGTTTGGCTATTGGCTATTGGGGTTTAAACCAGGTTCAAGGGTGCACGATCCTCAGACTTGCCCCAATAGGTTCTCATTGAACAAAGAAGTTCAAGTTGTCTTGGTGAAATTATTCCAACCCACCCATCTACTCGACAATGTTGCAAGCAAAAGCACACAAACATATAAAAGATCCCTTTCATCTATATCGTATAAAACATTTAAATATAAAAACATAAAAAGCGTCAAATGGGCGGGTACTCAATGGCCTTACCGAGACCAGAGTCAAATCAGCAGATTTCCATATAAACCTTCATAAACTCTTAATGCTCTCTTTTCCTCTCTATTTTTTGGCTGTGTGGGAAGGCTGTGTATGCTGGATGTGGCCATTCCTGATATACATATTTCATTTTTTAAACCCCTGCCAGCGTCGTCCAAAAAACTCGCTGTGAAATACTTTGTTGCAATAATGATTTTAAACTGGACCAATATTTTTTAATTACATCTGTGTATTGGCGATTAAACTTGTAAAAAGTGAAATATGTTTAGGTTTTTCTTATTTTATGATACCGATAACATCGTTTTAAAAGTTTTTCTGTTATTTATAGATTACGTTCATTTAAACCGTTTGGGATGCCATTAATTTTTTTTATAAATAGAGGTACCAAAACAAACATTAATGATTTCCAGTAAGAAAGTTAGCGACACTATAAGGTCTTGATTAGGTCTTGATAAGTCCATAAAATATCATTATTATAAAAACTATCTGTTAAAAATGCTCTATGTTCATTACAAGCGAAAAATGTGTTTTTTCTTTAGCAAATGTTTTCTCAGTGAGACTGTTAAGGTTGTCTCTAATAAATTATGAGGGAGTGAGGTGTACAAAGTAGAAAAACAAAGTTTACAAACAGAACAGAATGCCTAAATTAATTTGAAGTAAGCTTCTTTTAAACATCACATGAGTTTTTTAATAGACTAAAATAGATTTTTGCCAGTGGTTTCAAAAACCTTTTCACAATACTTAAAGTTCTTTTATGGCTGTAAGACAAGATATTTAGATATTAAGAGTATTTAGCAGTTGTGCAAGAACGGGAGTTACCGATAAATCCTGCTTTATAAGGTGTTTTTGTGCATTTTAAACGACTACATAGTAGAAATTTTATCTTGTTTTGATTTAAAAAAGGGAAATAAGCATATCAGGAATCGCTGCACTCGCAAAACATAGCCTCCCCAATCAGCAAAAAAGAAGAGAGGAAAAGAGAGCATAGTTGTTTAAAGGCGTACGCTACAGTTTTTCTTAACGAGTATTTAACTACCGTACCTATGTCTAAATAAAATGTATAAAACACAGTTCACGGTCCAATCTGGATTTTATCAATGTATAAAACACAGTTCACGGTCCAAGCCATGACTTATTTGGTAATAGCTCGTTCCGGATACGTATGTGGATTATTGGTTAAATGTTGGCCTAGGTTTTAAATCCGCGCACTGGTCCGAGCGCGAAATACGCGAAAATTAAGCCATCGCTAAATAAAATGATACCACTGGTTGCGTCTTGGTCAGAAATAACTTGCAAATCAAAAAGCGAACAGTGCATATCCTGATTAGACTGCACAGATGTACCGGCTAATCTGAATCTACACTGTTAATGTTATTTTCATTAAATTTTGTCAGAAATTGTCATCATAATACTTAGAATGCCAAACATTTTATTATTAATGATCTATACTATAGACCTTTAACTCTTTTTGTGTATAGATAATTACCTCCCCCACCCCCCCCCCCCCCTCCTTTTGAAATTGCCATATAGAAAAAATTAACATGGTGACTGTAATTTTTCTTTTTAATTTTATGTTTGTTATACATTTTGTCAGATATTGTCATCATAATACTTTGAATACCACAAACATTTAATTATTAATGATCTACACCATAAACCTTTAAGTTTTTAAGTCTTTTTGTGTATAGAAAATTACCCCCCCCCCCCTTTTTGAAATTGCCGTACAGAAAAAACTAACCCGGTGACCTTCATTTTTCTTTTTAATTTTATGTTTGTTATACATTAGAGAATATATTGGTAGTATTTGGTGAAATTCTATTATGTAAAACTCCGGTAAACTTAAAAACATCTCTTAAAATAAATTGATTTGCCGAAAAATCCTTTGTCGTAAATTAGGTAATACTTAATTTTTATATGTGTTCCATTATTTGTATTGCAATATTTAGCAATTTATTTGTAATATAGAATGTCTTTTACTGAAAAATAGGGTTATTAATAATATTCTTGTGATGCAGTCTATGATTTCATGCCGACAAAGAAGACTATAAAAATTGTAAAAGTTGTTCAAAATGTGACATCTTTGGCATCTAATAAAAAAAGTAAGCCAGGTAAGATATAATTTTTATTATTGTTTTCATTGCATAACATCATGTTCTTGACATACACAATGTTTGAAAGAATTCTATTATTGGGAAAATTTTCATGAAACTGTAGCGTACGCCTTTAAGTATGTCAATTCAAAAAATATGCAACAAACAATAAACGCAAAAGAGAACCATTGGAGTTACCGCATTGGAACGGTCAGTCGCAAAACAAATTGCCACTGGGGGTTTAAACCAGGTTCTAGGGTGCACCAACCTCACAATTGCCCCCAACAGGTTCACATATGAACAAACAAGAACAAGTTGTCTTGGTGAAATAACTCCAACTCACCCATCAGCTTAAAATGTTGCATGCAAAAGCACACAGAAATATAAACATAAGAAGTTTATAGCATTGCAAAGCCAAAGGGGCGCGTACTCAATGATCTTACCGAGACCAGAGCACTTGGAGTCAAATTAGCTAGAACATGATGACAGGGATACAAGAACTTAAATCGAGCTTCTATGTTATAACAAGAAACGATCTCCCCATAAACCTTCATAAACTCTCCAATCCCTGCAACCAAAGAGGTAAGCATAGTAATCAACTGTAGGTGGGTTAATCACCAGGCCCCACAAAATATTTTGAGTTGGAATTTAAACTCAACTCAAAAAAAATATTTTTAATTTGTGACGATTCATAGACTAGATTCTGAAAGTCCAAAAAGGGCTCAAAAATGAGTTGATATACTTTTTATTTGGTACCAAATTAAAGCCTATTATATGGCCAAACAATCTGGACATGCCTGCGAAATCAATTTTATTGCGAATCGTCGGAAAATAAGGGGAGATAACTCATGCCAAATCATACAAAAATCAACAAAAAACTGATAAACTCAATGATATGATATATTATAAAGACTTTTTCTGTCTTTATTGAAACTTTGTCAAATAAGTTGCAAGATGCAATTTAAAGTCCAAGGTGAACAACGTATGTATATAATAAGTGAAAAACAAGAGTTATTCCCCTTTATTGTTTTGAAAGATAATGTAAATCACTTATGTCCCATTTTCTTTTGCTAGAAAGTGATATTTCTAGTGATTTTTTATTTTTGAGAAAGGAATTATAGCACAAATTCTCTTATAAAGCTTGTTAAACACCAATAACCATCCAGGTCAGATTATATGCATTTAATTTCATACTTAAGAGCAAGCCATTTATTACAAGCCAGTTTGACAAACAGGAAGTATTACAGACTCATCGGTAGCAGAAAACGTCTACAAAATGTTATTAACTCTCTTATGGCAATAATACTTATTTAAGGTATTCGCCAAACTTGGTTTGAGTGATTACGACACTAATATATTTAATAACCCCTTCAGCTAACTTCAGTCAGACTGGAGTTATTGCCCTTTAATTACTAATTTTGACCAAATTAGTAATTAAACGGCAATAACTCTATAGTGACTGAAGCAATCTAACGGATTAACTCCTCCACATTTTAAATCGACAATCTTCAACAAACTTGCTTAGAATGTTTAAGTTAAACAAATTCGTCCGACTGTTTAAGGGGACAATAAGCTCTCAGCTATGTATGGTTAGAAGCAAGATTACATTAGTCATGTCACTGAGGAGTTATGCGCCTTTAATTGCCAAAACTTAAACAAATAAACAATTCCTACTCTCTGACGATTTTGTGGCAGTTTGAAATCTTGTTCTTTATTAATTGTATTATCATTCTATTAAATCATTCGTATATATTGAGTTAAACAATATGTGTGTTAAAACTCATTTATTTTTTCTACTTTCTAAGTGCAATCAATGCACACAAAATTAAAAATGTAAATCAAAAACAAATACAAGTAAATGAGCATTGATAATATGACGACATCAAACTAAATTTTTTAGTTAACATTTTGTTGAAAGATTATTTTGGAAATTACCTGAATAATATTTATAAAGTTTTCCATTGACTGCTTCTGCTTTAGAGCTCATTTGAAATAGCACAAGGGTGTCTCTTTAATACATGTTTGTTATGGCTATTGATAAATATGCTTGTGGCTAGTGCTACACTTAAACTGTAGTCAGACATACTCGCACTTGTCCTTGACAAAATTTTCAAGCTTCTGAACGACAGTCTAAGAGTAAGGTCTGGGTCCATCTACTGGTAGTACTTCCAATAAATAAGGATGGTTCCATTTGGACAGAAGTCTCAAGAGTATTACAATAAGTGAAAAACAAAAAAACCCTTCATATCTATGATTTGTTATGTTTAATTATTACAGCTTCGTCTTGTTCACTCCTTTTTTTTTGCTTAAAACAATGATTCCAGTTTCATTCACATGGAACTCGTTTTAATAATACTAAGCTTGAAACTGGTTAAGGAATCTCATGGAGACTATGTGTTTCTGTAACCAGTTATTGTCTCAACAGTCGCTTTGCTTTTAATATGGCCTTAGTCTTCGTGAAAGGGAAGTTACAGTCCTAGAAAAATGCTTAACCCTTTTGAGCCTGAATAGAAACGTTGAAGTAGCAAGTTGGTTTTAAATATTCTTTGACATTGACTGAAAGGCAATCTGAAGCCATTCATGGTAGTACATGTACATCCTTCTTTGGGTAGAACTGAATCTAGAATAGCATAGTAGACCAAACAGAAAAGTATTCATAAACCTAACATTGGCCAGGGACCAGGAACCTAGGAACAGCGATATGAAACTAATAGGCCCTATGGGTTATACTATCAGCTTGCAGTTGATAATATTTTAAACTTATTCCAGATCCTGTCAAATTGTTGCAGTCTCTTCTTGATACTAGCGCTACCTTTGTAATGGAGTGAGGGCCTGGGTCTGAAAGATATTATCCTTTAATAATACAACTAGCCTATTAACTCTAATAATAGGGTTGAGGATCATAGTAGGGAAAGCATTGCCATCAGAACAAAGGGTCCAGATTCCTTCGTAGGGGTACCTTATTCTAATTCTTGAATTCTTTATCCTTTTTATGCCCCCACTTGGAACGAGGAGGGGCCTTATAGGATGCCCTTGTCCATCCGCCCCTCCGTACTTACGAAAACTGTGTCGCACATAACTCAAAAAGTAAGAGAGCCACAATCATGAAACTTAACAGGTATGTTGACCATTATGTTTAATTGTGCACCTGGGGTTTTGTTTTGGGCCACACCTGTTAAGACCAGAGTGATGTTACTTATGCATTTCAATATAATGCATTCAGCAAGTAATCTAGTTGTATGTAATTCCAAACGTATGAGAGTTGCAGTCATCAAACTTTACAGGCATGTTGACAATCATGTGTAGTTGTGCACCTGGGGTTTTGTTTTTGGGCCACACCTGTTAAGACAGTTATGGCCCCTTATGCATTTCAATATAATGCATTCAGTGTGTAATCTTGTGCCGTGAGTAAGTCCAAAAGTATCAGTGACAGTCATGAAACTTTACAGGCATGTTGACCATCAAACTGCACTCATGTTTAATATTGTGAACTGCAAATTTCATCTGATTTTCCCTTAAAGTTTTCACCATTATATGTACTTTGAACACAATATTGGCGTGTTTCACAATGGCAACTGAGGGCGGGGGGGGGGGGGGGGGTCATCTCTGTCATATGGACATATCTCTAGTTAAACTTAAGAAAGAGTATAATTGCCTAATTAATTAAATAGTTTTGTTTTCTTTTCTATAAGTCTAGACTAAGAACAACTTTCAAATATTTTTTACATATCTTAAAAAGCGGTTGCTATAACATAGAACTGGGTAATGACCATTCTAAAACCTCTGGATAATGTTGCCAAACGTCTCTAGCAAATACACTGGCGTCAAGAAGGTGCTTACACAATTCTGTGGTGTAGGAAGCAAGACCGTGTCATATTTTAATGACTCTGCTAGCGTTTATAGGACTCCCTTGTTCTATATACTTAACAACTTTTCTAAGTATACACCTTCGTACTGGGGCATTACTGGCTTGATAACTGAGCTATCGTTCTAAACCTTTCAATAAAAATGCAATAAATACTAACTGATTTATTAGAAAAATGGTCGAATTTAACAGGCATATTGGAAAACTAAAAGATAGGCGGCTAAATTTTATGCATTCAAACTGATTTGCCCAAAAGTGGGATGGACTATAAACAGTTATAAAACATCAAGATTAGAATGAAATGAATTTAATTTAACAGAAATAGAAGAAAAGCATATTTCTAGGTTCCAAATGTTCATTTATACGTACGCGTAATTCGTTTATTAAGTTGAACATTCGCTTTATGAACTGATTTTGTGAATTTGTATTCTGTGGGTGTCAGTACTCTGAATGATTTTGAGCAGTCAGTTGTCGGTAGGTTTGAATGAAGTTTTACTAATAAATCAGATAGCATCCATTGCATGATTTATTAAAAGTTTTAGGGAAATAGCCAACAAATCGAGCCATTAATGCCCCAGTACAAAGGTGTATACTTAGAAAAGTTGTTCAGTGTATTGGGGCAACGCTAGCATCCAGAAGTGACTGTTTCTCCATTTTACATAAGTAGTCCTATTTCTCTAAGCTCGAATAATATATACATGTATATTTTGACATATACAGGAAAACTACTTTACTTACTATCCCTAAAGGCTTGCGATATTTGGGATTTTGCTCTTTCCTTTACTAGTTTCAGCTAGAAATTTCAAAATGTGCCATTCTATTTCAAAATATGTAAAAATGAAAACATTTACAGGCAATGCAATATTATGTTTAACTTACAGCCTACAAGATTGTAATCTTACTTCCGTTTTCGCATGATGAGAACAATGTATAGACTTTTATAAAGTTATGCCTAGCTTCTTACATGTTGCTGCACCTTTCAATATGAAACTAAATTACGCAGACTTATTATAAGATTAGTGCAACCCTCAATATGGGAACTTATCATTTGTCAATGCAACCATATGTAATGAAGTTGAAAACTGATTCGTGAAGGAAAAGAAGTTAAGTTTGCCAGATCTCATTGTATTTCATTATTTAAAGATACATACCCGCAATTTCCCTGTGTAAGGTTTATCATAAATAACGCATATTCTTCAATATAAAATGTCTTCTAAAACATCTAAATTAATAAAATAGGGGAACTCGTAAATAGTTATGTTTTTCTTTGTATATTTTACCCACAAAAATGTCTTAAATTACATATTAGTCCAATATTATGTGCTAATAATACATCTTAAATAAATAATGGTTGCTAGATCATATAAAACTAATGTTGATTCTAAAATTTGGACTGATATCAATGCATCTCGTCATTATATCTAAATATTTTGAAGGTAACTTATAATTCTATATCAGAGTTATCTCCCTTATTTTTTCAGGGTTCGCAATAAAATAATTTTTGCGGGCCACCAAATTTCACTGAGACATACCATAAACTTAAGTATATCTTGTCGGCCCTACCTCGACAAAATGTTCAGCTTCAGAATCTAAACTATCAGTCCTTACTTGATTGATTAAGATTTTAAAAGAAAGTTTACATAATATTTCTTGTTTTAAATGTAAATTTCAAAATTTGTTATTTGAATAAAAAATATAAACAAGAGGGTCCATGGGACCCTGGGTCGCTCACCTGCGAACATCTGTTCAATGGTTCGGACAAAAATTAAGACCACTAGAGTGCGGACAAACTTTTTCTATAATTTGACCTAGTGACCTAGCTTTCAAGGTCACATGACCCAGTTTCGAACTTGACCTAGATATCATCGAGATAAACATTCTGACTAAGTTTGAAGAAGATCGCATCAAAATTAAGACCGCTAGAGTGCGGACAAGCTTTTTCTATCATTTGACCTAGTGACCTAAATTTCAAGGTTACATGACCCAGTTTCGAACATGACCTAGATATTATTGGGATAAACATTCTGACCAAGTTTGAAGAAGATCTGACCAAAATTAAGACCACTAGAGTGCAGACAAGCTTTTTCTATAATTTGACCTAGTGACCTAGATTTCAAGGTCACATGACCCAGTTTCGAACTTGACCTAGATATCATTGGGATAAACATTCTGACCAAGTTTAAAGAAGAACGGACCAAAATTACAACCGCTAGAGTGAAGACAAGCTTTTTCTTTAATTTGACCTAGTGACCTAGTTTGAAGGGTCACATGACCCAGTTACGAACTTGTCCTAGATATCATTAAGATAAACATTCTGTTCAAGTTTAAAGAAGATTGCACTATAATTAAGACTGCTAGAGTGCGGACAAGCTTTTTCTATAATTTGACCCAGTGACCTAGATTTCAAGTAGTTTCGAACTTGACCTAGATATCATTGAGATAGACATTCTGACAAAGTTTGAAGAAGATCGCACCATAATTAAGACCGCTAGAGTGCGGAAAAGCTTTTTCTATAATTTGACTCAGTGACCTAGATTTGAGGTCACATGACCCAGTTTCGAACCTGACCTAGCTATCATCGAGATAAACATTCTGACCAATTTTAAAGAAGATCGCACCATAATTAAGACTGCTAGAGTGCGGACAAGCTTTTTCTACAATTTGACCCAGTGACCTAGATTTCAAGGTCACATGACCCAGTTTCGAACTTGACCTAGATATCAATGAGATAAACATTCTGACCAAGTTTGAAGAAGATTGGACCAAACTTCTGTCCGCTAGAGTGCGGACAACAATTGTGGACGGACGGACGGACGACGGACGAACCCCCCTCACAAAAGCTCACCCTGTCACTACGTGACAGGTGAGCTCACTACGTGACCGGTGAGCTAAAAATAACCTTAAAAGCTGAGTTTGTACTCAACATTATTTCTAGAATATCTCATTAAAATATAATGTTATTTGACAAACAAATCCATGATAATAGGAAGATTTTATATCATCTTAGTGTTATTTCAAGTAAACAACCAATAATTACTCAGAATTTAATGAGAAGAAAATTGAGTTTGAGAATAAGATTGTTCGTGATATCAGAGCCAGGCCTGCAGCGCGCTGTAGAATATGATGTTGGTAACCTTTGTTGTTTAATTTACAGATTTTTTTTAAACCTGGAACCTGGTTTAAACCCCCAGTGGCAATTTGATTTGCCAGTGACCGTTCAAAGGCGGTAACCCCTCGGGTTCTCATTTTTGTTAATTGTTAGTGGTGTCTCTTTTGAAACTGATCATTTTATTAACCATGCTCTCTCCCTCTCTTCTTCTTGACTGTGTGGGGAGGCTGTTTTTTCTGAATGTGGGGATTCCTGATTTGCATATTTCACCTTTTTAAGTTTATAAATTAAATCTCCATAAAAGGTTTATAAAAAAGGTTTATAAAAAAAATTCATGAAATGTCTTTGTTGATCAGATTCAAAGTCATGTGGTCTGAGAACATGTCGCGTGTAACACTGAATAAGGATTACAGCTTCATAAAATGGATGAGTTCTTACAACAATATCATCCTATTTCGGTAAAATTGATTAAGAAAGTGATACCTAAAGAGTAAGCATAGCCTGTCTACCAGAATGTTCAAATATGTTGAAAGTCATGAATGAAACTATTAGCACACGATTTTCTTTTGATGTTACCATTAGTCTAGATCCCGTGCGACATCCATTTTCGTTGTCGTATTTCAAGCAAATTAAAAATGTCAAAAAATCATGTGTTTTTTAAATATTGCCTTAGTGACAAATTTAAACCAAGTGAAGTTTCTGAATCCATTTATTTTCCGACATAAGCATGGCTCTTATTTTAAATGCTCTTGAAATAGATGAAAAGGGACCTTTGAAAGCCATCAAACACGACAAACATGAAAATATTGCAGGCTCGGTTTGATTGAGCCTGTTCATGGACAGTAACGGAAATGAATATTACTTGAAGCACTGTTATCGAATGTTATTTTTTCTACAGATTGAATAGTTATATCTTTTTGAGTGGCCTGATTGTTTGATATGTTTATAGAAAAAATTTAAAACTTACTATTGTTTTGACTTTTTTAACAATGCTGGCCAAAGCGTGTTTTCAAAAGGCGTTCTGTCTCTGCTACATATTGAATCCCACAGTTAAAAATATCATGTCCATGGTTCATATAATAATCTTGTAAAAAATGAAATATGCATATCAGGAATTGCCACAGCCAGAAAAGACAGACTCCCCACGAAGCCAAAAGTTAGAGCGGAAAAGAGTGTAATTTTATTTATAATAGAATCAATTTCAAATAAGATAACGCAAACAATTAACGATGAAGAGAACTAAGGAGATTAGCATGTGCAATAACTTTATCTGGTTTATGCAACGATTGGACTTGGTGTACACTGTTTGCGCCTAAACTGACGACGTCTATATTTCGGCAATCCTTATATTTGTTGGTTTTAACAATTGGCGCATTTGTTGCTGCCAGTCAATATAGCAAAAACTGAAACCATAGCCAACAACTCAACGTTTACAGTAGTCATAATGTGCATTCTTGTTGATTTTTATTTACAAATGTCCCCGCATACTCTTACCGCAGGATTAAACCTGGCTTTATATTTGTATCAACCTGGACTTTTGCCGATCTATTGTGTATCTTTACAGCAATTTGTGTAATCTAGTCGCAATAAGAGGAGAATATACATTAGCAAATCGGTCGCGGGAGCACTTACCGTCCCTGGTGGACGAGGGGTCGTGGGTCCTTGTCTTGCTGCACTATTTTCTTGTCTATGCCTATTAAAAAGGTCAGTTATTTGATAAACAGACTTTAATATAAAACGTTTAGAGCTTTCTTAATTGGTACAGACAGTAAAAAAGCAAGCGGGTTTACCTGAATTATTGTTATCCATCATCCCTGTAAAAATTACTTAATTTAGAAGCATTCTGCAGCATATTTTCTAGTTTTAAAGTTACATAAAGTATTAGATTCATACACATTAATTCATGCATGACAAAACCATTGGGGTAAGTAATCGCGTAAACAGAGTCTACGTGCATCTATATATTTACTTTAAAAAGTGGTAAATAATACAGCACTCCCTGAATAGATTGGTGTATACATTGCAGTTGTCACGTATCTCTTCTACCTAAGGCGCTATTAAAACCGTTTATTAAATGCATTGATTCATTGCTTTAAATATTATGCTGATTAGTTAAATATAGCATACTATATAAAAAGTTAATTGATAATAAAAGTGTTATTGAATTCAAGCCATATGTTGCTTAGAAATGGCCCGGACACGAATGATCACGCTATACAGAAATTCCAAGGACAATGACACTTAGAACAATTATAAAGCCTGAACGTCCTAGTTATATAGGTATCTCCTCTTATAAAATGTCAATGAATCCCAACAAGCGGTTTTAATGTTTGCTTTCAACGTTTTCTGTGATACGTTGGATTTATATTGATCAGATCCCCTTTACATAAATGTCGTCTTCAGTGGTTTTCAAAATTCTCTTTTCATCCATTGCAAACGTTTTCAATGAGACTGGTGAACTCTCTTATTACGTTATGAGGAAGTGAAGTGTACTATATGTAAAGGCTGACATCGAAAACGCTTGAACAGTTTTCAATTAAACTTCCCTTTTCGTCTAGTTCTTAAACAGATTTTACCAGTGATTTGAAAATCTCTGTAGATGCATGTTCTATACACTTTTTTTTGAGAATTTACAACTGCTGATAGCAAAAATATTGAGACCGAATTAAGCAAAACCTGCTGAAATATGACTGATTTTCTTATAATGTTTACAGCACTTAATTTGACATTATACATTATACTACCTGTCAATTATTTTTTTTATAAAACATGATACAATTCCAGATTTATTTTAAATTGCTGATATTCCCAAATTTTAGAGAAAAACAATATGAATGTTTCATTTGGTAAATGGATTTCGTGGAAAAAAAAACAGCCAACTATGCATACGTAAGAGTTAAAGGTTTGTCTGTGCTCATAGTGATACAGCTAATTTAACCTGTACAAATTTGAAAATTAATTCGTAATATCCTATTGCCAAAAATATAAGATATTCACTTATGGATGAACCTGTCCATGATCTAGTACATAGTCGTAGTATGGTGTTCATATGGCGTGAATGTTTATTTATGATCAATAAATAATAACCTAGTAATAATGTAACTTCCTGAATGGATTTGTAGAGGAAAAGTCCCAAAGGATGCATACCATAAATTTAGTACATGTAAATGCAAATCCAAATTTCAGACTGTACCAAAAGGTGAAATATGCTTATCAGGAATTGCCACATTCAGAAAAAACAGCCTCCTCACACAGTCAAAAAGAATAAAGAGGGAGAGAGCATGTTTAGTTTCAAAAAAGACACCACAAAAAACAACTAACAAAACTGAGAACGTGAGTGGTTTCCGCCTTGGAACGATCAGTCAAATTGGGGGGTTTAAACCAGGGTCTATGTTTTGAACATTTCAAAGACATTAAATAAGCAAAAGGTTTTACCTGAATTGTTATAATTCATAATCAAACTTTAAATTTACTCGTATAGAGTATTTTGCAGGAAGTATTTCGGATTTGCAAGTTACTTAGGGTATTTGTTGGAGTCATTCACATTCACATTCGTCCATGCATGACAATAGCATAAGGGTAAGTCAACAGAGTCTACGTGCATATATATAATGAAAGATAAATACAGGCTAATTACATAACACTTATTGGCAAGACACTCAGTGCTCAACAGGTTCTCATATAAACCGGTAACACATATGTTTTATTCCGCAGAGGTCTTTTTGTTAGATTATAAATATCTTCAGAACAAATATCTGTTCATCAGAGCATTTTTATTGAACGCCAGAATAATTAGACCTTTACTATTTACACAAAAATAAATAAGTTATTACATATGTTTTAAAGTCATTTCAATAACTTTTCTGCTGCATACACGCTTGCAAGAACGCGCAAAAGTTTTCTCTATACAATCTTCCTAATTCTGGTTTGGGATTTTGTAAAAATTAAATGGTACTTCCAAACAAAATGAACAAGTTTCAGGATAATTATAAAACAGACGAGTCCTGGTGTCAAAGTCGGGTACAGTTGACAGATGAGAAAACAGAATACAGTGACAAAAAAGCATGTAACTGATCTGATGATTTTATTTTCTTATCTAATTAGACAAGTTTAACATACCTTTGACATAGGCAAAAACCTAGTTTTACCTTCCGCTTTCAAAGTTATAATTAAAAATATAATCAATGCGATTGTCAGCTTTTGGTTAAATTTGTCTATTCCTTAGTTTATTTTTAGAGAATTTGGGGTTTTTAATACACTTTTTTTCTGTTTGCAATGTCATTACTTTAGTAAGAAATGTATGGAAGCTGCCAATCATCCTAAAGGTGCAACAAGGGGCTCCTTAGCAGACAATTTATTTATCATATGTAAGAAAATGGTAGTGATAAAGAGACCCTGATTGTTTGATTTTTCTATTATAAATCTTGAATGAATTCCAAGCAAAAAGCTGTTGTGCATTCAGATTCGAAAGTGCTTTTAAAAAACGATTAGCAGATGTGCCCCACTTGAAGATTTTTATACGTTTTTCAAAAGCCTTAATGAAAGTATTCACGACGAAGATAGAAACACAAATATAGAAAACGATCGTATAACTAACAGCGAAGAAATGAATGAAGAAATAAATTGTCCGATTACAGAATCTGAAGTTTTAGCAGCTGTTAAATGTCTTAAAAATAATAAATCATCTGGAACTGATAATATTGTAAACAAGCAAATAAAATCTTCATTAAACGTTATGATGCCGATCTATTTAAACCTTTTAACGCTGTATTTGATAAAGGTATCGTCCCTTTAAGTTTGACAACTAGGTCAATTAAACCAATATACAGAAACAAAGGCAATCCGAAGGAACCTGAAAACTATCGTCCTATATCTCTTCTTAGTTGCTTTGGTAAACTATTTACAAGTATTTTAAACAATGGACTGAATAAATACGCTGATAGTGCGAATCTTATACACGAAACGCAAGCTGGTTTCCGGGAAAAAATTCAACGATTGGCAATATTTTTATCTTAAAAAGTCTTATTGACATCGTACAATCTAATAAGAAAAAGTTACATTGTTTTCTTGTTGACTTTAAACATGCATTAGATTCTGTATGGAGAATTGGTCTGTGGAAAAAACTTAAGGCCGAAAATATAACAGGCAAATGTTTTAATGTAATTTACAGTTTAAATACGAGGTACAGTCAAAAAGTTTCCGGACTGTCATGCTATCTTTTTTATTTTCCGTATGATTCAGTTATTAAATATATAACATAAAAATATAACGATTCCACTGCAAGAACATATAAATATATGTAAAATAAACAAACATAAACATGTTTCTGATCCATTACAATAACTCACTATGTCATGTACGCTCACATACCTTATTTATGTTCAAGTCTTGGGTCACTATTTTATGGACAGTTCCATGACTCAACCCGACAATGTCAGCAATATCATATAGAGACTTGCGCCAAACAGTTGCTAGGACGTCCTTAATCTTTTTGACTGAGCGAACATCATTTCCCGGCCTTCCGCTTCGCGCATTATCCTTGATATCCGTCCTACCTTTCCGGAAAAGTTTGTGGCACTCAAACACAAGAGTCCTGGAACAATTAATAACACCATCCTTCTGATGCATGAATTTCAAAGTATCCGTCAAGGTCATACCAGACATCGCACAGAATTTAATAACTTTCCGCTGCTCCGTACGTTCAATTAACATTGTCATTTTCTTGCTACAGAATTTTTACAGGGCGGAAATTATACCTCACAAAATGGTGATACGTCAACCGGTCACACTGAAATTTTGTTATTGTTTACGAGTAACGTTCTGTTGACGTGATGCGGCGAATTCTGAAGTGCTCCGTATACGGGTTATGGAAATGCTAAATGTGAAAAAAAAATTCAAATACTTGTTAAAACCTACTTTTTCATACCCGTTGATATTAGATTTAAATAGAAATACATGCATGGTAAATTTTATGACGATCCGACGTAAATAATGTGTTTAAAAGGACCAGTCCGGGAACTTTCTGACTGTACCTCGTAGTAACACCAAGTCAAGAATGACCACTTTAGAAGGATCTACTCCATATTTTTATTGCCTTGTCTGAGTAAGACAAGGAGTAAACCTTTCGCCTTTCCTTTTTTCAATATTTCGTAATGATCTCGAAACGTTTCTGAGTCAAAATCATTTCAACGGTGTTTCAAGAGATGTTTTAATTAATGACTCACACGCCTTCATTAAATTATTCATTTTGTTATATGCAGACGATACCGTTTTTTTTTCAGTGACAATGACACAGACCTTCAAATTGCTCTAGACAATTTTAAAGAATATTTCGAACAGTGGAAATTAACAAAATACAGATAAGACCAAATGTATGATATTTAGTAAGGGCCGTCTTAGAAACGACAAAATCTTAAATAAAGGAAAAACTGTGTTAGAAATTGTTGATGATTATAAATATCTTGGCATCTATCTCTCAAAAAGTGGAAGTTTTTTACAAAACAAAACAGTATATTGCAGAACAAGGTAATAAAGCAATGCTCGCTTTACTTAAAAAATCAATAAATTGTCATTACCTTATGATATACAAATAGAACTTTTTGATAAAACTGTCAAAAATAATTTTCGTCAAAATAATTTTAGGGTTTTTAAGAAATTAAAGGAAATCTTACTTCCTGGTTCAAAGTGAAAGTAAAAAGTAAAAGTAGGAAGTAAGTCTTCCTTGAATTTCTTCAAAACCCTAACATTATTTTGACGGATTGGCTCTAAACATTGTAGACCAGCATATACTTATTTCAGGTATTAGTTGCTTTGGTATATTGTCCATGAATTTCAGAGTTCTCATGCAAAAGGTTTTTCTTTTGTTTTAGTATGTGCTTGGTAATTAGAACATGAATAAGACTAAATTGAGCTTGCAAACATTTGCTACATCTATAGCTAAATACATTTATTTACTGAAATCTAGGTGGCAATAAGTATTTCCTCCAATATTCTTTTTTGAAATTTTTGCCTATTTTCGCCATTTGCAATGTTTGCGACCTCTTAATAGTACTGAAGCTTATACACCGACTTCTTCATCACAGCGTGCATGGTACATTGTAGACTGCAAACACTCTACATTAACAAAAGTTGATTCAGTGTTGAAACAAACCAAGATAAATGATCTATTATATATTGGTTGTCTAAAATGCACAAATATAAAAAGCACGATTTATCGCCAACTGCACAACTATATTTTAATTTTATGCTCTTAAGGTGGAATGTTACTTAAAAAATATTTTCTAGAAATCCGTGGAATTTGGAATCAAATTTAAGTTAAAAAAATGAAATATGCATATCAGGAATGGCCACATCCAGCATACACAGCCTCCCCTCACAGCCAAAAAGTAGAGAGGAAAAGAGAGCATGGTATTACAATAATCAGTTTCAAAATGGACGCCACAAACAAATAACGAAAGTGAGAACCAGAGGGGTTACCGCCTTGGAACGGTCAGTGGCAAAACAAATTGCCACTGGGGGGTGTTTAAAGATATTTATGATAAGAATTGGACATTAATTTTAACAATTGTCAATCCTATTACTGCTCATGACGTCGCAATAACACCATCTACACATGTTTTTGAAGGTCTGCAAATGGCCGTGAAATCGCCGTGTTTTTCCTTATTGATCTAAGAAAGTGAAAATCAGAGTAAGTATAACAAAGCAGATTGATCATGTACGTGATTTCCTACGTACTGATTGCAAAACCATAACACATGTCTATACAGTTTCTAAATAAATAACCAAAACTGGATTTGTTGAAATTTCGTATGTATTAATGAGCTGTATATGTAAGTTTAAAAGCTTTTTTAATAACAAAATGAGATTATTAGGCTATGTAAGTGTTCAAGGCAAACATGGTGTACTGTAAGGCTCAATGAAACTTTTAAAGTTAAAAAGGTCAAACATATAGAGTCTTTGAAACTGTACCAATTCCCTTATATCATGTTGTTATTGTTTTTAAGAAGCCGATCCAAGTGAAGCCGAACACGAAGCTTTTTATCTCCAAAACTATGGCAACGATAGAATTTCTTCTTGCATCAGCCATATTTCCTCTCGCAAAACTACTCCTTGCCTGCAAAATATTTAGAAATGTCATTGTCTATCTTTCTGAATGCAAAGCTTTTTTTTATTAAATTATAAGATATCTCAGCAAATTCTTGTTATTTTGATATGCGTTTGGGTAAACTGTAACTAAAATATATACTAAAAAGACGATTAAAATTTCAGTATAGTAAATTTTCTTTTTTAGAATGCGATGTTCAACCTCTTCCAGGGTTTATATCTCACAGCTTGTTTGCATTTCTAGACTTTGTAATGATGTTAATCGCCGAAACCAAGGTGTAATTAAAAATACAGGTGCAGTTAAAAATATCTATTCCAACTCTTTTGGTGTTTTATGGAGATTTTATTTATAAACTTTAGAATTTAAAAGGAAATGTTAATTTCTCCATGTTCTACGGTGCACCAACTTCAGACCTGCCCCTATTGGTTCTGATATGAACAAACAAGTACAAAAGTAAAACAATGCATATCAGAAGTCACCATACTCTCTAAACACAGCCTCCCCAAGCAGCGAAAAAGAAGACAAAAAAAGAGAGCATGCGTTGAAAAGTATGTCAATTTTAATTAAGTCACCAAACACATTGACGAAAAAGAGAACCCTTGGGGTTACCGCCTTGGAACGTTCAGTGGCAAAACATTTGCCACGACGGGTTTTAACCAGGTTCTAGGGTGCACAAACCATACACTTGCCACAACAGTTTCTCATTTTAACACACAACAACATGTTGTCTTGGCTCCAAAAAAATCCAACCCACCCATCAGCTCAAATGGTGCATGCAAAAACACAAACATATATAAAACAAACATAAAATTTGTCTTGGTCAAATAACTACAACCCACCGATCAACTCAACAATATCGCAAGCCACATATAGAACAAAGCTTATAGCGTTGTAAAGCAAAGGGCGGGTACTCAATGGCATTACCAAGACCAGAGCCTATAGAGTCAATTTAACAAAAACTTGATGACAGGGATAACGGGAATGAAAGAAACGGATCGAGATTCTATGTTCTTTTACAATATTTCCCCATAAACCTTCATAAACTTAAAACTCTGCCACCGTTGTGCAAACAAATTGGTAAGCATAATGATCAACTGAAGATGGGTTAATCACCAGGCTTGCATAGCGCTGTAGAATGTCATGCTGGTAACCTTTGTTTTTGAAATTTGCATAAGGTTTTTCCCCATAACGTGGAGAAATTAGCATTGCCTTTTTTAAGTTTATATATTAAGTCTCCTTGTTTTTAAAGTTTTCAGTAATGCAAAGATAACGTTTATTAAAATCTTTAAAAGAAAACAAGCTGAAAAACATTAACCTCGTAAATTATTCCACGAGGTACTTCTCCGCCTAAAAACGGAACATTTACTATACTTAATTTCAAATAATCTTTTTATCATATATTTTTGTAGTGGCGTAACCAATTAAAAAGTATTCCCGTATATTCAATCAGTGCAGTTAAATAGCTCTTTAAATGTCGTTGAGCACGCTACTGATGTATGTGTAAATAATGAGTATCCCTCAACCCAGGGCTAGAAGGCGTGAACAGTGATATGCATTTCTAATAATGTTCATGAACAGGATCAATCGCACCGAGCCAGCAATGATTGCGACGGTTCTTCCAACAACAACCCTTGTATTGTCCTCAGACGAATAAACGCTCTAATTATGTGCATAGAAGAAAATGTATTAATTTCATAACAAATATACCGGTTATTCGGACACGCATTTAAATATTTTACGCCCTTTTTTAATTATAAGTGTTGAAAACTAGAATGTTGTGTTCCGCGGAACACATGTGTCGCCTGCATGGAAAAGTTGAAATGTGGGCCTATGTTTAATCATATATAATAAACATATTTTATTTAAGTTGATTTCAATACTACACCACAGATCACATGTGTCATCTAAATTGCATTTAAAAGGGGCATTACTCAAATAATGGTGATACCTGAGTTATCATCTTCAAAAATTGGTTTGTAAATGCAGAATTGTTATTCAAAGTATTAAGTGAATTAATTGAACAAGTACTTTCCATTTTACAGGCAACACTAAGTTTCATGTTAAAGTTGCATTTGAAAGGGACATAACTCGTAAAATATTGAAACTGGAGTTATCATTCTTGTCTTCACAGATGGCATTGTTCATGCTGATTATATACTCCAAGTATGAAGTGAATAGGGCAAGTACTTTCAAAGTTATAGGCAACATTAAGTTTCCGGTTAAAGTTGCATTTGAAAGGGGCATAACTCAAAAAATATTGAAACTGGAGTTATCATTCTTGTCGTCACAGATGGCATTGTTCGTGCTGATGATATATTCCAAGTATGAAGTGACTAGGAAAAGTTCTTTCAAAGTTATAGGCAACATTAAGTTTCAGGTTAAAGTTGGGGGACTACCGGACGACGGCACCGACGACGACGACGAAGACGACGACGCCGCCGGACAATAGGATCCCTATGTGTCTGCCTGCTATCGCAGGCGACACAAAAAGGTGAAATATGCATCTCGCCACATTAAAAAAAGCCTCCCCACACAGTCAAGAGGAAGAGAGGGAGAGAGCATGGTTAATAAAATGATCAGTTTCAAAAAAGACACCACTAACAATAAACAAAAATGAGAACACGAGGGGTTACCGCCTTGGAACGGTCATTGGCAAATCAAATTGACACTGGGTTTAAACCAGGTTCTAGGGTGCACCAACCTCACACTTGCCCCCAACAGGTTCTCGTATCACCAAACAAGCTCAAGTTGTCTTGGTGAAATAACTCCAACGAACCCATCGGCTCAACAATGTTGCATGCAAAAGCACACAAACATATAAAAAATAAGAAGGTAATAGCATTGTAAAGCCAAAGGGTAGGTACTCAATAATCTCACCGAGACCAGAGCACCTGGAGTATAATCAACAAGAACACGATGACAGGGATAAAAGAAACGAATCGAGCCTCTAGGTTCTTTTAAGAAAAGATTTCCCCAAAAAACTTTCAGAAATTCTTAAACCCCTGCCACCGTCGTGCAACCAAAGGGGTAAGCATAATGATCAAGTGTAGATGGATTAATCACCAGGCCTTCAGAGCGCTGTAAAATATATCATGTTGGTAACCTTTCTTTTTAAATTGAAAGATTGTTTTTACGAATATCCGAGAGAAATTAAAATTGCCTTTTATCTTCTTAATTTTGTAAAATAAATTTCCATAAAAAACCGGCTTTGAAATACATTGTTGCAATAGTGATTTTAAACTGCACCTGTATTTATTAATTAGATTTGGGTATCGGCGATAAAACTCGCAAATGGTTTTCCTTAATTTGTGATACCGATAACCCTAATTTAAAAGTTTTCCCGTAATGCAAAGATTGCGTTCATTGAAATCATTCACATCGTTGCAAGCTCTTGAAAAGCGAACAAGCTGTGAGATATAAACCCCGTAAGATGTAGCACGAGGAACATCGCCGTCTAAAAACGGAAAATTTACTATATTAAAATTAAAATCATCTCTTTTATCATATATTTTAGTAGTGACGTAACCATTTTCAATGGACAGATTTAGATCGAGAAAGTTTGCTTGCTTTTCTGAAGCGTTCTTAAACTGTAGTTCTTTAGGATAAATCTTATTAACCAGTGATGGAAAATGGTTATTATGTATATTAAATAAATAATCAAGATACCTCGAGGTGTTATAAAAAGCTGTAATAATATCATCTTGATGTTCAGTAGAAAAAGATAACATAAAGTCTCTTTCATAACAGTATTAAACAGATCCGCAACGAAGGGGTGCTCAATAAGTACCCATTGGAATGCCTATTACTTGTTTATAAAATAGAGGTACGAAATCTCAAATAAATATTATCCAATAAAAATGTGAGCGCCGTGATTAGTTAAAAAAATTATATAAGTTTTTGGTTAAGATTATTGCTAGACACTATTCAAACGAATGTGCTATTAATACTTTTTTTACATTGACTACAAAAGGATTTCACAACATAGGTGCCTTACATCAACGTTCAATATCATTCTAATCAAAGATAGATCTAACAAAATGTTACATCTGATGACGACCCGCAAATACCGCGTATTAGCTATAGTGGTTTACCCCGTAATCTATTTTTAGAACAGTCAATTCAAAACGCTATCGTCAAAGGTCGGAAGAAAGACCTGAATATGTCATTTCAGTGTAAATGAGCACAGTACTGTATAAAATACACCAATCTTTAGTAAAATATCTTTTACGCGTTTTACAATATCACGGTGCTTATCCGTATCGGCGGTTTCTTTGCAAAATTCGCTATCTCGACTGTTTCTTTGCTTCGGCAACGGCTATTCTTTGCTGATAACAATGGATGGAGAGCATAATTATGTCGAAGATTCCAGACGCAAATATTACAGATATAAGGTATATTGTACAAAAAAGGTTGTGCAAGGAACATTAGTATGTCTTAACTATGCATTGTAGTGTTTACTTTTCTAAATATCAGCGACTGTGGCCGAAATCTCGATGAAACTAGTTGACGATACGCACATGTGAAGCACAGATCCAGCTTTTCCGCAGTCTATAACGAGTGTTTACTTTGATATTTTACGTATCAAGCGATATTATATTCATTTTTTTCAATATTCTTCCAAATGATACTTACAAATAGTTCCAAATATCCATAGATTTATCCAAAACCCTTTACTTTCGGTTTTATTGGGGCATCGGCGGCCTCTCTGCTTACAAGTTTTTGATGCACAGGCAGACTATCTGCATTGATTGATTGATTGATTGATTGATTGATTGATTGATTGATTTCGGCAAAAAAGTACCTACCCTTTGGCTTTACAATGCTATAAGCTTCTTATGTTTTATATCTTTGTGTGCTTTTGCATGCAACATTGTTGAGCCGATGGGTGGGTTGGAGTTATTTCACCAAGACAACTTGTACTTATTTTGTGATACGAGAACATGTTGGGGCAAGTGTGAGGTTGGTGCACCATAGAACCTGGTTTAAAACTCCAGTGGCACTGACCGTTCCAAGGCGGTATCCCCAAGGGTTCTCTTCTTCGATAATTGTTTGTGGCGTACTATGTGAATTTACATACTTATGAAATACATGCTCTTTCTCTCTCTCTTTTGTTCCTCACTTCTTTTTCGCTGCGTGGGGAGGCTGTGTTTTTTTAGTGTGGCGATTCCTATATGCATATATTACGTTTTTGTTGTTACGATCCTGAAATGCCTACAATCGAAACAAAGAAACATTATTATGAAAGATTATAACGAATTTTTCTCTACTAAAACACGGGAATCACGTTATGATATTAATTAATGTGTGGATGTTTTCGACCGAGAAACTATTGTAGATAATCAACAGATTGTCAATGTGTTATTACATAACAATACCTTGTAAGATAGTTTAAGAGTGATATTTTACCTATTAGTAGGATCACATCTGAAGTGTTGTGTTGTGTTTCTGTCACTGAAGACACCAGTCTGGGGATAATTATTGCTAGAAATTGCTCGCGAATTATAAGACCCTCATTTCACCGCTTTGTAAAGCTGAAGTGTAGTATCTATAAGCTGAAGAAAACTTCGAACATTGTTTTTGGGAACCCTTTAATATACATCCCTGGCAATGGATACATACCAAAGTCTATGTTTTGTAACAGATTGTTTTTTAGTGTTAGTCTGCGTTTGCATCGCTCTGCATTCCCGTATTATCTAATTATCTTACAAAGTTTGGCATCTATCAAAAAGTTCAGTTGTTTTATCTTTTCTTCAACAAGAAGTGAAAATGTTCGTTTTGCAAAAAACATTGTTCTGCTTGTCGACCAAATCACATACGATTGCTTTGCTTATAATGTTGTTATCTTCTTCTGCAACAGCATTCTATGCTTCTTTACGAACTTCCGACACAATGCCCTTGCAAACGTTTACCTTAAGGTTGACAAATCGATGGTGATAATCAACACATTTTGCTTCTAATCTGTTATATTCATTTTTTTCTGGATAAGAAAACAACTTTGTCTTCCGTACACCTGCTATTTCCATTGTTTCACTAAATGGTGAATTATCAAGCCAGAGTCGGTAGGCATCGTCATAATGAATGACAGAAGAAACACTGTTTAGCATAGCCTTTGATATGTTTTTTCCTATTTCTACTTACAATACTGGCTGCCAAATCCTGTAAAGATTTCAATTCTCTTACGGTTGATTCCTTTGTAAGTGATTCCACGACGTTTTAAGTATGTGCCCAGCTTTTACTTGATACACTTTCGTTTTTTCAGTAATAACATTGAGTTCCGTGTGTGTTAACTTAAACAATGTATCAACGTCAAGAATACGCCGTCGCAAATCATTTTTGGTCTTTAGTTTCCAATGTTTCAGTATGTCTTTTGTTAACAGTTTTGGAGTTCTATCATGATACTTTCAAGTTCGTCATCATATTTTTTACAATTAGGTCAAGACTACATGTTTAGTCCATCCTGTGTAGAATCATCGGTCACAGACTAAAGGCTACCATTAAATCATTTTCAAATGCCTAACTCAAATAATCTGTTTCTAAAGTTTGTTTTTGTCTTTTATGAACAGTTCAAGAGCTTCATCTGGAAGTGAAGAAAGAGTAACAACGGATGCTTCAGATTGAATAGAATCTCTTACGCCATATTCTGTACTGTGCTTTAAAACATTTCTGATTTTCATCAATTCGATTTTGCAACTAGTGGAGATGAAACAATTATGGACTGGTTACTGTACTCATAATAATTGTTTGAGTTTATTCACAATTTAGTGTCGGCTGGCTTTTGCAGATTCTTCGTATACATCCTTTTGTAATTGAAGTAGGGTCAGCGGTTTGTCATGAACATCTCTAGTTGCCAGCTTCAGCCACTGGTGGTCAACCGTGCTACAAAAACGTCAACAGTTGATCATTATGCTACAGTTGATCATTATGCTTACCTCCTTGGTTGCACGACGGTGGCAGAGGTTTAAAAGTTTTGTGGGGAAATCTTTTCTGAAAAGAATTGTGTTCTGGCTGATTTCACTCCAGGAGCTCTGGTCTCGGTAAGATCATTAAGGTACCCGCACCATTGGCTTTGCATTGCTATTAGTTTCTTATGTTCTATATGTTTGAGTGCTATTGCATGCAACATTATTGAGCTGATAGGTGGGTTGGAGTTATTTCACCAAGACAACTTGTACTTGTGTGTTGATTTGAGAACCTGTTGGTGCAAGTGTGAGGTTGGTGCACCCTAGAACCTGGTTTAAACCCCCAGTGGCAATTTGACTTGCCAACGATCGTTCCAAGGCGGTAAACCCTCGGGTTCTCATGTTTGTTAATTGTTTGTGGTGTCCTTTTTGAAACTGATCTTTTTATTAACCATCTCTCTCTCCAACTTCTTCTTGACTGCGTGGGGAGGCTGCTTTTATGCCCCCGCCTTAAAGGCGGAAGAACATATAGTGTTCACCCTGTCCGTGTGTGTGTGTTTGCGTGTGTGTGTGTTCAAACATTTTAAAATAGAATTTTTAGTGGTTTATATCATTATTTTATTTTTATAATTATTATTACTATTATTATTAGTTATTATTATTATTATTATTATTATTATTATTATTATTATTATTATTATTATTATTATTAGTGATAAGAATACAATGTGAGATCATTATTGTTTCTAACGAAAACCTATTAGCGCCACATGAAAAAATATTGCGTCATAGCGTAAATCTTAAACGAAATATAACCTGATAACGTAAATCGAAATAAGTAGTTTGCAAAGAGAACACGTTATCACGCAAAAACCTGCTGGCATAAGCAGAAACACCAGTTCTAGCAGTAACGCTTTTAAACAAAAGTGAAATACGCATATCTGGAATGGCCAAGTCCAGGAGACACAGCCACCCAACGAAGTCAAAAAAGGAAGAGAGGAATAAAGTGCATGGTTAATAAAATGATGTCTATTCAAAATAGACATCACAAACAATGAAAATGAGAAACCAATGGGTTACCGCCTGGGAAATGTCGGTGGAAAAATAGTTTGCGTAATTACGTCATTCTAATTAAGCTTAATAACGTTTGATCTGTGCTGTTAAGCGCTATTTGCAAGTAGAAACGTGCTTTTTTGTTATTACGTGTTTGCTTTGCATTACAAAGTGTTTTCTTTGTGGAATTACGTGTTTTGGTTTATTTTACATAAACATTCAACCAAAGTTCTAATTGGTCACTTTTTGTCCGTATTTTTTATTAGAAAGACATTGAATTCACTCTTTATTTATGATTACCAACAGCAATCTTCAACTTAAGTTTTAATCTTGCAATAATTGACTTTGGAACAGTTTGGCGAGAGTTATACTTAACTTTGCTAAAAATGCATTTCTTGCATAAAAAGGTCAAGCAAACAGAAATTTGCTCTTAATTTCTTGTTTTGTTTTAAAAGGAACCCTCATTAGTAGGAAAAACATAAACACTTATTAATCAACAGCACATTTGTTTAAATAAATCCCTATCAAATTATCCAATTTTAAAATTACCTCTCTTTCTTTCAATTAAATTGATTGTTGTGAAGTTATATTTTCTAAGTTCTTGGTGTTCTTTATGTTTTGAAAACATCTTGATTTTAACAACAAGTATTGAAGTTACTCACGCATGGCAAGTTCATGGCGAATTTTAGGGAATGAAAACACGCATGCGCACATACGCACACACCCAGGCACGCGTGCACGCTCACACACATTCATACGTACATTTATGATTGAGATATGACTTTTTAAACTGTCTAGGCGTTCAAACACTTTTAAGGATGCATTGAACTCTTAAAATAACTTAACTTATTGGCATTTCATAGTGAACAGGAGTTTTGTATTCTGCATGAACAGGGCATATTTATTCACACGCCAGTAGTGGAGTAGGTACATCGGTAGAATTTGTCAGAAGAGAGCAAAGTATTCCGTCTGGTGATACCATTAGTTTAGGTTCGTCGTTGGTGATGTGAGCACCTTCTTCAACGTTCTTCAGATCAGGATAAAATGTCGGCAGAAATTTGGACACCAACGTTGCAACTGCGTGGATTTGGATTGTGTGCCATGGTCCATTTTTCGCTGTTCTTCAGCCGATATATCTGATATTTTCACACTTAGAACAGAATCAAAGTACAAGTAGTTTCATCGAGATTTCTGCCACAATCTCAGATATTTAAAAGGTAATGACTACTATGCCTAATTAAGACATTCTAATGTTCCGTGCACAACCTTTTTTGTATAATATACCTTATATCATATCTGTAATATTTGCATCTTGAATCTTCAACATAACCTCTCAATCCATTGTTATTAGCAAAGAATAGCCGTTGCCGAAGCAATGAAACAGCCGAGATAGCGAAATTTGCAAAGAAATTGCCGAAAGGGATAGGCACCGTGAATATAACATACGACAAAGTTTGTCATGTACTTTTGCGACTTTGTCGGCGACAATCTGATTGGTTCGTTAGGTTGTTAATAAAAGCACGTTTTAGTGACTCGTCGTCAGATCCTTAAATTTGCAGAAAAAGCGAACAACATTGTGGAAATAAGTAAGACAAATTCACGACTTTCACATAATTTTATTGTTTGACCCTATTTAAAGGACGTTAGGTGGCTTTCAAAGTTCCCTTTTCATCTATTTCAGTCTTTAAATTGGATAGTGGTTCTTTGCAATAGATAAAAAAGAAACTTGAAAGCCACCGAACACGACAAATATGAAAATATTGCAGGCTCAATATGATTGATGGCCATTTTTGATTGAGCCTGTTCACGAACATTAATGGAAATGCATATTACTGCCCACGCCCCCTAGCACCGGGTTGAGCACAACTCAAATGTTTATACCAATAAACAGTATAAAAACTCAAAAGTAAGATGTTGACAAGTGTAGATATAATTAGAAACACCGCAATATGAGAAACTCTGAGTAGACGAGGACATTCATAAATACTAAGGTTACGTTTGGCTTACTTTAGCATTTTTGTACACAATGATTATTTAACCAATAGTTACCGACAATGACAGAAACGCAAAGACGACTCGTTGTTAGAATAGGTTTCGGGTAATGCAAGCCGATGGGCTTATCAAAACCACAATTAGCGCGCAATCAATATTTGTATCACTAAATTACCTCAGTTGCAAAGCACCGTGCAAACATTCCTGTAGGGAAGAAACAACAAATTGACAATCCAGCACAACCTATTAGCACCTTGTAGTTTGAGAAGAGTGGTTGAACGTTTGTGATATCTGTAACACGGATAAAAGGGGGATCTGAAAAATAAAAACAAAGTAGTCTACCTTTAAAATTTAATTTACACAGTAAATCGATGGACCAATTTAAGACTTAAACAGGGCATGAATAACTGAATAACTTGTATTGTAAGTGCAGAAACCATATCACTCCCTGAAGCAGATGTCAAGTTTAATCATTTTCTTCTGTAACTCATTCAGCTGTCAAGCAGAAGTTATACTTCTAGCGTAGTTCATGCAGATGATATACTCAAGATAGTATGTCATTATAATGAGTATTTTCAAAGTTATAAGCAACATAATGTTCAGTATTTTGGAAGGGGCATAATTTAAACAGTATTCAAGCAGAAATTATCATTATTGTTGTTTAATTAACGTTATTAATGCAGATGAATTCAACGTATTGTGCTAATATGTGCTAAAACAATATTGAGTTAATATATTAGGAGCATAAAGAAAATATAGTAAATCTTCTTTTTTATTGTTTTGTCAAAAAGATTTTGTTCATGCAGGTAGAACATTGAAAGTATTGTCCCAATCAGAAAAAAATACTTTCTTAGTATTAAGGGCTTACCACACTCCTCCCAACCACGTTCAACTACTAAAACAGAAATCAGGAAGCGACCAGGAATTTGAAGGTCAAACACACTTTTATCTCGTAAAGTTTACATATAAGTCACGAGGACATAATAAAGTGTTGTCAGTATCATATTACTTATGTGGGCATTTAAAATGATGCTTTGTGTTGTTTAGTTTTTGTGAATTTACGTTAATAGAAATTTAGGGAATTTTCAGATCTCGCTATTTTTCTTTACTGTTCTAACGTGTCTTACCATATGAAAAATAAAGATAATATAATAAAATACATTTGTGCAACGTTTCATTGAACGGCATTTTACCATATTGAGATTTTGATAATTTTCTTTTTATCGATGAACGTGGTTGGGAGGAGTGTGTCCTTAAGCCCTTAATCAAGCGTTTTTCTCTATACTAAGAATCGAACACGTAGAGTATGGCAACTGTTTCTAGCCATGTCATTCCGAAACACTCTAACGGAAACTTTTAGGTTTATGTTGTCTGAAAAGTCATAACTCAAAAGATCAATCAAGAATTATTTTCCTCGGTGTCGAAAATAGCTTTGATTTTGCAGATTATATATTCCAAGTATATTGACAATATAACATACGCTTTCGAAGTTATAAGCAACATAATGTTAATGTTAAAGTTGGGGCCGAAAATAGAATCTTTAAGTGTCCACCTGCTATGTCATGCGACACAATACAGTAAATAAAATTACTCAATATTTCAAATATATTGGGGTCAGATTACGCTTCCATACGTTATCTCAAATGAAAAATAAAAAAAAACATAATATATTGAATTACTTTGCTCATGAAATCATTTAATATCGATTTATTTACAATTCTGGATTCAAGTCACATGCTATAAACCTATTTTCAATGATTGATTATAGTTTTTCGCTAACTATTATTGCACTTAAAAATACTTACAGCTGGTTGCGTTGTTTGTCGCATGTGTGCCAGGACAGGCTCAGGCTGCCGATAACCAGGTGTTCTATGAGGTCTAGATTGTAATGTTTGTGGTTTTATTCTTAGTTTGTACCTGTTTCCTTGCCTTCGGAATCCCGCATGTATGAATTGTGTGCCTGGTTTTGGGCGTGCCGGCACTTGTTGTTTTGGTGAAAAAGCCTGGTTTAGATGCGATGAGTTTCGCTCTTCCTGTGGTTGTAATCTCGAATGTGGGCGGCTCGCGCCCCGTTGCGGCAATCCTTCTAACGAATGTTTGTCTGCTCCGAGTTGTTGGCTTAAAGGCAAGCCATATTGTGTATTGTACGTTGCTTCTTCGTATGATGGAGGGGGATCTTGAACAACATTAAATTTTACATTTATTTAGATTGTTTGGATAATAATTTTAATATATTATTTTGACACAGTCGTAATGATTGTGGATAATAACACGTTTTAATACCCATGAAAATGCAGCTTGAACATTGAAAACAATTCTCGAGCAGATTTTTGAGATTACGTATGGGTATAACGTTAATGAGCTTAAGTTCGTTTAGGATGTAAATATTTTTCAAGTAATTTATTTTACTTGAAATTGGACCGAAAAGGAATTCTTCTACATTATGTTTTATCAGCGGTGTCCAAGTATTAGTCTCAGTATGTTATCGTGTAGCCACAATTTTGCTTGACAATTCTATTAGCTTTTTATTTTATATAGTTGAAAGAGAACTTTGAAAGCCACCAGACATGACCAATATGAAAATATGTTCATTAATGTTTGTGTGCTTTTGCATGCAACATTGTCGAGTTGATAGTTGGTTCGCCACGGCAGCTTATATTTGTTTGTTCATGTGAGAACTTGTTGATGCAAGTGTGAGGTTGGTGCACCTTAGAAGATGGTTCCAATCCCCAGCGGTACCCTCTCGGATTATTTTATCGTTAATTGTGTGTGGTATAATGTTTGATATTGATCATTCTATTAATCAATGTTCTCTTTTCTTCTGCGGGGGGAGGCTGTGTTTTCTGGGTGTGGCAATTCCTGATATGCATTTTCACGGATTTTAGATGATCATTGAGAAGGAACTCGTGCTGATTCACAGTAGGGACTTCGTATGGAATACAGTCAATAAGCTTAATTTCCTTAAGGTTACCAACATTTAACTAGCGATATTTAACCCTCATCGCAGATGGTCTTCTTGCGTACGTCCTTGCGGCATTCGTAACCGCTCCATAACTTCTAAACCTTTAGGAGAAATTTCAGGAAACTTTGGTTAATGTTCACTTTATCAAGAGGCTTTGTTAAGGCCAATGTCAACAATGGTGTTCAAAGGTTTAAGCCATGCATCTGTGTCCGCCTTATAACTTTTAAACCACTCGAAGGAATTTCATGAAATTTTTGGTCCAATGTTCATTTCATTTAGGCATGTTTCAACCATGCCGGCACAAGTTTAAGGTCACGAGTTTATAGGGTTGAGACATAGCTCAATATTGTGTTTGCTTTATATTTTGTTAACCTCTGGAAGAAATTTTATGAACCGGTTGTCAAGTGTTTACCTTAACGTCGTGATCATTTGTTTCAACTTAGCTGGTTCAAGGTCTAGGTCTACAGCGGACTGCATAGGTTTGAGGCATGTATTAAGTATCCGCTAAATAACTTCACAACTCCTGGAAGGATTTGGATTTAACTGTTTCGGTCATACTAAATAGGACCGTACTATATGTATCACTTTAACTAAATGTGATCCTGCGTGTATCATTTTTCAAGAAATCCTTAACACATTTTTTATTTTGCAATTCCATTTTAGCACAAATGATCGTTTACAACATTTCTTAATGGGGCGGGGAATTGCCTTATCTTACCTGACATTAGCTATAAAAAGAATTACTTGAAATTAGACCACAAACGAAATTCTTATTTATATTCAGTAGTAGCGATGTCTAATGTGCTACTTGCATAAAAACTTATAGAAAAAAGAATCAGTCATTTGATCAAACAGTTATATCTGGTTTTTCAATACAAATTATCACTAAATGAATGGACGAATTTGATACAAAATTGAGACGTGGTCATTAGATCAATAGTTTAACTCATTCATTAGGTAAGATGTGTGATGACCGTCATTTAACTGAAAGGAAAAGAAAGGTGAAATATGCATTTCATACTGAGAGAATAGACAGACAGACAGACAGACAGACAGACAGACAGACAGAGAGAGAGAGAGAGAGAGAGAGAGAGAGAGAGAGAGAGAGAGAGAGAGAGAGAGAGAGAGATCGTATAAGCACTCTTAAATATTCTTAAGTTTGCAATCAATTCTTTTTGAGGAAAAATACTTTGTTATCTGGATTGGAGTATCAATGTTTGCTTACCTACTTGTCGGTCTGGTGAAATAGCAAGGTTTACTCGCAATAAGTTCAACGGTCCCTCTGGTTGTAATCTTGCTTGTGTGTTACTCACGCTCTGCAGCCTCAATAAGTGTCGGTCTTCTCTGATTTGATTTGAAGGCAATCCATCGTGTGTGTTGTACCTGGTTGGTTCGTAAGGTGGAGGACGATCTTAAACACCAATAAATTTCATTTGCATAATATAAAATTTATAGTATTCTACAACCATATATTTCACGCATTAGTTGTGATCACGGATAACAAATATACATTTTAATACCCATGCAAGATTGAAGAAAAAAAAATCGATTGTTGAGATTAACAATCACAATATTTGTATCGGCGAAGCCTGACGTGTTACTCATTTTTCTCTAATAAAACATCAGTAAATTTACCAAATAAATAGTTATAAGACATGTGTCGATTCATTGTTGATCTTGACAGCACTTCAAGTAATCTAGTCGCATTAGATGAGGATATGCATAAACGGGTCAGATAAATCGGTCGTGAGAGCAATTGGCCTCCAGACGAGGTGTCACGGGTTCATGCCCCGGTCTTGCTGCACTTTTTTCTTGTCATATGTTATAGCTAACACTTAACTCATTATTTAGACTTCCGGTCAATTTTACTTCTCATTAATATATGAACAACATAAAAGTTCTTTAAAATATTTTTAAATAGATAAAAAGGAAATTGTAAAAGCCACCGAACACGAAATTACTGCTGGTTCAGTTTGAAACAGCCTGTTCTTGGGGCAGTAATGGAATTGAGATAAATATCATATATTTCATCAAAGATGTGATCCACTGCATTTACGCTTATTAAAAGAAGTAGTTGCGTAAATATCGTGAATATGTTTTCTAACTTAAACTATATAATTTTAAATAAGTTGGCATATTAATAAAGAGAATGTGATATTTACCATGAAATGTTTAAAAATAAATGCTGGTTAAAGGGTAGCGGTGAAACGAACAGACAGAACTTTTCAGCTGTAACTGATGCATTATTCACTTTCGCATGATATAATCATCTTATTTGACGTACAGAAGATTACAGCTTTCTTAATTAACAGAAAATTGTATAAGCAAACGGTTTACCTAGAGTCCTATTATCCATAATCACGGTGAGGAATTAATTATTTAAGAAGTATTTTGCAGGATATACTTTTAGTTTCAAAGTTACCTAAAGTATTTCTTGAATTCATACACATTCATTCATGCATCACAAAACCATTGGGGTAAGTAATCTCGTAAACAGAGTCTACGTGCATCAATATATTGAAGTTAAAAAGAGGTAAACAATTAACACTTCATGGATAGATTGGTGATGACAACGCATTTATCACGTATCTCTTCTACCCAGGGCGCAGTTAATACATGCTTATTAAATATATTGATTCATGTCTTTTAATATTTTGTTGATATGTTAAACAAAGCATACTTTTTAAATCTTTAATAGGCTATTTTTGGAAATTCCAGCCAAAGGTCGCTTAGAAATGGCCCGGACACGATGGTCATGCTATACAGTTATTATAATAATACAGGGCAATGGCACTTCGAATAAGTATTGAGCCTGAGTGTCCTGATAACACAGGCATCTCCTCTTCTTGGTGAAGCTAAACATAAAGTCTCAATAAAGTTTAATAAGCGGTTGCTCAGAGTTAACCCAGACTCAAATAGCCCATTAACATGTTGTACTGTATTTCAAATGGATTAACTTCTGTAGAAAATCATTTAGTCGAAATATGCTGATATGATGCAAGTTAATGAAACTCTTTTCTGTTTTGTTACTGAATTCTATCTGGTGGTCGCGGTAAATAACATGTACACCAATGGTATTTTGTAAAGCTTCATAAAAAATAAAAGGGACTTAACTCTTTGAAAAAATGATCGAACAGAAAAGTGCTTACAGCAGGCTTATCTATTTCTGTCACTGAAGTTTCAAAAAAAAGCGTTATAACTGGTGGATGCTCAGTTATAGTCTGGACAAAAATGGGCATATATTTCACAATAGCGAAATTAAATAACTGTGAAAAACTATCAAACCAGAATGTAATGATAATATTCAAATCTGGTCTTGTTGATGGAACTTCCCATAGAATGTCATTTTATTCCAACTAAAAATGGACACTGAGAAATATCTTGGCAAGAATGGTCCTTTTTCGTATTCTTGAGGTCTATAACAAGAGTCTTCAACCGAACATAGAGTTAACGAACGAAACAAGAACACAAACCCGAAACATTTCTAAATAGATTTAACACAATACGGTCGTTTAGTTAATCCGAATAGGAAAACATAGAGTTTTCTCTTTATTATATTTATATTACAATGTCTATCTAAACTTTACAGTATCGTATTTACAACGTCATCCTACTATTGCCGATGCGTGTATCCTAAAAATATTACATCTTCCGTTGGGAACCAAGGTCATACACTTTTCCAGTGTCCGATATTTAACTTAAATTAGCATATATATACAAGCTACATTCACAAGTTATGACCGAACATGAAGATTCGAGAATTGTAGTGCAATCTTTCTTATTTTAACAACATAAACACGCGCTCTCTAAGGTTTGGTTGCGTGTGTAGGTTGAGAGGGAGATGTGTTTTATATATTCGTTTGCAATTTGCTTGTTCATCGATTTGCATCTTTCGAAATAGCATCAGATTAATCCAAAGAATATTAATATTTAACTCCTGTAACGTTACTCCTGTAGTCCAAAAACAATCCTTTTTTTACCTTGCTTATATATCAGCATACTAGACGGTTAGCACATACAATAAACTAAAAAAATATGTAGCTATATGATCACTGCAAAAAGTCAAAGCTTGCTTTTGAAACATTTCCGGTTTTCTCTTCGGTTGCTTCAACTGTGAGTTCAGTTCCACCAAAGATCATTTTCACCCACACTGCTCTGTCTTTGCCCTTGGAAAGATCTGGAACATCTACCACCAGTTGACCTATTTTGGTACAACCTTCATCAGTAACATATTCGGGATCCTCTTTTACTGACGTGTACACGTCGAAATCTAATGTAATCTGATCAGTATCCAGTGGAATGTATCGTTGCTTTGACTGGGCCTCACCTACCACCAACTCTTGACCTTTCTTTACGTGAATGGCAAAAACATCGGCACACTTCACTCGTTTTCCCACTTGTACTTTTTTCTCTTCTCGATGTACACCTGGTTGAAAATCACGAAATACTCGGATGCCATAGGAACACTTAGCTACACGTGAAACTATGGTGATTGGATTACGCCCGAAGAGAACGGCTCCCTTGAGTACCACTAAACCCGCTTCTTCAGGGATAATTAGTCTTTTCCCGGGGAAATTCTTCTTCAGTGCATCTTGCATCATCGGGGACTCTGAAAACCCACCGACTAAAAGAACAGTGGTAATGTCTTTAACTGTATTCTGTTTAAGTATATCTTTAACATGTTTAACAGTTTCGTTACATGATTCATCAAACCAGGATTTCATAATTTCAACATCAACCCGGATTTTCCCTGCAGTGTACGATATTTTCCCTTTAAATTCCGCATTTTCTTTAATAGCGACTTCGATTGTTTTCTTTGTGGACTCAAAGTACATCTCAGCCAATCTTAATGGTATTTGTATAGATTCTTTTCCAGGCTTGTTTATCCTGATTGCTCGTTTCTTTGTTTCGAATTCCCGATGAAGATCTATCAGGTCTTCTGCCGCCTCCTTTGAAAACCGTTCGAATACTTGTTCTCCTAAAATGAACAGAAATATGTCAGAAACAACATAATTGTTAGTGTCAAAGACTTTGCACCTTGAAGCACTTTAAATTTGGCTGTCTGGTCCAAGTAGCTTGGAATATTATTGTATATTAGGTCATATTTGTAGTATCTACATGAGCGTAATCTGACATTTGACAGATGGTTTATATAGTCTATTATGATCAAACACACAAAAATCTCAATCTTTACTAAAGCGAAGGACGCCTTAAATCCATAGCCTTGTTTGATCTTACAGTTTCATTTTCTGAATTAATACGCACAATAATCAATACGGATCAGATCATGCTAATGCTGTATGTATGACGACAAGAATAGCAGAGTTAAATTTATAATTACCAACGATTTTAGTAAGGAATATTTCAAAGGCATTGTCTACTCGTGTACCACCCCAAGCACCACCACTCGGCCAGAACAGTTCTTTTAACTTCTCCTCATCCACTACTTCGTGTACAGTAATATCAACTGTACCACCTGTAAAATGAGTTAAGGCAAAGGATTAATTCAAACATTACGTTGGAAAGTTGATAAAGATGTCTTTAAATTTAATTTAATGTTGATGAACATCTTCCAAACGTAGTATATTTCAATTTAGTCTTCATCAGAGCTGTTATCAATTAATGGCTATTGATGGACGTTGAGCAGGACACTTATGTTTGTTGCTATTACTCCTTTTTACTGAGGGAAAAATGCAACATTCAGGTTTACGACGATTATTTATAACGTGGGTTATTATGCTGTACGACTATTTGTTCAAACTATTACGAGTTTCATGGATATGGAATTGCAATGGGGTTTAGCAAACACATAACTGTTACAATTTGCATAGCTATTTTTTATCTTTCTACAGCTACATTTTACAAGTAAAGATTTTTTAATATAAAGAATGAATAACAAACAAATGAAGGTCAATAATGATTTAAAAAGCCCTTAGTATGAACTTCACGTGTTTTACCTCCCACATCGACAACCATGTATTTTGTTCCCTTTGCAAACGGTGACATCTGGTTTGGCTGAGTACTTCCTTCTAACGTCAACTTGTCTATCGGTAGATGCATACAGAATAGAGAAGCTGCTTCTGGTTCCAAAGCAATGGTCAGATTTTCTGGCTTTATACCAGCCTAAAAACAAAAATGACATATGCATATCAGAAATAGCCTCACTCTGACAAATTAGCTTTATCACCGGATCTGGGTTTATTTATTTATTTATTTATAAAGAAAGACTGAAAGAAAGAAAGAAAGAAAGAAAGAAAGAAAGAAAGAAAGAAAGAAAGAAAGCCGTTTAACTGCTTGTGTTGGTAGAGCGCAGACTTTTATAATGTCTTATTAACAAGTATAGTAAACAGTTAAAAAAACTTAAATTATATGCGGTACATTATATTTTATAAAATAACGCAAAAACTCATATCTAAAATGCTAGGAATCGTCATATCATACATTGGCAAATGTGGGTATTTCATGTTACTTTTAATTTTGAATAAAATAATTCTATCATAATTCTAAGGTGTATACCAGTACAATCTCTAAGTAGACATATACCTGCTCAGCCGCTTCTCTCATAAACTGTTTAGAACCATCATTCCAGATTGCTGGTACTGTCAAAACCCAATGTATGTCGTCCTCTGTCATATCAGTATGCCTGAAAATATAATAGAAATTAGTAAACCAAAATCTGGGTTTTTAGGGATTGAAGAATTTATTAGTTGGTAAAGTATGTTTTTCTATGGGACCATATACATTAAATTTAGATCCAAATAAAGGCAAAACTGCTTTCCTACCTTTTATCAATGGTCTCCATCAGCTGTTTTCTGAGAAAGTCGATCGAGATAGAAAACACTTGAAGGGCTGGAAGTTTCTTCCCTTGAGCATCCGTTAATTCTGTACTGCGCTTTAAATGCTGAAATACAAATAGATGTGAAAGAACTTTCATTATTATTACCAGTACTGATTGGATGTACGGTTACAACCACCACACATCACAAACAACGCTTCTCTGATATAAAAATTAGATTGGAAAGAGCTTTGAAAGCCACTGAATTCGAAAAATATCAAACTATTGGAAGCTCGGTTTGAATGAACATGTTCATGATCAGTATTGGAAATGCTTATAACTGTCCATGCCGCCTAGCCCAGGGTTGATCGTCAATTTAGACAAGAAGGCTTTACCATGTTTACAGTGATTTAGTCAAGTTTTTAATTAAGAAAAATATGCAGAAAATGTTTTTAAGCAAATAAAATATTCTGAATGTTTTCAATTCTTAAGCGTGAAATAAAACTATCAAACAAGAAATGAGGAAACAGAACCATATCAACATCCCAACAGCTTTAGCTGCTTAAATCAGAAGGGCAGTAACAAGAGTAAGAACATTACTGAGAGTAGTAGCAGTAACAACAGTAATAGGTCAGAGGACAGGAAATAGAAAAGGCTGTCGCGGATTGGACAATTTTGTCTAGGGACGATTCGGGCTTACTTTATTGTCAAAGATTCATTTGCCAAAACTATAGAGAATAAAAATAAATTTTTGTTTCAAAAATGTAAAATGACTTTAATTATATACTAAAAATTAAAATGATTTTTAAAACACTGTTTGAAAGGTGATTTGTGGCACTTTAATGAAGTTGGTACTTTTCTTATTTTGGGATGAAGATTTGTATACATTCTGGGGTGATTACTTTCGGTTTAAAATCCTGAGAGAATGAACTGGTGAAGACCCTAATTTTTTGGCTATTTTTGTGTTGCCCAAGAGTGCCACTATGCCAATCTGAAATAGTTTTGGAAAAAGTCGTGTAAACGAAATCACAGGAGGACCTAATCTTATAATGTAACTCTATGGGAAACTATTTAGTGGTCTCTGACCTCAGCATTTTCAGTCAGCGCAGGAACAACAGTATCAGTAATTAAGATATTAACACAAATCCCAAATACTAAGAGCATTAACAGCAAATAAATCCGTAGGAGCAGTAAGATGAAACGGTACCTTTTACATAAGTACGAGAATTAACAGCAACAAGAATAGTTAAAGCAGAAGCACAAGTTATTTCAGTGACATAGACAAGTTTTTTCAGTGACATAGTAAGAGCTGTTACACAAAAACGAGAAATATTAGTAGTGAGATTAGTTAGAACAGTAACAACAATAATAAGAGCAGTGAGGAAAGTAAGGGCAGTAACAGCAGTTAAAATCATAACTACAATAAAAGCAGTGCGAATAGTAAGAGCAACCAACGGCCCAAAAGCAATAAGAAGAGTAGGCGCAGTAACAGGGGTAACAACAATAAAATAAAATAGAGACAATGGAACTTTGAAAGCCACCGAACACGACAAATATGAAAATATTGCAGGCTCGTTTTGATTGAGCCTGTTTATGGGCAGTAATGGAAATGCATATTACTGCCCTCGCAAGCCGCAAATGCATTGAGGGCACTAAGGCCATTTACAGCAGTAATAAACATGAAGCAGCAGTAAAAAGACGAAATTTATTACCATAAAAATAGTAACAACAGTATAAGCAGTTAAAACAGTAAGTTCAGTAGGAATTATAACATTGATTTTTCTATCACTATAGGTATCCAATGCGTACTATTTAACGCTGTTTGACAACCACCTATTTCATCAACATCCCAAGATGTTTTCAAGAGTGTTTTTGTAAAGTACCTTCGAAAACTCATGTCAGTCAATGTTGAAATAAACTATAAATAATTCTGACTAAAATAAAAGCTATGCCTTATCCTTAAAACGAAATTCAGTAAGAGTCGTGTTTTTAACTCATTTTGGAAACCAAAACACTAAAATGGATTTTTCCGGATGGCGAAATGAACACTACGAAAACAAAAATATTGCATAAGAATCGATACATGAGAAAATAGGAAAATAAATACTAAGGTGTCACCTTGTGTAACATTACTTACGTCAGTTTTGTGTAAAAGCATTTTAAAACGTCTAAAGTAGTAGTAATCTTTGTGCTCTCCTTCTGCAGCCAGTTCCATATATCTATTTTCAGCTTCATATCCAAAAGCCTCAAACGTTTTGTCCGGATTCAACAGAAGTATTGTCGGGGTCTTCAACGACATCAAGGTACCAGTCCCCGCAACCCATTTTGTATCTGTACATATTTTGGTCGGATCTTTCTCAAATTCATGTCGGAGCTGGAATGCATAGCCAGAGTAAGTTGTTCCGAAGTCAATGGCTGCAACAACGAGCTTGTCAACCTTAGACTTACGTTGTTTCGTCCTATTGTCCACCGCTGATGCCATATCTATACATATGAAAAAGTGAAATGAGCATATCAAGAATGGCAACATCCAGAAAGACAGCCTCCCCACACAGCCAAGAAGAAGAGAGGTAAAAAGAGCATGAGTAATAAAATGATCAATTTCAAAATAGAAACCACAAACAATTAACGAGAAAGAGAACCTGCTGAGTTCCCGCCTTGGAACGGTCAGTGGCAAAACAATTTGCCAGGGGGGAGTTAAAACAGGTTTTGGGGTGCACCAACCTCACACTTGTTCTCAACAAGTTCTCACATAAACAAACAAGGTCAAATTGTCTTGGTGAAATAACTCTAACTCGTCCATCAACTCAACAAGTTTTCATTCAAAATCACAAAAACTATAAAACATAAGAATCTCATAGAATTGTAAAGTAAAAAGGTATAAGGGTGAGACCTTACTGAGACCGGAGTCCATGGAGTCAAATCAGCAAGCACAAGATGATAGGGATTAAAGAAATAGATCCAGCTTCCAGGTTCTCTTACAAGATTTCACCCATAAACCTTCATAAACTCTTGAAGCACTGCCAGCGTCGAGCAACCGAAGAAAAATGAAGGTTTTGGATGGGTTGTAGTCAATTCACTAATGCAACATGTACGTGATCGTAAAACAAGGTTATCGGTTGACAACAAGGGCGACTTGACCACCGCGGTAAACGCATTTCTTGCCAGTCTTACTTTAGCTGATTTCAGAGACATTTTTACCAAGTGGTGCGAACGGTGGCAGAAGTGCATTGAACATAACGGAGAGTTTTTTGAGAAAGAATGAGGCATCATATCACAAAGACGGTGCTTGTTGTGATTGACGGCGTTGAAATTGACGTCAACTTTTCGCCGCGATTGTCCCGCTGCGGCTGTACCTATGTTTATTTTTGTTTATGTTTTCTGTATTGTAGCAGATAAATGTACATTGTTATATATCATTTTAAAGGGTATGTAATGATCTTTCAGGAGAACATTAAATTGTTGAAATGTAGTTCGAATTGTCGTTTTAATACATCCAGTCCGGGAATTCACCTAACACCCCTCGTATCATAAATTAAGGATAACACTTTTTCAAGTTTTATCGCCTATCGAGATTTAATTTATAAACTTAAAGAAAGAAAAAGCCAATAACATTGTGGAAATAAGTAAAACAAATTTAAGACTTTCAAATAATTGTATTGTTTGATCCTATTTTACGTACGTTCGGTGGCTTTCAAAGTTCCCGTTTCTTCTATTTCAATCTTTAAATTGGATAACGTTTCTTTACAATAGATGAAAAGGGAACTTCTAAAGCCAACGAGCACGACAAATATGAAAATATTGCAGGCTCGGTTTGATTGAGTCTGTTCATGGACATGTTGATGGAAATGCACATTTCCGCCCACGCCGCCTAGCCCCGGGTTGAGCACAACTTAATCTTTACACCAATAAACAGTCTAAAAAAGTATTACATGCATATAAGAAATCGCCACACTCACAAAACGCAGGCTCCCCACGTAGCGAAAAAGAAGAGAGAGAGAGAGAGAGAGAGTGAGAGAGTGAGAGAGAGAGAGAGAGAGAGAGAGAGAGAGCATGTTTTTATGTATGTCAATTCAAATAGGACGCCACAAACAATTAACGAAGAAGAGAACATTTAGGGATACCGCCTTGGAAAGGTCAGTGGCAACAAATTGCCACTGGGGGTTTAAACCAGGTTCTAGGGTGCACCAACCTCACACTTGCCCCCAACAGGTTCTCGAAACACAAAACAAGTACAAGTTGTCTTGGTGAAATAACACCAACCCACCTATCGGCTCAACAAGGTTGCATTTATTTATAGACTTAAAGAAAGAAAAAGCCAATAACCCTTTGGAAATAAGTAAAACAAATTTAAGACTTTCAAATAATTTTATTGTTTGACCCTATTTAACGTACGTTCGGTGGCTTTCAAAGATTTATAGATTTATAGCTAAAGCGGTTAAATGTGAGAACGACCAAATTTTTTCATTTGCAGAGAGTGGTCGTTTCTCAATTCCCAAGGTCAAAAGTTTTGGGGAAAAGTCCTTTGCTTTTAGTGGATGTTCTTTGTGGAATGACCTTCCTCAGTTTTAAGAGATTCAATTTCATAAAGTAATTTTAAATACAATGTTAAACAACTACTTATGAAATCAATCCATTTTTATATTTTTTTACTTTTTTATTATTAATTTAGCAAATAATATACTACTTTATAACTTTTTAGTAACGGCCATGCTTGTTTTTTTCTCAATAGGTAGATTTCCAATTAAATAATTTATTTCTTTTTTATTTTTTATTAACTATAATCTAATCTAACTTATTTTTTAAGTAAATGGTGTATTTTTTTTAACTATGAATATTTGATCTGTGATAAAATTTTAATAGTCTTCCTATGTCACACGACGCTATATTTCAAGGACCACAATGGAAATAAGCGATATTTTATCTCTTTTTTGTGTTATCCTTAATATATAATGTTGGTTGACATGGTTTACTAGTATTTTTTTAAATCATACATGTTTCTTCATAACTCAAGTACATGTGTGTTTTAATTGTTGCTCGATTGCCATGTACACTATCATTTTATATTGAAATAAATCTTTTCTATGCAAAAGCACACAAACATATAAAAACTAAGAGGCTAATATCATTGTAAAGCCAAAGGGCAGGTACTCAATAATCTTACCGAGAACAGAGGACCTGAAGTAAAATCAGCAAGAACACGATGACAGGGATAAAAGGAACGAATCGAGCTTCCAGGTTCTTTTAAGAAAAGATTTCCCCATAAACCTTCATAAACTCTTAAACACCTGCCACCGTCGTGCAACCAAAGAGGTAAGCAATTGAAATGTAAGATGTTTTGACCAGTGTAGAGAATGAAACTCATTTAGATTGTTGAGATTAACGATCACTATATTTGTATCGGCGTAGCTAACGTGTTACTTATTTTTCTCTAATAAACAATCAGTAAATTTATCAAAAAGATATAAGACTTTTGTCGATTAATTGTTGATCTTGATAGCACTTCGAGTAATCTAGTCAGGAGCATATGCCTAAACGGGTCAGATAAATCGGTCGTGAGAGCGCTTCCCCTCCAGACGGAAGTCACGGGTTCATGCCCCGGTCTTGCTGCACTATTTTCTTGTCATATGTTATAGCTAACACTTAACTTATTATTTAGACTACCAGTCAATTACACCTTTTCTATATATATGAACCGCATAAAAGTTCTTAAAAATATTTTAAAATAGATAAAAAAAAGAACTGTGAAAGCCACCGAACACGAAAATACAGCAGGTTCAGTTTGATACATCCTGTTCTTCGGCAGTAATGGAATTGAAATAAATATCATATATTTCATCAAAGATGTCATCCTTTGCATTTAAAGCTTATTGAAATCAGTAGTTGCGTAAAAATTGTCAAGATGTTTTCTTACTTAAACTAAATAAAGTTAAATAAGTTGTCATATTAATAAAGAGAATGTGATATTTACTATGAAATGTTTAAACATAAATGCTGGTTAATGGGTAACGGTGAAACGAACTGATTCACATTCCGCCTGATATAATCATATTATTCAATATAGATCTACAGACGATTAGAGATTTCTAAATTTATAGAAAAATTATAAAAGTAAACGGTTTACCTAGTGCCCCATTATCCGTAGTCAATGTGTTATTTATTTGTTGTTAATTATTAAAGAAATATTTTGCAGGATATATTTTTATGTTTAAAAGTTGCCTAAAGTATTAGTTGAATTCATACATATTCGTTCATGCGTGACAATATCATTGGGGTAAGTAATTTCGTAATCAGAGTCTACGTGCAGCAATATATTTAAGTTAAAAAGAGGTAAATAATTAACACTTCCAGGATATATTGGTGATGACAACGCATTTGTCACGTATCTCTTCTACCCAGGGCGCTGTTAAAACATGCTTATTAAATATATTGATTCATGTCTTTTAATATTTTGTTGATATGTTAAATAAGCATACTATTTAAAACTTCAATTGGCATTTTTTTGAAATTCCAGCCAAAGGTTGCTTAGAAATGGCCCGGACACACTGGTCATGCTATACAGTAATTCAAAGGTCAATGACACTTCCAATAAGTATTGAGCCTGAGTGTTCTGATAATACAGGCATCTCCTCTTTTTGGTGAAGCTAATCATAAAGTCTCAATAAATTTTATAAGCGGTTGCTTAGAGTTAACCCAGACTCAAATAGTCCATTAACATGTACTGTATTTCAAATGGATTTACTTCTGTAGAAATCATTTAGTCGAAATATGCTGATATGATGCAAATCTATTCAAGTTTATGAAGCTCTTTTCAGTTTTGTTACTGAATTCTATCTGGTGGTCGCGGGAAATAACATGTACACCAATGGTATTTTGTAAAGCTTTATAAAAAATAACAGGGACTTACTTATTTGAAAAAATGATCGAACAGAAAAGTGCTGACAACAGGCTTATCTATTTCTGTCACTGAAGTTTCCAATAAAGCATTAGTAAGTAATAACTGGTGGATGCTGCGTAATAGTCCGGACAAAAATGGGCATATATTTCACAATAGCGAAATGAAATAACTGTGAAAAAACTATCAATTCAGAATTTACTGATAATATTCAAATCTGCTCTTGTTGGTGGAACTTCCCATAGAATGTCATTTTATTCCAACTAAAAATGGACACTGAGAAATATCTTGGCAAGAATGGTCCTATATCGTATTCTTGATACTATAACAAGAAACTTCAATCGAACGAAAAAAGAACACAAATCCGAAACATGTCTAAATGGCTTTAACACAATACACACCGGTCGTTTAGTTTATCGGAATAGGGAAACATAGAGTTTTCTCTTTATTATTTTTATATTATAATGCCTATCTAAACTATAAGGTTTGGTTGCGTTCGTTGGTTGAGAGGGAGATGTGTTTTATATGCGTTTGCAATTTGCTTGTTCATCGATGTGCATCTTTCGAAAAAGCATCAGATTAATCCAAAGAATATTAATACTTAACTCCTGTAACGTTACTCCTGTAGTCCAAAAACAATCTTTTTTTACCTTGATGATCTATAAACATACTAGACGGTTAGCACATACAATGAACTAAAAAAATAAAAACATATGTCGCTATTTGATCACTGCAAAAAGTCAAAGCTTGCTTTTGAAACATTTCCGGTTTTCTCTTCGGTTGCTTCAACTGTGAGTTCAGTTCCACCAAAGATCATTTTCACCCACACTGCTCTGTCTTTGCCCTTGGAAAGATCTGGAACATCTACCACCAGTTGACCTATTTTGGTACAACCTTCATCAGTAACATATTCGGGATCCTCTTTTACTGACGTGTACACGTCGAAATCTAATGTAATCTGATCAGTGTCCAGGGGAATGTATCGTTGCTTTGACTGGGCCTCACCAACCACCAACTCTTGACCTTTCTTTACGTGAATGGCAAAAACATCGGCACACTTCACTCGTTTTCCTGCTTGTACTTTTTTCTCTTCTCGATGTACACCTGGTTGAAAATCACGAAATACGCGGATGCCATAGGAACACTTAGCTACACGTGAAACTATGGTGATTGGATTACGCCCGAAGAGAACGGCTCCCTTAAGTACCACTAAACCCGCTTCTTCAGGGATAATTAGTCTTTTCCCGGGGAAATTCTTCTTCAGTGCATCTTGCATCATCGGGGACTCTGAAAACCCACCGACTAAAAGAACAGTGGTTATGTCTTTAACTGTATTCTGTTTAAGTATATCTTTAACATGTTTAACAGTTTCGTTACATGATTCATCAAACCAGGATTTCATAATTTCAACATCAACCCGGATTTTCCCTGCAGTGTACGATATTTTCCCTTTAAATTCCGCATTTTCTTTAATAGCGACTTCGATTGTTTTCTTTGTGGACTCAAAGTACATCTCAGCCAATCTTAATGGTATTTGTATAGATTCTTTTCCAGGCTTGTTTATCCTGATTGCTCGTTTCTTTGTTTCGAATTCCCGATGAAGATCTATCAGGTCTTCTGCCGCCTCCTTTGAAAACCGTTCGAATACTTGTTCTCCTAAAATGAACAGAAATATGTCAGAAACAACATAATTGTTAGTGTCAAAGACTTTGCACCTTGAAGCGCTTTAAATTTGGCTGTCTGGTCCAAGTAGCCTGGAATATTATTGTATATTAAGTCATATTTGTAGTATCTACATGAACGTAATCTGACATTGCACAGATGGTTTCTATAGTCTATTATGATCAAACACACAAAAATCTCAATCTTTACTAAAGCGAAGGACGCCTTAAATCCATAGCCTTGTTTGATCTTACAGTTTCATTTTCTGAATTAATACGCACAATAATCAATACGGATCAGATCATGCTAATGCTGTATGTATGACGACAAGAATAGCAGAGTTAAATTTATAATTACCAACGATTTTAGTAAGGAATATTTCAAAGGCATTGTCTACTCGTGTACCACCCCAAGCACCACCACTCGGCCAGAACAGTTCTTTTAACTTCTCCTCATCCACTACTTCGTGTACAGTAATATCAACTGTACCACCTGTAAAATGAGTTAAGGCAAAGGATTAATTCAAACATTACGTTGGAAAGTTGATAAAGATGTCTTTAAATTTAATTTAATGTTGATGAACATCTTCCAAACGTAGTATATTTCAATTTAGTCTTCATCAGAGCTGTTATCAATTAATGGCTATTGATGGACGTTGAGCAGGACACTTATGTTTGTTGCTATTACTCCTTTTTACTGAGGGAAAAATGCAACATTCAAGTTTACGACGATTATTTATAACGTGGGTTATTATGCTGTACGACTATTTGTTCAAACTATTACGACTTTCATGGATATGGAATTGCAATGGGGTTTAGCAAACACATAACTGTTACATTTTGCATAGCTATTTTTTATCTTTCTACAGCTACATTTTACAAGTAAAGATTTTTTAATATAAAGAATGAATAACAAACAAATGAAGGTCAATAATGATTAAAAAAGCCCTTAGTATGAACTTCACGTGTTTTACCTCCCACATCGACAACCATGTATTTTGTTCCCTTTGCAAACGGTGACATCTGGTTTGGCTGAGTACTTCCTTCTAACGTCAACTTGTCTATCGGTAGATGCATACAGAATAGAGAAGCTGCTTCTGGTTCCAAAGCAATGGTCAGATTTTCTGGCTTTATACCAGCCTAAAAACAAAAATGACATATGCATATCAGAAATAGCCTCACTCTGACAAATTAGCTGTATCACCGGATCTGGGTTTATTTATTTATTTATTTATTTATTTATTTATTTAGAAAGAAAGAAAGAAAGAAAGAAAGAAAGAAAGAAAGAAAGAAAGAAAGAAAGAAAGAAAGAAAGAAAGAAAGAAAGAAAGAAAGAAAGAAAGACGTTTAACTGCTTATGTTGGTAGAGCGCAGACTTTTATAATGTCTTATTAACAAGTATAGTGAACAGTTAAAAAAACTTAAATTATATGCGGTACATTATATTTTATAAAATAACGCAAAAACTCATATCTAAAATGCTAGGAATCGTCATATCATACATTGGCAAATGTGGGTATTTCATGTTACTTTTAATTTTGAATAAAATAATTCTATCATAATTCTAAGGAGTATACCAGTACAATATCTAAGTAGACATATACCTGCTCAGCCGCTTCTCTCATAAACTGTTTAGAACCATCATTCCAGATTGCTGGTACTGTCAAAACCCAATGTATGTCGTCCTCTGTCATATCAGTATGCCTGAAAATATAATAGAAATTAGTAAACCAAAATCTGGGTTTTTAGGGATTGAAGAATTTATTAGTTGGTAAAGTATGTTGTTCTATGGGACCATATACATTAAATGTAGATCCAAATAAAGGCAAAACTGCTTTCCTACCTTTTATCAATGGTCTCCATCAGCTGTTTTCTGAGAAAGTCGATCGAGATAGAAAACACTTGAAGGGCTGGAAGTTTCTTCCCTTGAGCATCCGTTAATTCTGTACTGCGCTTTAAATGCTGAAATACAAATAGATGTGAAAAAACTTTCATTATTATTACCAGTACTGATTGGATGTACGGTTACAACCACCACACATCACAAACAACGCTTCTCTGATATAAAAATTAGATTGGAAAGAGCTTTGGAAGCCACTGAATTCGAAAAATATCAAACTATTGGAAGCTCGGTTTGAATGAACATGTTCATGATCAGTATTGGAAATGCTTATAACTGTCCATGCCGCCTAGCCCTGGGTTGATCGTCAATTTAGACAAGAAGGCTTTACCATGTTTACAGTGATTTAGTCAAGTTTTTAATTAAGAAAAATATGCAGAAAATGTTTTTAAGCAAATAAAATATTCTGAATGTTTTCAATTCTTAAGCGTGAAATAAAACTATCAAACCAGAAATGAGGAAACAGAACCATATCAACATCCCAACAGCTTTAGCTGCTTAAATCAGAAGGGCAGTAACAAGAGTAAGAACATTACTGAGAGTAGTAGCAGTAACAACAGTTATAGGTCAGAGGACAGGAAATAGAAAAGGCTGTCGCGGATTGGACAATTTTGTCTAGGGACGATTCGGGCTTTCTTTATTGTCAAAGATTCATTTGCCAAAACTATAGAGAATAAAAATAAATTTTTGTTTCAAAAATGTAAAATGACTTTAATTATATACTAAAAATTAAAATGATTTTTAAAACACTGTTTGAAAGGTGATTTGTGGCACTTTAATGAAGTTGGTACTTTTCTTATTTTGGGATGAAGATTTGTATACATTCTGGGGTGATTACTTTCGGTTTAAAATCCTGAGAGAATGAGCTGGTGAATACCCTAATTTTTTGGCTATTTTTGTGTTGCCCAAGAGCGCCACTATGCAAATCTGCAATAGTTTTGGAAAAAGTCGTTAAAACTAAATCACAGGAGGACCTAATCTTATAATGTAACTCTATGGGAAACTATTTAGTGGTCTCTGACCTCAGCATTTTCAGTCAGCTGAGGAACGACAGTATCAGTAATTAATATATTAACACAAATCCCAAATACTAAGACCATTAACAGCAAATAAATCCGTAGGAGCAGTAAGATGAAACGGTATCTTTTACATCAGGACGAGAATTAACAGCAACAAGAAAAGTTAAAGCAGAAACACAAGTTATTTCAGTGGCATAGACAAGTTTTTTCAGTGACATAATAAGAGCTGTTTTACAAAAATGAGAAATATTAGTAGTGAGATTAGTTAGAACAGTAACAACAATAATAAGAGCAGTGAGGAAAGTAAGGGCAGTAACAGCAGTTAAAACCATAACTACAATAAAAGCAGTGCGAATAGTAAGAGCAACCAACGGCCCAAAAGCAATAAGAAGAGTAGGCGCAGTAACAGGGGTAACAACAATAAAATAAAATAAAATAGAGAAAATGGAACTTTGAAAGCCACCGAACACGACAAATATGAAAATATTGCAGGCTCGTTTTGATTGAGCCTGTTTATGGGCAGTAATGAAAATGCATATTACTGCCCTCGCAAGCCGCAAATGCATTTAGGGCACTAAGGCCATTTACAGCAGTAATAAACATGAAGCAGCAGTAAAAAGACGAAATTTATTACCATAAAAATAGTAACAACAGTATAAGCAGTTAAAACAGTAAATTCAGTAGGAATTATAACATTGATTTTTCTATCACTATAGGTATCCAATGCGTACTATTTAACGCTGTTTGACAATCACCTATTTCATCAACATCCCAAGATGTTTTCAAGAGTGTTTTTGTAAAGTACCTTCGAAAACACATGTCAGTCAATGTTGAAATAAACTATAAATAATTCTGACTAAAATAAAAACTATGCCTTATCCTTAAAACGAAATTCAGTAAGAGTCGTGTTTTTAACTCATTTTGGAAACCAAAACACTAAAATGGATTTTTCCGGATGGCGAAATGAACACTACGAAAACAAAAATATTGCATAAGAATCGATACATGAGAAAATAGGAAAATAAATACTAAGGTGTCACCTTGTGTAACATTACTTACGTCAGTTTTGTGTAAAAGCATTTTAAAACGTCTAAAGTAGTAGTAATCTTTGTGCTCTCCTTCTGCAGCCAGTTCCATATATCTATTTTCAGCTTCATATCCAAAAGCCTCAAACGTTTTGTCCGGATTCAACAGAAGTATTGTCGGGGTCTTCAACGACATCAAGGTACCAGTCCCCGCAACCCATTTTGTATCTGTACATATTTTGGTCGGATCTTTCTCAAATTCATGTCGGAGCTGGAATGCATAGCCAGAGTAAGTTGTTCCGAAGTCAATGGCTGCAACAACGAGCTTGTCAACCTTAGACTTACGTTGTTTCGTCCTATTGTCCACCGCTGATGCCATATCTATACATATGAAAATTTAAAGTGAAATGAGCATATCAAGAATGGCAACATCCAGAAAGACAGCCTCCCCACACACCCAAGAAGAAGAGAGGTAAAAAGAGCATGAGTAATAAAATGATCAATTTCAAAATATAAACCACAAACAATTAACGAGAAAGAGAACCTGCTGAGTTGCCGCCTTGGAACGGTCAGTGGCAAAACAATTTGCCAGGGGGGAGTTAAAACAGGTTTTGGGGTGCACCAACTTCACACTTGTTCTCAACAAGTTCTCACATAAACAAACAAGGTCAAATTGTCTTGGTGAAATAACTCTAACTCGTCCATCAACTCAACAAGTTTTCATTCAAAATCACAAAAACTATAAAACATAAGAATCTCATAGAATTGTAAAGTAAAAAGGTATAAGGGTGAGACCTTACTGAGACCGGAGTCCATGGAGTCAAATCAGCAAGCACAAGATGATAGGGATTAAAGAAATAGATCCAGCTTCCAGGTTCTCTTACAAGATTTCACCCATAAACCTTCATAAACTCTTGAAGCACTGCCAGCGTCGAGCAACCGAAGAAAAATGAAGGTTTTGGATGGGTTGTAGTCAATTCACTAAGGCAACATGTACGTGATCGTTCATTTGAGATGAAGGTGGGGTGGTGGTGTTGCTGCAGCCTGAACCTTATTTAAACCTTAGTGCAACAATGCTCTGCAAGTGACCGTTCCGAGAAGGTAATGCCGGGTTCTCTTTTTGGATGGATTGCAGAAGAGAACCTGAGGGGGTGGCGTGTGTGATGTTGATGCAGCCTAAACTTGATATAAACCCCAGAGGCACTATGCTCTGCATGTAACCGTTTCAAGAGGGTAATTCCCCGGGTTTTCCATTTGTGAATTGTAGTTGGTGTCCTTATTTTTTTCTATTTATAAATCTATGTTATTTTTACTCTGCATTATTTACTGTGTTTGGAGGCGGTGTTTTCCGAATGCGACTTTTCCTAACTTACTTTCGAAGTACATAGTGCATCTCAAAGACGACAGCGTTCTGAAAGCAATAATGGCAGCATTTTCAAAAGATTTAAATGTTGTTAACAATTGATGTTGTTAACAATGATACATCAAATCTTTTGCTGACGTATATTCAATTTAATTTTGTTTAATCATTAAATAAATTGGGTCATCTTTAAAACGGAATTTCAAGTATAAATTACATACCTGTGAGACGTTCTACTTAAATTTAAAACGAAAGTACAGCTTATCAACTGATTAAAATATTTATCAGATAACAGTTAGTCAAGGGAGACTATTTATGAACCGAATATGTTTGATATCGTTGAGAATGAAAAGAATCTTTAGAGATCAATGGCTTAGATAGATCTGGGTTCCAAGGGTTGTCATCGCCGGGGGTGGCAATGTTGGATAAGCTCCCATTGCTTAAAAAGTGCTCCCAATGGCTTGCGTAAAATATAGCCTCTGACTACCAAGTCCAGCTCCTGGCCTGCACGCGTGGCTTGTAACTAGCCCGGCGGACCTGCTACTACTAACAGGAGAAGGGGCGAAGGCGGACCTGTGGCGCCATAACCACTGCTTCGGGTAGATGGAGCTCGTTAGCCAGGGAAGGCAGTCTGTCTAGGAGAAGGAAAACTCTTATTCCAAACCAAGGGAGACAACCCTTCCAAAAACAACACTGCCTTGTGGTCAGTCGTTGGGTCGACAAAGGCTTTGGGAGAGGTAACCCTAATCAACCTAGAGTTAAAAACGGATATGCTAGGCCATTGGCTTTCTCTAACAAACCATGGCATCACGTAACTACGCTATGACTACACGATCATATGGTATTCATCGATGTGGTGCTGGATCTTTGGAATCCCTCCAGGGAGATACAGTGCCGGGCTCTGAGTCTCGACAGAGTCAACCCAAGTCTACTGGGGGTCACTCCTTCTATCGTATCAAGAGGAGAACAAAGGGCTACAACAAGCCAAGGAGGAGGAAAGTCCAACAGCAACACTTCAAAGTGATGCATTGGAATGCAGAAGGAGTCTTCAACAAAAAGACTGAACTACAGCACTTCCTTCTTGAGAATGACATCAATGTCTGTTGCATTCAGGAAACACACCTGCAACCAGTGAAATCCTTTGAGGCTACGCTAAGGGCATAACAGACTGAATGCACACATGTGTAGGAAGTATAAATTGGTGCCATCCCCAATATGTCCCTGCGGAGAAGAGGACCAGACTGCAGAGAACATCCTCCAACGATGTAAACGATACGACCTGGAGCGAGAAGCAACGTGGCCACAAGGTGCAACGATCCAGCAGAAACTGTATGGAGATGTTGACGACCTAAGGAGGACCACAACTTTCATCGCGGATGCTGGAGTGGTCGTGTAGGGCGAACGCCAAGAAGAAGAAGATAGGTAGATCTGGATTTTGTTTTGCTTGTAGCTACTGATTCGTGAACAACCGACTGTTTTTTCACAGTTTCTATAAAATAAAAACTATTGTTTCTAATTTGTAACTTCGAGATGTTTAGCTGTTGCAGTTTTATCTTGTGAAAAGCAGGATGGATGTACAGACAGAAAGACAGACAGAAAGTCAGTTTTTTCTTCTCTCTGTACATTCATCTATCCTTCAGATTTGTATTTACCTTTAATCGTTCTTTTTAAGTCCTTTGTCTAAGTGCGACACTCGTCCACAATGTCGGTATCGGCAGTATGGGCAGTCTAGGTTTGTCAATGCGATACGTATAAAAGTCGATACTACATCGACAAGAGATATCAACACAAAACGCCTAACTTTCGGACAAATTTGCAACGGTAGTATAAATTATGTGAAAAAACTTCCTCAACCTCATATAAATAAATTCCTTTTAACATTGTTTTATCATTGTGTTACATACCTCTAAAATAACGGATCCTTCGACTTTCGATACCATAAAACGTTATAACTTCCGGGTTAAGGTTGACAACTATTTATCAGGATAAACAAATAGTAATTGAAACTTAAGAATAAGTCTGTCAAGCGTTGCGAAATTAAGTCTGGTATAATGTTCTCTTGGGATTCCATGATTTTAAATCATTTTTCATGTTAAGTCCGGAAAGTAAACCATTAAGGTGAGCATTCATATCCAAACCAAACGAATGTAATTTGAGGTTTTGATCGTAGTATTTTCACCCGATTTTTGATAGCAAAATGGAGTAGGAAATAACTTCATCAAAATATGACATTATTAAAAAATAATTTACTGTTCAATCGGTAAGTAAATACATTAGTTCCGTCAATCCCATAAATCAACTCTTCGTTATTTCTAAGATCCATAAATATCAGTTCAATTTAGGTTGTCCAGAATGTTAATATCCATTTCGCAGTGTTTTACTGCGACAAAAATACTTGCAGGTGTTAAAATGAATATATACATGTCCCTTTCTAATATCGTATTGATCCCGAAATTAATCATAAACTTGCGGTATTTTAGTTTAACACCGTTGTTGAGTACGCTCTAAGTTCATTTTTATCATCTACTAATTTTGAAACATACTCGATTCTATAAAAAAAAAAGAAGAAACCACGGATTTTTAAAAACAAAATACAAGTATTCGAATAAAACTGAAAGGTAAACCCTACAGAACTGGAATACAGGCCATATACCTCTGTATTGTTCTGTCATTATAACTTACCTGTGCATATCATCGACTGCCTAATACCAAATGACGAAAATGTTAGTATTGCAACGCTGACAAGTAAGCGTGTTTCATGTACCCATATAGGTTAACAAAGCTGGGCCCAAGATCATAAAAGCAGATCTGGAGACCAGTTTCAAATCTCAAGCATCTAATTGGCTGAAATAGCGACTGGCCAGATGCTTGAGATTTGTGACTTGACTCCAATCTCAATTTTATGATCTTGAGCCCTGAACGCTTATCTGAAACGCCGAGCAGTAGAACTGTCCTGCAGTCAGTTGTCTGTCAGCCACACCACCGGTACATGCAAACTTGATATCGAAGTTGATATGAAGTTAATTTCTATTTTCAAAAACTTGCGAACTGAACGGGACAAAGTGATAAAACTTGCCCCTTTGGGTACATGAAACACGTTTACCTTTCAGCGCTGCAATACTGAATAGCATACACGTTTGTTTTTGACCCTACCTCCCATTTCTTCAGCATCCCCCTCGTTGTTCTGTTACCGTTCCACACATTATCAAGATCTTATTCAAATGGTATTTCTCTTTGTTTAAGTTTAGTGTATGCGAAATGATGAGAGCATAATTTCACTAAATCTAATCGTTAAAATGTTATACTGACAGTTACTAAAATATGGCTCTAAATGAGAACTATTCCTAAAATTCATTCTTACTACAAATTTCGATTTCAATCAGATTTTACCTCCGTAAACACCTGTTGCACTGCAGCACTTTACAGCGTTATTTTTGTCATGCGACTGCCTCTCCAATGAAGAGACGTTGCATTTTACTTTCAGATCAGATTTTGCTGTCAATCATTTTTTGTCGCTGTGGGTTCATTCCTCTTGCGGATGTTGAAGTAATAACAAAAAGTGTGGCTTATAGTAAAGCAACCTGAACAACGTTCAGTCAATTATACTTTCCCGCGCTACTTCTCAACGAAAATATCAGTCGCCGCGCATCGTGTTTGGTGTACTGATTGCAAGCAAAAATCTGATTGAAATCGAAATTTGTAGTAAGTGTTTTAAGGTTTTTCTTTGCCCGTTGCCACATTTTCGCCCCCTTCCCTCTAAAAGCCGTTGTGTTAGTACAAACGTTCAGTTGTTACCTTGTCTTTCATGCCGTTTGAATATATACAGTCCAACCTGTCTTTAGTAGCCACTCTAGGGAGTGACAAAAAGTGGTTGCTGACGACAGGTGGCTGTTAAAGACAGTAAAAAATTAGAACAAAATGTCAGTTTAGGTCATATTCAAACTGGCTGTTTAAGACAGGTGGTTGCTATTTGCAGATGGCTGCTAAGGCAGGTTTCACTGTACATGTATTTTTACTACATGTCCTCTAGTCCATCTCCGGTCAAGTTAGAGTTTAACTAAGGTTCAATAAACCTTCTAGATAATGGTTATTAAACTGGTACATGGAAAATAACTAACTTAAAGTCCTTTATGCAAACTGTTATCGAAATATTAGATTTTTCTAACATGACTTTCTCTCTAAAATAGTTTGTGCACGTTTGGCTAAAAGAGTTGTACAGAATTTTGAAACAAATAAAAGGAAACCAGTTGAAAACACATAAACACATGAACTTATTGAATAGGTCTAGGTAAGAAGACAATCAACAAATGTTCAGAGACAGTATACACTCCAAGGACCATTTCAATATAAAAAGGTAATTACAATAAATATGCTAAAACTAGAGAAAGAAGATTTAACTGATAAAGTAAGACACATGTAATGCATTCACAAAACCAATGAATTTGATATTTCGCCTTTATCAACTTATACACAAAATATGAGCGAAAATGGTTCAACTGTTTAACTATTGTAAAAAGTCAAAGCTTGCTTTTGTAACTTTGCCAGTTTTTTCTTCGCTTCCTTCAACTGTTACTTCAGTACCTCCAAAGATCATTTTCACCCATACTGCTCTATCTTTCCCTCCCGATAGATCAGGAACCTCCACCTCTAGTTGACCTACATATGAACAACCAACGTCTGTAACGTACTGAGGGTTGTCATCAACTGATGTATAAACATCAAAAACTAGTGTCATTTGATCCGCCTCAAGGGGAGTGTACCTTTGCTTTGACTGAGCCTCGCCAACAACTAACTCTTGGCCTTTTTTTACATGAAGGGCAAACACATCTGCACATTTAAATCTTCTTCCCACCTGAACTTTCTTGTTTTCTGGGTGCACACCTTGCTGGAAATCGCGATACACACGGATGCCATAGGAGCATTTAGCTATACGTGATACTATGGTGATTGGATCATGGCCGAACAGTACTGCCCCCTTGAGCACTGCTAGACCAGCTTCTTCAGGCACGATCAACCGTTTATCTGGAAAATTCTGCTTCAAAACTGCTTGCATCATGGGAGACTCTGAGAATCCACCAACTAAAAGAATGGTGCTTATTTCCTTCGCCGTCCTGTGTTTTAGTAAATCTTTTACATGTTTTACTGTTTCGTTACATGATTCGTCAAACCATGATTTCATTAATTCAACATCAACACGTAGCTTTCCACCGGTACATGTTACTTTACCTTTAAATTCTGCATTTCCTTTAACTTCATCTTCAATTTTTTTCCTTGTCATTTCAAAATACATTTCAAACAGTTTTGCAGGTAATTTGATTGTTTCTTTTCCAGTCTTTTCTATCTTGATCGCTCGTTTTTTCGTTTCGAATTCTCGGTGTAGATCTATAAGGTCTTCTGTTGCTTCCTTTGAAAACTTGTCAAAGACCTTGTCACCTGAAACAATGTTCAGAAATATGTTAAACTTATACAATAAGAGAAGAGAAATCAAATATTAACTTGGTAAAAACATAGCGCTAGATGTTCAGGGTGGAACTCAGGTACACGTTCCTCCTGACACTATAATTCCGACCAACCTGTTACAAAAGTAATACAGAGGATGGATCATTATGATTTCTTTAACAATCTTATTGCCAATACGTTCCATGGAGCATGACAAGTAAGAAACAATCAAGTTCAGGCTTGGTTTTAACTGGGCTGTCTAAAAGAAATATGCTACCCAGACCACCTAGCCTGATCAGGTTAATGTACAAGAAGTCGATCCATTCATAAGAATGGTAATTTATGACAGTGATCATGGAACTATCAATGCGGAAATTGTTCATGTATATTATTATCAAACAAACAGCACATGTTTTAATAGATTTAGAACAAGGCGATTGGAATAGGAGGAAATGATTCTTAATTTAATTCTTGATATTACACCTACATCAAACAATTGGAAGAAATTATCACAAGTTGTTAACATGAAAAAAATGAAGAGAGTCAATCAATCAACTCAAAATATCAATTTACTTTTTTTCTAAAGTCACTCTCATTTCTTAAGATGGAGGAGTTCTCCCAAACATTCGACAGGCAGCATGGACAGTAATATTCATTACCATTACTATCCCTCAACCGGATCTATCAAACCAAGCTAAAAACATTTTTCCTATTTTTTATGTTCAGTAGCTTTCAAATTGCCTTTTCATTAGAAGTTTAATGGATGTATGAAAACATGTAAAATTGTTTCCATTCTGAAAGCATATAAGATGAAACATATCTTAAAAGAAGTTAATTACCAAACAGTTTGGCCAAGAACGTCTCGAAGGCCTTGTCTACTCTGGTACCACCCCAAGCACCGCCGCTTGCCCAGAAAAGTTCCTTTAATTTTCCCTCGTCAACTACTTCGTGAACGGTAATGTCAACAGTACCACCTGAAAAATTTTAACAAATAAGGTGGTAATTAGTTGGATTTTTTTATCAATTGTTATTTAAGGGCCGTCCACAGTTGTCATTACATCTACGTCAATAAAAAGTAGATCAAATTATCTCTAACGGACAAATGCAGTTCAATAAAACTTTGCATAAATAAGAAATATAGCGAAAACGTCAAAATTATACAAAATTTCTTTACATCCTAACACAAAAACTCAAAACATCGCTTTAAAAGCCCATATGAGTATAATGTTACTGACAACACCATGATGTGTTCTTTTTTATTGGGATAATTTTGGAGTCATTACTCCAGCAGTATTTAGGTTTAAAAAATATTTAATAAAAGTAAGTATCAAATGGACTAAACGTACAAAACAGATATTAAACAACACATGTGTTAATGTAATAAGTTATAAGTTTTCTGTAAATTCAATTACTACATTATCCCTGCTAGAGGTACTATCATTTTAAAAGAAATGATGTTAGAATTTGAAAATTTTTAATGACGGTAACTCTGTTATAAAACAAAGCCATGTTTATGAATGAATTGGTTTGTTTTATTAAACGTAAGTTTTTATAATTAATAAAAATCCATTTCATTTATATGTTGTTGTTTTTTTCAACGCTAATTATAAAACATACCTCCAACATCAACAACCATGTACTTTGTTCCCTTAGCAAACGGCGACATCTGGTTAAGTTGTGTATTTCCCTCTATCATCATCTTATCTACCGGCAGATGCATACAGAAGAGGGAGGCCGCTTCCGGCTCCAGGGCTATCGTCAGATTCTCTGGCTTTATACCAGCCTATACATATGGTTAAACGGTAAAATGTGAAGGTCTAATGTGACGAGAGTAAAGCTAAGACACTCAAGACAGTATTTTAAACAATTTAATCCAAAAAAGTGCGTATATAGCAAAGGCTTTATGAGAAAATCAATTAGTGTTTAGATAATTTAAAGCTGTCATTTATGTCATCATGTAAGCTAAAGGTAAAAGCTTGTTTGAAATTACTTTAAAACCTCCAGAGACTTGGTGAAGCAACAGAAATTGATATCATTACCATTTCGGCGGCTTCTCGCATAAACTGCTTCGAACCGTCACTCCAGATAGCTGGTACCGTCAATACCCACAGTACGTCGTTATCAGTGACACCAGTGGCCCTGAAATCAAGTCATCATTTCACCCTGAAGATTTGAGACTGATGTCAGATTTCAGTTTTATGATTTTAGGCCCGGCAAAAAAATTTTTTTATACACAAGACAAAATTTATTAAGGTTCATTTGCAAAACTATGAATTCCTAGAGTTCAGGTAACAATTTATTTACGTTATATTTTATAGGAAAAAAAACTTGAAATGTTCTGGTTATGACTTAAGTAAAATACTTCTTAAACAAACGTCGGGTAAAATGATTTATCTTCGCTAAAAATTAGTAGATAAAAGTAGGTATGAAAATTATAAAATACATGCCTATCTTTTCAGGACCTTATGTATGTCATCGTGTAAACTAACGGTAAAAAGTTGTTTAAATTAAACAATTACATAATAAACAACACTTAGACGGTTACAGTATCACAACTCACTAACTGCAACATGGTTGTTTTTGTGGGAAAATGTAGTTTGGAAATTATCCAACCTTAAAACCTCACTTCTTATGAATAATTGACTTCTTAGAATCATTTCTCAACATGGTGTAATGGCGTATTCAATAATTAAATTACAATTCTGCAGCAATACCTCTTACAATTCTGCAGCAATATCTTTTACATGTCTTCATCAATACCTTTTAAGAAGAGTGTCCATCAGGTGTTCCTTCAGATACTTTATTGAAACTGAGAATACCAGACGGGCTGGGAGTGACTTCCCTTGATCATCAGGTAATTCTGTACTGCGCTTCAAATTCTGAGCGTTAGTTCCCGGGGACTGAAAATTCATAAAAAGATAAATACTTTTTTTCCAAAAGAGTCTGAAACAGTTTCAATGGGGGATATTTAAATAATAGATTTCGTTATTCAGTATCATGATTTCAGATGAGATAGTGGTGATTTATTAACAATGATGAAGCACAGGTCAATCTTACATACTGAATTTTCATCCATGTCTGTCCTTTACGTTGTGCGCAAAAGTGATCATAGAAAAGTCCTCGTGCGCACAATGAGTTGGGCTTTCATCAATACATTCGATTCTTTACAGAAAGAATAGAGATCTGTTCAAATATTGACAAATCGTGGGATAAGACACCTAAGTAAAAATCTGCATTCGTAATACTGAAAATAACATGTTTGAATACATTCTCAAACAAATCCATTTTCCCAATCATTGTTATAGCTTTTTTCAGTTAACTTCGGAGTTTTGCCAATACAAGTTCTCTGCAAGTAAATGTCTACGTTCCTGCATGATTTATAGGTATATATAACAAATGTCGACCGTAAATCGCCTTACCCGAGCGGAACACGAAAAACACATTTTTGGGCTCAAAACAAAACTGCTGTAATTCACACCGACAACAGAAATAGAATTAAGAGTTTCCAGCTGATCTGGTCTAATGTATTAGTCATCCATTATATCGTATTTATAATATCATAACGGAAATTAAATATGAGCAAAACTTACATTTATTTTATGTAAGAGCATTTTAAACCGTCTAAAGTAGTAGTAATCTCTGTGCTCGCCGTCTTCAGCCAGCTCCATATATCTATTTTCAGCATCATATCCAAAAGCCTCAAACGTCTTGTCTGGTTTCAGCAGAAGGATAGTCGGGGTCTTCAACGACATCAGTGCTGCGGCACCAGCAACCCAACTTGTGTTGGCACTTATTTTGGAAGGATCTTTTTCAAAGTCGTGTCTGAACTGGAATGCATATCCCGAGTACGTAGTTCCGAAGTCAATGGCCGCTACAACAAGCTTGTCCGCCTTCGTTTTACGGGGCTTCGCCTTGTCGTCTACCGCTGATGCCATAGTGCTACAGGACCAGGCAAATAAATAAAACATCGTAACATAAAGATTACTGAAATAAAACATTTTAGTCAATAGGTTATCTCGAAAGAAGGTAGCAAACTGGAGAGGTGCAATGTACGGTCTCAATAGTAACGCGATAAAAAAAATCTTGGATCAAAAAAGAAGACATGTTTCCCATATACAAATGCAAGTTTCAATTTCAGACCTCTTGTTGTCCAAAATTCCAGAATGCAGACTACGGGGTTGCAATCGGTTCCAGAACTCGAACAATTTGATGATTTATATCTGTTGGAGCATGAGGAAGGACTAAGACTGGTTTCTGCGGAGGTTTAAGCCACGAAAATGTTTCTTCGTTAAAAAATGACGGATTTTGTTCCAAAAGTGGAAAATCGGGCATGCGTAGGCCTACTTTTTGAGTACTTTCTTCAGGAAAAGATGTGTAGAGTATACTCGGTTTTTAATTCAGCTTCGAAGGTGCAAGCTTACGACTTTTATCAGAGCATTGTAAGCAACGGTCGATGTTAACAAGAGCAAAAACAACTGATTAATTATCAGTATGCTTTTGTCTATTCTTTTAACAAAATCCACCAATTTTTCTTTGCAGAAATATTTTGTCAGAATCAAGTCTACGTCCTCCAACCACACCAAACCCCTTCCCACTCCCCCTGACAACAATTATTCAGTTATAAATGCTGTCATAAATAATGCAGGCTTTCAAGTCACTGTGTTTCCAAAAACAAGGAAAATGAGACTGTTATTGATTAAAACTAGGAACAAAGTAGCCCTGATGTTTCTAAAGGTATGTTTCCTGAGTGTTTGTTAATTAAAAAATGGTAAAGTTTTACCGCATTTATATTCTCCATTAAACCTGTGTTGGCCTTTTTTCCATGCCTTTTTCCATGCTGGTTTTGCTTTTGCTATTGCTTTAACTGTAGGTTGATGTTACGATCTCTTTTTTTATGACAGACTTAGAAACTTGAAAATTTTCTGGGGACTGATGAGTATCATGCTCACAGACAACATGAACCGACATACGCGTAACTAAAACAAAATAACGCGTTCTTGCCCTCTTTACACGGTCATAAAATAATTCAAATATGGAGTTAATTCGGACTTGTTAAGTAAAATTACGTGTTTCTTCCGGGAAAAAAAACACCAGTAGGCCTAGCCTGTTTCCTACCTTCTTCTTTTCGGTACTTCGAAAAATCATTTACAATCCACGGATGATAAATAATGCAACTTTGATAGTATACATGAGTGATTTAATTCTTTAATTTATTAAACATAGGTATTAATTTAAACAGTTATCTGATTATGTTGTGTCGATCCGAAACAGGCAGAGGTCCGGAACTGCCTTACCAAACTCCAGATGTTTACTTTCCAGTGACAAGCACATAACGTGAAGTCGTGTAACGTTGTATTCGCATGTATAAAAGAACATCGTGAAAATATTTGAAAAATCAAAGACAAGAATGAACACAACGAAAGGAAAACTTATCTCACCTGTTTGCACTTTGTTGAAAACGAAAGTAGAAAATACAAATAAAAATGATTCCGCAAATTTTCACTCGATCACGTTATCCTACCAAACAAAATCATGAACATGATATGTTATATTCATAACGATAACGCATAATGAGAACGTAACTTAAAGATTTAACTATTTGCTAATTACACGACACCTAAATTGTCACTGCTATGATAAACAAAAGTCACGTGTCTACAAACCTAAGCTTTCCATTAGGCTCGTCCATTGCATACGTTACTACAATGAGCCGATCGTGTAAGAGTGCCGTTGTATTGTATATATCGGCAGAAAAATTCTGAAAAAATTAACACGCATGTCGAATATCAAGTATATCTACATTGAGATGAATTGTAGGAATTGACAACGTAGTAGCGTCACGGTGCGCACGTTGTGCAGACCTGCTGTGGCCTTCTCGAGCGGCGCGCCTTTGCGTTGCGAGTCACCCAACGTGTTTGTTCAAAGTTATTTGTATGCATCAACCTATTCACGGCCGCTTACTTAACGCTACTGTTTATTGTACTGGCCCAAGCCTTAATGTCCGGCGACGGTGTTTCAGACAGTTGCAAAGCAGGAAAGAACAAACTCTCGTCGGACTACATCAAGTCTGTCAGCATGTTGTTCGCAAATAATACAGACAAGGTTTTCGCAAAGAGATAGACCTACTGCACGTGGTATTGGTACACGTGGTATATTTTTGAGATGGCACTAGAATGTAGAATTTTCTATACGAATAAAGCATATTTATATCAAAGGCCAACTCGGAGCATTGATCGAGTGTGGACAATAGCAGATTTCCTAAAGGTTGAAAAAAGTGTCAGTCATTTGGTTAGACAAGATGTAAAAATTCTGTCGGACCGAAACATGTTAAAAAGGAATTAGCAAGTATAAGGAGTTCAAATTTTTGTCTGACACTCGGTCTGATTACATAAGAAGTGCTTTAGGACCGGCCCAAATTTTACAAGACAGGTCCATCGGTCTGGCAACTTTCGGGACGTCTGCAATAGAGGGCCGTTTACTCTGGGGTGCTACCGTGAAAGCTAATATTTTAAACGCGAACACTTCTGTTCTATTGAGTGTTGTTTTTTCTAGTTGTTGTCGATTCGTCTGATAATGAGTTTCATGTTGTCAAATGCAACATTTACCTGTTTCTGCGCCACTCCAATGTTCAGTCTATATTTCATAAATTTCTTACTTATTCGTTGTTTTTTGTTATGTCTTTTTTGTGTTGTTGTTGTATAGTGTAGTTATATAGGTCGTTTTGACTTCATTTTGAATCTTGTAATGTGCTTGTTTAAGTATTTCTTTTAGTTCTAAAAACACTAAGCAGATTTTTTTTGTATTTGTAGTAATTCAATTATGTCTGTCCCCAACAAACAATATAACCACTAATCAGATATTGTTAAAGCTCCCCCATCATCCCACATATTTGTCAAACTTATAAATCATGTTGTTCAATGTATTTGAACCTGATTCTTATAAAAGATGTGTTCTGTTCTGTTCTGTTTTAATAACGCTCGGAAAGGATACGTGCGCGGATTGCGCAATAAAACTTTATATGTCCCTTCTGTGCCTCCGTGATCGGTAATCTTTGAGATAGAAACACGAGAAATTCCAGACAAGTATATCATTTTGCTCTTAATAATCTTTGAGATAGAAACACGAGAAATTCCAGACAAGTATATCATTTTGCTCTTAATAATTATTAATACTTCAAAAATCTAAGATGATTGTAGGTATTTATTTATTCAAAACATTAACATTTTTACTGTAGACAAACCTGCTTAGGTGAATCAAGTTAAAGTCATGAGTGCCAGTGACTGTGTGTACAGACAATTTTATACTGAGCTAATGCACACATGTAATCAAAATGTAATCAGAATGTAATCTGATAAGTTTGTCAAAGTAATTGTAATTTAATCATTACATTTGAAATATGTGGTAATTGTAATGTAATTGATTACTTGTTTTCAGCAATGTAATTGTTATCTAATCATTACATTTTCCCCGAGTAATCGCCCCAGGTCTGCTCTGTGCGAGGTCTTTTAATTGAAATAGCTTGAAAGATCCTGCTCTGTGTGACCTTGAACTCAGATGTAAAGCCGTGGTTCTTGAACGTCATCAATGAGGTGAACAGTTGTGTGCAGTATGACTGAGGTATCTTCATCACCCTGTAAGATATGCTCCGGATCTAGACTTTGGCATCTTTGACATTTAAACCCCAAGTGTTACCTTGACCTTTATGGTAGGTCATGATATCAAGCGATTCTCCCAACCGACGAACAAGGCGATCACTTTTGGTACCTTACCGTCGAGGATTAGACATAAAAACTAGACCGTGGCCTTAGGACATTGTTGCCCCCACTTCTGCATATATATTTTCAAATGAATTTGTGTAATCAATCCTTCGAGCTCCAGCAGTAATATGACAAATGTGGTTTTCATTCAGGTGAATAAATGATTACAGGTATATTGACCGTCATTTTTTGTACTTTCTACTGGTAAATTCCACAGTTCCTGCAGTAGATCACACTCTGTATGGGCATGATTGCCAAACCAAATTGTTTCCAGCCTAGCAAAATAATATCACGCATGTCTCGTTAGTAAGGCTAGGTGGCATTTACCCTATAAAACTAAAAGAAACGCATCCCTGGCTTACTTATGCATTTTCCTCACAGCGACCTCAAATGATATTGAGAAAACCCCAGGACCAATGTATCCTTGTGGCTCATTTGGCTTGGAAGATCTAGATACTCAACAAGCAGTAGAGTGTATGGCATGCGGTTAGCACAATAATTACTTAAACTATAGGTTTAACTGTTAAACCCATAGTTTAACAGACTTAAACCCAGGGTTTAAGAGTCTTAATCCTATAGTTTCAACTTTTCGGAATTAAAACTATAGTTTAAGACCTTAAACTATATGTTTAACAGTTAAACCCTATGTTTAACAGTTAAATCCTATGTTTAAGACTCTTAAAGCTATAGATTAAACTTTATTTCTCTTAAACATATAGATTAAGGTCTTAAACTATAGGTTTAAGTGTTAAACCCGTAGTTTAAGACTTCATTTCACTGTTTTCTCTTAAACCTATAGATTAAGACTTTAAACCATTGGTTTCAACTTTTTTGCTTAATCCCATAGATTAAAGTTTCATTTTTCGTGTTTTTGTCTTAAAACTATATGATTAAGAGATTTAAATTCTTAAACCCGTAGATAGAAGTCTTAAACTATGGGTTTAAGCGCCGTTTGCACATTAATTACTTAAACTATATGTTTAACACTTAAACCCTAGGTTTAACAGCGGACCAATAGAAACTATAGTATTAAGCCGTTCAACCAATGAAATCGCTCTTGGTATTTCACACGTGATTAGCGTTGTTGATAAGGTAAATAAGTCGTCTGCTTATGGTTAAATACTGGAGGTAAATGGCCATTTGCAAAATAATAATTATTAAGCAATAATAGCCTTAAACGGCGTAGTGAATAAGACAGAATTATTTTTATATAAATTGACCTGTATATACTTATTTTATTTATGGACTAAAACTGGATCTGTAGTTTTGGATTTTGGACAGTATTTCATAGAAAGTTAAAGGAAAGCTAAGATACCCTACCTATCCGAATATGGACAGTTTTGCAGTTTTCTCATTCGTATTCACAAGCAGAAGGAAAGCTTACACGCATTTTATCTTTTTGTTTTTGTTTTATTGTTGTTGTTGTTGTTTTTGGTTGGAGACGATTGAAATCGCACATGATGTTTCACACGTGATTAGCGTTGTCGATAAGGTAAATTGTCGTCTGCTTATGGTAAACGGCAATTTGCAAAATAATGACTGTGTGTGTGTTTGTTTAGAGACGCCCTTCGGCAAGTCATATGGGCGTCTGTCTAGAATTAGATTCTTCTCTTCTTTCTTCTTGGTTGTTCTCTGATGATGTCTGTAGTTCTGAAGTTGTGTAGTCTGATGTTTTGCGATTATGTCTGAAGTTTGAAGTCTAGTGGTGAAATCTGCGAAGTTGTTTTCTATTGGATGATGGGGTCGAAATCTGTTGGTTGGCTGTCTGTTACTATATTTAGTAACCTTCCTTTGTCTGTAGACCTAGTTGTCTTGACCTGGATTTCTGGCTTCTGTGCGTTGTCTGTATCTATCCGTACCGGGTCTTCTCCTTGGTCGATGGGAGGGTCCCTCTCCCCGTCTCCGCAAACGTCCAACCCTCGAACACACAACATCGACGAACCTTCCACCCGCCTGTGGCCATACTAGCCGAAGAAGTTTAAAATCTGTGGGTTAAAAAGCAGTCCACTTCGTCGATGAAGGAGATCTGTGAGCGACGATCGAACGGCGGCGGGTAGGGGGAGAGGAATCCCCCATCGATGTCTGTCCAGAACCCGGAAACGGCTCTTTTGAGGGCCACTGGTCACACTTGTCCTGCTCTAGCTCCCAATCAGGACGCCTTGTCCCCCGTGTTGTCTTACGACTCTGCAGTGAACAACTGATTGGCAACCATCTCCCTGTGACCTGGATTCCGAAGAGCGCGCCCAAACACGTCTGCTCTTGCCGATGGTCTGGCTCGGAAATGGGGAATGAAAAATAATGACAGACAGACAGACAAGATTTATTTATTCCCAAAAGGCTAAGAAGCCCATGAGGACAATATGAACAAATAAATAGACAGCGAACAGTGAAAACAATAATACATATATGCACATACAATAGCATAAAAATAGTAATGGAGAAGGTTGGTATATTAACATATAACATATATTAACATATGTTAACAAGAACTAACATGCAAAGTTAGTTTTGAACATTTTGAACATTGTTGAAACCTATAACATTATAATATATTCTGTAACAATACAGTCATAAGTATTTACGAGAAAGAAAATATGTTGATAATAATATAAAAACAAATTAATTTTCATATATAAACTCATTTCTTACGCGAAAAGCGTTCTCCACAAATATACCTAATTTTGTAATTATTGTTTTATTTTCGGAATTAATCAGTTCCAGGAATTTAAACATATTTGGGCGGTAAGTATATCTTGAAGATATGTATTTTTTACGAAGTTCATTATAAAGAGGGCATTCTATAATAAAATGAAATTCATCTCCTAATAAATTGCATATTTGACATGTTCTTTCATTTATTGGTGTTCTGATCAGTTTGGTCCAGCGACCCGATTCAATATGCAGTCTATGTGATGACACTCTTAGCTTACAAAGAGACTGACAAAACTTGTTGATAGTAAAATAATATAAATATGGCTGGAATTTAAAGCAAGTAATATTTTTGTAAAAAAGGACTCTAGATGAATTTTCAATTCTACTATGCCAGTTTTGTATAAAATGATCTTTTAATCTGTGTTTAACCGATATTAGAAATAATTCATTATTACCTATATGTTGTTGCAACCATACATTATAAAAACCTAATGAAGAAAGTAAGTCTGTTACTAATGAACACCAATTAACTTTATTTGGTGCAGTAACCATATCATGTTTCATCAAATTGTAGACTAGCGATACGTATTTATTATTTGGCATATCTAGTATTATGGTCCAGTATTTAATGATATTGTAATGATGAATTGTTTTAAAAGATATACGTCCTAATTCGCCATATATAGAATCATTTCGTGTCGTTTTCTTAACACCTAGAATTTGTTTACAAAACTGCATATGGATAGTTTCAATAGATGCATCGTTTGCAAAACCAGATTTTTCACTGCAGTAATTCAAAATAGGCGATACTAATTTGTCAAATAGATCAAGCTAATGTTTTGGAGGGATGTAAGTAAATTTGTGTAAATTTATTTAACTTAAAATCGCTTTCTGAGCTTGGCCTGATAATGTGGTTTGTGCACTACTTAATGACCCGCCGCATGTGAAAACAATCCCTAAATAATTAAATTTATTTACAATTTCGATTATTTGACCATTATAATAAAACATCGTGTCTCGTGGATTGCGTCCACCTTTCCGGAAAATCATTATTTTTGTTTTTGAAACATTAACTTGAAGTTTCCATGTATTACAATATTCACTAAATAAATTAATGCTACGTTGTAGTTCGTGAGCAGAGTTTGCAAATAAAACGATATCATCGGCATATAATAGCATAAAAATTTTAAACGTATTTACGTCGATACTATCTGCTTTATTGTGAATAAACATATCTTCAAGATCATTTATATGATAACATGGCGTTGTTGTTAAGACAGAATTATTTTTATTTATAAATTAACATGGATATACTTGATTTCTTTAGGCAATAAAATTGGAACTGTAGTATTTGATTTTGGACAGGATTTCCTAGAAAGATACAGGAAAGCTAAGACACTCTTCGTATCCGAATATGGACAGTTTTGCAGTTTTCTTTATTCGTATTCAAAGCAGAAGGAAAGGCTATGCACATTTTATCTCTTTTTTTTTTTTGGTCGGAGACATTGGGACTCACCATGAGCAAATAACCATGTAGTAAGCCCCGAAGATTTCTTCTGGTTAGGGCAGTACTGGCTCAGTAAGTTTGTCGCGGCATAAAAATATAATATAGAATAATAGATGGATAGACTGGATACACAAAATGATTTGACGTGATTATGATATTTCACTTCTTTGGACTTAAAAATCATACTTATGCACTGCCGACGTCCGATCAAATAAATTTTACCAAGTTAAAAATTCTCTTTGATATTTTAACACATCGTGCAAACGTCGTCATTTACAATAAAGAAATTAAATATTACCTGTTCAACAAACATCAAGGATCGACATAAAACGCGCAGTGTCCAAAACACAGGGAGTATATGTGTTGATCATACTGCAAAAACTACCTCACCGGGTTATCCGATCAACGAATTTTTCGCTATATAGAACAAAGAAGGCAGTAACATTCATGTGCATAACTTTTCTTCTGCTCATCTCAATTCTTAGGTGCAAACAGTTTCATAAAATTTAATCTTTGCTCTATATTTATATATTTATTTCATATAAAATTTCAAATATTGCGATAGTCTGTTTTTAGGCTATAGTTAACCATCTCAGCCTCCTATATATTCTATTGAAAATCGGCGATCTGTCCGTTTTTAGTGAATTAATTATACTATTTCTATTGAAATAAAAGCTTAGGTGCAAACGGATCAAAAAAACAAGACAAATTTATCTTTCAACAGATATATGTTTTTCTTTGTAAAACTTATGATGCGATTGTCTGTTTTGGGGATGAAGTTAGAATATTTTTTTAATATGAAAAAAGGACCCGATACATATTGCGCTGAATCGAAAATCGTTCCCGGGGTTAACCTTATTTCGCGGTTGAATGGAGACGGTTTAACAATGTGCCATTTCAGCATTTAAATAAAACTATTTTACTCCAGCTGTAAAATGAAAAAAAAAAGCCAAATCGTAAAAAACATATGTATAATTTTAGTGGGTTATAGAGATTAGACCTAATGAATGCTTTGTGTTTTATGTTTAATATTATTATTTGTTGTTGTTTGTTTTGTTAATTTTTTGCTGGTGAAAGTCAAGTGGTGTATTTGATAAATTTCGAAAATTTAAAATTATCATTGTTGCTGTTGTAATTTTCATAAAAATAGAATTTACATTTTAAGGCACCGAAGCTTAAACATGTCCAACCAGAAACGAAACAAATTCTGATTTTATTAAAGTCGTCTTTATGCATTTATCTTTCAGAGGTTGCGTATTTTTGTCCTTAAAAAGTTTAAGATTTCACACCTCATTGAAATAAAGGCAAACGGAGAATATCTCTCAGGTGTTTTTTGATATCATTGAAAGATTCGAATCCACATTTTTACACGTGTCCACAGTTGCCCACCTGTCATCTGGTAGCTAACACAAATTCGGATTATGGATTCTTCTCAGCGAAAACAACAACAACAACAACAACAAATTGTCTTAAGATTAAGCTAATTAATCTAAACCAGTGTATAAGACCGAATTTCAGAGAATTTGCGTTACCTTACAAGATAGTTAATTTTAATTCAGTTAAAAAGTACCGGTATTCTCGAAATTATCGAGTCAAAACAGTAAATTTACAGAATTAAAATCAGCACTAATTCATATAATTATAATATTCTGACTTTAATATGACATAATTAAATTAATCAGTTTGAACGCCGTTTTGCATTATTTCTTTAACGGATTTATAACTTAACAGTCTTTTCATTTTACAACAACTATTTACATTTCTGTATTATTTTGATTGGTTTTAAAACAAAGAATCTGCCCTAAGGTGTTAACTATACGTTGACTGGTGTTTTATTGCACGATTGTAGTTTAATTGTCGACATCCGGATTAAGTGCCCCATCAAGCAGGAAACAAGTACATACACTGACCATCTACTTTGATTTGTTTTACCTCCCTGGTAAAAAACAACAACAACATGAGACAGGTACAAAACAGAACAAAAGTTATGCACTTTTAATAATGCAGAAGGCATTTTACATTAAGGAAAAATGTTATTATTTGAGAATCCATTATCGACTTAAATTGTGGAATTTTTTAGTTTAAATGTCAAGACTGTGGAAATAAAACCGTAAAAAGTCTTATTTAATGATCAACGAAGCACGCTGTATATTCTTCAATTCTTTTACTAAATAACTAACATCCGATATTACCTATTTGGATTTCATTTTTTAAATAATAATTTCGCAAAATCTTGGAGTGTGTATTACCTATATTCTAAACGATATCGCGTATTTACATGCTTTTATTTTCACAGGTTTAATTTATGATTGATAAACTTTGTATCAAAAGTTTATCAATAAACTTTTGATATTACAGATTAATTATAGTATTGTTATATGAATATGGATTTAATAAGTTAAAACCAAACTCAGGAAAAAAAGAGAAACTGCTGGAGTATACTGTTGAGTTTCTTTGAACACAAAAAAGGATCCATAATCGCTTCATCAACTTGGTTTCTCCTTGTCCGTGGCATTCCTTTCAATGCCCTTGCGAGTTTTAAACGAAATTATCCGTGAGGAAAATGTAACATACTCTCTAGACCTGCCAAAGTCAACTGTCACTTTGATAACAAAGCAAAAATATGAATCACATCCTCTCCAAGATTTTAAAACCCTCGATATGTTATACATACGGCTACTTCCGCTTAAATAACAACAACAACTTCTCACGTGATTACAAACTCGAAAACTGATTGGATACCTCTTAAACCATAGGTTTAACAGTTAAACCCGTAGTTTAAAGTCTTAACTATATAGTTAACAGATTTTGAGGATTATTGTGCTTATTAAACTTCAAAGTATATGATTAACTGTTAAACTATGGGTTTAAGAGTTCAATCTATAGGTTTAAAGAAAATTCACTTAAAACTATGTATTTAAGTCTCTTAATACCATAGTTTAATGTAATTTTGTCGGAAATCTCTTAAACATATAGATTAAAGTCTTAAACTATAGGATTAACATTTAAACATAGGGTTTAAGCTGATAAACCTGTAGTTTAAGTAACATTCTGCACAATTTTCTCTTAAACCCATAGTTTCAACTCTTAAACTATATGTTTAACAGTTAAACCCTGGGTTTAAGTCTGTTAAACTATGGGTTTAACAGTTAAACCTATAGTTTAAGTAATTATTGTGCTAACCGCATGCCATATAGAGTGTGGTACATGCATGCACTGGTTTCACATAGAATGTGAAAATATGTCAAACGCCACTTATAATTAACTTGTTGCTCGTGACTGCTCCTTCTCCTGGCTTTGATTCCCTCAATTTCTCATCTCAGACCACCAACTTATCGAATGTCCTCTGAAAACAGTTTCGAAGTCCTTGAAAAATTGGAAATTTGGAAGTCCAACAAGGGACATATTAATAAAAATGCCATAGTTACTAATACAGTATATGATGGTGAACACAAGTAAGAAGTCCCAAGGCTGTATTAATAGTTGTAGTTTTCAACTACCTGTAACCTTAAACTTTAAGCACAAAAACTGTCATACTTGTATTTTGATTAAAATTCAAGGTACACAATTCATAGTCTTGGTGTTTGTTTCAGCCAGAATAGTGTTTTAGAAGCGTTTAATGTTCCTATACTGTAGGTTTAACAGTATGAAATTAAAAGCTCATTTACTCTTTAGTCATAGTAGGAAAAGACCCTAGTTTAATTATGATGAAATTTTGAATTAAGGTCCTCTAACATATTATTTGGTCAAGATGCAGTACAGAGTTATAGTTCTTGGCAAACCAATGCAGGAAGTAGTAAAGAAGTTATCTGTTTGCTTGAGAACTTTTAACCTTTCAAAATGTAAAGAATGAGCTATAATTTGATCAAAATTCAAAATGCACATAAAGTAATGTTATTTGTAAATTTAACTGGGATACCATGATAAACAAGGGTACAAAGCTGTAGTCTAAATAGTATGAAAATATCAGATGTTCATGAGCTTACAGTATTTCTAACATTACATTCTTACAACAGGCAGTTTGATCAGAACAAAAGTTGGAGCAGTTTACATACATGCACAAAGGGATATGATGGTGAAGAAGAGTACCAAGTTTGAATGGTCTAGTTAGAGTAATTCAGAAGGCTTAATGAATTCACCCACAAACATAAACTGACTGTGGACAAAGTAGAGCAAACAGAAGGACAGCTTATTCTTAAAATAGCCAAACTATTAGGAAACAGACTGCCACAAATTAAAAGAGGTGACCTCTCATAAATTAAGCAAGTTTACTGAATAACAGCACAAGGCCAGTCGCACAGATGCTTCATATAGCAGCATACCACTCCAGTTCTACTACACTTCCAGCAGGATCACGAGAACTGGGCCCAAAGTCATAAAACTAAATCAGGAGACTGGTAGCCATTTTAGCCATATGCTTAAGATTTGAGCCTGGTTTCAAATCTCAGTTTTATAATCTTCAGCTTAAAGCATAATGACAAAGACATCTTGTTCTTTTTTTATTCGATCATTTGATTACAACAGCAAAAAAATAATTTACACCTAGTTCAACACAATGATGATGTCTGACACAACAATGACTCATCAGCATAAACATTAACCTTTTACTCCATAGATACACCTTTATTGCATAGACAAACAGTGTAGATCCAGATCAACAGGCACATCCGTGCTATCTAAATAGGAACTTCACTGTTTGATTTCTGATATATAAGGCTATTTCTGACCAAAAAGCAAACACTGCAGATCCTAAGCAGACAGCATGGATGTGAAAGATGATCTGGATCCACATTGATTGCACATGCATTAAAACGTGAATATATGGAGTAAAGGGTTTAGTAATTATCTTGCAAAAAATTAAAACTTTGTGGATTTGTGGAGACAGGTTTTGCCAGTCCACATCAGACCACAGAGTGCTTTAACTGTAACAGTAACTGTGCATCACATTCACTTGATCATTTTTGTTAAACATTCAAACATTAAAATGCAAATGTATTGAATTTTTCCCAGAACCATAAAAGTCTGAAAAACTAATGACTTTATTTCTATACTGTTCAGATGGAAACAATTTATAACACACACTGGTAACACTATAGGCAGATTTACCCTGTAGGGCTGCATTTAATTTTTCTTGGTACATGTAACTGATCATAATAAACACATTTGTAAAACACACTTCTAAAAAGCTAATCCCCTAAAATTCCTGTAAGCTTGAAGAGTTTTTATACAGTTTTTAAAAAAAAATAAATAGGGAAGTGAAATCTACTACAGATGACTAAATTTAATCATTAAGAAATTTGTTTAATTGATGTAGTTTATCATATTTATTCAAACAAATATTAAGGAAATTGCTATCATCAATAACACACAAGTCACTGCCTTTTCACAATAAAAACTGTTAAAATTGCCTATAGTGGGGTGACAAATTAACTGTTGGCACAGGATCCTTTAACTCTCCAATACATGGATTCACCTATGATCACATGGGCTAGCAGTGTATGTCCAGATCAGCCTGCACGTCCACGCAATGTTATCAGGATCTACACTAGTCGCTTAGTTCATTTAATTATTTCTGATCAACAAGCTAACTGTGTAGAATGTAGATCCAGATCAGATTGCAGTGACAAGCAGGCTTAACTAGATCTAAACAGGTTGCACATACATGCAGGATATTAAATGTGGCCATCGTGCAAATGGCCAGGCAGTTAAGTTTTAAGCTGTGTACAGGAACACATATAGGCTAGAATACATCACAGTGGATGTCCACGAATGTTTTACTCTATAAATACACTTTCTATTGCATGAGTGAACAGTGTAGATCCAGTTAAGCCAGAATATCTGTGTCCTCTGATTAGGATCTACACTGTTCATTGTATGACTCGTTAGGTTATTTGAGACCAAGAAGTATCCAGTGTAGATCCAGATCAGACATAACAGATCTGAAATTTTGTTAAGTAACAAATATGTGAAAATTAAACTTGTGCATAACAAAGGCGAAAAATAAAACCTGTGCATAATAGTTTTCAATACTACTTTTATATTGCTGCTTTGTTTATGACTGAACAAGACAGCAAATAACAGTTGCAACTTTTTTCTTTTTGACTACAGAATGAACCAACACCATGTAACTGAAGAAGGCTTGAAGAAGTTTCTCCTGCAAATGTTAAACAAATTTAATAAATCTTTCTATATAAATATGGAAGTATGAAAAAGCAAATTAAAAATAAACCTAAAATGACTGGTACAACTTATAAACCAAAGGCGATTCTTTCATTACTAAGGTATTCTCAATAAAATTAGTATGCTAGATCAAGTCCTGGTGTAAAAAAAAGTTTCAGTTCTTCAAAGCCAACGGATTGTTAAAGCGAATACCCAACATCAATTAACACCTTAATTCAAACATTTAGGCATACAACCAATGTTAGACTAGCATAGATGCAGATTATACTGCACATCTTTGCAGTATAATCAGGATCAACACTAATCACTTTAACATCAATTATTTCTGACCAAAACACAAACAGTGTAGATCTAGATCAGACTGCTCAGATGTTTGGGCTGACCTGGATTTACACTGGTTGCACATGGGATATAAGCCATACTGGTTAAATCAACTTGAAATAAGACTTTTAGCAACTACAAATTAAGCTGAATATTAAAGAAACGGTTTGCCGAAAGTTTTTACTGTATTAATCAATGTTAAGTGGGTATAATATTAGATGCCGAGGTAAAAAAAGACACAGTAAAACAATTATATACATATTTATTTTGGACACCATTTTGGCTGAGCAGAACCTTCAAAAATGCCCCAAGGTTATCTCTTTACTCCATACGTACAACTTTTATTGTATAGGCAAACAGCTTAGATACAGATCAGCCGGCACATCTGTGCCTCCTTATATGGATCTACATTGTTACTTGGCCAGAAATAACCTAATGAATCTAAGTGTAGATCCTTAGACAGCACAACGTGCCAACTGATCTAGATTTATACTCTATACAGTAAAGACTATAATTGAACAGCACTAAATAATAAATATACTCCTGGACAAAAGTCTTGTCTATAATATCTTTTGAAAGCGTGAAATCTAAATTCCACATTGCTCTACCAACATGAATTTGGTATCAATAGAAAAAGAGGACGTTTTTATGCATTAATTAAAAAAGAATTTAAGAATTTGAGACACTACTGCCGGTAGAGTAATGTGTTGAAAAGTCGCATGCAAAGAATTTCAATCTTCCTACCGGACAAGACTTTTGTCCATTAGCGTACATGAACTGAACAATTAAAACTAGAACAACATCAGGAGAAAAAACTTGTTGATGTTTGATGTCCATTTTCTAGTTAATAACAGTTGCTTGCTATTTGTACACTGTAATATAAAAAAATGAATGAACCAATACCAAACATGATCTAAATGTTTAATTAAATGTATTGTACCAATGTTTCGCCTTATGCCTTCACCAAGATTATTTTTCATTTACACTGTGATATAAATTATAACTAAATAATGCTCAATGTGTCAGTGGTGAAAAGATAGTAATGATATAGGAATTGATCAAACCAAGACTACTACATGTACTGTGATATTATTACGTTTCACATGGATGTCAATTTAACATATTTCCCGCTAAGGTTAATGCACAAATTTTAATTGAGTATCCTTGTATAACAAAATCATGTCCAGTAATTACATCAACTCCTCCAAGACATGATTTCTCCTGATGTGGCTCATACAACATTTAACCCTTTACCTTATCGCTACAGCTACTTTCCTGTGTGCAATCAGTGTAGATCCAGATCAACCAAAACATCTGTGCAGTCTGATCAGGATCTACTTTGTTTGACTTTATGGTTAAAAATTTTCTTGTTGAATCTAAAACCAAGTGGTGTAGGTCTTGATTTGATGGCACTGATGTGCGGGCTTATCAGCATCTAAGCATCTAGCACAGGATATGGTGCATCAAGGGAGTAAAGCTTTAAACATTTCAAATGAAAACTCTAGAGCATGATCATGCCATATTATGAATGAGTCTGTCTTCAGCAACTGTCTCTCGTACACTAACAACTAGTACCTTTAACATCTTGGACCTAAAGCTTTTCTTCTTTATCACTTCCTTATCACACACTACGTGATGATTCAAATATGCTTGTTAGCATATGTTTTGTTGATTAACATAGACTTGCACAAAACTTTTCCGTTTCTACTATAACTTACACATTTCATGATTTCAGATTGGTAATTTCAAAGGACAACAATGGAAATAAGGGATATAGTTTCCCTTTAAGTGTTGTCCTCGGTGTATAATGTATTTAACATGGTAGAAATATGTGATATATGTAATAAACAATCTCATTTTAATTTATTTTTTGTTGAATCAAGTTTTTATTGTATTCTTATCTAATTGATATTTGTTATGTAAGTCATCATGATGTGCATTTTAATCTGAAATATATACTACTTCTATCCCCTGTTCCTTATGAAGAGATGAGTATCAATAAATTAACTTTTATATTTTACACAAATACACTTACATGGTATGTTAACTTTTTCATTAAGGTTTAATGACGGCAAGTGACCATTAAACATGTCTGAAGAAACATAAACAAATTGCTGACTATCATGCTTTTTAAAATAAAAACAAAACACTACACAAATATTTTTGTTACATGCGAAACTAATTATAATGGGATTTTTGAAAATGCAGATTCTTGAATTTGATGCAAGTCAATTTGAAATTTTCTACTTCTAGCAATATCATACACTTGCAAATACAAAAATAAGTTACGTTTATTAAGGACTTTAAAGCAGTTCATAAAAATATCAAAAACCAGAATATCAAAGAATTCGAGAGATAGTAAGTTTTGACTGTAAGTGTGTTTCTTCACCTTCAAGATGGTATAAGCATATAATGGAACTGAACAGAACAGCAATCAGCTTCTCTTGTAAAAAAACTTCAAACCTTGCTGTTTACTGATCAACTGTCCACACATTACACTCTGAACAATGTTCGTCTTGGCTTTCTGTAAATTCTTCAAATAAATACCTACACCATACAAAGTTTCAGCACGACAACAATTTTCACATTTCTCTTCATGAATGAGCAATGCTATTTTTTATTTTGATCAGGAAGCCTCGGTGCTATACTGGCCGACGATGGTGGTCTGGGCATGTTTGAATGACTCGTAGTCATTGGGTTGAGCAGGGAACGTGTCATCTGCATCCCTCCTGCAGCACCACTCATGCCAAAGTTCATTGTGGGATTCATACCCGCCATACCAAACGACCGCTGCTGACTGTTGATCATGGCCTGTTGCCGCTGTATTTGTTGCTTGATCTGGTTCAGCCGCTGAAGCTCTGCCATCCTCTGTGCTTCAACCTGAAGAACAAATCTTGAAAATAACACTTTACTCAATAGATAAACCTTTATTGCATGGGCGAACAGTGTAGATATAGACCAGTTGGTACATCTGTCAGCTGAGGTTATTTCTGACCAGTGTTTATTAAGATAAGATAGCACAGATGTGCCGACCATTCTGGATCTACACTGGTCGCACACACATCATATACATGTATATGGAGTAATGTGAAATCAATGAATTCAGAATAAATACTAACTCTATGCCAACATAGTAAGAATTCCAATGCAACACTTTCCTTGTGATAAGTTCATTAGAGTTCCAAGAGGTACTAACAGTGTGCTCAATTATTTGAATTATAATGCTCGACTTATTGTGTGATGAAAGCTTTGGAATTCCTAAGAGCACTTGTTTGATGTGGCAATTAGAATTCCAAAGGAGATTTGTTGTGTGCTGAACTCCCATGAACTCCCAGGGATAAATACTGACCACAAAATCACAAGAATTCTAACAAACTGTATAATGAAATCATAAGAATTTTTGGGGGAATAATTTTATGCAGAAATAACTGGAATTCCAACGGCTTTAACTTGTTTGATATTGTTAAATTTAAACATTTTCTACAAGTTTTATGAAGATTGGACAACAACTAAGATGGAGAGCGGATGAGGCAAATTTGCCTTTTTTCATAAATAAAGGGTCATAACTCTGAAGTGCCTGAGGTGATTTGTCTGGTTATCGAACTTTGATACGATATTATGCCCATAAACATTTTCCCCAAGTTTCATGAAGATCGGACAAGAACTGTTAGAATTGGAGAGCAGACATGGCCGTGTACACTGCCCACCTACCATGGGTGTTCCCATTAAATGACCCATCATGGACAGGCAATTCAAAATTTTAAAATATGGGTTGAATTTTGTAGGAAGAACTCTTTAGTTGTAATGCTTTATTTTACTTTGGTTGTAGAATAACTACCAAACTGGCAAATATACAGGTTAAATGAATCCTTCACTCCATGGGACACAGCTGTTATCCTATCGGCCAAGTGTATTTCCAGATCAGCTGGCACATTTGTGCCATCTAACAGAATTTTTAACAAATAAGCACTGATGTAGATCCAGATCAGCTGGCACATTTGTGCCATATAAGCACTGATGTAGATCCAGATCAGCTGGCACCTCTGACCCATCTAATAGAATTTCTAATAAGTAAGCAACCAATGTAGCCCCAGATCAGATGGCGCTTTTTTCTTATCACTTGACCACACATCAAAGCATATATTTATTTCTACACTGTTGTACAGATTGTTAAATTATAATATAGATTTTTGTATTACCCAGCCTTTTGAAATGACTTATCATAATTATTAATCACTATTGCCTTCCCCCCTTGCAATCCCCCCCCCAAAAAAAGTGCAAAAATCCTATTAAAAGATGGCTTTTTCATTACTGATTATACTGTGAATTCATTAATATTTGTGGGGAATCAATGTTTGCGGATTTTGCTGTCAGATCAATCCTCCAACTACAACAACAAAATAAATAATTTTACATGTATATTTGGGAACCAATGAATGCTACATGTATTTACGAAAACCCACAAAATTTTACGACCACAAATATCAATGCATTCAGAGTAACCTACCTGTCTCCTATGCATTTCTGACTGCTCCATAATCTGTTGAAAGGAAATAAAAAAATCCAAAAACAAACTGCAAACTGCAGCTTTCAAAGAAAAGGAAAGAAAATGTAACACCCGAGGGACTAAACTTAATAGTTCAGCTTTGGTTATTGAGCATGTTCATAGATAGATATCGAAATATAAGTTACTGCTCATGTCATCTATGCCCATGATCAGACTGGTCTCCAGTTTCCATTTCAGCCAATCAGATGCTTGAGATTTGAGACAGGTCTCCAGTTTGTTTTATGATCTTGGCAATAGCCCAGATTAACCATTTGTCGTAAGATCATAATATCTTAATTATCTTGACAAGCATTGATTTACCTAGATTGTGTTACAAGAAGAGCAAGGTCTTTTAAACAAAATAGAAGTTTCTTGTTACCATACCAACACTGTTGCCGGGTACCCACCCTAATTTGTTAATGATAAATCAATCCTGATCCATTACATCCAGACTAGCCTCAAGTTTAGAGCATTTTATCTTAATAACAATGTGAAAATGGCATCCAGCCATAAGGAACTGTTTATAATTGCTTTTTCATTCTAGGACAAATTGTAGATCCGGATTCAGATCAGACGGTTGTTACAGGCTTATCCATGCTGTAATATGTTAATGAAATGTAATCACAGGGTCATAGTGTAAAGCCCCTCCCATCTTATGTATTTTCATATTTTGTCCATTACAAAAGCTAATATAATGGAACTACTTATACTGTAGATGCAGTGTACTTTTTTAACCTTGATACCCCTATAACCTCACAATGGGGAATTACAGTTTTGATAAAGAGAAACAAGATCATTAGGATTTGGTAAAGGGATAGCAGAAACACAAATTCCTATCCAAACTCATCACATCAAACTGATTGGACTTGTCTGGAAGTTTCGGACTTGTCACAAAACTCGATAAGAATTTAATTGAAACAAGAACATGCCCCAATACCTAAATTTTAAGTGAAAAGGGGGCATAACTATGACAAACACAGTCAAAGAGTAATGAAACTTTATCTTGATAATTTCTATTGCGATGTCAGACAACCAAGTTAAATTTAACGCTCAACCTTGAATTATTGCTGAGAAAAAGTGAACTTAAACAAAAAAAAACTTTATGAAATGATTATGCCCCGCCAGCATGCCCAAAGACATATCCCAATTAAATAACAAGGGTTTTCCATAGAAAACCTGGTTAATAACAACCAGAATTCTGGATGGGTCTGGAATACTATCACCACCATGTATAATTCAAAGTGAAGTAAGTTACTGGGAGATGCAAGATGGTGTATATCTGGTCACCAATTTAAACTGCACACGTTTAGTAAGTGTCTATATAAGCAGTATCATGGTGTGCTGAAACAGGAAAAGTGATTCCTACACAGACTAAATACTTCATAACCTGGGCAGGAATTCCACTAGCTGCCGAATCTCAGGAGTCATTTTTATCCATTATTAGAGCATTTTGCCAATTGATAGCCAAAATTCTCTTAATTTAAGGAAAATGACTCCTCATAGGGGTCAAAATGAGGGATTTTGGAAATTTCAAGACTAAAAGGGTCATCCCTGGGTCAAATGGAACCCCTTTGGGGTATATTGGAGAGAATTGTGATGAAGGATACATACCTGCCTCCTCTGCATCTCTGACTGTGCCATGATCTGTTGTGTGAGCACCTGACGTAACACAGCTTGCACCCTCTGCTGGAAAACCTCCGGTGGCAGGTTCGGGAACTGTAGGTAAGTAGTCAAACATTTGAAAATATCTAAAACTTCTCTTTCTTGCATTGATTTTGCTTAATTTAACTTACTGTTATGTAAATGTTCTGGATAGAAACCTGACAATATGAAGTTTTAATCTGTTAATGACCTTTAACAATATGTTTGTGTATTGTTGCTGAACATTGTGTCAATATATATTGTAATATATTAAAGTTTGACACACACAAGTCAAATGTACGGGCTTTAGATAATGAACCACATGTCTATTTTCTTACATTATTAAATCCCTTAAACTCACTATGAAATTACTCTTTTGTGTGTTTTCATCATGGCCTAGGAATCAACACTTAATTACCCAATGTTCACATGTAACTAGACTGGCAACTCCTAAACATTTAATATTTCAATAATCTTTCAATCCAATTGGCTATATCCACTGATTGAAGTATTGATGCAAATAAAACATATTCTGTATGCCATATTTTGTGGGATAACCTTACTCCAGCCACTCCCAATATACATCTACCACACCCACAGTCAATCTAGTGCACGGACTTACCCTAGCCTTGAGATCTTGAACAATCTGTAGAACTGCAGCCTGTCCGAGGTTAGCCTGACCTTGTAGAAGTAGATTCTGCATGTTCATCTGTTGTGTGGCGTACAATCCTGGATTTATGTTCATGTTCATCCCACCCATAGCTGAAAACATAAACCAGATGCTGGACTGTTGTAGCAACATGTAGGTTACATACAAGATGATAATTAGTGTTTTTCACGTCTGTGCACAATATCATAAAACTAAACTGTAGATCATTGGCTGATACGTAGACTGGTCTCATCTTGACCAAATCTGTGTATCATGACTTTTTTTTAGCTGGAAATCCAGATATTTTATTCAAGATATACATTTATATACACTACCATGAAAAGTAAAACTAGTCCTATACACAGAGCCATGGGGTTTAGCTTAATGTGCCTTTATGACTGAATGTCAATGAGACAATGTTTAACCCTATACTTCATAGATTGGGCTTTATCCCAAGTGCTACCAGTGTACATTCTGATCAGTCTGCACATCTTGATCTACATTGTTCGCACAAGTGCTAAAATGCGTATAAATGGAAGATATAGGTTGAAGTGTTAACAAACCTCTGCTGATTCCCTTCTTCTCATCCTCGTAGTCTTCCCATGCAGCTTTCTTCTCTTCTTCTGTCAGTTCTTGTTCTGTAACATTCTCCAGCAAGGAGTCGTGTTCATGGTACGACACGATCCATTCTTTGTTATGGGTCATCAATTCAGCAAGCATATGGTCCTACAATACAACCAGTATGCCAAACTGTTTCTTTTTAAATAATCAGTATAAAAGACAAACCAATAGATTCACTCAAAGACAAAGAATGTAAATGGGCCTCCAATTTTGCCTTTCTCTAAAAATTGTCAAAAACATTAAGTATTAACTGACAAAAGCTCTACAATATGCAATTAGCCTTTTGGAATATATATTTAGTTGAGCTAAAATTCAAAAGGTACCTCTTCACAAACATTAAGCATGTAAGTGGGGCTGTAATGTTACTTTAAGAATCCTCTCATAAACCTCTCATGTGTTTTACTCATGAATCAGTCTATTGCAAATATTTACTCTCAACTAGATGGGTGTTCAGTTGAACACTTGTGTCGCCCTCTGGTACAATGTCGGAAAAATATGCAAGTTCAAAAAGGGGCATAACTCCATCTTGACTGAAACAACATCTCATCATCACGAGTGTATTGTTGTGAGCAATATAATTTGGAAGTTTCATGAAGAAATATTGAGAAATGGCAAAGTTATAGCCAACATTAAGTTTTCGTGTAAAAATCCAAGTACAAAAAGGGGCATAACTCCAACAAATATGACCTTGACCTAAAGAATTTGGCATCATAATGAGCATGTTGTCATAAGCAATAAAATTTGAAAGTTTCATGAGTAAAGAGAAACGGAAAAGTTATAGCCAATGTTAAGTTTTCATGTCAAAATCCAAGTACAAAAAGGGGCATAACTGCAACAAATATGACCTTGACCTAAAGATTTTGGCATCATCATGAGTGTGTTGTCATAAGCAATATAATTTGAAAGTTTCATGAAGAAATATTGAGAAATGGCAAAGTTATAGCCAAGATTAAGTTTTCATGACAAAATATAAGTATGAAAAGGGGCATAACTTTGTGGCATGTGACCTTGACCTAAAGATTTGGGTATCATGAAGACCGTGTTGTTGTAAGCAATATATTTTGAAAGTCTGATGAAGAAATGTTAAGAAATGGCAAAATTATAGCCAACGTTAAGTTTTCGTAACAAAAAAGGGGCATAACTCCATCAAATGTGACCTTGACCTAAAGAATTTGGCATCATCATGACCGTGTTGTCATAAGCAGTATAATTTGAAAGTTTGATGAAGAAATATTAAGAAATGGCAAAGTTATAGCCAACGTTAAGTTTTCGTGACAAAAAAGGGGCATAACTCCATCAAATGTGACCTTGACCTAAAGAATTTGGCATCATCATGACCGTGTTGTCATAAGCAGTATAATTTGAAAGTTTGATGAAGAAATATTAAGAAATGGCAAAGTTATAGCCAACGTTAAGTTTTCGTGACAAAAAAGGGGCATAACTCCATCAAATGTGACCTTGACCTAAAGAATTTGGCATCATCATGACCGTGTTGTCATAAGCAGTATAATTTGAAAGTTTGATGAAGAAATATTAAGAAATGGCAAAGTTTTCGTGACGGACGGACAGACCGACGGACAAAGTGATCCCTATGTATCGCCATTTCTTCGAAAGGGCTACACAAAAAGCAATTTTTACTTTCTCTTCACCTGAAACTATGATGTAATCCTAACAGTGATACTAGGTATGTAACATTTCCATGGGGTATGGCTGTTATCCGTAGCAAACAGTACAGATCCAGATCAAATGGCATGCTTGGTAATCTGGATCTATGCTGGTCGCACATGCAATAAATCCTGTATATATCAATGGTTTCTTTTGACCCCTGAGATGACCCTTTTTGAGTCTTGAAATTTCCAAAAAGACTCATTTTGACCCCTACAATGTTAGCGAAGAGTCATATTTTTCTTTTATTAGGGATATTTTATTAACTGACTATAAAATGGGATGAAAATGGCCCTTCAGATTCAGCAGCTAATGGAACCCCTAACATAAGCAGTAAAGGGATTAACTAATATACCTTAGGTAATGCAAGCAGTGGCCTTTCTTTGATATTTGGGTCATCCAGTCTGTCTGGCGTGAACTTGTACAGCTCTTGAAGATCGTTGGCTGTGAAGTGCCGCTCTATCTGATGCTCATCCACCACCCTCTGTGACAACGACTGCTTTGTCACCTGCCGCTCATAGATCTTAGCTTCCATTGTACCCTGGCAAACAAAGGTATATATTCTATAGTATTGCTGCTGTAATTCTAAAAAGATATGATTTTAAAATGACATATGATAAATTTTCGCAATTTTTTTTCCATCTATTTAGAAGCATGTATTTAACTATGATACCACTCATTTCGGTAACAAATCAGACAGTCAAAATGTCCTATAATGTGTATATATTTTTCTAGAATTACATCGATGGTATGTACCAGCTATCTCAATATTCATTTGTGGTATCATAGCCTAAATACAGGATAAGTAAAAGATCAAGGTCCAGAAATGGTAGCTATGCAACATCACTATATTGACATCAATTATGATAAACCCGTAAAATTATATAAAGGGTGAATTACCTGAATTTCTAAAATAAAATATTACCTGTGCCAAGAATCGGTAGACATATACAGGTTTCACTTGACCAAAGCGATATACTCTGAATATTGACTGAATATCATGGGATGGATTCCATGAGGCGTCGAAGATGATGACACGGTTAGCAGCTACCAGGTTTATACCCAGGGAACCAGCCTTCGTCGAGATCAGGAACAAGCGGGCTCTGTATGGAGAAATCATTTACACTTTCAATGGTTGTTGGGATGTATTGACAATCATTTCTTTTTTATATTTTACTTTCAGGATATCTATTCAGAAAGGTGCCTAGATGACATACACTTTTGGAATCCCCTATCAAATCATCCAGTTTGGTTTGTCAAATGTAATATTACCTATTTTCCTATACCAAATTATTACAGAAAATGATGCAAATGCACGACACGGTCAAACTGTCAATCTGCAAAGGACATTCAATAATCATGATTGTTTGAAGGTCAAGGTTTCACAGTAAATCCAGTAGACTTTCTCACAGCATTTAACAGACTTAACATGGGGAATTGTTTCTTGAAATTGAAATGTCCAACAGAGTTGTGACTAATTACTTAAGAATGTAATTGATTAAAATTACATTGTATGTTTAATGTTGATGTTGCTACAATGTTGATTACAATTACAACTGAAAGTGATGAAATACGCCCACATGTGTGCTTGACACTTGAACTGGGAATTCTTAGAATCAATGACATAATGAAAGTAACACTAGAAACATGAACACATGTAGTAGTGACCTTGACCATGACCCCACGCACCTACTTTCAATCCCAAGCAGTCTTCAAAGAAGCAACCTAAACAATAAGTTTCATCACAATATCTCACTAAAGTAATTCAAGCATAAAAAGTTTTTCTATCCTTAAATTTAGTAACAGTGACCTTTACCACAGTGGCCCCACTTTCCATCCAAAGTGCCGTCTTTAAAGTAGCCACAAATACAGCAAGTTCATCACAATAATTCATTCCTTATAAATTTATTGAGCAGAAACGGTTTGAATATGTTAGTAACTGTGACCTTTACTTACTTTTTATCTAACAACTGTGTGCCAAAAAATGTTAAAATATGTGAAGCCTTTCATTTGAAATCATCCAGAAACCATTTTATCTATTCAGTGACCTTGACCCCACCAGGCCCATTTTCAATACCAAGTTTCGTCGTCGCAGACACTAGCTATATAGCAATTTTCATCACAATATCTCATTCCTAACAACAGTTATTGAGCATATACAGTTTTTCTATTTTTAGTAACACTGACCTTGACATTTACCCTACCAGCCGCAGTCAAACCTGACCTGTGATGTTACACCTGTGTACCAAACATTTTAAAACTATTTGATGCCATTCAGGAGTTATCATCCGGAAAGCATTTTTCTATTTTTAGTAACAGTGACCTTGACACTGACCCCAACAGCCCCAAAATCGATCTTAACCTGTATCTTATGATGTTACACCTGTGTACCAAAAATTATTTAAATCTGTCAAGCCTTTCATGAGTTATCATCCGGAAACAAAGAATCTGACCGACCGACAAGCTCACTCCTATATACCCCCTCAAACTTCGTTTGTGGGGGTATAATTAATGTACTCAATATTTTTGTGTAATTAATGAAATTAAATTATTCAAAAGGATTTAAATCACTAGCATTTTTACTTAATGGATACTGCAAATAATCTGCCACCTTTGGAGATCCGGATCATCCATGGTGTCTTATCTATATTTCAGGATATGAACACTGATCAGGTCCCAAGGTTATAAAGCTGAGATTGGAAACCAGTCTCAACTCTCAAGCATCTGATTGGCTGAAATGGCGACTGGTCAGCCAATCAGATGCTTGAGATTTGAGACTGGTTTCCATGCTTAGTTTTATAACCTTGGACACTGGATCTACTAGTTGCACAAGGATGTAAGTCTAGTCTTATCCACAAGTTTAGCCTCATACACATATTGATGAAGGTGCTTTTAATAAAATCTACCTGTAATTTTCAGGATCGTTGAACATGTCTTGCGCTGCCTTTCGGTTCTGTGAGTTAGTAGAACCATCCATTCTGAAATAATCTGCGCCCTTTGACCAGGATTTACCATAATGGGATAGCTACAATATTAGATAAACATGAAATCAGAATCATGAGGAACTAAATTGAATAGAATGTGCGAGTAATTCATCAGCTATATTTGATCAGTAAGATGTAACACACTATGCAACAAAATAAAGATGAAAACTGTCATCAGATAATGACCATCAGTGTACTCCGCGATAAAAACATTGCAAGTCAAACAGTACAAAGTTTTCCTATTTTTCAGATGTGACTGGAAGGGCTGACTTGTCCTTGTGCAGAAAAATTCCACAATTTAGGTATGCTGACTAGCTGTTTACACATATCATGTAAATACTGTATTAAACACTTAACAATTGTTGAATAACCATTATTTGCATAAAAATTTCCTGAAATGAATCAGTTCGAGTGTCGGACAATCCCAACCTTGACATTTCCCTGCTTGCTGTGTTTCAAACCCTGAAAAATTTCCCAGCTCACTGTTTGCAACCCTGCACCATTGCCTCCCTTGTCAATTTATCCCAGTATATTACCTAATATAGGCCTAATAACTCTGGACAAATCCCTGCTCAAAGTTTTTACACAGTTCACCAATTAAGCAAGCAGGAAATTGTCCACACACCAATCAGATCACACCAAATTCCACATGTTTAAGTCACTTAAATCAAGTATGACTATGAGAGACAATGTTGTTAAATAATTCTCTAAAAAAATAGCAAAAGAAAAAATAATCAATAATTCACACCCTTTCATTGAGCTTCTCCTTCTCAGTTTTCTCAGTGGCCGACTTCTCACCATCAGCTTTAGCCTCCCCATTCTCTTTAGGTTTATCAGCATCCTCTTTGGGTTTCTCTTCCACCGTTGCTGGTTTATCAGCATTCGTTATTTCCTGATTGGCCTCATCTATCTTCGACAAGAAATCTTCTATGATGTCCAGAGACAGTAAACTCTGACTGAAAACCAGCCTGAAAACAAAATATTTCCTTGCATATCTAAACATAAAAATAGGGAGCATGGAAAATTATCATTAACATTTCTTAGTTGTTACACTATCAAATTTTTTCTCTAAACTAGCTTTAAGCATTTGTGTTGTTATACAATAAGGCCTGAAGGTTATAAAGCTGAGCATGGAAACCAGTCTCAAATCTCAAGCATCTGATTGGCTGAAATGGCGACCAGTCTCCATTTCAGCCAATCAGATGCTTGAGATTTGAGACTGGTTTCCATGCTCAGCTTTATAACCTTGGGCAAAGACAGCAAGACTAAAAACCCAAAACTGAAGAAAACAGGAACGCTCTTGTACTTTAATGCACTGAACTAGCAAGTGCATGATATCTGATTTTATTATATACCCATGAATAATATGATGGGCATAATACCATCAAATTTGACCGGCTTGACCCAAAGGATTTGTCATTACCACAAGTGTGTTGTCATAAGCAGTATAATTTTAAAGTTTCATAACGAAATATGAAGAAATAACAAATTTACAGCAAACAGTAAGTTTTGTATCGCCTTTTCTTTGAAAGGGTTACACAATAAATGATTATAAATTACTCCACCATTTACACTAACTTACACTTTATCACCAATGTCTTCACACATTTTGAGGATTTCAAACATAAGTGTAAGTTTTCCACTAAGTTCAAGCTTGAACTCGTCTCCCTCCTTCACAAACTCTGCCCACCACTCTGATGTTACTTCCTTTGGTCCCTCATCTGGGTTACCGTAACCCATGTCAATCATCCATGATGACCCTGCTCCTTCTTCTGCAAAAAAAACCCCAAAATACTTCATAAAACTTGCGATAAAGTGAACTTGGAGAATGAAATAACATGCAAATCCTAATATCTTGTGAATGTGAATTTTATTTCAAACTACTTCTTAAGATAAGCTGTCAATTTACAGACCATTCATTTTTATGAAACCTTGAATTTATGGATATGCCTTTATCACATGAGCAGCCAGTGTAGATAGAGATAAGCCAGCACATCTGTGATGTGTGATTTCACTATTCACATTTTGGTTCAAAATAACCCAACAAATCTAAAAGGACTCATGGGATATGAGCTGTAGAGCCAAATGTAAAGAACACTTTTAATGTTCACAGACCACTATGGAAATATTACTGTTATCCCAGGGATAACATGTTCAATGCCAGGACCTAAAATCATCTACATCTCTATAGTCATATTTAAACCACCTGTGTAAATATTAACTCAATTAAAGACTAGCCCCTACCATTTCCTCTTCGTTTCGATGTCCATTTCTTCACAACTTCATCCCCTGTGTCCTTATCTTTTTCTTTCTTTGAGCTGTCAAACACACCAAAATAGCAATTTATTTGATAGCAATTCTTTTGAGTCCTTTATCCGATAAATCAATATTCACCCAGTTCTTAGTATCTGTGGGCATGAAATTTAGTTGTTTTTTTATTAAATGGCATTTTCATGGGTACTTTAATTCATGGTTATCAATTTTCTTAAATCTTGATAACAGGTACACCCGTCTCAGAAGCATTCTGTTTTATTATTCACTGTGGTAAATTGATTTATCAATATTGCTTGGTTTTCAAGTAAATGCGACTAGAATTGAGACACTTCTTTGTTTCGTTGGAGTTTTAAATGAGTGACATGGTTTGAACATACCAACCTGCGCTCCGAAAATCACAGACTTTTCCACAATATTCCCATCATACTTTTCCATTTTACATGGTTTATTTTTAAAAACTACAAAGAAAGATTTAACCTGGGGCACAAGCTGCTAATGTTGCTTTGAGTCAAATACATACATCTATGTTTTATTTTATGGGCAAGTTGCTAACCCAGTACAAACTATTATTCCCCACATGTTAATGGTGGGTAACAAGTAACACCAGTCCAACAATTTAATACCAGCAGCTTAATGATGAGAAGAACTTTAAACAAAACAAGTTGTCAGTAAGTAAACCAACTCCTCATCTGAAGAAGACGAGCCTTTCTTGTTGTTTTTTCGTTTTTTCTTTTTGCTTTTTCCCTTGCCCTTCTTTTTTTTGCTGGCGTCACTATCATAATCAACGTCATCATTACTCTCGGAAGTTGTGGAGTCGTCATCAATGAAGGAATCATCCTCACTGTTGCTGTCATCAATAAATGAGTCTTCATCCTCATCATCAAACATTCGCTGAAAATGAGTGAAAAAGTTGTCATCAACATCATTTATCATGTTTTACTGATTAAACCAGCCCTTTACTCCATAGATACACCTTTATGGGATGGGCAAACAGTGTAGATCCAGATCAGCAGCACATCTGTGTCATCTTACAGGATCTACACTGTTCGCTTTTTTATTTATGAGATTATTTCTGATAAAAAGTGAACAGTGCAGATCTTGACTAGATGACACCAATGTGCCGGCTGATCTGAATCTACATTGGTCACACACGTGTTAGATTTGTATAAACAGAGTAAGGGAGATAAGGAGCTTTTGAAATGATAAATGCTGCACATGAACTGGTGAGGTATTAACTGCTTGCTCAATCCAATTTAGAAAGTAAATCAGAACATTTGGACTCAACCCCTAGACAAACAACAATGTGCATACATTCTTAAACTAATTCTTTGTAGGGTAACAAAGTATGGAAATGTTACGTTTGTCAAAAATTTTATTGAACTTCTGAGCTATCTAAAATTAAAACATAATGACCCGCTTTAACACTTCAATGACAAATATTTACCTTGTTCTCTTGGCGGATTTCATCCAGTTTCAGCACCCAAGGATGTGTCCATATCCTCATTAATGCCTGGTAGTCGGTAAAGAGTCGTGCCCCTTTGTATTTCACCCCTTCAACTCCTCCGCCGCCTAGCACCATGTCAAGGTACTTCTCGTACAATGTCATTTGCACTTTGGAAAGCCGCACAGAGATCACATATTCAAACTTTGGTGGCAGATACTTGGTGAGAGCAGAGTAGTCCTTTCTCTGTAAACATACAGCAGCTGTCATCAACACTTGTCAATATGATCCAAAAAAAATATATCATTAAAAGCCAGATAATGCATGGATTTGAATTGTCGTATTGTAATTGACTTATACTCAAATGAAATTATTTCAAGATACTGTCAGTGATAATGTTTTCAATGAAAATGTCTCTACAACAATTCTGACCTGAACACAACCAGCTAGCAGCTCGTGGAGAATGTGAGCTCGACGTTTCATCAACTTCACATCAAACGCTGTTGAGTCACTACACTGACCGTTAGTGATCGGGTTGTTAAATCTGTTGTTGAATTCTTTTCTCGTCCCAAGCAATGATGGTTTGACAAAACTCACCATGCAGTGATCTATAAAGAAGAAAATTGTTTCAGCTTCAACACCTAGTTCTTTGAAAACAACTTTTAATAGGGAAATATAGCGAGGACTTTTAACTCCATGAGATATAGCTGTTACCCATGGGCAATCAGTGTATATCCAGATCAGCTGGCACATTTATCCATCAGATCAGGATCAACACTGTTTGCTTTTTGATTCATTAGGCTATATCTGCCAAACAATCGAACAGTGTAGATCCTGATAAAATGGCACGTATGAGCCATCTGTTTGCACATGTGATAAAACATACATGTATAAGGAATAAAGGGTTAAGTTAGTAAAACATTCTATTTAAATGCTATTTCTGACACTGGGGTTAATGTTTCTTCTATTAACTCTTTCCTGTATAGATACACATTTATTGCTAGGGCGAACAGATTAGATCCTTATCCGTGCCGTCTGATCAGGATCTAAACTGTTCGCTTTTTGAAATTATTAGGTTATTTCTGACCAAAATGCGACCAGTGCAGACCAAGATCAGACGGCACAGATGTGCCGGCTGATCTGGATCTACACTGGTCCCACAAGCGTAAAATGCGTATACATGTATATCAAGGAAAGGGTTAAACAATGAATTTACAGAATTTAATTTATATCTTGTTTTCACTGATTGATCACAGCAAAGATTTTGTCAGTTATTAGCAATTTCTTTTACCACCAGAGTAAATATAAGAGGACAAAACCCTGTATACATACATTCACCAAGATTGTTCTGAAGTGGGGTTCCAGTCAACACTATCCTTCTAGGTGATTTAATTTTACTCATAGCCTTTGATAATGACGTTGCATCATTCTTTAGAATGTGACCCTCGTCACACACCACAATATCAGGTCCTGCAAAACGTTAACATATTTTCATTCAATTTCAATTTAAAGTGAAATTCTCTTGGATATCCAGCAGACAACCAAGAAATGATTAAGCTCAAAGCACGGTCAAGGATTGGCCAGGACTGAAGGTTATAAAGCTGAGATTGGAAACCAGTCTCAAATCTCAAGCATCTGATTGGCTGAAATGGCAACTGGTCGCCATTTCAGCCAATCACATGCTTGAGATTTGAGACTGGTTTCCATGCTCAGTTTTATAACCTTGGTTACTGAAATAGAAAAATACTCTCCTGAATCTGCTAAAATTCTCCTTTATTCCTCTTAACCTTTTATTCGATGGAATATGGCTGTTATCCCATGGGTGAACAGTGTAGATCCAGATCATCCGTGCCACCCAATCTGGATCTACAAATTTTGCCTCTTAGAAAGAAATAATATTTTGAATGAAAAGTATTAAGAGGTTATTAACCGGTGTTCAAGGGCCGGGAGGTGATATCGGCCCAGAAGAGCAATATTGGCCCGAGAGCTTTAGCTCCAGGGCCTATGTTGCTCGGCCGGGTCGATATCACCTCCCGGCCCTTTAACACTGGTTTATAACCATTTTATTACATGTGCCCAGGCTGATATCAATGTCTGCCATTTTCCTGCTCTGTTAATTCATTAATTTACTGAGCACTCGTCTATTCATTTATTAACAACGTCATGATGAATGCTTTAACTACTATGTCATTTAGTGTTTTGTGACGTAATTAAAGATTGTTTACATTTTCAAACTGTTACAGAGCAAGTTGTTGTCAGCTGACCTTTTTAGTTTTATTTTGTTTTAACTGTTTATGTCTTCGAACAATTCATGAAATTGTGCAAGATATGTGATAGTGAAAATGTGAATTCTGGAAGTGTTTTACAGTGTTATGAGTATGTAAAGGCTTTTATTTGTGAGTGTTTCATTCTCATAACGCTGCTGTGAGCTTCAATTACATCAAACAGGTAGAAAGGCCTATTTAGGCATTATAGAATAATAAATCCTAAGGAAAATATGAAGGAACATGATTCTGGAAACACAGTGCTTGTCTTGGTTGTCCCCAGGTATGTACAATATCTCCATTTTTCTCTATTCAGTTTTATCGCTCTTAGAATATATCTCATGTTAGCATGCATGTTCCTTTTTTAAATATGCTGCTTTTTGCATCTAGCTCCAAATGACTTGAATGGACTCGATCTATTCAATCGTGTGCTGGCTGAGCTAGATCTACTCTGGTCCCACATGGGTTAAAATGAGAACTGTGTAAGTACAAATTTCTGTACAAAGGCTGCAAATGATATATTGTGTGGTCACAAATCTGCGCAAATATTTTTCTATAAGACTTATTATAACATAGTGTAATTTGACGGAGTTAATTTCGCGAATTTACTGTACAACGAAATAAGCAAAATTTAAACTGATGCAAAATATAATGATGCTACAGTATATGGTGTAAAGTGTTAATATCACTAAAACTTAATTGTACACAGAAGTTGCATTTACCTTCTTCATGCAGTTGTGAATAAGTGAATTACAGGCTGTCAACCAGGTCAACTCCAAAATATAGGAAAAATATAGGAATATTTTTGCAACAAATATAGGAGTTTTTGGTTGATTTTGAGGCAAAATATAGGAGTTTGGAACTGATAATAGTTTTATTTACTTGCACTTATACAAATGATTTTCACATGTGCATTTACTGTTTCTACAATTATCAATGTCCAAAATGTCCTCTGTAAAAATGATGGAAACCATTAACTTTAACATCAGCACCATCAAGCACATCACCAGCATCTGAATGACCATTCAAACAAGGGGGAAATGCAGAAAATGCATTAACAAAGCCGGATTTTTCAGTTTAAGTTTGTCTTCTACATAGTACTGTACACAGCATCGACCCATCCACTCATAGTAATATTGCTTTGTGTGTAAAAATCTGGGTTACAATGTCCAAAAGGGTTCAATCAAAATTGACCCCAAGGCCTTACTTTGGTCAAACTCTATTGCGAACCTGTAGGCAATACATCATACAAAATTATATGCCCTTCACTAATCTACAAGTTCCGGAATAAACAATTTTCAATATGATTCCATTTATTTATTTAATCTGCATGGAACAGTACTGCAGTCAAATAAGTTAGTAAACCTAAATACAAAGAATATTGCAACAAGTTTCAAGAGAAATGATAAAAACTTATCAAGTTATACCCATAACTGAACTTTAATACAAACTGCCATTAAATGTCTATACAAAAGCAATAATTCTTCAAAAGCAAAGCCTTTTTGGAATAGATGGACATTATTCCTTTCAGGTTCATTTAAGTTTAACAGTAATTTAACTTTTATCCATTGAGTGGTTCCATAAAATTTTTTTTTTTAGAAAACTATGCAAATATTTTGCAGATTATCCTAATAAAAAAATTATAAAGTTATCTCAATTTATTCAACAAACAGTTGTTGCAAATTATCAAATAATATTGTTTTTATTACCTCCCTTTATTTGACTTTGCCTTTTGAAAATTACTGATTTGTAAAGACACCTTCTTTTGCATACACTCTTTTCCAACAGAGTTTGATAACAGTCTCTTCTAACTGGAAAACTAAACACAAAAGTCAGCTGAAGAATTCTTGTTCACAGTCAAGCATGTTTTTCCCAGGTGTCCATCTTGACATTTTAGACAACACATACACCATACCGAATATAAGCTCTCTAGTCCTTGCAGTTGGTGAATAAAATTTAATGATCTTTAACATTTTTTTGCATTTCGTTGCAACTGCAACAAGAATTCTGCATAGAAGTGAAAATTTGTTTTTGTTAGTTAAGCCTTAATACACAGAAACATGCTAAAAAGTTGTTAGAGAATCAGATTAAAACTTAAGTAAATGCCACCCGCCAAGTTTTCACCAATCTAAAAGTTGAGTTTTGTTCTTGAAAAGAAAGAAGGAAGCAAAAGCAGTATCAAAGCAATATTTACTCTCTTCATTAATTGGCAAAAACAAATACTAAACTAGAAATATGTCCATAGGACACGGATGCCCCCGCTATGCATGTTTGTCATGGTGAACATTTATACCAAGTTATTTTAAAATCCAATAAGTAATAACAAACTCACAGCCCAGACAAGAAAAGTCTGGTTTTAGTAATAGTGACCTTGACCTTGGACCTACAGGCATGGGAATTGTACTCAACACAACGCCTTGTCATAGTGAACATTTGTGCCAAATTTTGAAATCACTCTGTTAATAACAAAGTTATAGCCAGTACAAGAAATTTATATTTTTTGTAACAGTGACCTTGACCTTGGACCTACAGGCATGGGTATTGTACACAACACATCGTCTTGATATAATGAACATTTATATCAAGTTATTTTAAAATCCAATAAGACAAAACAAAGTAACAGAGCAGACAAGATTTTTATAACACAATTCTATTTTCAGTAAGAGTGACCTTGACCTTGGACCTTTAGGCATGGGTGTTGTACACGACACACCGCCTTATCATGGTGAACATTTGTGCCAAGTTATTTTGAAATCCCTCCATTCATAAGGAAGTTACAGCCTAAACAAGAAAATTCTATTTTTAGTAACAGCGACCTTGACCTTGGTCCTACAGGCATGGGTATTTTACGCCACACACCGTCTTGATTTGGTGAATATTTATACCAAGTTATTTTAAAATCCATTAAGATATAACAAAGTTACAGAGCGGACAAGATTTTTCCAACAAAATTCTATTTTTAGTAACAGTGACCTTGACCTTCAACCTACAGGCATGGGTCTTGTACGCGACACACCCCCTTGTCATGGTGAACATTTGTGCCAAGTTATTTTGAAATCCCTGCATTCATAAGGAAGTTACAGCCCGGACAAGAAAATTCTATTTTTAGTAACAGTGATCTTGACCTTGGACCTACAGGCATGGGTCTTGTACGCGACACACCGCCTTTTCATGGTGAACATTTGTGCCAAGTTATTTTGAAATCCCCCCATTTATAAGGAAGTTACAGCCCGGACAAGAAAATTCTATTTTTAGTAACAGTGACCTTGACCTTGGACCTACAGGCATGGGTATTGTACGCGACACACCGTCTTGATATGGTGAACATTCATACCAAGTTATTTTAAAATCCAATAAGAAATAACAAAGTTACAGAGCGGACATGATTTTCGAACATACACACACACTGACACACTGACACACACACAAACAAACAAACACACCCACAGCCAGGGTGAACACTATATGCCCTTCCGCCATTACATGGCGGAGGCATAAAAATATAGGAATACACATAAAAATATAGGAGAAATATAGGAATATAGGAGGCTTTTCAGAATATAGGATTCTGATCCAAAATATAGGAGAAATATAGGAATATAGGAATCGGTTGACAGATAGAATTAACAGAATTTCCATGATTTACACACAATTTTTTACAAGTACAAGTTGACCAACCTGGATCTGCCAGTGAATCATAGAAGATTTTCTTCTGTTTCTTGTTTTTACAGTGACTTCCATTCACAAGGTTTCTGTACATATCGTAGCCCAAAATCATAACTCCAGCCCCGCCCTCATGCCATTCTTTCAACATCTGGGCACGCTCAAAGTTCTGCTTCACTCTAGACATTTCATAAACCTGAAAAATCCAAAATCAAGCTTCCATCATATTATTATTTAAATTATGTATGTCATGATATGGATAAACAAGAACTTTTATTCTTGCATACCAGATCAGGTCATCCGGTGTTTTCACCTGTGTAGGAAATTTTGATTCTACACCCCCCACGTAGAATGAGTCACGTGCCTTATATGACGTCACGATGTCTTACGCATTTATGAATGAACAATGGAATGTCTCATATATCACTCCACTACTATAAACAAGAGCCAGTCGGAAACGACTGCAAGCTCGACTATTCGAAGTCAGACATATTTAAGCACATTTTAAACTGGGCTTCATTTAAACTGGGAAGTAATTCAGGAGTTAATGACACCCAACACACACACATGAACAAAAGTTTCTTAATCTAAGTTAGGAAATCAATAAATTACACTTAATTTATTCTTGTAGTTTTTTAAGAGTGTTTACACAACCCAGCCCATACATCCCTGATCCCACACCCATCAACCCACTATCCCTGCCCACCTAAAGTGATGTGGTGAGGTGTGGTGTAGTATAGTATGGTATGGTATGCTGGTTGCTGTTGTTGGTGGTGTTGGTGTAGTTGCTGTTCTTGGTATTGTTGTTGGTGTTGGTAGTGGTGGTGTTGTTGGTGGTGGTTGTGTTGTTGTTGGTGGTAGTGTTGTTATGTTGGTGTTGTTGTTAGTGTTGTTAGTTGTTGGTGTTGTTGATGCTATTGTTGGTGTTGGTGGTGGTGTTGTTGTTGGTGGTGTTCGTGTTGTTGGTGATGGTGTTGTTGGTGGTGGTGTTTTTGTTTGTGGTGTTGTTTACGGTATAGTTGGTGGTGGTGTTGATGGTGGTGTTGTTGTTGTTCTTTGTGTTATTGTTGGTTGTCTTGTTGGTGTTGTTATTGTTGGTAGTGGTAGTGTTGTTGTTGTTGGTGGTGGTGTTGTTGGTGGTGTTGTTGACAGTGTTGTTGGTGGAGTTGTTGTTGTTATTTGTGTTATTGTTGCTTCTGTTGTTTGTGTTGTTGTTGTTGGTGGTGGTGGTGGTGTTGTTGCTTTTGGTGGTGTTGTTGTTGGTGGTGTTGTTATTGGTGATGGTGTTGTTGGTGGTGGTGGTGGTATTGTTGTTGTAGTTGGTGGTGGTGGTATGTGGTGGTGTGGAGGTGGTGGTGTGGTGGTGGTGTTGTTTGTAGTCACTGTGGTGGTATATGGTGGTGGTGGGGTGATGGTGGTGTGGTGTTGTGGTGGTGGGGGGGGGGGGGTGGTGTGGTGTGCTGGGGGTGGTGTGGTGTGGTGTGGTTGTGTTGTGTTGTGGTGTGGTGTGGTTTAGTATAGTATAGTATAGCATAGCATAGCATAGCATAGCATAGCATAGCATAGTATAGTTAAGTATTGTATAGTATAGTATAGTATAGTATAACCACTCAACACTTTCATCCAAAGTATGTTAAGTAAATCTGTTTTAAACCTTTTCTATAGCATTACCTATGAAAAACACTAACACTGAAACTTTAACCATAATTTCTAAGTCTTAATTCTAATTTCAAAGTGAAAAAGGGCAAAAATTAAATAAAAAAAGCAAGGATGAGTTATGGGCCTTTGAACATCAACCTGATGTATGATAAAATAAAGGTATACAAAGTTTAAAAGTTGTGGTTTTAATAGAATGAAAGTTATGAGGTTTCACCATCTTGCACGTAAACTTAAACCTTAATTTCTAATTCTAAAAAGCGCAATAATTTGATAAAAATCAAAGAAAGAGTTATGGTTCTTGGCAAACATAGTCAGGGTCATGATAAAGAACAAATTTCAAAGTTGTAGTACAAAGAAGTATGAAAGTAACTAGCTTGCACGCAAACTTTAACCTTAAATTCTAAGTGAAAAAGGGCAATAATTTGATAAAAATCAAAGAAAGAGTTATGGTTCTTGGCAAACATAGTAAGGGTCATGATGGTGAACAAGTGTCTTTAGTTTCAAATCTATAGTACAAGAAGTATGAAAGTAACTAGCTTGCATGCAAACTTTAACCAGAAATTTTAAGTTGAAAAAGGACTATAATTTGATTAAAAATAAAAGAAAGAGTTATGGTTCTTGGAATACATAGTCGGGGTCATGATGGTAAACAAGTGTTGAAAGTTTCAAAGCTATAGTACAAGAAGTATTAAAGAAACTAGCTTGCACGCAAACTTTAACCTAAAATTCTAAGTCGAAAAAGGGCCATAATTTGATCAAAATGGAGGTAAGAGTTATGGTTCTTGGCATATCCACTCGGGATATGATAATGAACAAGTGCTGAAAGTTTCAAAGCTGTAGTATAAGTAGTATTGAAGTTATGTGTTTGTACAGTAGCTTGCACGCAAACTTTAACCTGAAATTCTAAGTCAAAAAAGGGCCATAATTTGAAAAAAATGGAAGTAAGAGTAATGGTTCTTGGCATATCCACTCAGGATATGATAATGACCAAGTGCTGAAAGTTTCAAAGCTGTAGTATAAAGAGTATGGAAGTTATGTGTTTGTACAGCAGCTTGCACGCAAACTTTAACCTAGAATTCTAAGTCAAACAAGAGCCGTCAGAGACAGGTTATGCTCCCCAACGCCGCTTTGTCACAAATACTTTTTTGTTAGAACAGGAAGAATTTGTAAGAAAGATATTGTATTTGAAAGTTTCCTTTACAATTCAAACAGAAAGCATTTTACAATATTGTACAAAAATAAGACAAAAAAAATGAGAAATTTCAAAGGGCACTAACTCAAAAATGAATAAAGCAAGAGTTATGGTTCTTGTGCATTGCACTGCTCCGCATTGAGATCATTCTACTTATGAAGTTTCAAGTTCAGAAACTTTTATACTTTGTGAGATATGCACCAGATAAAACTAAGTAAGAGAAATTTCAAAGGGAAATAAATAAAAAATCAATAAAGCAAGATTTATGGTTCTTGTGCACTGCACTGCGCCTCATTGAGATCTATCTACTTATGAAGTTTCAACTTCCTAACTCTTATACTTTGTGAGATATGCCCCGGACAAAAAGTAAGTATGGTAAATTTCAAAGGGCATTAACTCTATAATGAATAAAGCTAGAGTTATGGTTCTTGTGTGCTGCACTGCTCCTCAACGAATTCATTCTACTTATGAAGTTTCAAGTTCATAACTCTTATACTTTGTGTGATATGCCCTGGACAAAAAATAAGTAAGAGAAATTTCAAAGGGCAATAAATCAAAAATCAATAAAAGCAAGAGTTATGGTTCTTATGCACTGCACTGCTCATCATTGAGATCTATCTACTTATGAAGTTTCAACTTCATAACTCTTATACTTTGAGAGATATGCCCCGGACAAAAAGGAAGTATGAAAAATTTCAAAGGGCAATAACTCAAAAATGAATAAAGCAAGAGTTATGGTTCTTGTGCACTGCACTGCTCCTCATTGAGATCTATCTACTTATGAAGTTTCAACTTCATAACTCTTATACTTTGTGAAATATGCCCCGGACAAAAAGTAAGTATGAGAAATTTCAAAGGGCAATAACTCAAAAATGAATAAAGCAAGAGTTATGGTTCTTGTGCACTGCACTGCTCCTCATTGAGATCTATCTACTTATGAAGTTTCAACTTCATAACTCTTATACTTTGTGAGATATGCCCCGGACAAAAAGTAAGTATGAGAAATTTCAAAGGGCAATAACTCAAAAATGAATAAAGCAAGAGTTATGGTTCTTGTGCACTGCACTGCTCCTCATTGAGATCTATCTACTTATGAAGTTTCAACTTCATAACTCTTATACTTTGTGAGATATGCCCCGGACAAAAAGTAAGTATGAGAAATTTCAAAGGGCAATAACTCAAAAATGAATAAAGCAAGAGTTATGGTTCTTGTGCACTGCACTGCTCCTCATTGAGATCTATCTACTTATGAAGTTTCAACTTCATAACTCTTAGACTTTGGGAGATATGCCCCGGACAAAAAGTAAGTATGAGAAATTTCAAAGGGCAATAACTCAAAAATGAATAAAGCAAGAGTTATAGTTCTTGTGCACTGCACTGCTCCTCAACGAGATCTAACTACCTATGAAGTTTAGTCTTGATACCTCTCATAGTTTTTGTGTAATTGTCCGGACAATATTATGACGGACGGACGGACGGACGGACGAACGGACGAACGGGACGGACGGACGGACAAAGCGACAACTATATGCTCCCCCGAATTTCGGGGGGAGCATAAAAAGGGCCATAATTTGATTAAAATGAAAGTTAGAGTTATGGTTCTTGGCACACACACTCTGGACATGATGATGAACAAGTGTGCCAAGTTTCAAAGCTGTAGTATAAGTAGTATTGAAGTTATGTGTTTGTACAGTAGCTTGCACGCAAACTTTAACCTGAAATTCTAAGTCGAAAAAGGGCCATAATTTGATCAAAATGAAAGTTAGAGTTATGGTTCTTGGCACACACACTCGGGACATGATGATGAACAAGTGCGCCAAGTTTCAAAGCTGTAGCTATAGTAGTTTGTAAGATATAGGTATGTTGCACGCAAACTTTAACCAAAGCGGGACGGCGACGCCGACACCTAAGTGAGTAGAATAGCTTGACATATTCTTCGAATAGTCGAGCTAAAAAGTAGTGCAAAGAAAATTTTACGAAAAATACCCCAAAATGCGCAAAATAAATACGGTATGCAAGAAAAAGTATTCTTTCACTTAAGTTGGGTTAAGATCGCGTGATCCAGCTCTCGTGAAATATGCACTTAGGCGGTAACTCGGCAGAGCCTCGTTACCGCCCTGTGCATATTTCACTCGGGCTGGATCACACGATCTTTACCCAACACACGTGAACGATACTTATAATGCATACTATAAAGAATATTTTTGACATTTTAAGAAAACTCAAGGTTTTTAGACTTTTCGTCATCATCCAAGTAATACTATATGCTCATTTAACACTGAACCACTGAAGCATGCAGAACAATAAAGAAGTTTGGTATTTATCTAATCTAATTACTGTCCGACCTGTACTGAAGACCACCTGCAAAAAGACCACTGTTGGATTATGACCACTTTTCAATTTTTCCAGTGACTAATTTAAATGAAAAAATTCACCTTTGATTAAAGATTACCTGCATTTAAAGACCACTTTTGGGACAGGCTTGATTGTAATGAGATTTGCGAGATATTTGGTGAAAAAAAATTCCTACAAACCTCAATCTCAAAGTCGACATCATCGAGCCAGATCTCAAACTCATTGACCCAGTTGAGGACTGTGTTTAGAGGACATACGACAAGACATTTAGTCATCTTTGTCAACTTCACATTTCTTAACATGGTGTGAACAAAGGATATCACCTGAAAACAAAATTAGAAACTGCATGTAGCCAAGAATGTCAGTAGATCAGACAATCTAATCAAAGTCAGATCTAACATTTTGTTAGATCTGATGATGGCCCGTACATTACCTAGAGTGGTTTTCCCTGATAACTATTTTTAGAAAGTCAACACAGAAAGCATGATTTATACAGCTATCTACAAGGGTCGATAAATGATCTGAAGATGTCATTTCATTGAATATATTAATGCAATACTATATAAAATACACCAATCTTTGGTAAAATATGTCTTACACGGGTTGTCAACACTTACAATGGTTTAAAAAAACAGTGTTTACATGGATACAATATACAAAACAATGTTTGGAACCCTTCCACATTTACTAAAGTTGTTGATAAATGCATGTTTTAGTGACTTGTCCTCAGATCCCGATAGTGTTGCAGTTTTCAGGAGATGATTTTAATCAGATTGCAAATCAGAAGAAACTGTTTGTAATCAAATAGGAAGTTATAAATTCATTTTTGATAGTGAAATCATTATCATTCAATGAAGAATGGAATCTGGGGAAAGGAAAAACAAGTAAGGTAAATAAATTGAAGATACGTACAGACAGAGTTTTTCCTAGACCCATACAATGGGCAAGTATACAGCCAGATCCATCTCCTTTCTTTAATCTCTCAATGCTTTCCACACAGCAGTTGTACATAAACCTCACAGCTGAAATTATGTATATGATTGCACAACAGTTGTACATGAACCTCACAGCTGAAATTATGTATATGATTGCACAACAGTTGTACATGAACCTCACAGATGAAATATTATATAATATCAATACACAACAGTTGTACATGAACCTTACAGCTGAGATATTATATATGATTACACAATTATGTAACTAACACTGTGGTACTATGTAATGTTCACTTAAGTCTAGAGTAATTTAAGTGCAATATATAAATCACATGAATGAAGTACAAACATGCAGTCTGGTCAGGATCTACACTATAAGCCTCACAGACAGAAAAAAACAACAAATAAAACAAAATATGTGGTATCAACAATCCACTATTCTTGATCCTGATCAGACGGCATGAACATGCCGGCCAATTTGTATCCATAATCTCTGCAGTCTGAACAGGATCTCCGCTACTATTCCCTTACGGAATGTAAGCTGTATCCATGGAGACAAGGGTAACAATACCTTCAACTTGGTGAGGCTTGAGTTTCCTGATCAGAGTTTTATCGACCTCAATCAACGGTTTCTTGGTTTCCTTGTCCATTTCCAGGACGCACTTGGTGGTCACTGGAATCTTTCTAGGTGAGCCGAGGATTTTGGCGATACTGTCCGGAGCTTTAGTGGGTGTGGTCATTTCACGTTCTGTACCCTCAGGAACCTCCTCCTCTTCTTCCCCACCCTCAACCTCAACATACGTGTTGTACTGGAAACAAATTCAGTACATATGATGTTCACCATAAGACAAATATAGTATAGTAAATCACAATACTGTCATAATGTATCCTCACCACCACAATTTGACCTAAGAATTTAAATGATACTGTAGGACTAGGGTAACTCCATATATTGGAATGTTTACAATTTCTTTTTGTTTTCTCATGATGAAGTCAATAACTAACACACTGAAGAAAAATACCTCCTTCTGTCGCTCTTCAATTCTTTTCCTTCTGTCCTCCTCGGCTTTCTGTGCGGCTTTTGTCGTCTCGGCAAGTTTCTTTGTACTTTTCACTTTTCGGATTTGTTTACGTTTGAGGAAACCACCCGGAGTGCCATCATCTTCTTCATCACTGCCAACATTGTCATCCTACAACATGTGACTGAAGCTTAACATGGAAATAGGCAATACTGTAAAACCCAATAAATATTTGAGAATATTTATTTTCATGTTTTGGCAAGGTCAGACATATTCAGGAATATTTATTTTCACATTTTCTTATAACTAAAATCTTTCATAAACCAGAAGAAATATTCATGCAAATTAATTTTTGTGCTCTAGTGCCATCCAGGAATACAGTGAAACTTACTTGGTTGTGAATATATCTTGGTTTACAAACGTTACAGAATGTGATTAATCCACATGTAATATAATTCAAAGCAGAGTGGAATTCTTATTTAAACTTGTGTTCTTTTTGGAATTTATATTAACTGTGTATTCCATGGACACAACTTTTATCAAAAGGGTTACCAGTGAAGATCCTGATCCATAGTGATGCACAGACTAACAAAACTTCATATGGTGATAGGCAAACATATACTGCTAGCCAAGTGCCTCTAACATTTTTTTTGTGTGTCTTAAACCTTAATACCAGATTTTAAGAATCAGATCTGGTCAACTCCATCATCAACATTCAAGTTAATTTTGCCCTTTCATAAGATGCCCTATTACAAGATGCCCTGTTAGAAGATGATAAAGACCTCTCCAGGTTCTTTTGGCGCCCCTTCTTCATCACTCGAATCAATTTTCCTAATTCTCTTTCGCTTCTTTCCTTTCCCCTTTGGTTTATTCTCATCTTCATCGCTTAGTTCAGAGAACTGATCACTGTCATCCTTCTTACGTTTACCTTTCCTAAAGCAGACAAAATCAAGTACATTTATTTTATACCAGTATTTTTCGCTTTAATACAGAAAGATTCCACCATCTATTTTTAATAGCACATGGTACCTTTCGGCAAAAAACTTATATTTTACTATTAATGATGAGATGTTACAGTAGTTTTTACCTACTTCAATGCAAAATGAGTGCAGCGATTTGATTGGAACAAATCCTTTCTATGACAGGCAAGTGACATAAGCAAAATTTTTCTGTGTTTTAACTTATGCCAGCAGTATTTGTTTATAATTTCATGATTTTAAACAAAAGTTGAAGATACTGTAAACAAGATAAACCTGTGAGCTAATGCTCACTAGTGATACCCCCGCTTAGAGAAATATGACTTTCAAAATGTAATTTGCAAGCAATTGTCATATGTATGAAGGGTGTCAAATTTTCAGAGTATTTACCTATATACATATAAAATACTAGATGTTTTTTGTGAAAAATGCATGTCTCTCCCCTGCGCCTTGGCCCCTGTGACCTTGACCTTTGACCTACTGACCCCAAAATAGGGTTCTTCTACTCAATAAGGGCTATTACGCTATTTTGTTTGAATGCTCTCGGTCAAGCGGTACTCCAGTTATTGACCGGATACAGTTTTCACTCTTCGGGGCCCCTGTGACCTTGACCTTTGACCTACTGACCCCAAAATCAAAAGGAGTCCTCTACTCAATAAGGACATCCATCGTATGAAGTTTGAAGGCTCTGGGTGAAATAGAACTCCTGTTATTGAGCAGAAAGGGTTTTCACTCTACAGGCTCCTGTGACCTTTTACCTTTAACATACTGACCCCCAAATCAATAGGGTTCTTCTACTCAATAAGAGCTATCACCCTATGAAGTTTGAATGTTCTGGGTCTAACGGTACTCCAGTTATTGAGCAGAAACAGTTTTTACACTTTGGGCCCCAGTGATTTTGACCTTTGACCCCAAAATCAATAGGAGTTCTCTGCTCAATAAGGACATCCATTGTATGAAGTTTGAAGGCTCTAGGTGAAACAGAACTCCTGTTATTAAGCTGAAATGGTTTTCACTCTTTGGGCCCCTGTGACCTTGACCTTTGACCTACTGACCCCAAAATCAATAGGGTTCTTCTACTCAATAGGGACATCACCCTGTGAAGTTTGAATGCTGTGGGTCAAACGGTTCTCCAGTTATTGAGCGAAAACAAAGTGTGACAGATGGACAGAGGGACAGACGGACAGGGCAAAAATGATATGTCTCCCCCAGAGAGGGGTGGGAGACATAATAAATGTACAAAATATCAGGCTGCTACATGTTATAGTGCCTTAGAAAAATGCGACACAAATTGTGCATGTATGTCATCTATATGTAAGAATCTAAGTATTCGGTGAACAGGAAGTAGGTGAGCAAGGAGCATAAAATCGCTTTGCACCATATGGGAATATATGATAAAGCAATAAGCAAAATATCAGGCTGCTGCATGTTTCAGTTGCTAAGAAAACTACAACAGAAATTGTGCATGTATGTCAACTATGTGCACAAATCTAAGTATTCGGTAAACAGGAAGTAGATGAGCAAGGAGCATAAAATTGCTTTACACCATATGGGACTATAGGATAAAGCAATATGCCAAATATCAGGCTGTTGCATGTTACAGTTGCTTAGAAAACTGTGACGGAAATTGTGCATGTATGTCAACTATGTGTAAAAATCTAAGTATTCGGTGAGCAGGAAGTAGGTGAGCAAGGAGCATAAAATCGCTTCACACCATATGGGACTATTGGATAAAGCATTATGCAAAATATCATGCTGCTGAATGTTATAGTTGCTTAGAAAACTGCAACGGAAATTGTGCATGTATGTCAACTATGTGTAAAAATCAAAGTATTCGGTGAACAGGAAGTAGGTGAGCAAGAAGCATAAAACCGCTTTACACCATATGGGACTATAGGATAAAGCATTATGCAAAATATTATGCTGCTGAATGTTATAGTTGCTTAGAAAACTGTGACGGAAAATTAACATGCCCTTTGGTTGATGTAATGCACCTTTATAGTAACAAAACCTAAAATATTTGGCAAACAGGAAGTAGATGAGCAAGGAGCAAGAAATTGCTTTACACCGTATGGGACTATAGGATAAAGCAATTTGCATAATATCAGTGTGCTGCATGTTTTAGTAGCTTAGAAAACTGCGACGAAAAATTAACATGCCTTTTGGTCAATGTAATGCACCTTCATAGTAACAAAATCTAAAAATATGCGGCAAACAGGAAGTAGATGAGCAAGGAGCATGAAATTGCTTCACACTATATGGGACTATACGATAAAGCAATATGCAAAATATCAGGCTGCTGCATGTTATAGTTGCTGAGAAAACTGCGACGATAATTTTGTAACGGACGGACGCACGGACGGACGGACAAGGGTAAAACAGTATATCCCCCACTTCTTCAAAGCGGGGGTATAAATATTTACACTTCAACTTCGTCCTCTTTGATGAAGTCTTATTCATCTTACGAATCATAATTTCTGATGGTAAACAGTGTGACATATTACATACAAAGGAGTGGCTACAATAGAACTGTTCACAATTTATTGGATGTTGCAAAATGTTTTGGCGTGTGACACTGCAGAATATGCAGTATATGGTCCTGCCTAACGACATTACTTACCCCTTTTTGCCTTTGCCCTTCTTTCCCTTCTTGCCAGTATCGCTATCAGAGTCGGACACTTTAACATCGAGAAGCTTGTCCTTGACCCTCTGTCTCTTCTTCTTTGGTGTGATGAAGTCCGAATCGTCACTCTGATCCTCCGACTTGGCTCGCTTACCTTTCTTAGGCGTGCTCAACTTTGGGAATGAGACCTCTGACAAACATGAAACATAAATATTCATAATGTCTTTTTCAGATAATAAGTTGATGATTTTTGTAATGAGTGAGCAAGTGACTTTGTATATTCTGGCAAACAAGACCTGCTTAGGTTCACAAGTAATTATGACAAAGTTACATCACCTTAAGATAACCCCACCACGTAATTTTGTTTACAAGTACAATTTAAAACTTTTCACTTTATTTCATAGTAAGTATACTGATAGAAATCATGTTTTCAAAGTTGGCTTTAATATCCAGGTATCACTCTTGATATGAAACAGTCATTCTTTCATGGTGAAAATAGATACATGTAATATTTAAACATGTAAACTTCATGACCAATGGATAATTCTTTTGTGCAAAGACAAATTTTCTTATACACAGCTTGAAATAGTTGGAATACCAGATCTTTAATCACTTGTTAACATTTTACTCCACATAAATGATTTTAAAACTTTTATTGGATTTGCAGATACTGTTATTACTGTAGATCCAGATCAGCCAGTATGTCCATGTTATTTGATCAGGATCTGCACTGTTCATTTTTTGATTCATTAGACCAAGAAGCGTGAAACAATCTAGATCTTGATCAGATGGCACTGTCTAATATGGATCTACACTATTTGCACACACGATGACCATGGGACATGTAATGACCGCCACTAGTCTCAGTTCCTGTAGAAAATGCTAGCTCAGACGGTTACCTGGATCACTGGAGTCATCCGATATATTGTTTTGATCTACGTAATCTTCATCACTGTCGTCTTCCAGGATAGCTTTCCCAGTCTGTAATATAACATGTATACATTTCTTCAATCCTCTACTACATATATTCAGGTTTTATGACAATGTTGAACATGTAGATCCTGATCAGATGGCTCGGATGTACCAGCTGATCAGGTTCTACTCTGTTCAATGCTGATGAAACCTGCATATATACAGTTAAGGGTTAACTTGTTATTTAGTGGATACAGTTTATATCCCATTTGCAACATGTGAAGTCATTCTGCAAAAGCATGCAGTCTGATCAAGATTCTGATCTACAATGTTTTTTTTAGATTCATCACTTTATTTCTCACCAAGAGGCAAACCTTGTAGATCCTTGAAGGGCTGATTGCACATGAGATATAATCTGTATCCATGCTATACAGGTTTAACCCTTTCCTCCATAGATACACCTTTACTGCAAGGGTGAACAGTTTAGATCCAGATCAGCTGGCACATCCCTGCCATCTGATCAAGATCTAAACTGTTCGCTTTTTGATTTATTAGGTTATTTCTGACCAAAATGCAACCAGTGAACTGGTTGCACACAAGTAAAAATGCATATTTAAGGAGTAAAGGGTTAATTATTATAATTTTCAAGAGTCATTCAGCAGTTTTGAAAGTTTGAACACCAGTAATTCCCACACAATTGATCCCACATGAATGAAGTGAGGTACCCTGAGACCTATGACACAATTCTCATTTCTGCTGATGTTTACTTTTAAACATTAACAATTAATTTATTTTTTTTTTGAAGATTAGGCTTGGTCCTTGCTACAGACATTTTTACACTCTTACTTTTTATTGGTTAGTTAGTTAACCTGTTTAAACTTTTCAAATTTAGTGGCAGACATACTGGCAAAGTGCTTAGTTCATCATTAGAGCTTTTCCAGCATCAAAGGTTGTCATTGCACTGTCACTGGTAAAAACTAAAAATATAATCTTTCTTATTGTGAAATGCACTTCAATAAAACTTCGCACCAATAATTTTTATAAATGTACCTCCATTTTGCATACATTAAGAAAAGAATGAATTGTAAAGAAAAACAGCAAGACCTTAAAATTCCCTCAAATTCTATTAACATAAATTCACAAAAACTTAACAGCACAAAAAATAAATTTAAGTGCCTACTTAAGTAGAATGATCCTGACAACAATATGTTGTGTCCTTTTGAAAGAATTGTCAATTCTGAAGAGAGATTAACATTTGTCACCTTTTTAAGCAACCAGGAAATTCAAGGTCAAACACTTTTACAGATATCTCATATTAATTAAATATGCAAGTCAACAGGACACAAGATAGTTTGTCATTTTACTCATTTTGGTATTTAAAATAATGTTTTATGTTGTTAAAATTTTGTGAATTTATGTAAATATTTTTTAGGAAAGTTTAGATCTATTTTTATTCTTTACTGTTCTAATCTGTCTTATTATATGCAAAATAAAGATACATTAATAAAATTTATTTGTGCAAAGTTTCATCGAACACCATTTTTGGGTACGAGATGTTTTGATTTTCTTTTTTCTAGATGAATTTGCAATGATAATTGTAGACAGTCCTTAAATGGCCGATTGCTTCCAAAAAATGCTGTTAACAGTTGGTGCTACTTGTTTATTTATATACCTGTTTGAGCTTTTTCAGTTGGGAGGCAGATACTTTATCTGTGTCTTCATCTGAACTATCATCCTCTGCTCCCGAGAGAATTTGAGGCTCATCATCACTGGAGTCACTGTCGTCATCATCATCCTCATCATCATCTTCAAACAAATTAGTAGATACAAAATGATTGAAGAGATTTCTGGTTTATAAATTAAGGATATGCATCATCGGTGGAAAGTAACTGACAACTTAAAATGTCAGTTCTTATTTTCATTATACATTTTACATCTGTGAAGTCCCGACAAGAGTTCTTCTAATGTCTGAATGGATATCTTTTCAACCAATGAATCAAGGAAAGCGCACACACAAAATTCTTTTGAAAACACAAAAAATTTCGAATATCTACATGCCATTTCATCAATAAAACCCAGAAAATGATCTTTTATTTATTTTTATTGTCAAACTTTAATGTGGATTAACAAGATTAATTTTAACCAAGAAACAAACAATGTAGATCTCGATCAGACTGATGTGCAAGATGATCTGGATCGACACTGGTGACATATTCAATAAAAAGCATATATCATAGAAAGGATTAAGTAATAACACACCTTTCTTGCCTTTCTTCTTGTCCTCCTTTTCCTTTTCTTTGGGTTTCTCTTTCTTCCCTTTTGTTTCTGATTTAGTTTCTTTGGCCTCCTTTTCTTTCTTTTTTGTGAGTCTTGTTTCTTTAGAGAGGCTCTTGATTTCCTTTTCCAAGTCTTTATCAAAGTCGGAATCTGAATCAGATGGTTCAGAAGGTTCACTCTTCTTTCCCCGCTGTCTTGTTGTTCGGCTTGTTTCTGAAAATGTTAAGTTACATATTTATTAAAGCACTTTTTACCATATGATTATGGGTTATTATTATATAAACAGTGTCTGTGCTGGTTAATGAAATTTTGCATCAGTATTAGGAAAGTTTAGAGATTAGTTCAAGTCACAGGGAGAGTAAATTTACTGAGTTCTTTCCCCAGGGCAGACATTATTCATTCACAGTAGTCACAAGAAATAATCTGCAACGTAACTGCGATAAAACATTCATGTACAACTGAGCATACAATCTCTAGGTCATTCTATCTTTGCCACTAGTATATGAAGGATGATTAAATATACCAACACACTGAGAACACGAAATAAATGGACATAGAACCCTCATTTAATTTGCATCCTGTCCGGAAAAATATGTACCTTAACCTTTTCCCAGCTATTGATATACATTGTCCAGACATCCCGAAAGTTGCCAGACCGAAGGACCTGTCTGGTAAATTTGAGCCGGTCAGACTAGATTTCTTATGTTATCAGACCGAATGTCAGACAAAAATTTGAACTCCTTATACTTGCAAATAGCCTTATAACATGTTTCGGTCTGACTGAATTTGTTTCGGTCAGACAGATTTTCACATCTCATCTGACCAAATGTCTGACACATATTTTCAACTTTCGGGAAGTCTGTTGTCTTAAATTATCACACTGGCTGAATAGCCATCATCTAGAGACATTTTGAACACTTATCTAATTGTCATAGGGCCTAGAAAAAAATTTAGTTTTTTTAGGGTAACCTAAGCCTACCTTAAATATACCCGCTCAACATGTTGTTTGTAACAATTGTTCTATACTTGCAGGAACCCGAATCCGCAATATTTAAGCTTGAGCGTGCAATGACTAGCTAATGTGAATGGTACCAATAAAAAAAAAACCTACCTACCCCACCTCTTTCTGGAGAGCTTGTTACCCGAACAACACATTTTTTTTTAGGCTTCAGACAAGCATACCTTGACCAAATCAATAAAATGCCCTTACCTTCCTTTGCAACAGGTTTACGCCTCCTCTTTACCTTCCCAAACTCTGCTACAGATCCATCGCTATCTGACGTTTCTGTAGTATCACTTTCTTCCATTGGGATATCATCATCATCAACTTTCTGATCTTTTTTGCTGGATTTCTCCTCTTTTTCATTCTTGCTTGCTTTTGTGTCTTTCTTTGATTTACCTTTAGGAGCTTCATCTGACTCTTCAGATTCTATATACAACTTTGATTTATTTACAGATTTCTTCGGACTTTTGGAGTTTTTCTTGTCTTTTACACTAGATGCTCTACTAGTATCATCGTCAAAATCATCATTTTCTTCTGTTTTGTCATCATCTGATTCTTCAAGTACTTTCTTCTTCTTTTTATCTTTACTAAAATCTTTCTCTACAGATTCATCTTTATCCTTTTTCTTCTTAGAATCAGAGTCAGCTTTCTTTTTATCACCTTTGTCTGTTTCTTTGCCTTCATCAGGTTTCTGCCTTTGTCTGCTGGACCTTCTAACAGGGGAGTCATTATCTGACCCTTCTTTAGACTCAGATTCATCTTTCTTCCTTCGTCTAAGTGATCTTCTAGGCTCATCAGATTCAGCATTAAACTCTTCTTCCATTTCTTTTAACAATTCAAGTTCTGCCGCTGTGTTTTCACTTTGATCCATATCAACTTCATTTTCCTCTTCTTTATCTTTCTTGTTTTCATCTGATTTCTCACCATCTGAGCTCTTAAACGAGTTATTTTTTCCTTTTTTATCAGACTTTTTAATGTTCTCATTTTCTTCATCGACTGTTTTATTTTTGTCTTGTTCTTCATCTTTATCAGCACCTTTCTTGGAGCTTTTAGATGTGTTAGTCTTTTTCTCCACTTGTTTGTGATCTTCAATTTCCTCACTTTCCTTATCTACATCTTCCACCTTGTCTTTCTTATCCTTCTCATTTACTTTATTTGCACTTCTTGATCTTCTTGTTACTTTACCTTTTTCTTCATCGTCAGAATCTTCTTTAAAATTTTCTTCATCTTCTTTGTCCTTCTGTTCTTTATCATTCACTTTATTCACATTTCTTGATCTTCTTGTTACTTTACCTTGTTCTTCAATGTCAGAATCTTCATTAACTTTTTCTTCATCTTCTTTCTTGTTCTGTTCTTTATCATTCACTTTATTCCCACTTCTTGATTTTCTTGTAACTTTACCTTGTTCTTCAATGTCAGAATCTTCATTAACTTTTTCTTCATCTTTCTTGTCCCTCTGTTCTTTATCATTCACTTTATTCACACTTCTTGATCTTCTTGTTACTTTACCTTGTTCTTCAATGTCAGAATCGTCATTAACTTTTTCTTCATCTTTCTTGTCACTATATTCTTTGTCATTTACCTTATTAGCATTTCTAGTACTTCTTCTTGTTTCAGTCTCTGCCTCACTAACTGCAACTATTTCATCTTCAGTGTCTGCAGTTTCATCATTTGCTGCAGCTTTTACTTCTCCCTCACTATTGTCTCCTTTAACATCTTTGTCACTTGTCTCATTTTTCTTAGCTTGATCTTCCTCATCTCCCTTAAGAAGGTCTGAGGCCTGATCTTTTACATCTTCTGGTAAAACATTCTCTTCTTTTTCTTCTTTCTCATCTTTTAAAGGAACAGTCTTCACTTCTTTAGACTCATTGTCAGTCACATATACAACACTGTCATCATCTACATCCACTTCCATCTTTTCTTTCATATGTCCAGGTTTTTTAACAGGTGAAGTTTCATCAATCTCTATAGGAATTGCAGATTCATTTAGCACACCTGTCACTGTATCAAACAACAAACTTTGTGGTTCTTTCTTAGCATTTGGTGTGCTTGTTAAATGACCTGAAACTGTTTTCACATCTCCTTGAGCATTAAGATCAGGAGCATTCATTTGTGGAAAATTTGTAACTACTTGAACATTAAATACTTCTCTAACCTGACTAAAGAAATACTCAAAACCATTTTTCACTACAGCTGCAGCTGTCTGACGTGCTGAATGCATATTTGTTTGTGACAGTTTTGCAATAGCTAGGTCAGTCTTAGCTGAATTTAGGGTCAAACTAAGAGACTGAGCAATAGTTGCCATCCGTTCAGTGATGTTCTCAATATTGTATGGCATTATATTGTTTTTCAAAGCTTTAATATCATTTTGTTGGGCCATAATTTTAACAAGACCACGATCAAAGGTCTTCGTTGTTTGTTGAGTTAACATTCCTGCTAATAGAGGTTTGTTAATGTAAGTCATTACTTGTGGATTTGGAGCTCTTCCTGCACTACGATTAACAATTGGCACAACTACAACTTTATCGTTCTTTGGACCAACATGAACCTCTGTGACACCATTGGATGCTTTCTGGACCAAAGTTACGCCAGACTTTGCATCTGGTTTATATTCTACAGCTCTATGGTGCTTCTGCAGGGGCCCAAATGTTGGTATTGGACTGTCTTCAACAACAATCAAATCAGCCTGAGACTTTGTTTGTGGAATAGAGCCTTTACTCTTTTCTACATCTTTCTTGTCACTGCTTATTTTTTCTGCAATTACTGACTTGTCCCTTGGGGCAGGAAATCCCCGTTTTGGTGTGGAATTTTCATCTTTATCTTCTTTTTTGTCTCTTTCTTCTTTTCTAAATTCCTTTTCTTCTGATTTCTTTGATTTTTCATCTCTTTTCTTTTCTTTATACTTCTCTGCCTTTTCTTTTTCCCTCTGTTTTGCTCTCTCTTCCCTTTCCTTTTCTTTCTTCTCTTCTTTTTCAATATAACCAAGAATTTTTTCACAGTCATCAACCAGTTTGCTAATTTTCTTAGGCTTGCACATATAACAATGCCATTTACTGTTATCTGAAATCAGATTTAGAAAATAATAATATGAGATGGGTGTTCTGTTAAACACTTATTGCCCCCATATACTTTTGAAAGAATAAAATTAAACTAGAAATGTGTCCATAGGACACAGATGCCCCTGCTATCTGGGTTACAGTATTATAGGGTTAAGAATTGAGCTATATAGCGTTATCAATTTATCGATAGTGCTGTCTCGGCGCGCCGATTTTACCTATGCGCAAGTATCACAAGAAAGTAAATAAAACGCTACGTCAACACGGTAAAGCCGTAACATAACAGACGCGCTTCCGATGCATTTCTGTCGGTATTTAAATTAGCTTAATAATTAAGACTGATTGCACTGTTGTTTCAATTTAGTATATTAAAATGAATCTAAGTCATCAAAAGCATTTTGTATGTTGTTTTTCAATTTATCGTTTAACATTCGACGAACATTCGTGCATTTCCAATCAAAACTAACATCATAAACTTAATTTCTGACGGACCCATTGTCAAGACCTTTGTTTGTTTGAACACATGAGCTAATCATGTGTCAGATGGCACCCTGTCAATAACCAGTTCCTTTGTTAGTCAATTATCGGACCTCTGTTTATTCTGCGCTGCTAATTGAAAGAATAAAATTAAAAAAGAAAGCTGAACAAGCTTGAAGACAATCAGATGAAAAATTTGACCTCTATACTGTAAACAGACAAACAAAACCTGACACCAAACAAAGGACATGCTGGGCCACTCACTCTGAGCCTTTGCTTATCAGTGCTGGATGTACACTATTCACTTCTTTGTCAAAAATAGCCTAATGAATCAAAAGCGGACATTGTAGATCCTGATCTGATGACAGGGATGATCTCGATCTATATTGGTTGCCCATGTCATAAAATGTGCATCCATGGAGGAAGTGTTAAACAACCCCAATGTTTCATATCCTATAGATTTCAATAAAATGATTGTTTCTAGATCTACACTGGTCAACCATGTAATAAAACGCCTACTCGTGGACTTAAGGCTTAGTAGCTTTTTGAAAACTGAACCTAACTCTATCTTATTGGGTCTGCAGCAAAAATTATTCTATACTGACCTAGCTTACCCCACAGCACAACTATAATATAAATAGAATGTGTCCTCTGACACTGATGCCCCCACTGCTACAACAATATCTGTAACAAAGGGCCTCAACTCTGGTAAAAATAGATGCAGGAATAAATCTTTTCTACACGATCATCTACACATCCTGCTTGATGTGCAAGTTTGAAAGAAATATGCTCAATGGTTAATAAGAGATGATGCCACAAGATAAGGGGGACGTATGACTGATGTATGGACGAGTGCAACTCTATACCTTATATTGGGATATTTTGGCCTTGCTTAATGATAGGCCTAATTGGCCACCCTTACGAAAGGCCAAAATTAAACACACCAAAATATGTCACAGGTGAAAATTAAGCCCATTGAGTGCCATTAAGTGCGAACACAACAACAATACAGATTGTCTTTCACACTTCGCCAACGTTGACAATTATTAATCGCTTATCAAAACAACCTGAATCTCATAATTTTAAATTTCAATTAGTGTATTTCAGTTTGTTGGATAATTGTATGTTGCAATACATGTTGTGAAAATGTCGATCTTAAAACATTTTAAGCATTACACATGACAAAATAACGTTTTGTGTTTATTTTTTGCTGCACAATGATAAATGGCCAAAATTTAACTGGCAAAAATAAAACACAGGCATTTTGGGGCAAAATGGCCAAAATATCACGGTGTCAAAATGTCCCAATATCCCAATGAACGGTATGGTGCACACTTCGTGTGGGGATAAAAATCCTTACCATCATTTTCCATAACAGCAGCCTCACTTCTGCCCATGTTTCGCTTGATGCACGTCCTGCAGAAACAGTTGTGACAATAGTCACATCCATACAGTCGTCCTCCCTCGCCGCACCAACGGCACTGCTCGTCTAAACCATCATCATCACGGGTAAACGGGCCACTCCGCAGAAACTTGTAACATTTCTGAAACATAGGGATAGAATGTCTTACACACTGTTAAGTTGACAGGTGATTATCCTGCACAGGACCTTGCATCTTCTAATGATCTATTATCTACTGTTTGTGTTTTTGTGATTAATATTGTACACCAGTTTTTCAAAAACCGTTACATTAATCTGTATCCTGAATTTATTAACTGATACAAGGACATAACTGCAATCAAATAACCTAATGTTAAGTACAGTATTATCTCATTTTGTAAACACAATTCAATCATGATAAATTTTACCATTAAAAACAACAGATGGTGACATCTTTGTGAATTTTTAATAAACTGGGGGAGACATTGCCATTTTACTGGTGCAACAAGTTACATTGAAGCTCTGCTGTATACACTGCCACTGTTTGAAGCTATACAAAACTAAATTATGCTTGTCATATGCAAAAAGTTTCAGAGCATAAAATTGAGATTGGAGACTAGTCTCAAATCTCCAGCATGTAATTGACTGAAATGACCATCAGCTGCCATTTCAGCCAATCAGATGCTTGAAATTTGAGACTGGTCTCCTGATTAAGTATTTTGATCTTGGGCCCAGTTTTAAGATTTCTGGTCCACATGAATCCAGTGTGGAGCACCACCGCCATGAGCAAGTGATTTATTCAACAGCAAACATAGTTTTAATCATACCAGTACAGGGTACTAATCCTAGCAATCAAAACAGCAAGCCTTCAAGTGGAAATCAATACAAAATCCTTGAGAAAGTCAATAACTGTTTTCTAATCCATGCACGACCAGTGGAGATCCAGATCTGACTGCACAGATGTGCATCTCATCTGTATTATCTGTATCTAAACTGTTCACTTGACAATTAGAAATTACTAGGGATGTCAACGGATACCTTTTTCGGTATCCAGATATCCGTATATACTATCCGGATAACCGTATAGATCGGCGACTTTGTCTTTTATGTGAAGACGTAAATATTCCCACATTTTCGATGCATAGAATTGAACTTCGTATCTACGAAAACATGTCAAAAATAATTGAAAGAATGATTAATTTTGATGTGTTTTGTTTCTGCCAAGTGTCGCCGCAGATAATTAGCACTTTGTTACGATTGATCGATAGTCTACTTGATTTAATGTTTAACTCTTGAAATATGTTCACGCGATTTGACCAGGGCGACAGTAATTCTCGACGAAAAATGAGTGAACTCTTGTTGATTTCTTTTTGAAGCAATTAAATTATTAAACTTGTTTTTCTTCTTATGCATTTGACTGTTGCATTTAATTTTCAAGGTTTTTTCTGTCCATCTGTTTTTCTGCAAACAGTCGTACTTTTAATAATATTTTGTACCGTTCGCACATCTAGACAGGATTTTGATCTTAGCTGTGACATTGAGATTTATCTGGTACGTTCCAGAGACTATACATGTATTTACCAAATTACACAAATTAACAAGAGCCAGTCGGAAACGACTGCACGCTCGACTATTCGAAAAGTCAGAATTATTAAGCACATTGTAACTGGGCTTCATTTAAACTGGGGAGTGATTCAGGAGTTTATGACACCCCCAACAAACACACATGAACAAAAGTTTCTTAATCCAAGTTAGGAAATCAATAAATTACACTTAATTTATTCTTGTAGATTTTTTTTAGGGTGTAAACAACCCAGCCCATAAACCCCTGATCCCACACCCATCAACCCACTATCTTTGCCCACCTATAGTGGTGTGGTGTGGTGAAGTACAGTATGGTATGCTGGTTGCTGTTGTTGGTGGTGGTGTTGCTGTTGTTGGTGGTGGTGTTGTTGCTGTTGTTGGTGTTGTTATTGGTGTTGTTGTTGGTGGTGGTGTTGTTGGTGTTGGTATTGTTGGTGTTGTTGGATGTTGGTGGTGGTAGTGTTGTTGCTGGTGGTGGTGGTGGTGGTGTTGGTTGTTGGTGTTGTTGTTGTTGTTGTTGTTGGTGTTGATGTTGGTGGTGGTGTTGGTGTTGTTGGTGGGGGTGTTGCTGGTGGTGGTGGTGTTGTTGTTGGTGTTGTTGTTGTTGGTAGTGGTGTTGTTGTTGGTGGTGGTGGTGTTGTTGGTGGTGGTGTTGGTGTTGTTGTTGGTGGTGGTGTTGTTGTTTTTTGGTGTTGTTGGTGGTGGTGATGGTGTTGTTGTTGTTAGTGGTGGTGTTGTTGTTGTTGGTGGTGGTGTTGTTGTTTGTGTTTGTGTTGTTGTTGTTGGTGGTGTTGATATTGTTGTTGGTGGTGGTGTTGATATTGTTGTTGGTGGTGGTGTTGTTGTTAATGGTGGTGCTGTAGTTGTTGTTGGTGGTGGTGTTGGTGTTGTTAATGGTGGTGTTGTTGTTGGTGGTGGTTGTGTTGTTGTTGTTAGTGGTGGTGGTGTTGATGTTGTTGTTGGTGGTGGTGTTGGTGTTGTTGGTGGGGGTGTTGCTGGTGGTGGTGGTGTTGTTGTTGGTGTTGTTGTTGTTGGTAGTGGTGTTGTTGAAGGTGGTGGTGGTGTTGGTGGTGGTGGTGATGTTGTTGTTGGTGGTGGTGGTGTTGTTGGTGGTGGTGTTGGTGGTGGTGTTGTTGTTTTTTGGTGTTGTTGGTGGTGGTGATGGTGTTGTTGTTGTTAGTGGTGGTGTTGTTGGTGGTGGTGGTGGTGTTGTTGTTTGTGTTTGTGTTGTCGTTGGTGGTGGTGTTGATATTGTTGTTGGTGGTGGTGTTGTTGTTGGTGGTGTTGTTGTTGTTAATGGTGGTGCTGTAGTTGTTGTTGGTGGTGGTGTTGGTGTTGTTAATGGTGGTGTTGTTGTTGGTGGTGGTTGTGTTGTTGTTGTTAGTGGTGGTGGTGTTGGCGGTGTTGTTGTTGTTGGTGGTGGTTGTGGTGTTGTTGTTTGTGTTGGTGTTGTTGTAGTTGTTGTTGGTGGTGGTGTTGGTATGTGGAGGTGGTGGTGGGTGGTGGGGGTAAAGTACAGTACAGTGTTATGGTATGGTATGGTATGGTATGGTATGGTATAGTATAGTCTATGCACCCACCCACCCACCCCACAATTACTCAACACTTTCAACCAAAGTATGTTAAGGACATCTGTTTTAAACCTTTTATATAGCATTTCATATGAAAAACACTAACATTGAAACTTTAACAATTATTTATAAGTCTTCATTCTAATTTCAAGTGAAAAGGGGCAAAAATCAAATAAAAAAAGCAAGGATGAGTAATGGGCCTTTGAAAATAAACCTGATGTAAGATAAAATAAAGGTATACAAAGTTTTAAACCTTAATTTTTAAGTCTAAAAAGGGCAGTAATTTGAAAAAAATCAAAGAGTTATGGTTCTTGGCATACATAGTCAGGGTCATGATGGTGAATAAGTTTCAAAACTATAGTACAAGAAGTATGAAAGTAACTAGCTTGCACGCAAACTTTAACCTGAAATTCTAAGTTGAAAAAGGGCCATAATTTGATTAAAAATGAAAGAGTTATGGTTCTTGGCATACATAGTCAGGGTCATGATGGTAAACAAGTGTCTTAAGTCTCAAAGCTATAGTACAAGAAGTATGAAAGTAACTAGCTTGCACGCAAATTTAACCTGAAATTCTAAGTTGAAAAAGGGCCATAATTTGATTAAAAATGAAAGAAAGAGTTATGGTTCTTGGTATATATAGTCAGGGTCATGATGGTAAACAAGTGTCTTAAGTTTCAAAGCTATAGTACAAGAAGTATGAAAGTAACTAGCTTGCACGCAAGTTTTAACCTGAAATTCTAAGTCTAAAAAGGGCCATAATTTGAACAAAATGGAAGTAAGAGTTATGGTTCTTGGCATACAATCTTGAAATATGATGATGAACAAGTGTTGAAAGTTTCAAAGCTGTAGTATAAGTAGTATGGAAGTTATGGGTTTGCACAGTAGCTTGCACGCAAACTTTAACCTGAAATTCTAAGTCGAAAAAGGGGCATAATTTGATAAAAATGAAAGTTAGAGTTATGGTTCTTGGCATACACACTTGGGATATGATGATGAACAAGTGTTGAAAGTTTCAAAGCTGTAGTATAAGTAGTATTGAAGTTATTAGTTTGTATAGTAACTTGCACGCAAACTTTAACCTGAAATTCTAAGTCAAAAAAGGGCCATAATTTGATCAAAATGAAAGTCAGAGTTATGGTTCTTGGTATACACACTCGGGACATGATGATGAACAAGTGTGCCAAGTTTAAAAGCTGTAGTATAAGTAGTATTGAAGTTATGAGTTTGTACAGTAGCATGCACGCAAACTTTAACCTGAAATTCTAAGTCAAAAAGGGCCATAATTTGATCAAAATGAAAGTCAGAGTTATGGTTCTTGGCATACACACTCGGGACATGATGACGAACAAGTGTGCCAAGTTTAAAAGCTGTAGCTATAGTAGTTTTTAAGATAGGTAGGTTGCACGTAAACTGTAACCAAAGCGGGACGCCGACGGCGACGCCAACGCCCAAGTGAGTACAATAGCTCGACATATTCTTCGAATAGTCGAGCTAAAAATGAACAACAAATGCTTAAAATTTCATAATTTTTTCATTATTATTTCCTTGGCCGTTATCAACTTTGATAAAAAATAAATAAATTATTCTATCTGAAAAATACAAGAGCCGTCAGAGACGGGTTATGCTCCCCAACGCCGCTTTGTCACAAATACTTTTTTGTTAGAACAGGAAGAATTTGTAAGAAAGATATTGTATTTGAAAGTTTCCTTTACGATTCAAACAGAAAGCATTTTACAATATTGTACAAAAATAAGACAAAAAAAAATGAGACATTTCAAAGGGCACTAACTCAAAAATGAATAAAGCAAGAGTTATGGTTCTTGTGCATTGCACTGCTCCGCATTGAGATCATTCTACTTATGAAGTTTCAAGTTCAGAAACTTTTATACTTTGTGAGATATGCACCAGATAAAACTAAGTAAGAGAAATTTCAAAGGGAAATAAATAAAAAATCAATAAAGCAAGATTTATGGTTCTTGTGCACTGCACTGCTCCTCATTGAGATCTATCTACTTATGAAGTTTCAACTTCCTAACTCTTATACTTTGTGAGATATGCCCCGGACAAAAAGTAAGTATGGTAAATTTCAAAGGGCATTAACTCTATAATGAATAAAGCAAGAGTTATGGTTCTTGTGTGCTGCACTGCTCCTCAACGAATTCATTCTACTTATGAAGTTTCAAGTTCATAACTCTTATACTTTGTGTGATATGCCCTGGACAAAAAATAAGTAAGAGAAATTTCAAAGGGCAATAAATCAAAAATCAATAAAAGCAAGAGTTATGGTTCTTATGCACTGCACTGCTCATCATTGAGATCTATCTACTTATGAAGTTTCAACTTCATAACTCTTATACTTTGTGAGATATGCCCCGGACAAAAAGGAAGTATGAAAAATTTCAAAGGGCAATAACTCAAAAATGAATAAAGCAAGAGTTATGGTTCTTGTGCACTGCACTGCTCCTCCCTGAGATCTATCTAGTTATGAAGGTTCAACTTCATAACTCTTATACTTTGTGAGATATGCCCCAGACAAAAAGTAAGTATGAGAAATTTGAAAGGGCAATAACTCAAAAATGAATAAAGCAAGAGTTATGGTTCTTATGCACTGCACTTCTCCTCATTGAGATCTATCTACTTATGAAGTTTCAACTTCATAACTCTTATACTTTGTGAAATATGCCCCGGACAAAAAGTAAGTATGAGAAATTTCAAAGGGCAATAACTCAAAAATGAATAAAGCAAGAGTTATGGTTCTTGTGCACTGCACTGCTCCTCATTGAGATCTATCTACTTATGAAGTTTCAACTTCATAACTCTTATACTTTGTGAGATATGCCCCGGACAAAAAGTAAGTATGAGAAATTTCAAAGGGCAATAACTCAAAAATGAATAAAGCAAGAGTTATGGTTCTTGTGCACTGCACTGCTCCTCATTGAGATCTATCTACTTATGAAGTTTCAACTTCATAACTCTTAGACTTTGGGAGATATGCCCCGGACAAAAAGTAAGTATGAGAAATTTCAAAGGGCAATAACTCAAAAATGAATAAAGCAAGAGTTATAGTTCTTGTGCACTGCACTGCTCCTCAACGAGATCTAACTACCTATGAAGTTTAGTCTTGATACCTCTCATAGTTTTTGTGTAATTGTCCGGACAATATTATGACGGACGGACGGACGAACGAACGAACGAACGGACGAACGAACGGACGAACGGGACGGACGGACGGACAAAGCGACAACTATATGCTCCCCCGAATTTCGGGGGGAGCATAAAAAATCAAGATATTTGACAAGAACGTGACAGCATTACGGGGAATTTGGTAAACTTAATTGACAATAATTGACAGCGCTAATTGGCAGACAATCACATAACCAATAGAACTTGTGGATTATTATAATTGGCAAACCAGGGTTGTCAGCACCAAGGATGAAAAAAATTCCGTGACTTTTCCCTGACTTTTCACTGACCAAATCAGGTTTTTCACTGACCAATATTACCGAACGTAAACGGCCGCTTACACCCGTACTACTGCCCAATCAACCCATAGGTACATTTTTATTATTTTAACAATATATTATTACATTATTTAACAATTTAAGTATCATTTATATATCAAGTATAAAGTTCGATAGATTTATGTTTAGTGAAATATTAAAATATGTACTCTTACAAGATTTAACCCATACTTCTAAGATAATTGGCAAATAATGTATTCTTATTCTTCATACAGAAACTAAATGAATAAACGACATAGTATTAAGCAAGAGATTATCACAACTGAAGCTAAAGTATCCATTATTCACTAATGACTGGAATAATCATCAAATGCAGAGTAAAAGAAATATTCATAATCTGTAAAATGGGCAAGCAAACAAACAACATACCATTTTACACAAGTAAATCAACCCCTCAGACAGAATGCCCACACATGTTTCCTTCATGTTGTAAAAACAAATTATACATAACTCAAATACAATGCTGTTTACACCATACAAGTGAAACAAAAACACACAATTTAGCCAGTTCAGTGCTTGGATAAACTTAGAAAAAGTGCGTGTAGGTTTTGAAGATTCCTGTTCCAATCCAATAAATATTAATAATTAATAGTCTGATCCCAATGAAAATATGTCAACCACATAATTATACACTGGGCCTAATGGAAAATACGTCAGTTGATGCAGAATGTATGTGTAAATTTTCAAATTAATCTAGAGAAAATTTTTGAAGTTTTTGTCAAAAGATTCAATTTTTAAATCATACACCTGTCATAAAAATGATGGAGTGAGCCACATAAAAATATCTGACACATCTACACATGATACCAAGTACCTCACTTGTTTAAAGTTTCAAGTCAGTATCTTGAAAACTATAGCAGTACATGTAGTTTGTGCCGCAATATTTTTAAAAAATCCTGCCGTTGTACAAAAAACTAGGTTGCTATGAACTGAATGTTAGAAAACAGATTCTGTACATGAGATGTTCACATTATGATAGTCACTTCTGCCAATTATTTTAAAATCCAACCATAGATGAAAATATATGGGCAAAGACACAAACTATCATCAGTAAGGCCTGTATAGCAAACATTACTAAGTTCAGAGTGTTGCTTTGAGCTGGATTTTGGAGGGAAGAACATGGGTTTTGTGTGTAGCACCTTGTTATTATAATTTCTGGAGGCAAGGGTTGCATAGCCTTTCAGTCTTCAGGCAATTTTTTTTAAATATAAGAACTTTTATTATAATACACAATTATAAAAAAAGGTTCATAACAGAAAATTTGTAAATGCAATATTTAATAAAATAGAACAATTATTTTCTTTCAAATTTATTTTTCCCTGACTTTTCACTGACTTTTCAGGATTTTTATTTTCCACTGACCAATTTTCAAAATTCCCTGACAATTCCCTGACCTTGAAAAAAAATCAAATTTCCCTGACTTTTCAAGTCTGCTGGCAACCCTGCAAACAATGGTCCATACCACCTGGATGATTGCAAAGAGGATGCCGTTTTCGCACCTCTAATCTGTTAAACAAACACTGCGTTACTTGTAGTGGCAGTTTTATGACGATCAATAGACAGTTTCAAATTATCTGATTATGACATCTGAACAGGTGTAAAGAAGCAATAATTGACGCATTTTTTTCTGTTTAAGATGATTTTTTACTTACTTTTACGAATATTCGGATACGAAATTAGTATCCGGATACTAACTTAGTATCCGGATATTCGTTGACATCCCTAGAAATAACCTAACGTAATGAAAATATTTGTGACAATGTATATCCAGATAAGACAGCATGGATCTGGACTACTGCAATACCAACTTACCAAGACATCATCTCATGGTTAATAGCTCTACCAAGTCTTTAAGCCATACACCTTTATAGTGTGGGAGAACAGAGTTTATTCAGATCAGCCAGCACATTACCGCCGACAGATCAGGATCTTCACTGTTCATTTTACATTTCATTGGGTTATTTCTGACCAAGATGAGAAGAGGGTAGATACAGATTAGACAGCACAGATTAATGGAGTAATGTTTTATGAGTAACATTTGAGCATGAACACAAATGCTTACTTTAAATCCTAAGTTAAATAATGTGATTAGAACAGAGTTACTGTACTTGACATACTTATAAACACATGCTCTCTTTTCCTCTCTTCTTTTTTGCTGCATGGGGAGGCCGTGTTTTGTGTGTGGCAATTCCTGATATGCGTATTTCACTTTTTTTTATGTAGAGACTATGTATAGTAAAAGTGAATGAGGATTGAGAACTTTAGCTTAACCAGTTTGTGTTTTATTAAAATTTGAAACTAAAGTGCAATACAGATGATAAAGGAAGTAAATTCTTGCAACAGTTGAGCTAAAATGTTTTCTGTTATCCAGAAACAAGCAAGACTAACTCACCTTACAGGTTATAACTTTCAGCCATGGATGTTTACGGACAGCACCAGGGTTCATCGGATTTAACTGCTTACCACATGAACAACATGTGACGCGCTCCATTAACTTCTTGATATCTGTAAAGCAGGAACACAGTTTTCAAAAACTTTTAAAATTCATGAGACTCAAGTGATGAATTGAGTAAGAGTTCCAATGTCTAGTGGTTTGGGATATATTGTTGTACAGCAATACATTACTATATGGCACATAAATACATTGTTCATTTACACCATACAGGTGTCAAAGATAACATTTTTTAGTTTTTCTTGTTACCAATCCATTAGTTCAGCAAACTCCCACTTAAACTTGGCTAAACAGATAAGTTATTAAACACATGCTCTGCAAGATGTATAAGTTACCTTATCCATACATGTATATACTCCTGGAACAACACTTCTTTACTGGGCAAACACGAACAGTGTAGATTCAGATCAGCTTTCACATCTTTGAATTCTTACATAACTCTACACTTTCCACTATAAGATTTTCATGAACATTCAGATGTCCAGGCTGATTTTGAGACACTTGTCGGCTTATCAGATATAAGATGTAGCGATGGAGTTTAATATAAAGTTGATATGATTGCCCTGCCTTTAATGAGAGCATACCTAGGTGTTTATTGGGAGGTTTTGCTGGAGAAGGATGTCCCCACATCTGGGCATTGATTCAGGCACAGATGGGCACCTGGGTAGAACCACAGACCTTTATGCAAGCTTGCTTGATAGTCTCCTTACATAAAAGATTCTAACTCTGGGAGGAATCAAACACAGCACTGAGGGGCCTGTGAATGTCAGCAATTGGTGGTAACCATTAGGCCTTGGAGGTCATTGATAATTGATTGTGAAACAAGAGATCATTACTTATATAAATAACAATCAGCATTTCTTAACTTAAATAATGAATTTAATTTAAAGCATTGTTCTTCTGCAAAAAAAACAAGCTTAAGATCTAGATCCAAAATCCCTTACTCTATTAACAGGCCCTTAAAATCAATCTTGTTGTGTGATAAATAGTTTCACACCCAGAAAGAAACATTGTATGTACATTTACAGCATAATGATTATACCATTGAAAATGAAAGAAAGTGAACAGAAGTGATGGGACTTTACCATCAGGCATGGAGAAAGCAGCTTTATTGATGCTACATTCCCTTGGCTTCTTGGGTTTATAATCACTAGCAGAGCTCTCACCCCCTTCAGAGTCTGAGTCTGTAAAGATAAAAAAAAGCATTTAAACCTTAAACTGCTGAATATGCATAATTGATCTGCAAATTTTTAACCTGAGCCACTTCATTTACTGACAGTAGGTTAGTTTTGCAGTGTTTTCAACAAAAATAAGGTGAAATTCAACCACTTTTCCCATGACAAATACATTCTGTGATGGGTTCCACTAGCTGCCGGATCTCATTGGGTGATATTGATCATTTTAAGGGAACATGTCAATAGGCACATTACAAACACTTTAAGGAAAAAGGAAAACATACCTTTCAATAAAAGTTATTATGGTCAAAGTAAGGGTTATAGGAAATTTCAATATTTGCCTTTGGGAGACATTCAGAAATACTTTGAAGCCAATGGTTTCAGGCTTCATCCAACATGTCAGTTTTAGAGGTTATTACAGTTACCCAATACTATATAAATATCACATCCCATTGGGGGAAACAGTACGAAATGTTAACCCGAGAGAAGTAATGTCAACCGAGAAGTTAGCCGAGGTTGACATTACCTTCTCAAGGGTAAACATTTCGTACTGTTTCCCCCAATGGGATGTGATATTTATTTTATTACACCGAACATTTGTTTTTTTAGAGATTTTGACTATGACCAAATTTCATTTGGGAACAAAATCAAGCGCCGGAAGTCCAAAATCAATAATGCTCAATAAGCGGCTACAAATAATGATCAAATGCGTTTATCTCCCTTGGTCAATTACGCATGCGTAGAAGTTAATTTGTAATCGGATTTCCAAGATATTTATTTTTAGATCCACGCGAGGGTGACATGATGCTGTCGCATATGTGACAGTAGCGATTATCTCCCTGTGACGTCACATTACGCTATATAGTAAACTAATCACGTGAGGTGTAATAAATGAAATATATTCCATGGAATGCTAAAAAGATTTCTGTACCAGACTGATGTCTAAAATCTAAAAACACCCTAGGCACCGAAAAAATCAGTTAAACAAAACATAAAGTTGCAAATAACCCTTTGCTCTATACTGTAGATACACCTTTATTGCAATGGCAAACAGTGTAGATCCAGATCAGCCGGCACATCTATGCCATCTGATCAGGATCTTCACATTTTGCTTTTAGATTCATTAGGTTATTTCTGACAAGATGCTACCAGTGCAGATCAAGACCAGATGGCAAAGATGTACATGCTGGTCTGGATCTACTTGGGTCACACATGTGAACAAACGTGTATATAATTTTGTGGAGTAAAGAGATAAACTCACTGATTTCAATCTCCTCAATCTCACTGTCTCCATCGTTGCCATTAACTGTCTCCTTCAAACCCTCAGCCTTTCTGCTGAAATACAATTGTTCAATACTGATGCTCATTTTCTTTGAATTAATAGATTGCTTAATTTTCAAATATTCATAGATAGCTTCAGATTAAAATAGAATCTCTGTTATATAATAAATTTATCACAAATGAACAAGTACAGTCTCCCACAATTAACCCTTTCCTCCGCAGACACACCTTTATTGCATGGGCGAATAATTTAGATCCAGATCAGCCAGCACATCCATGCCGTCTGATCAGGATCTTAACTGTTCGCTTTTTGATTCATTAGGTTCTGACAAAAATGTGACCATTGCAGATCCTGATAAGACGGTACGGATGTGTCGGCTGGTCTGGATCTACACTGGTCGCACATGCGTAAACAGCATATTTATGGAGAAAAGGGTTTAGTAATGCAGATAGTGGATGAACCAAAAACACTGAACCCATCAAAAAAACATTAATTGGACATTGTACTAGGGGTTCTGGTTACCTTCCATTTTCAAACAAGTTGGTATTACATGTATTTATCAATTATTTTCTCCACATAGTTAATAAAAAGTAAAGCCCCAAGAAGACAAGTTTTTTAGATTTTATTGTTACAACCATTAACCCTTTGGGATATGGGTATGTCTGTAGTCCATAGGTTAATCAGTGGTTTTGATACAGATCTGCCAGTATATAATAACTGTGCCAACTGATCAGGATCTATGCTTTTTTATTCATTAGGTTTTATCTAACCAAGAAGCAAATAGTGAAGACCCTGATCAGACAGAACTGTTTGCACATGTAATACACGCCGGGGCAACTATGATAGTGAACTCGTCTTGCGCTCCCGATAAAATCATATCAGCCGCTTCCGGGGTTCCATATCAGACAGAAAATTGACACGGAAAAAGGAAGGTGATCCTAAATTTCCATTGATCACATAAATTAAGGACCATTTCTCAGAAAAACTCGAATGCTATTCGACCCTCCTTTGAATCACGAACAAAATGATAATGTGAAGCAATTTCATGAATTGTTTCCATTTCGGTAGTAACCGTTTCGCTGATTTCAGTACTTTCCGTTAAGCGTCCCATAAAACGACAAATTTACTCGTTATTGCATTGTTCTGGACCGAAAGAATAAGTTTGCTTCAATGTAAACTGTTAAACTTGTTAAGATTTAGTTGTTTTCCAATGAGAACAGTGGAAACGAGCATAAGAATTGTTGTAATTATGAAATGAAAGTAGGCATACCCGTAATCACTAGACGCTCATTAGGACTAAAGATTTAGTGAAAATGACTGAACTGTTCCGCAGGAAGGTATAAATAGCAGTCTGTTCAGTAGAATGTGTCATTCTCTTGCTTGCTGTCAAGGTGTTCACGTCGGTGAATTTATTACTTTTAGATTCAACATTGGTCTGCATTATAGGTCCAATATAGTACAGCTCTGTACTAGGGCATATTGACCGGGTTGTTTCGTTGAACGTATAGAACAGTATTGGTTGAGGCTAGGTTATATTAGATAGTGTCCTCAGACAATTGCTGGAAACACATGCGTCTGAGCCACTTGTAAGGTAGCTCCAGCATAAGTGTTGAGGGTAGGGTTAGATAGTGACCTCAGACAATTGCTGGAAACACATGCGTCTGAGCCACTTGTAGTTTGAGAGTAGGAGTTCAGGATAGGGTTTAGAATAGTGTCTTCAGACAATTGCTGGAAACACGTGCGTCTGAGACACTATTGTTGATCAGGCTAGGTTAGATTTGTTTGTTTCGGGTTTTGTTCGAAAAGTGATTGTTCAAACCTTGTTGAGCATTGTTTTGAAACTTGAAGTTGCCCAGGTTTGTTTTAGAAGTTCCAAACATCATTGTGGTTCTTTGTTTGTATTGCTCAGCGTGTTTGCTGGGTTCAGGTTAGATTGTTTTGTTCTGAACTCTGATTGTTTTAGAACTTAGTTTTAGATTAGTTATTTTGTCCAGGAGGTTTATTGTCCTGGGGATATTGTTATATGTTCAGCTGATTCTAATCCTGATTATTGTGTTTCACCCAATCATTTCAGAAATCATTGTCATCATTTTGAAGCAAAGTAGCTTAGAAAAATTCATTATATTGTTTAACCAAAATACATTGCTCAGCCATATATGTTGAAATCGTTTTTTTTTTAGAGAAAAATTATTATATATTTAAGCTGAGACAAATAGTCTGAGTGCCTTCCGCTCGAGGCACGTTACAATCTCCCATCAGATGAAACTTCAGTGGCCAGAAATGTACAGCAGACCAAGCAGTTTCGCATCAAAATGCTTTTAAGCATGTATAATTATATATGAAAGGAAGTTTTACATTAAATATATTAATTTTTTGCTGTAGAATCATTTTCAAAATTAAATTTGTCCTTGCTTATAGAGTTTCTTTTCTAATATTCAGGGGATGGATCGCTTGGGTCAGGGCATACTAACGTCGGATGGAGTTGAGAAACCAAGGACCGTTTCTTCGACACGCCAGTCAGAAGAAAGCAAAAGAAGAAACTATTTAAGTTTCGAGTCTGGTATCAATGAACCACGGCTGGTGAAATGCCTGTTTGAGCACAATATACACAATCAAGGAAACCAAAGTTGTAATGGCCAAACAATGTGAACTTTACTTTTAACAAGAGCCAGTCGGAAACGACTGCACGCTCGACTATTCGAAAAGTCAGAATTATTAAGCACATTGTAACTGGGCTTCATTTAAACTGGGGAATTATTCAGGAGTTTATGACACCACCAACAAACACACATGAACAAAAGTTTCTTAATCCAAGTTAGGAAATCAATAAATTACACTTCATTTATTCTTGTAGATTTTTTTTAGGGTTTACACAACCCAGCCCATAAACTCCTGATCCCACACCCATCAACCCACTATCTTTGCCCACCTATAGTGGTGTGACATGGTGAAGTACAGTATAGTATGCTGGTTGCTGTTGTTGGTGGTGGTGTTGTTGTTGTTGGTGGTGGTGTTGTTGCTGTTGTTGGTGTTGTTGTTGGTGGTGGTGTTGTTGGTGTTGGCATTGTTGGTGTTGTTGTTGGTGGTGGTGGTAGTGTTGTTGCTGGTGGTGGTGGTGGTGGTGTTGGTTGTTGGTGTTGTTGTTGTTGCTGTTGTTGGTGGTGGTGTTGATGTTGTTGTTGGTGTAGATGTTGTTGGTGTTGTTGTTGGTGGTGGTGTTGGTGTTGCTGGTGGTGGTGGTGTTGTTGTTGGTGCTGGTGTGGTGGTGTTGATGTTGTTGTTGGTGGTGTTGTTAGTGGTGGTGGTGTTGTTGTTGTTGGTAGTGGTGTTGTTGTTGGTGGTGGTGTTGTTGGTGGTGGTGATGATGTTGTTGTTGTTGGTGGTGTTGTTGTTGTTGGTGGTGGTGTTGTTGTTGTTGTTGGTGTTGTTGTTGTTGGTGGTGGTGTTGCTGTTGTTGGTGTTGTTGTTGTTGTTGATGGTGTTGTTGTTGGTGGTGTTGTTGTTGGTGATGGTGGTGTAGTTGTTTGTGTTGGTGTTGTTGGAGGTTGTGTTGTTGTTGGTGGTGTTGTTATTAATGGTGGTGGTGTTGTTGTTGGTGGTGGTGTTGTTGTTGGTGGTGATGGTGTTGTTGTTGTTGTTAGTGGCGTTGTTGTTGTTGTTGGTGGTGTTGTTGTTTGTGTTGTTGTTGGTGGTGGTGTTGATATTGTTGTTGGTGTTGTTGTTGGTGGTGGTGTTGGTGTTGATGTTGGTGGTGGTGGTGGTGGTGTTGTTGTTAATGGTGGTGCTGTAGTTGTTGGTGGTTGTGGTGTTGGTGTTGTTTATGGTGGTGGTGTTGTTGTTGGTGGTGGTGTTGTTGGTGGTGGTGATGGTGTTGTTGGTGGTGGTGGTGTTGTTGTTGTTAGTGGTGGTGGTGTTGTTGTTGTTGGTGTTGTTGGTGGTGGTGGTTTTGTTGGTGTTGTTGTTGTTTGTGTTGGTGTTGTTGTAGTTGTTGTTGTTGTTGGTGGTGTTGGTATGTGGAGGTGGTGGTGGTAAAGTACAGTACAATGGTATGGTATGGTATGGTATGGTATGGTATGGTAGGTATGGTATGGTATGGTATGGTATGGTATGGTCTGGTCTATGCACCCACCCACCCCACAATTACTCAACACTTTCAACCAAAGTATGTTAAGGACATCTGTTTTACACCTTTTATATAGCATTACATTTGAAAAACACTAACATTGAAATTTTAACAATTATGTATAAGTCTTAATTCTAATTTCAAGTGAAAAGGGGCAAAAATCAAATATAAAAAAGCAAGGATGAGTTATGGGCCTTTGAAAATAAACCCGATGTAAGATAAAATACAGGTATACAAAGTTTTAAACCTTAATTTTTAAGTCTAAAAAGGGCAGTAATTTGAAAAAAATCAAAGAGTTATGGTTCTTGGCATACATAGTCAGGGTCATGATGGTGAATAAGTTTCAAAGCTATAGTACAAGAAGTATGAAAGAAACTAGCTTGCACGCAAACTTTAACCTGAAATTCTAAGTCGAAAAAGGGCCTTAATTTGATTAAAAATGAAAGAAAGAGTTATGGTTCTTGGCATACATAGTCAGGGTCATGATGGTAAACAAGTGTCTTAAGTCTCAAAGCTATAGTACAAGAAGTATGAAAGTAACTAGCTTGCACGCAAACTTTAACCTGAAATTCTAAATTGAAAAAGGGCCATAATTTGATTAAAAATGAAAGAAAGAGTTATGGTTCTTGGTAGAAATAGTCAGGGTCATGATGGTAAACAAGTGTCTTAAGTTTCAAAGCTGTAGTACAAGAAGTATGAAAGTAACTAGCTTGCACGCAAACTTTAACCTGAAATTCTAAGTCAAAAAAGGGCCATAATTTGAACAAAATGGAAGTTAGAGTTATGGTTCTTGGCATACAAACTTCAAATATGATGATGAACAAGTGTTGAAAGTTTCAAAGCTGTAGTATAAGTAGTATGGAAGTTATGGGTTTGTACAGTAGCTTGCACGCAAACTTTAACCTGAAATTCTAAGTCGAAAAAGGGGCATTATTTGATAAAAATGAAAGTTAGAGTTATGGTTCTTGGCATACACACTTGGGATATGATGATGAACAAGTGTTGAAAGTTTCAAAGCTGTAGTATAAGTAGTATTGAAGTTATTAGTTTGTATAGTAGCTTGCACGCAAACTTTAACCTGAAATTCTAAGTCGAAAAAGGGCCATAATTTGATCAAAATGAAAGTCAGAGTTATGGTTCTTGGTATACACACTCGGGACATGATGATGAACAAGTGTGCCAAGTTTTAAAGCTGTAGTATAAGTAGTATTGAAGTTATGAGTTTGTACAGTAGCTTGCACGCAAACTTTAACCTGAAATTCTAAGTCAAAAAAGGGCCATAATTTGATCAAAATGAAAGTTAGAGTTATGGTTCTTGGCATACACACTCGGGACATGATGACGAACAAGTGTGCCAAGTTTAAAAGCTGTAGCTATAGTAGTTTTTAAGATATAGGTAGGTTGCACGTAAACTTTAACCAAAGCGGGACGCCGACGCCCAAGTGAGTACAATAGCTCGACATATTCTTCGAATAGTCGAGCTAAAAATGATATATGGTCTGCCTTATAATGTACGACTTCCAAGTGAATGCATCGGGTGTATTAACAGTGACAGACTTAAATATACTTTCACATTCAAGAAAATCACTTTTTCGTGAACAATGACTTAATTTTATCAAAAATATGCGACATTGTTAGTTTGTATAAATACATCTGTGACCTGGCTTACATGTCATTTGTTGCGATTCTTTTAGAAGTGTTAATTTTATAGTAATGCATCTCAGACAGAAGACAAAAATTTATAAAAGCAAAACTGATGTAGATTGTAATATTTCAAGCTTGAAGTGCATAAATAAATAAATAAAAAATGAAAGTCTTGAATTGGTTACTTGTATGTGAATTTCAAAAACCATACATTTTATTTATTTTTTTTTTAAAGGAACTTTTAAGTAAATCACAAAGATAATATGTATTTTATCTTTAATTTTAAACGATTTTAAAATAAATCAATAAAAGTTTTAGAATATATCTCCACTGTGTAGTTCACGTGGTGTCGTTTGAATGTTTTGTCAGGAAATATTGAAAGGTTTTTCATTCATTTTTGTCATCACAGGTCTGCATTTGGGCTGTAATTCCCTTTAACAATGAATAGTTTGCTGCGTTTATTGCAAGCAGATTTTGTTCCTGGCAATATGATGTCTAAGAGTCCGCTTGTACTCAAATTGTCCACTGCATATGTCACATTTAAATAAACACCATATTATTTCAAAAATATTTCAAGTGCGGCCTACAGTTATGATCAATCGTCGATATTCAACATCTTTTTTACAGTCGATTTTCAACCGATCCAAAAGAGACAAATATCAATTTGTTCGTGATTCAAATGAGGGTCGAATAGCATTCGAGTTTTTCCGGAAAATGGGCCCTTATTTAAATACTGATGAAAAATCAGGATCACCTACCTTTTTCAGTGACAATATTCCATCTGATATGGAACCACGGAAGTGGCTGATATGATTTTGTCGGGAGCGCAAGACGAGTTCCATATCAGAGTTCCCCCGGCGTGTATATAACCCATACATATGGAGAAAAGGGTTCAGAAATATTTGTATGTTAACCCAGTACCCTTTCACTTTCATAAAATACCTGTTACTTCCAAACATCAAACAGTAAATAACCTTTGCAATACTTTATCTGGAGCTCAGTAGAATTCAAATTAAACTTTAAAACAATACTCATTGTTACCAACCTCTTTGAAGATCTTGAGCTTGACATGTTTCTGAAGTAAAAAGAAGCATAATTTGTTTGGATACTGATAATCTCTGCTAATGCTGTACCTTTTTTAGCAGAAAATAACGTATGAACACATAATCTACTTAGTTAAACATATCAGACCAATACACTGAAGCTAACAGTATTGGGAAGCTTACCTATTTAAGTTTTCTAAAATAGAGTTATAATACTAAAAAATTTATTGCATGATCCTGATATTGTTCAAAACAATTTGGACTACAGTACTTTTTTCAGAGTTGCTCTGGCAGGGTTCCACTACTCGTATTTGTACTCGTACTCGTACTTACTCCAGTACCAATTTTCAAGTACTCAGCAGGACTCAGTAATCATCTTAAATTATGAGTACAAGTACTAGTACTTACTTAAGTACTGTCGAAAAATGGTCAGTACTTATGAGTACTTTACGAGTACTATATGAGTACTTTCACACTTCAATGAAATAATATGAAAATAAATAAAACTTAACCTAATGAAATGGAATGGTAAGAAATAATTCATTAATATCACTTATCGGCAAAGGCAATTAAACAACTTTTGTATATGCTGTTATGTACTTACTTGTTTTTTTAATACTATTTCATGCATTTTATTAAACCATTAAATAAATCATTGTCATTGTCAATGGTTGAAATACATTTGTACCTTGCTAAAATTTACAGTGCATTCAGTAAGATTACAAGATTTAGCAATGGAGTCAACAGAACTGATTATCACTTTATTATAATACAATGGAAGATGATAACATGTTTTCTCCCCTTTGCAGTTTTGATTATGGTGAGACCAGATAGGCGTAGATGACTCGTTGGAAGACTTATGATGTTACTATGCAATATCTGTTACTATTGTCAGTTGAACTAGTTGTTGATGGTCTCTTCAATAATGGAATACTTATGATTTCTGTGTGTGTTAAAAGTAATAAAACTTTATATATTTTCTGCCTAGAGACAATGTCAATAATAAAATTATTACTACTTCATTATAAATAAAATAATACTTGTATACCACATTTGAATAGTGAATAGTATGCTATATAATTATAAAAAATATATCAAAAGTTTTTGTACTCACATAATACTCCTGAGTACTTAAAGTAGTACTCAGTACTTACTTAAGTACACTCACAAAAGTGAGTATTCAGTAGCTCTGCAGACAGATTTTATGATGGTTTTTTTTACTCAAGCAAATCAATGCTACTAACAGATCACATTCACTGAAACACATGACTGTGTGAAAAAACCATAAGCAGGTTGGGGGGAAAAGGCGGAAAAAAAGAAGTCAATTGCTAATGTAACATTACTTGGCATTATTTGTATAATCGTCATCCCACCTGCTAGTTGTGCAGTAAAATAAAAAGTATAAAATTGCTTAATGCAGTTTCAATTTGTCTTTATATCTAATTAGTGAATAGTTTTTAGATCTGGGAAACTAATCAGAGATTTTTTTATTATTTTGAAAACTAGCCAGCACTTACAATATGTTGCTTTAGTTCAATGAGATTTCCAACAAGCTCATTTCATCAAAAATTTCTGTTTTAAGATTTTAAGCTTTGAATTCAGTGTGTCTGTTTTAATTATTACTAAAGCAGATGCAATATTTGAGAGATTTTACTCACAAACATGCAACTTGTCCAAAACACAAGTTGTCTCCTACTCACTGGGAGAGTCCATTTTTATGTTGAGGTGAGTTCACAATAAGTTTGCACACTAAAACACGGAAGTTTCTCACAAATTGCTAGCAACATTTCTTTTCAATAAGGTCTTATAATTTTCCAACTAAATTTAATAATAGACAATAGCAAAATAAGAATGAAAGTGAAAGTAGACAACCATAAACATGACCTGACACCCCTGTGAAAATAAAATGGAACATTCCATTGTAAGTGCATGTTTTCTTTCTAGGAACTCTCCGATCTATTCCCCGACCCTTTCAGCCTTCCTTAACACATCTTTTCAGTTTCGACAACACGTGTTTTTTTCGCGTAGTTTGTTTACAAATTACAAAAATGGAATCACCCGCCAATACACTACCCGGTCAATTCAAATGAAAATAATGAGGTAAAAACACATATTTGACGGGATTTTAAGGCCTATTTACCAAACACAGGAGGAATTCAATGTTTGCCAAGTCACAAAACTTTTAACATTTATCAATAAAGAACTTACATGATAAAAGATTGATAACTTGTCCTCACATTTTACCAAAATGGCGCTTCCATGGCTGTGACGTACGAGTCACATGACTAGCCTCAATTTTGCATTGATTTGCATAATAAGGTCACGGCGAACCGTCGTTATTAAACAAATGAAATTTCCGAAAAGCTCGTATTAAATAAAATGTATCGCGTAACAGTACGTTAAAAATGGAATCCCAAATGTTTCGACCCAAAGACTTTTCAACCCCAAACCTGTATTGGCCAAGACATTTCGACCCCAAAACAATAATATTCAACCCCTTATGACATTTCGACCACAGGACATCTCACCGCAGTTACAATACTTAGTTTAAAGTTTTATAGCTAAACCTAAAATGCATGTTTCACTTTGTTTTATTATAAAAATATTTTAAGCTAGCATGAATTCATTTACAATTGTTTTAATTTATCACATGAACGGTAAGCATATTATTCAACAATATCAACAGAGGCCAAAAATGATTTTCATATAGCCTAACAAAAATAGCTATATATGCGTACTTGATATCTTCTAGGCATTTCAATAAGTTTTATAAAAATTATATTTGCAATAACGTTAAAACTTATCTATATTTTTCAAGCATTTTATTTCTTACTGTAACAATATTTCTTTTTTTCTATTTAGCTCAACATGGGTTCATGAAAACTAGTCCAACTATTTGTGCGCAATAAGAGCTTTTCTATATATACGATGGTCGCTCTTCGCGCACAACCCAGTTACTATTCAAATCAATGCGGACAATTTTCCTTCTATTTCTATATGCCGCCGATCGGAAAATGAATCGCAACTTTTGCCGGCTTCATAAAGCATCTTAAACCATATTATTTTTTTTAAAAAAATTACATACCTGAGAAGCCACATTCAAGTAGAATCAATATATGTAATCCTTTATAAGAAACGTTTTCGTTTTTTTTATGCAAAACTGTTATAAACCTCCACCCATGTCGATTTCACCGCATAAAGTTTATCTGACTCGCGTTTATCGATAATTTTCACCGTGTAAACGGCATATGCTGTGGTAGGTTTAACAAGTTATTTTGTGGATTATTTGTCATTTTATTGTTACTTTTATCATTATTTATGCTTTATAACGATATTTGACATACCAGTGTTGAAATTTTCACGTGGGAGTGAAAATAAAAAGAATTTAAATCGGGTCGATTTCCACCACAGTTTTGATCGTAACTGCTTGAGACGTAAAGGACAGACAACGAAAACGTCCGTATGATAATGGGTCTGTGCTTGCAGTCGAATTATTGAGACTACATGTCAACATGATTATATACACGGCTAATAATAATTATAACCATAAAAATGTGGGGTAAAGCAACATGAAAAACAAAAAAGCTATATTAAGTTTGAACCATATAAAACCTTAATGTTATCATGAATTCAATTAAAACGGGCAGCAATATCGACATATCTTTGTCAAATTTTATGGACGTACACGCCATTGAGGAGGAAGTCCCTCACGTCAGTCAGCCCAATGGAATTTTCAGCCTTGGATTGACAGGGGTATCCACTACCACAACAAATACCAAAGAACTCTGGTTCAAGAAAACTAAGAAAGCAAATGTCAAGTACAGGCTGTCTTGGTGAATTAGCTCCAACCCACACATTAGCTAGAATAACTGCATTATGAAATAAACATGGTGGGTTCTTTAAGTTTCGAATTTCAAATTTATTTACAATATTTCTTTGTATGTACATATATGACCTTATTGAGAACAGAACACATTGAGTCAACCCAACTAGAACACACTGGTAGGAATTAAGAAATAGAACGAGCTTCTAATATTTATGTCAGATTTGGTACCTTTATTTATTATAATCAATGAAGGGACGTCGGCCTGGAATGACGTTAGAGCAACGTCAGGGTGCCATAGATATGCTTACCGCTGGAATGGCGGCAAGAGACGTTGCTCGGCATTTCCGTTTCCACGAATCGGCAATTTGTCGATTGAGAAACCAATATGTCGATTGGGAAAAGATTTCAGCAAACTGAGAACGTCGCAGACCGACCCAGATCGGACAGACCTCGTAAAACCACGCCGCGGGAAGACCGTTTTCTCACAACGTCATCTATTACTATTTTTTCTAGTCAAAAGTTAGGTCGTTTGCTGATGGATGCTACTGGCACAAGAACTTGCAACAGGACGGTAAGAATTAGGCAACGGGCCGCTGGATTGAAGGCATGCCGTCCCTACGTTGGCATTCCGCTGACGTTCCATCACCGATAAAGAAGACGTCAATATGCAAGGGTTCATCTGAACTGGACTCGCAGGCAATGGCGCGACGTTCTGTTTTCGGACGAATCGAGGTTTAACGTGTCATTTGCTGATGGCAGGGTTCGAACTTGAAAGAGACGAGGGGAGAGGCTGGACCAAGATAATGTTGTCGAATGTGACGGTTATGGGTGGTAGCGAGATGGTTTACGCGGGCATACATCACCGTTATGGGTGGTAGCGAGATGGTTTACGCGGGCATACATCACCGTTATGGGTGGTAGCGAGATGGTTTACGCGGGCATCCATCATCGTTATGGGTGGTAGCGAGATGGTTTACGAGGGCATACATCACCGTTATGGGTGGTAGCGAGATGGTTTACGCGGGCATACATCACCGTTATGGGTGGTAGCGAGATGATTTACGCGGGCATACATCACCGTTATGGGTGGTAGCGAGATGGTTTACGCGGGCATACATCATGATAGAAAGACAGATCTCGTCATAGTGCCTGGTAATCTCACTTCTCAAAGGTACTGTGACGAAATCATCGAGTCTTTTGTTGTTCCGTATTTTCAACAACGTAGCGTTGAGATTTTCCATCGTGATAATGCACGTCCACACACTGAGAGGCACACCCAGAACATTTTACGCATCCATAACGTCAATTTGTTGCAGTGGCCTGCAAAATCACCGGATTTCTTTCCCATTGAGCAGTTATGGGACCACTTAGGTCGACAGGTGAGAGAGCGCCATAACGTCAACAACGTCCATGATCTTCAACGTGCCCTGAAAGTTGAATGGGTCAGAATCCCATTGCAGGTCATAAAAAAACTGATTTGCAGGATGAGAAGTCATTGTCTGGCAGTCTTGGTTGCGAATGGTGAGCACACTAGGTATTGAGTCGTGTCCGAATTTTTACGCCTGACCCCAGATTCATTTCAAGAATTCGGAGACTAAACGTCACAAAATTATGGAATAACATTGATGTAAGGGTTGGTGCACCCTAGAACCTGGTTTAAACCCCCAGTGGCAATTTGTTTTGCCACTGACCGTTCCAAGGCGGTATCCCAAAGGTTCTCTTTTTCGTTAATTGTTTGTGGCGTCCTTTTTGAATTGAAATACTTATAACAAGCATGCTCTCTCTATTTTCCTTTCTTCTTTTTCGCTGCGTGGGGAGGCTCTGTTTTGTGAATGTGGCGATTCCTGATATGCATATATTTCTTTTCTATTCTATACAAAGCAAGAATTTTCAAAAGCCAAAGCCTTCTTGGGAATAGATGGACACGTATACCTTTTAGGCTCATTGAAGTTTAACATTAATTTAACTAAATTTATCCATCAAGTGGTTCTATAAACAAAAATAATGTTAAGAAACTATGCAAATACTTTGCAGATTATCCTAATAAAAAATCATAAGTTATCTCAATTTAACCAATAGTTGTTGCAGATATTCAAACAATATTGTTAAATTACCTCCCTTTATTTGACTTTGCCTTCTGAAAAAAATTGTTTTTGAAAGGACACCTTCTTTTGCATACACTCTTTTCCAAAAGAGTTTGAAGACCCTCTTTTCAAACTTGAAAACTGACCACAAAAGTCAGCTGAAGAATTTTTGTTCACAGTCAAGCATGTTGTTCTTGGGGTCCATCTTGATGTTTTTGATGACCACATACACCATACCAAAAATAAGCCCTCTAGTCCTTGCAGTTGGTGAATAAATTTGAATGATCTTTAACATTTTTGCATTTGGTTGCAACTGCAACACAAATTCTGCATGGAAGTGAAAATGTGTTTTTGTTAGGTAAGCCTTAATACAAAGAACAAGTTGTTAGAGAATCGGAAAAAAACTTAGTTAAATGCCACCTGCCAAGATTTCACCAATCTATAAGTTGAGTTTTGTCCTTAAAAATCCAGCAAACACGAAGAAGTTAAAAGCAGTATCAAAGCAATATTTACAATCTTCATTAATCGGCAAAAAAATTCTTAAAAAATATAGGAATATAGTTAAAAATATAGGAGAAATATAGGAATATAGGAGGTTTATCAGAATATAGGATTCTGATCCAAAATATAGGAGAAATATAGGAATATAGGAATCGGTTGACAGCCTGAAATCTACCACATTCGCGTTGTCGGCAGGGTGACTATCCTTGAAGCTTTTGGGCGAAGCATGTAACCGGAACCTAGGCAGAATCTTACGGACATTTCAAAGTTAGTTGGAAATGTCTGGTATAAAGTGGGGTGGAAAATATTGTAGATTTCGTACCAGCGACATCGGTAGTTCAATTGGTAGAGCGTCGGCGCGGTAAGCCGGAGGTCCGAGGTTCAAATCCTAGTCGAGGTACTCTGTCCGAGACCCAAATCTGCCACAGTTGCATGCAAAAGCACACAAACATTAAAAACATAAACCAAAGGGGTGGTGGGTACTCAATGATCTTACCGAGACCAGAGCTCTTTCGGTCAAACCAGCAATAACACGATGACATGGATAAAAGAAACAAATCGAGCTTCAAGGTTCTTATACACGATTTCCCATAAACCTTCATAAAATCTTAAGGCGGTATCCCCAAAGGTTCTCTGCTTCGTTAATTGTTTGTGGCGTCCTATTTGAATTGACATACTTATAAAAATCATGCTCTCTCTTCCTCTCTTCTTTTTTGCTGCGTGGGGAGGCTGTGTTTTGTGAGTGTGGCAATTCCTTATATGCATATATGACTTTTTAAACCCCTGCCCCCGCCGTGCAACCAAAGAGGTAAGCATAATGATCAACTGTAGATGGGTTAATCACCAGGCCTGCAGGACGCTATAGAATATCATGTTGGTAATCTTATTAGATGATACCCAGATTTAATTAAAAAAAATACATTTGCAGTTAAAAATAACTATTGCAACAAAGTATTTCACAGCCAGTTGTTTATGGAGATTTAATTTATAAACTAAAGAATATAAAGATTAAGGTTAATTTCTCCCGATTATTCGTAAAAAATAATCTTTAAATTCAAAAAGAAAGGTAACCAACATGATATTCTACCTGGCCCAGTGATGCTCTTTTTTTCTTCTTTCATTTTCGCTGCGAGTTGGAGGCTGTGTTTTGTGAGTCTTGCGATTCCTGATATGCATATTTCACTTTTTTAATCTAAGTTTTTTTTTCCATTGAAATATTTTCGTCACTTTTGTTTTGCAATTGGTCGTTCCAAAGCGGATACCTCTCTGGTTAAAATTTTTCTTTAATTGTTTGTAGCGTTTCCTTTTTGACTGTTTCACTGCGCATGTCTGTATTTCATCAGACAAACAGACAGTAAAAACCAATTTTGTCTGGCGATTATAGTCGCCAGAGAATCCTTAGCGAGCTTCAGTTACCTTTCCTTGAGGTTTAAAATAGGCTGTATATTCCCCACGTTTACAAGTACACCCTGCTGGACATTAACAACAAGTAATTGCTAGATTTAAGAATACAACACATGTGGAGTCATATTACAAGATGCATGCTTACCATTATCCCAACAGGGTTGCTGATAGCAATTTGATATGCCACTTCATTGTCGGCCACTGATTTATTGCCATACATATTTTTTGGTACGTCTTAAACCTTCGAGTTGCACAAATGCTTCACGATGTTTCTAGTTTCCTTTCAGTCTCCATTTCGTGGAAAAGTATTGTGGAAACTTTACGCGAAAAGCTATCCTTTTCAGTATTTATTGTTCCGACGTGAATTTTGACCAATGAAAAATGGAGAATAATTCATTTCGCATATCTAATCGGAAGGCGTCGAATTTTCACGTGTGATGAACATTTTTCGAAGAAGTTCTGGAACATTCTTGAATCGAATAACTCTGTTTCACCGATAACGATTTGAATTACACTCTGTTTGGAATTCAGCAATTACAGAGAATAAGGATTTGAAAGGGAATTTGTTTATTTATTTGCGTTAGCTGCAAAATCACCTAGGCCGGCATTTTTCTGAAGAAAATCTAAAGAAAAACGAGGACACCATGTCTGTCGTTGGGCTTGATATTGGAAACTATTCCTCGTATGTGGCCGTCGCTGCAGGAGGTGGGATTGACACGGTAGACAATGAATACAGTGATCGCTGCACACCGTAAGTATTCTGACGCGTTGATTAATTTCCTAGAAAGTCTGTCATGAAGTGGGCATCATGGTGTGATATTTTCATTAATTTCAAACACCCCTGTGATTGGATGCTGTTTAATTTCAAAACACAACAGAACTGTGCATTCACAGAAAATAAACTACATGTTTCAACTTAATGATTGAAGATGGTCTCAAAATAGCACGAGTTGTATTGGCAGTTTTAAGTTTATATTGATAAACTGTTAAAATGTGTACTGATTTATGAACTGTGTAAATAACAAACGCTGGAAAGGTGAAGCAATTATTCAAAATTAGGGACTGTAGTCCTACCCTGGTGCAGTCAAGTGGACCCAGACAATAATGAGCAGAGAAGTGATGAAAGTTAACATGTTACAAAAAAAATGTCCACAGTGGTGCAGCGCTTTTTCATGTTACAAAAACTATTTGTTTACAGCAATTGTCACTAAATTTGAGTATAATATGAGTAAAAGCCACCACCATATCAGGATCTGACAAAAACTCACTGGGAACAGTTGGAAAATCTTATGAATCAGAGAATGGCTGAGATGCAGACCTGTGAAAATAGTCTTCCAAATGCACCAACTTCTTCACGCATGATTTTTTCCACTTTAAAAGCGGAATTCTGCATTTTGCCACGCCCAATTCGGATTTTCTATTTTATTTTCCACTTTGGATTCATTTCGCCAACCGGGCTTTGCTGTGCAAGAGTCGAGTCACCACAGATTTTTACAGGACCCGGTTTTTACATTAACAATGTTTCCCAAAATGTTATCAGCGATATGATGGCATTAAATCATAGTGTTGTATCTATAGCGTGATAGCGGGGTGCAGCGCCCCGCCCTTTTTGAAGAGCGCCTCTGGCTTAAATCTCAAACACTCTGCCCTTTTCCCCATAAATGCCCTTTTGTCAACCACCACAAATTCTGCCTTTGTTTATTCAATGCCTGTGTTTTCCCAAGTTACCTTGTGTAATTAACAGAAACGCAGTGATGCGTGTATACGTACCCTACAGCGACTGTCTGAAACCAAGTCCCAGACAAGTCATTAATTGATGTAAGGACAAGTGGCAAATACACAGAAACCCAGTGTCAAAAAACTTGTTAGTCATAAACAGCGGATTAGCCTCATCAACAGCATGTGCCCATGCGGCGTATCAAACATCCCGACCAACCCCCCTTGGAGTCAATTAATTGTCGCATCACTTTGCTTCTATACTCCAATTAACTGTCTAGCATATTGGTACAGTATTTTTTTTGCATTAAAACCAGGTTATCCGTTAATTTTAAATAACAAAAATAAAGCAAAACATCGTAATTTTATACAGTAATTCGCTTGTCCCATTAGTTTGAATTTGCCGGTATCACTTGTTTTTTACAAAGTACTCGTTCAAACAAACATTTGTATTCAGAAAGGAAACTTGTTTACACAAAAATAACTTTTATTTCAATGGTTGAAGCCATAGAAAACAGGAATATTAAAAAATTATGAAAAAATGCTCACTTCCAAAACAGAAATTGCACAACTTTTTGCCAATGTTTCTATTATCTAGTAAGTTTGATTTTAATTCCTTGATGTATTGAAACTGCTCAAATTACATGGAAAACTCCAGGAAACATCTAGTTCTCTTGATAAGATTTAATTTTCATCATTGTACAATCTAAATTTCATTAGAAATTACAACCGGTGAAAGTGTAATCAATTTCGGACAGCAATAATTTCGGATACGTTTTTTTCCCACAATTTTTCTAAAGTTTAAATTATTTTTGTAAGTAACTCATTAATTTTGACTATGACATTAATTGGCCAAAATCTCACCTACAATATCATCAAGTGTCACTAAGTGACAGACAGAACTAAGGATACACTTTCAATTTAAACAAGATTGTACTCTGGCTGTTCTGTTGTCAGAGTTAGTCACATGATAATTCATTGATTCAGATTTGTTTGAAAAAGCATATTCACCTATTCACCAACCCCTACCCCACCCAAAAACAAAGAAAAAACCCACTACAGCTTAAGTTTAAGTATGCTGGAAAGTGCCCTTTTGCTAGCGGAAAACACATATTTGCCCCTGCCCCTTTTTGACAGCACCCTGCCCTTTTTTCACAGCACCCTGCCCTTTTTAAATCCAGGATACAACACTAAATCAGAGCATTGGGCAATTGTAAAAGGCGTATTCAAACTACGGTTGAACTAATAATTTAGCATAGCTGGGAAAATTGTTGCTGAAAGAGATGTTGGAAATATAAATATAAAGGGCATCAACAAAGTTTTGAAAACGTTTGAAATGGGAGTGGCCTAAACGGTAAGTGAACGATGAGCCAGTCTGATGTTTTATCCGAAAAATAAACGTAAGAGGACTGGCGTGATATGATTTTTTGTACAAAAGATATCAGTTATGAGGTAAGGGGATCCATGCAGGGATGTAGCTGTTTGATTGAACATCAAAATTCAAAGTGTCCCATATATCTCCTGGGATGAACATTTGTAATAAAATGGAATGTCACAATGTTTAATAAATATCTAGTTATGGACATTAGTAAGAAAAAATCTACTTAAAAAAGTGCTGTTTTTTTTAAGAGTAAAAATGGTCCCAGGAGAGGCCCAGAATGCAGGATTTTTTGCACCATTTACCCCAGAGCTTCTGGGGGCCTTCAGCGGACCCCTAGCCGTATTTCAGCTTTTTTTGTTATTCTAAAAATCATGCCTGCTTCTCATTCTATAAATAGCGACACGTCATCAAGCTAACATAGACCTCTATCATAAGAACGCATAACAATCCTAACCAGGATTTTTGTCTTCATACACGGAGTTAACAGTCCGCAATGTTGTTACGTCAATTAACCGTAGACAAATGAATAAATATGGTATTTTTTGTTGATTTAGTTTAGAAACGTATCAGATAACCCGTAATATTGAGTTGTATATCCCTTATTTTAAGTCTAATGTGACATTTGAACACTGTCTTATATCTGAATGTAAGAGCGGATCTAGAGGCATTCTATAAATAGCGGTCACGTCATCAAGGTAACTAGTCCCAATCCCAGTGTACTTTGAGCAAAAGTACACAGGTCAATGTGATGATCATGTGACCGGTGTGTACACAATGGCCTGCTTCTTTCTCTGAGCCAAGGGAGAAAGTCTCTCGCAACATATTTCTTAAAGCCAAAAATCCATGTGTCATCTTCTTAAACATGTTTCTTCATAGAACATAGCAAAAACTGTACTGTTGCTTACTAGCAGTTACAAGTCCTTTTCTTCATAATCTCCCAGTAAGGCAAAAACATTCTTTGCTTATTTGGGTCTAAGTATTTCTTCACATATTTGTATACACCTGCAAATGAAAGCACTTTAACAGTAGCTTTATCTATCGTTTTGTAGATCATATGTTTCTCTGAGTGAGAAGAACAGAACTATGGGAGTTGCGGCAAAGAACCAAGCAACAACCAATGTGAACAACACTATCAGCTGTTTTAAAAGATTAATTGGAAGACGGTTTGATGATCCACAAGTTCAGCAAGAAATCAAAACCTATCTAAAGCCCTATAAAATCATAGCAGGAAGTGCAGGTGAAACCCTCATTCAGGTAAGGAGCAGGCCTAAAATATTAAAAATTGCAAGTGTTGTATAAGTGAATATATTCTCAATTATGCTGTGGATATTTTAATAGTTTTTATTTCGATTGTCAAAGCAAATGGATTACACATAATCAAAAGGGGGTAATAGGCAAAACATCTTAATGTTGACGATTTTCAGAGCAGATTTCGAGGCGAACCTCGATCACAAATTTTGGCCAAGAGTTAAGCATGGCTTCATGACATTAAATTTTTTTTAATGATTATGATTGAAACCTATGTCCCTGATGAAAGTCAGAGATGTGTATGGGATTTTCCCCAGAAAATTGTTTTGCAACATTTTCAAATTAATAAACATGTTTTAGATGCTTGATTTTTGGTTTGGATCATTAAGTTTGTGTTCTCTTCATAGAAAGAAAACAACCATTATAAATTAAAAATAGCAAACATTCAACAAATACATTTAGTTGTTATGGATCATGTCAAAATTGCAGTCTTTATTGATTGAAAACATAAGAAAAGAAAATTGAAGTTCCCAAACCAGATTGCCAGTAATTGTTAATTTTGGATTCGTTGGCATGAACATAGAGTAAGAGTTAAGCAAGATGTTGTGAACGTATCAGAATCTTTTGACCGACTGACTAATTTACCCCCAGCTCAACTTTCAGGTTTTAACTTGCATCCATGGTTCTATTGTAGGCAAACTACATGGGTGAACTGCAGACATTTACTCCTGAACAAGTGATGGCCATGTTGCTGACCAAGCTGAGAGAAACTGGTGAAAGGGCACTGAAGACAAAAGTTGTTGATGTGGTCGTTTCTGTAAGTATATATTGTATATTTTCAGTCCTGGCCTTTCTAATTGGGAAATTTATGCTTGATAATTGTTTATTTTGGGAAAACAAAATTCATTGACAGATGAGTACAAGTTTATTTATTTGGATTAATATAAAGTATTTTCAATTTACCTAAATTTAATTTTTTAAAGCACTTTATTTTTCAGACTTCAATTTTCAAACTCCCCTCGGAGGATTTTTATCTTTTTTGGACATATTACTTAACATTTTAGAAAGAGTCTCTGTCACAGTTGGGGAAAAAATGCTATTTTTTTTTATAGGGAAGTGGCCTTATACAGGCCTCTGTTATGTAAGGATAAAAAGCCCAGGTAGGGCGTACAAGGTGTATATGTTTGAAAAGTTGGAGATACCATTGATATAGCGTTAAGTCTAGTTTTTTATGCACAGTCACATCAATGGTGTATTCCAGGTCAAAAGCCCACAGCTCTAAACAATATATTTCAGATGCACAGTAATAATAAAATACACCTGTGGCCCAGCTACATTTACATTCAGTATTTATTTCAGGTGCCCAGCTTCTTCACCGATGTGGAGAGAAGGTCTATGATCTCAGCCTGTCAGATGGCCAACCTCAACTGTCTGAAAGTTATGAATGACACAACTGCAGGTAAGCTAGTCTCAACTCTGTGTCTTGTGGCAGAATTGTACTTTACATTGTTAGTTTACTCCTTTTCTGAGAAATTATGTTGTTTTGTTCAATAATAAAGATGTTGTTTTTATTCAAAAACTAATTTTATTTTGTTTAGTTTTTTTTGGGGGGGGGGGGGGGGGGGGGGGGGGAATTTACAGTTCTTAATACTGAAATATATTCTAAATACTGAAATATTTTTTTTGAGATAATTTCAGCAGCGTTTTTTTTTTTTTACCCCAATTTGAATCCTTTACAAAGCCTTGTATGAGTAAATAAGATGGGTTCAAGAAAGATGACCGATACAATAATAACAGACAACGAACTATAAACTGAAGCGATAAATGTGTTTTACTTAAAAAAGGTTGTCTGTAAAAGAAAGTCTTGTGATATTCAGATATTGAGCATTCTTTGATATGCCAGCAGTGTTATGGTAAAATCCAAAAGCTATGAAAAATGATGTGCCATTAATTGCCACAATGTATTTTTCAGTATCTCTTGCATACGGTATCTACAAACAAGACTTGCCAGCAGAAACAGAAAAGTCGCGGAATGTTGTATTTGTTGATGTTGGTTACAGTGCTGTGCAGGTAGTAGCCACAGCATTCAACAAAGGCAAGCTGAAGGTAACCAGCTTTATCTTCTCTGACTAGAAACAGCTCCTTAAACATTAAACATTGAGATCAAATCAGTATTATTTGAATTATTCTCCGATTTAAAAGATAGATTATAACTAATGTCTTTAAAACAAAGTGCAGGAATGTTATAGTCTACTTTCTTGTTAAACTTTTGCTTCATAGATATGACTTTTGCCATCTGTTAGGATATGCACTGCGCTTTTTGATTATGTCATTTCTGACTCAGAAGGGAACAGAGTAGATTGTGATCAGACAGCACTAACTAGATAGATTGATGAGCATTTGAGAAATGTCCAACCCAATAAAGTTTTATATAAATTAAAAATAATTCGAACAAATCAAGATTTACAAATAATGTCTGATATTCTTACAGTTTATCAGTGATTCCTTTAAGTCATACATTTCTTATTGGTTTTTCTTTTTTCTTTTTTTGTTTTTAAATGCATAAATTCTTGCAAAAGAGAAGTCAGTGATATCCATGTAAATTTTCACACTTAATATTCAAATTTTCTTGCTCGTGTCCTTTTTCAAGAATAAATACAGAATTAATATAAACAAAGGCACATCCATCTTTATATTCTTAATGTCAGTTTAAGTCCTTGAGTATATTATAGTTGTGTTGATGAATGAAATAAATCAAATATTTATGTAACAACTTTCAAGCTATTGATAAAAATTCTAGTCCAATGCTTGGTTTAATCACATAGATAAGAGCTTGAGTTCATAACGCTTAACCAGCGTAATACCTCCTGCAGTTGTTTATAATCAGAGGTCCAGAGTGGAAAGCCTCATTCACTGAACCTAACAATTTTGATTGTGTGATATTTAGGTTTTTAGAATGCTCAACTCGCTGTACATTTTCTCCTCCAGGTTTTGGCCGTGTTGTCCGAGCCATCTCTCGGAGGCCGAGACTTTGACATGCTTCTGGTAGACCACTTTGTACAAGAATGGAAAACCAAGTATAAAATAGATGTGCCATCGCGCATGAAGGCATATATACGTCTCACACAAGAATGTGAAAAGCTGAAGAAGTTAATGAGTGCCAATACACAGCCCATTCCTATAAACATTGAGTGTTTTATGGATGATAAAGATGTTTCCGGCAAAATGGAAAGGTTGGTTCTCATCATTTTCTTTCTGCATGTTACAGTGGTATTCTTGAAGTTCAAAATACTGAACACCATAAGCAGATGAGCAGAGGTCTGTAGTGAAAGAAGATGGACTTAACTGTATATATTGTACAGGATTATAGTTGACTGCATGGTCATGCAATTTTTTGTACCGGTTTGTAACAATTTTTTTGAGGTTGTCTGTTACAAGCATAGATCTGTAAGAAGCCCAATTAACAGAACACTAATTATGACTGATACCATAGCAAAAAGAATTTTGTTCCAAATCACAAATATTTCTTACCTAAAAAAGCTGCATTTTATATATTTATTTGGTAGAAATAAAACATTTAACACAAGTCCTCCAGCTCTGTCTTGTTGAGCCAATTGAAATATGATTTAGCAAAATACTTTCGCGCTCTTTGAATAACACATAGTTTCTACTAACTCTTCAAACATTTGTTTTTTAGCTCGACTATTCGAAGAATATGTCGAGCTATTCTACTCACTTAGGTGTCGGCGTCGGCGTCGCCGTCCCGCTTTGGTTAAAGTTTGCATGCAACATACCTATATCTTACAAACTACTATAGCTACAGCTTTGAAACTTGGCACACTTGTTCATCATCATGTCCCGAGTGTGTGTGCCAAGAACCATAAATCTAACTTTCATTTTGATCAAATTATGGCCCTTTTTCGACTTAGAATTTCAGGTTAAAGTTTGCGTGCAAGCTATTGTACAAACACATAACTTCAATACTACTTATACTACAGCTTTGAAACTTGGCACACTTGTTCATCATCATGTCCTGAGTGTGTGTGCCAAGAACCATAACTCTAACTTTCATTTTGATCAAATTATGGCCCTTTTTCGACTTAGAATTCTAGGTTAAAGTTTGCGTGCAAGGTACTGTACAAACACATAACTTCCATACTCTTTATACTACAGCTTTGAAACTTTCAGCACTTGGTCATTATCATATCCTGAGTGGATATGCCAAGATCCATTACTCTTACTTCCATTTTTTTCAAATTATGGCCCTTTTTCGACTTAGAATTTCAGGTTAAAGTTTGCGTGCAAGGTACTGTATAAACACATAACTTCAATACTACTTATACTACAGCTTTGAAACTTTCAGCACTTGTTCATTATCATATCCCGAGTGGATATGCCAAGAACCATAACTCTTACTTCCATTTTGATCAAATTATGGCCCTTTTTCGACTTAAAGGTTAAAGTTTGCGTGCAAGCTAGTTTCTTTAATACTTCTTGTACTATAGCTTTGAAACTTTCAACACTTGTTTACCATCATGACCCCGACTATGTATTCCAAGAACCATAACTCTTTCTTTAATTTTTAATCAAATTATAGCCCTTTTTCAACTTAAAATTTCTGGTTAAAGTTTGCATGCAAGCGAGTTACTTTCATACTTCTTGTACTATAGCTTTGAAACTAAAGACACTTGTTCACCATCATGACCCTTACTATGTATGCCAAGAACCATAACTCTTTCTTTGATTTTATTTGAAATTATTGCCCCTTTTCACTTAGAATTTAAGGTTAAAGTTTGCATGCAAGCTAGTTACTTTCATACTTCTTTGTACTACAACTTTGAAATTTGTTCTTTATCATGACCCTGACTATGTTTGCCAAGAACCATAACTCTTTCTTTGATTTTTATCAAATTATTGCGCTTTTTAGAATTAGAAATTAAGGTTTAAGTTTACGTGCAAGATGGTGAAACCTCATAACTTTCATTCTATTCATTCATTGAAATTAGAATTAAGACTTAGAAATTATGGTTAAAGTTTCAGTGTTAGTGTTTTTCATAGGTAATGTTATAGAAAAGGTTTAAAACAGATTTACTTAACATACTTTGGATGAAAGTGTTGAGTGGTTATACTATACTATACTATACTATACTATACTATACTACACCATACCATACCATACCATACCATACCATATACCCCACCACACCACACCACACCACAACACAACACAACACAACCACATACCACACCACACCACACCACCCGAAGCACCCCCCACCACCACCACACCACCACCACACCACACCACCATCACCCACACCACCACCACATACCACCACTACAAACAACACCACCTCCACACCACCACATACCACCACCAACAACAACAATACCACCACCACCACCAACAACACCATCACCAATAACAACACCACCAACAACAACACCACAAACAACACCACCAAAAGCAACAACACCACCACCACCACCACCAACAACAACAACAACACAAACAACAGAAGCAACAATAACACAAATAACAACAACAACTCCACCAACAACACTGTCAACAACACCACCAACAACACCACCACCAACAACAACAACACTACCACCACCAACAACAACAGCACCAACAAGACAACCAACAATAACACAAAAAACAACAACAACACCACCATCAACACCACCACCAACTATACTGTAAACAACACCACAAACAAAAGCACCACCACCAACAACACCATCACCAACAACACGAACACCACCAACAACAACACCACCACCAACATCGACACCAACAATAGCATCAACAACACCAACAACTAACAACACTAACAACAACACCAACATAACAACACTACCACCAACACCACCACCACCACCACCAACAACACCACCACTACCAACACCAACAACAATACCAACAACAGCAACTACACCAACACCACCAACAACAGCAACCAGCATACCATACCATACTATACTACACCACACCTCACCACATCACTTTGGGCAGGGATAGTGGGTTGATGGGTGTGGGATCAGGGGTGTATGGGCTGGGTTGTGTAAACACTCTTAAAAAACTACAATAATAAATTAAGTGTAATTTATTGATTTCCTAACTTAGATTAAGAAACTTTTGTGTGTGTGTTGGGTGTCATAAACTCCTGAATTACTTCCCAGTTTAAATGAAGCCCAGTTTAAAATGTGCTTAAATATGTCTGACTTCAAATAGTCGAGCTTGCAGTCGTTTCCGACTGGCTCTTGTTTCATGAACAGTTTGATTATAAATATTATACTGAAATATTTTCTATTCAGGTCAGAGTTTGAAGTGATGGCTGCGCCATTGTTAGAGAGAGTTGAAGCCTTGTTTAGAAAAATTCTAGAAGTATCAAGTAAGTTTTTTTTTACCAAGAGTATGTAATAACATTTTCCTCTATATATATATATATATATGCCTTGATAGTGTGTGCGAGCATTGTAAATCCTGTCCAGATCGTGCCATGCCGATTTCTGCACTGTTCGCTTTTTGATTTATTAGGTTATTCCTGAGCAAAAAATGATCCTGATAAGATGTGGAGGCTGATCTGGAACTACACTGATGGCACATGCGATAAAATGTGTTTATATGGAGAAAGAGGTTAATACAACAGCAATTTTTAAAAGTGTTACATTGTAGCACTTTTTCTGTCTTACCTTTAACAGTTTGCAGCAATTTTGATAACCACGTTTTGTAGTGATTATGAATACTGGAAAGAAAAATTGCAGAATTACATTATCACATTATGTTGGCAACATTTGTATACTCTCTTGTCAGATTTTATATCTGTATCCAGGTGTTTTTCTGTCTACTTTGGGAAGGGGACTTTTGGGAATTTTTGTATCAGCAAAAATGCCAGTTTTGTGAATTTCCACATTGATAAAATGGTCCATTTTGGAAAAATTTTGATATGCACTTATTTAGCTTAAATCGGTCTTTTTTGTACTTTTACTTGCTTTTTGGTCTTTATTATATTATATTAAAACAAACAATGCAAATCTGTTAACTTAACATATTCAGCAAACTGTTATAAGAAAATAATTTTCTCATTTATATTATTGATTACATGAAATTGAAATTCTTCATAAAATAGTGAAACTGAAGTAAATAAAATGGTTAATTTAGAGTACTAAATATACCAGATAAACGTAAGTTTTTACTGTGGTACTTATTGTTGTGCAAAGCCACCATAGTCACGTTAATACATTACAAAAGGAATTAAGTGTCTTAATGAGTCAGAATGTAATGCATCATATGCACTTTGGGGTACTTCCTGCAATGTTATGCGGAATAGTTATAAATTTATTGATATAATTTAAAGATATAATATTGAAAGAAGGTCTGTAAAATATTCGTATTTACAATAGGGTCACTGAACGCTTGCAGTTACTAGATAAAGGGAAGTCACTCTTCTGTTAACTGTGTATTTCATGATGTTTGTGGAAATTTTGGAAAGAAAATATGTATTCAATTGGGAAAAATGACAACTGGATATGATTGGGAGCAGGGCTGTGCATTGGGAACACCTCCTTTTTCTGAAGGCGCAGACTGTTATGAAAAAAACCTGTTATCTTACCTTTTAAATAAAGGAAAGGTAAATGTTGTCACTTATCAAACATAATTACAACTGAATGTTGTGTATGTGTTACAGAAATGTCTCCCGAGGACATCTATGCTGTAGAGGTGGTTGGTGGAGCCAGTCGTATACCTTGTATCAAGGATAGAGTCACGAAAGTTTTCCTCAAAGAGCCCAGCACAACCCTGAATGCTGATGAAGCTGTAGCTAGAGGCTGTGCTCTACAGGTAAACCGTTGATCTCTAACTTGACATGTTGAAGGATGTTTCACTAAGTATTTTAAGTATATAGGCCATTAGGGATATATGAAAAGCTTCTTATTAAACCTTGTATAGTAATTCTTCATAATGTTAAAAATTGCCGTTAAATAAAACAAGCAAACACAACAGTTTAAAAACATACAAGGGCTTTAATTAATCAAATGTTAATGGTGTGGTATGACTTCAAAATATAATGGTTTCTAACTGCAAAAAACTCCCAACAAAGTTAGAATTCACTGACCTGATTTTCACTACTCACTGGCTTAAGTGATGTTAACATAAAATACATATTCTTAACATATCTAATTGTAAATATCCTGAAGCGAAAAAAGAAAAAAATGGTGTGTTATGATAAACAGGAAAAAGTGAACGAATAACACATTTTGGTGAACTGCAAAATTAATGTACTTCGGAATTCAATTTTTATGAGAAGAATGTTTGCAGATAAATTAAAGTCAGAAGACTGGGAAAAATTGCTATGAAATTTAATTATTTATATTTCAGTGTGCAATTTTATCTCCAACATTCCGTGTACGAGATTTTTCCATCCAGGATTGTCAACCGTTTCCCATCACACTGTCCTGGCAGGGAGGAGGCCTGGAGGAAGAGTAAGTACAGCTGCATACATTACATCAGACATCTCATTTAAACCATTTACAAGGAAATACATTGCATTATAATGACTACTTTTGACTTTATATTTAGTCTAAAAAACAATATGGTAGAGGAAGATGGGACCTTTATAATCGGTTAAAGTTAAGAAAAGATTATAAACATTTGTAAGTAAACATATCTGATATCAATAGTTACTTCATTGTTAATAAAATGATCTTTTTTCAGTTCCCAGATGGAGGTGTTCCCACAGTTTCATCAATTCCCGTTTTCAAAGATGTTAACATTCTACAGGACAGAACCATTTACTATTGAAGCCAGATACAGAGATCCTAGTCAAGTTCCCATTTCCCAGTCTGGTATAGGTATGTGAATGCCAAGTTCATGTTAGAAATATGGAAGAGCCACTACAATTCTTCTTTAACCCTTTATTCCATGGATATGGCTTTTATCCCATGAGCAACTATTGTAGATCCAGATCAGCCTGCACATCTGTACATTTTGATTAGGATCTAGTCTTGTCACGTAGATTCATTAAGTTATACCTAACGGAGAAGCAAACTGTGTAGATTCTGATCCTACTGCACAGATGTGCAAATGCTGAAAATGGGATGTAAGCTGTATCCTATAGAGTAACACAAACTTTATCTAGGCCCCGACAATTTGGATATAATTTCCTGGCATCTGACTGAAAACAAGTATGAGCAGATCTTGGTATCTTGGGGTATATAAATTTGTTCATAGAATCCAGAATGATATTACAAGAAAAACTCCCTTATCCAGATCCTCTATAATCCGAAATCCTCTGAAAACCGCAAAATTTTCACGGTCCCGATTTTTTTATGTCTCCCCCCCCCCCCCCCCCCCCCCCCCCCTCTGGGGGAGACATATTGTTTTTGCCCTGACCGTCCGTCCGTCCGTCTGTCACACTTCGTTTCCGCTCAATAACTCAAGTACCCTTTGACCCAGAGACTTCAAACTTCATAGGGTGATAGCCCTTATTGAGTAGAAGAACCCTATTGATTTTGGGGTCAGTAGGTCAAAGGTCAAGGTCACAGTGACCCAAAGAGTGAAAACCGTTTCCGCTCAATAACTCGAGTACCCTTTGACCCAGAGCCTCCAAACTTCATTGGGTGATGGCCCTTATTGAGTAGAAGAACCCTATTGATTTTGGGGTCAGTAGGTCAAAGGTCAAGGTCACAGTGACCCAAAGAGTGAAAACTGTTTCCGCTCAATAACTCGAGTACCCTTTGACCCAGAGTCTTCAAACTTCATTGGGTGATAGCCCTTATTGAGTAGAAGAACCCTATTGATTTTGGGGTCAGTAGGTCAAAGGTCAAGGTCACAGTGACCCAAAGAGTGAAAACTGTTTCCGCTCAATAACTCGAGTACCCTTTGACCCAGAGCCTCCAAACTTCATAGGATGATAGCCCTTATTGAGTAGAAGAACCCTATTGATTTTGGGGTCAGTAGGTCAAAGGTCAAGGTCACAGTGACCCGAAGAGTGAAAATCGTTTCCGCTCAATAACTCAAGTACCTTTTGACCCAGAGCCTTCAAACTTCATAGTATGACAGCCCTTATTGAGTAGAAGAATCCTATTGATTTTGGGGTCAGTAGGTCAAAGGTCAAGGTCACAGTGACCCGAAGAGTGAAAACTGTTTCCGCTCAATAATTTGAGTACCCTTTGACCCAGGGACTTCAAACTTCATAGGTTGATAGCCATTATAGAGTAGAAGAACCCTACTGATTTTGGGGTCAGTAGGTCAAAGGTCAAGGTCACAGGGGCCCGAAGAGTGAAAACCGTTTCCGCTCAATAATTTGAGTACCCTTTGACCCAGAGCCTACAAACCTCATAGGATGACAGCCCTTATTGAGTAGAAGAACCCTATTGATTTTGATGTCAGTAGGTCAAAGGTCAAGGTCACAGGGGCCCGAAGAGTGAAAACCGTTTCTGCTCCATAACTTGAGTACCCTTTGACCCAGGGACTTCAAACTTCATAGGTTGATAGCCATTATTGAGTAGAAGAACCCTATTGATTTTGGGGTCAGTAGGTCAAAGGTCAAGGTCACAGGGGCCTGAATAGTGAAAACCGTTTCCGCTCAATAACTGGAGTACCGTTTGACCCACAGCCTTCAAAATTCATTGGGTGATAGCCCTTTTTGATTAGAAGAACCCTATTGATTTTGGGGTCAGTAGGTCAAAGGTCAATGTCACAGGGGCCTGAAGAGTGAAAACCGTTTCCACTCAATAATAAGAGTTCTATTTTACCCAGACCAGGGCGGCGCAGGGGGGGGAGACATGCGTTTTTCACAAAAAACATCTAGTTTCCTTATTATCTTACTGTAACAAAGACCTCCAAATACTGGAACCTCTCCAAATTCCATAACCGGCATTAAATTTCTGATTTTATTGCAAATTGCTCTTAGAAAACCCTCTGAAAACCAGATTTGAAATAATTGCCATTGAATGTGATGTTGTCTAGTCAGAGGTTTGAGTATTGTCAAATGTGTCAAACATCAACAGGTTCCGATTAGGACTTTGCATATTATTTATAAGGCGTGAACATTATCAGGATTAATGACTGGGAAAGGTAATTTAGGCGTAAACATATGTAAGATTAAGTAGTCGAGTAGACAATTATTAGATAATTGTCTGTTAAATTCATTGTTTTAACAACTGCAACTTTTTATGATGTAAATTTTAACATAATTGGTCACATTTATATATAATTAATTAATTATGTTATATATAATTTATCACTAATGTTAATTATGCCTGAACCTCCCACTTAACGAAAGATGATGGGAATATGGTTTAATTCCTACTTGTACAGAAGCTGTACTGTAATTATGAAGACATATATCGATATGAGTAAACGAATTAAAAATATTGGATTATATTTCTTCCTATTTTTCATGATTACGAAACTATTGAAGGTGTCAATGCATACATTCAGGTAAGACTTAGAATCGCGATATACCATAAGAATAAGTACATAAGGAGTTTTAAGCTTTTAAAGGTTTTAAAGATCCAGACCACCAACATACCCTCAAGATTGACATGTCATATGACTCTCATTTTAGAAACTCTGTTACAGGTGTATATAACATCACTAAAGTTCAGCCCCAGCCCAACGGTGAAAGTTCCAAAGTGAAAGTGAAAGTGCGCATTGACTCCCATGGTATCTTCACAGTTAGGTCAGCAAGCATGATTGAGAAGTTGGAGGAGAAAGCTGGTGATCAGGAGCCAGAATCCATGGAAACGGAAAATTCTAATGATGCTAAAGAAGGGCAGACTACAAAGAATGATGTAAGACCCAGAAAAAGGTTGCGGTTGGTGGGGGGACAGGGCTTTGAATCGGGGTCTGGGTTGGTAGGTAGGCTTTTGCTACACAGTAACAGAGGGGCTTTGTTTTGGTTCAGTTTGGCATTGTTGACTGCACCTTAGCATGACAAGTATGCTTTCAGTGATTGCTTCAGTACAGTGAACATTATCGTTACAGATAAGAGGCTGAACATTTCTGTAACAGAATATTTATTGACCTATAATTTTTTACATCAAAGATGCAGATTATATGCTTATGGGACCAGTAGATCCACATCATTTGAAAACATCCAGGTAATCTGATGAGGTTATACACAGTTCTCTTTGGATTCATTGGGTTATTTTTGAATTAAGAAAACAGTAGGTCCTATTCAAACTGCATGGATGTTTAAGCTTATCTGGATCTTCACTGGTCACAGATGGGATATAAGCACCTGTATCCATGAATCTAAGGGTTGAAGCAACTTTGGTACAGCCTTTTCAGGTTGCACGCACATGCAAGGTAAGCCTGTTGAAGTCTAAGGGCATACATTGGGGTGGGGGCAAAGGGATTTTTTGTCATTATTATTTGGAAAAATACCCCACGTTATTTATTTAAGATTTATTCTTCTCTTGAGCATTAGATTACAAGGTTTGCATTGTTCAAAGGTTTGTGTAGTTCCCACTATGTTTGTGTTTTACCATGTGTGCTGATGACTGAACAAATAATTAAAATTTTTAACCACTTCAGCATGTTTAACTTACATAATCTAACATTCTGAAGCACCATAAATTTAATGGACTGTGACATTGTAATCAGTTTGGACAGGGTTGTCATAAGGAATGAAATCTGCGGATGGACATAAAATTGCACTGGAGTATTAACTTTTTCCTGTGTTTCATTATTCTGGAAAATTGTGTAAATGTGGCAAAATGGAACTGTTAAGGTTTGTTTTGGAAATTGGCATCATGATATTGTACATTGGTTTTGTATTATTACGTTTTTATGCATAGTCTTTCAAATTACCATCGAAGTGCATGTGTACAGTCTTGTCCATATGCTGTAAAAGTATTGTGAGTATAAGCCCCTCCAATAAATTGCTTTAAAAATTAATTTACTTAATTCAACATAGACAAAAGATTAAGTAATGTTGTAAAAAGAACTTCTAGCTACATCTGTTGTCATAAAAAAGAGCCATGCTGTAAGAAAATGAAGTGCTGGAACATTACATATGCTTTGATACAGATCTGTTATTCACAATGTTTTTGTTTTTTTTGGCAACAGAAGATGGAAACAGAGCAAGGACCAACGGAACCCTCTCCTACATCACCCACAGAAAACGGCCCAGAACAAAAGGATGCGGAGATGAAGGAGGAATCTCCAAGCCAGGAAAACAAGACAGAAAACCCAGAGAAAAAGGTACTGGATGATTTATGTAGTTGAAGATGGTCTAAGGAGCTGTTTTTAGTTATCTTTTTAGAAGAACCGCTAGAATAAATATGATTGAATTGGAGATTAGACATGATTGTATTTAGTATAGCATCAATAAAATGTGGACATAATTTCACACAAAATCTATTCAGTATTGTTGTATATTTTAATGTTCTGTTGTGACACATTATTGAAAGGTTTATTTGTGCTGATGATCTAAATAACAGTGTCTGAACAATGTGAAAGACTCCTGAACTGATCCCCATGGAAAATAAAGTGATATCATGTATTGAAAATCTCCACACGTTTTTCATCACATAGATGACACAATTGGTGGAGGCTAGAGAAATACAATGTACAACAGTCTTGCATGCATCACTCGATTGGTTTGTCAGGTGACTTCCATTAATTCTAGAAGATACTTAATCAGAAATACTTGACAGTTTACCAAAGACAATTACTTCCAAATGCATATTTGTCACATTATATAGATTTGATAATGTTTGATTTTGCAGGATGAAGGAAGTGCGAAGAAAGAGAAGAAAGCGAAGCCAACAGTGAAGAGTATTGATCTGCCGGTTGAGGTGATAACCTCGGGATATAGTCAGGATCTCATTAACCAAATGATGGAAAAAGAGGTAAGCAGCACTTCAATATAGGTTGTATAGTCTTTTATTCTATATATATGGCTAATTCCATGTGCCCCCACAGTATATCCAGATAGTTGCTTTCAGATTCATTAGATATTATATGACAAGAAGTTAACATTTTAGATCTGGATCAGATTGCACAGCAGTGCAGGATGAACTGGATCTTTGCTAGTCACAGATATGATTAATCATGCGCCATGTGAGATAGGGTTCAGAAAACTAAGATTAGAATGGATTTTAATGAGTTGGGTTAAACAATCCTAATTCAGGGATATTAACCCTTTCCTCCATATATATGCCTTTTTACGCTTGTGCGACCAGTGTAGATCCAGATCAGCTAACACATCTGTGCCGTCTAATCAGGATATGTACTGTTCACTTTTTGATCAGTAATAACCTAATAAATCAAAAAGCGAACAGTTTAGATCCTGATCAGACGGCACGGATGTTCGCCCATGCAATAAAGGTGTTTTTATGGAGGAAAGGGTTAAACCCCTTTTAATAGGATTAAAGATGATATTTGGTTAGCCTTTACAAATTTATGAATCTTCTTATGTACATGTACAGTACAATAGGTTGATCTGATGGCAATGGTAGCCATAATACAGAAAATCATGGAGTTGAAGGAAATGAAAAGAATATTAAAAAATGTTCAATGATAAGCATTATCAATATATAAAATGATAAATGAAACTTTTTCAGTCTATAAAGAAATCTTTGATATATATTAGACAAATTTAAAGTTGAATATGGTTATTGCTTGTAGAGTCAGATGATAATGCAGGACCGGCTGGAGAAAGAACGTTGTGATTCCAAGAATGCTGTTGAGGAATACGTATACGAGATGCGAGACCGCCTCTGTGGACCGTTCGAGGAGTTCTGTGAGGAAGAGGTAATACAATGATGACTACCATTAATATTTTATGCATCTGCCATTAATGTAACATTGAAAGGGGGTGGGGGCAGCATTAAAAGTTATACCTGCAGCTATGGTGTGCCCAGGTTATTGTCAGAACAGTATCATTAGGGATGAATTTAAAAAATTGGCACGTGATAATAACAAGAACAAGACCATTTCTAGTGCGTAAAACTCAGGCTCCTAGGTTCAAGGTCTAGGTCACTGTTGTTAAAAATAGAATGTTTACCAGGCTGTAACTTCATTATGAATGGAGGGATGTCAAAATAACTTAGCACATGTGATGACCAGAATAGACAAAATGTCTATTGCAAACCTGCCTCCAGGGTCAAGGTTTTCACAAAAGAATAAGAATTTTTATCTCTAGAGATTGTCTCAATAATATACATGATAGGTAAATCTCCACCTTAATTAAGAGAGCCAAATAGCCTATATCAATTTTAGAGCATTTGATTCTGTGAAAAGCCTTGTCCAGAACGCTCATTGCATACGTTTACCTTGATTAAACTAATCCATTTGTGGATTGTCCCTACTTTAGATTAAGCAAGTAGGAAAGCAAGCTGAAAGTTTCATAATATAGCGTTATTGTTAGTGAAGCCACTAAATGTCTAAATATAGAAATGATGATTCTGATACCTGAATGTCATGTAGTGATGAGTTTATCAGGGCAGATTCTGATCTTCAGCTAATCTAAATACGAAGTATAAATGTCCTTGTAAGGTAAGCAACTTAAAGTCTATTGTTTCTACAGGTGCGAGAAAACTTCAGCAAGGTGTTGGGGGATACAGAAGATTGGTTATATGACGAAGGGGAGGACCAAAATAAACAAGTGTACCTGGACAAATTAGCAGAATTAAGGGTAGGTATTTTCTTTATATTTATGAGTTCTTGTTGTGAAACTGCTCTGTCTGACATAACATTCTTGTGTCACCCTTTTGAAGATAAGGCGATACATAGGGATTCTTTGTCCTTCTATCGACCTGTAAAGTTGGCTTTAACTTTACAATTTCGTAATATTACTATTTCTCCATGGAAACTTTCAAAATTTTATTGCTTATGACAACAAGATGAATTTATGCCCCTTTTTTAACTTGCATTTTATTTCACATAGTACCAGAGGGTGACACAAGTGTTCAACTGAACACCCATCTGGTTGAAAATAGGTGATTGTGAAAGTTTATCAAATAAAAATGTTTCTTCACAAGCTATCAGAGACAAATCCCTCAGACAAAATGAAATACCTTTCTCCCAGATTTTTGTGAAATTTGTGTGAAAGTTGAGGATTTAATATATATATATATTGGCCTTGTAGGTCCAGTGTTGTTTTCAATATATGTATATTTTTTGTTGTATTAATATGGGAAAATTCCATACCAAATGAAGCTCTATATGGTAACTTATTATGGAAAAAGAATTCAGTTGATGTTATGTTAAAAGCAGTGATAGATTTGTAATTTCAAGAAAACAGTGTTATGGAAGTGTTAAAAAGTATTAACTTGTTTTTCTGCTATAACTTGATCACCTATTTTTATGATATTCATTTTGTAATATTACTGATTGGGCCAAAAGGCTTTAACAAAACTTGGACAGTCCCCCTTCTCATACATGATGTAACAAAACTTGGACAGTCCCCCTTCTCATGCTGTAACAAAACTTGGACATGTGCTGTAACAAAACTTTTACAGTCCCCCTTCTCATACATGATGTAACAAAACTTGGACATGTGCTGTAACAAAACTTGGACAGTCCCCCTTCTCATACATGATGTAACAAAACTTGGACACATGCTGTAACAAAACTTGGACAGTCTCACCTCTCATACATGATGTAACAAAACTTGGACATGTGCTGTAACAAAACTTGGATTGTCCACACTAAGGCTGGTTTTCCATGTGTCCGTTTTGCGTCTGCGCTGTCCGACTGCGATTGGAAAAGAAACGGACACAAGATCGGATGCCTATATTATCAATGAGTTGTTTTCCATGTATCGGTCTGCGCTGTCCATCTATCCGTCGCCAGAAAAAGAACGGATGCTGTAGTGTTCTTTCCAGCGCAATCGGATAGACGGACAACATCTTTCCAAAAGTCACCATCATGAAATCTAAATTAAACGATCAGAATAATTGCGAAAAATTGATTGAACTAAAGTAAGTAGGAAACTCCTCATTACTCAGTACTAAGTGCCATAAAGAATCCGATTTCGGATGATACATCTGACCCACCATCTATGAGTAAGTTTTCGTTTAAAACGTTTGGCCAAACAAATACAGGCCATTAAAAAGAGGGTATGATTAAATTCGTCTAACATCACGAACACGTTGCCTTGTCAAATATTCACATGAAAAGAATAAAATCGCGAAGTCGGATCGGATACATGGAAAAGGGGTAAAATATAGCTTTCTTACAGTGATAACAATCAACACTGATCACTATGAATTGAGAAGTGTAAAACATCCCAGTAAACAAATAATGGAGGGGCCTGAATTGGAAGAAAGAGGAGTCCAATACAGCTATTGAATGTTTAATCCTTTACTCCATATAGACAGGTTATATTGCATGTGTGATCAATCTAGATCCAGATCAGCTACCACATCTGTGCCATCTGATCTGGATCTGCACTGTTTGCTCAGGCCATTAAAGTTGTTTCTTTTAATTAAAGGCTTGGTAGCTTGCTATTTCTTAGGGATTTCTAATTACTTTTAGAATTTCAAACTTAAAATAATATAAAAAGGCAGTTAAAGTCTAGATAGTTAAATGAGATTTGAAGCAATAGAAAACGCCAATATTGTTTACATACAATTCTGTTAATTGTGTCATGTATTCGCTTCCAATGTGTTGAAATCTCTGACAAGGACTTGGCAGCATACCGATGACAAGAAGCACACTTTATCAAATGACTGGTTGATAAAATTTGGTGGTATTTAAACACACTCTCAGAATTATATGCGATTGCTGTATTTGAAAGTCGGCGAAAATCTCCTGTAGCTATTATCTTATCTCAAAATATACATTTGAAAGTCGGCGAAAATCTCCTGTAGCTATTACCTTATCTCAAAATATACAGTAAAGAACAGTCCTCTTCCATGGTAGTTTTTTTCTGAATGATGTAGATCCTGATAAGACCGCATGAATGTTCAGGCTTTATGTGTCCAGGCTGATCTAGGTCTACAGCGGTCGCTCGTTGGATATAAACCATATCCCATAGAGTAAAGAGTTGTTTGACTGTATCACAGAATGTATTTCAATCATTTCAGAAAACTGGTGATCCAATTGCGAACAGATACAAAGAATCATTGGAGCGACCTGAGGCGTTTAATGAACTCGGAGCTTCCATACAACATGTTCGGAAATTCCTTGACCTAGTGGCAGCCAAAGACGAGAAATATTCACATCTAGAAGATGCGGATATAGAAAAAGTGAAAAAGTATTTAAATGAGAAACAAGACTGGTTTGATAAACAAATGAATGCACAGAACAAATTGAAAAAGTTTGAAAATCCTACAGTGCTTGCCTCACAGATAATCCAAACAAAACAGGTAAATGTTTATTTGCTAAAATTATATAAAATTGCTAAAAGAATCTGGGTAAGCATTTGTAAAGATCATTTTGGACTAGTCCAGGTATCTGTTTATTTATAGTAGTGAAAAAACTTGTGTTGATTGTAAAAAAATATTGTTTATACGACAATTTAAAAACAGAACAAAAACAGCTGTGAGAAAATAATATTGACAATTATAGTTGATCATGTACCAGGTGTTACTTTAACTGTCTAAATAACACAAGGCTTTATAAATAGAAAATTTATGGCGTGGCCAGGTAGTGTAGATCCAGCTAAGCCGGGACATTTGTACCATCTCTGCGGTTTTTTTTCCTTCTTTAACTACCTCCCCAAAAGGGTGCCATTCCCAAAGGTGACGGGAGTTCACCCAATTCAATCAGGGGACCTTTCCCAATCCCAAAAACTACTGTTTCCAACAACAAATAGTGCCGTTTCCCTATTGACAAAAGAGTTTTCCGCAAGAAATGTCGTACAGGGTAAAGAAAATGTACTATACAAACAGCCCCCCTCCCTTTGGTTATAATTTCAAATGCAGATTCATTTCACCCCTAGTTTGGATTTACATTACTTATGAAAAAAATCCCAATTTCCCTTATTTTGCGACTAATTTTTTTCCCAATTTCATGATTTTATGACGCGAAAATTTCCCAATTGTAGGGGAAGAGGACCTTTTCCCTGATGGGGAAAAAAACCTGCATGATCTGATCAAGATCTACACTATTTGCTTTTAGTTCATTAGGTTATTTCTGACTAAGAAGCAACCAGGATGTGCCAGCTGATCTGGATTAACATTGTTCACAGACTAGATACAAAATTTTATGGAGGAGAGGTTTTACTCCCTTTTACCTTTACATAAGAAAAATTGGTTACTAGTGAAGACCCAGACCAGCCTGCTAAAGTTACAGTTTAATCAGGGTCCTCACTGATAACTTGTAAGGAAATAGATTTTAAGAAGACCCTGCACTGTATAATGTGGATTTTGATGTTGTTTTCAGGAATTAGAAAAGTATTGCAATCCCATTATAAACAAACCAAAGCCAAAGCCTAAGGAAGAACCACCAAAAGATGAGAAGAAAGATGATAAAAAGAACGAGAAAACTCCAGGCAAAGATGAAAATAAAAATGGGAAAACTGACGAGAACTCGCAGGCAGCAGGGGATGTCAAAAAGGAACAAACTGCTAATGGCCCGGCAGATATGGATGTTGATTAACACTGGAATAGATCTAGAATATACTCATTTCTTTATTTATATTGACACTGCTCTGTGGGTGATGCTAATGTCACTTACTGAACATAGGATCTTAACTACAATTTTTCACTTTTGTAATCTTAATAAGACAAGATGTGATTCTCGGTGTTTAAGACGGTGTTTTATTGAAAGTTTTCATTTAAATAATGCTGTAAAAAACTCTTCATTGAACATTGAGTTTTGAACAGTGTTTCTGTTGTTTTGAAGAGAAATTTTAGCAGCAACTTGGTGTATTGTCCCTGTTAAAATGATCGTCTGCTATTTTTACCTGCGGTAGTTTATGATTTCAATTTTTTTGGATTTTTTTTACATGTGAACCATTTGCATCACACATTGGAAATTGGCAAACTCAGCCACTGAACATAGTAAATTCAAACATATTATTAAGGAAACGAGTTTCTTTGAAACAAAACATTCTTAAAAGGACATAAAATGTGCAAATGGTGCTCATGTGAAATTCATAACATTGTGAAAATGGAAATACCACAATGGTCTTTGAAAGAAGGGAATGTGTTCAAGGTTGTTTGGAACTTTACTCGTCCGTCTTAATGCTGTCATATCAATGCTACTGCAAGAAAGTATTCTTATTATCCAAAAATAATCGGGATTGGTATGTAAAGTGCTGTTAACTTTCATGCTATAATAGCATCACCTATACAAGTCAAGTTGTAATCATCTACTGCTGACTATTATTTTCTAGGGGCAATAACCTGGAAACTTAATAGGCTTCATCTACCAGTGAAGGAGTTAGAAGTTTGAACAGTTCAAAATTTGAACACAACTCTTCTGGCTGCACTTTTCTGGAACATTCTGTTTGGTCATGAAACCATATCATTTACTTGCAAATAAATATACTAGTATTTCTTATATTGTTCGATACTACTTTGTAGAGGGCCACGTGTAGGAACAAGGGAGGATTTATATTATTTAAAACCCTTTAAGGGCTCTATCACTATTATTGTTTGGAATCTTGAGTGAAGGCACACAAGATTTAGGAGACAACTAGTAAACGTTCCATTGAATCACTGACTGGTTTTGTATGTTCTTATGTTAAAAAATACTTGTTGTAAGAATGTGTGTCAGTATTTCTGTGTTAAGAAGTATTCGGTGTTACTTATGTTATGATTACTTCTTACATGTATGTGTTTTGTTTTATACTCAAAGTATGGTAAACTGAAAACTAAAATCACATTTTTTCTGTGACCATTCTTTGATGAGTTTACTATCTATTAGATTGTTGAAGAAATCAATTGACAATTATTATCCACTGAATAATACATTCATTGTGTTGTTCACATTGTTGTGACATTTTTAGCTTGGAGTCTAGGGCTTAAGATCAGAAAACTGAGATTGGAGTCAGGTCGCCATTTCAGCCAGTCATATGCTTTAGATTTGAGACTAGTCTCCAGTTTTAGTTTTATGATCTTGGGCCAAGATATGTGCGACAAATTCTGTGCTTCAGGTCCTTTCCAAAGGTGAAGTAAGCGAACTTGTACTGAAATCATATACACATTATTTGTTACAACACATATACTTGAACCATTGGTTACTGTACATCTTGTGTTGATAAAACATAGTAGAATATGTAATATGTAATGATCTTGTGCTGCACATGGTTTGAGATTGTACATTGCAAGTGCTCTTTCATGTTAATAAACATGTTACTGCATCATACAAGTCTGTTATTTTCTTACGGGCAACAGTTGACCGGGTTATATAGTTATGGCCCTTGCATTAGTTTATACATCTGAAACAAAGATTTGGGGTAGGGGTATTATGTAGTGATGTTCAGATTGTCGCAAGTTTTTGATAATCAATAGCTTTTTTTTTTTAAGAGCAAAAATAATCGATTGACACGAGTCCATTTCACAACATCTTGCAAAATTTTTAGCCATACCAAAGGGAAAAAAATCTGATAATTATGGACGCAAATGATGTAGAATTGTTTTTAAATCTTGGAAGAAACCCAATCATTAGCATGGAATTGTTTACATTTAGAAATTATTTAAATGGAGATTTTCAGCTCTATAGGGCTAACTGCAAGAAAGTGTACACGGACAAGGTAACTTTATGCTCTCGCCTCTCGGATAACGAATAATTAGAATGCATTAATGTATTGTGAAATCTATACAATTGCAATCAATGTATATATTTTAATCAAACTTAGTAAATGCCGTAAGTAATATGGAAAGCAGATTAGAGATAAATAACAAAGAAGTGTATTTAAATAAAAATAGGTTTTATGCATATAGAAAACAGCATTGTTATAATTATAGCTTACCTGAACACTAAAAGTTGTTTAAGGTTAGTTTTGAGTTCATATATTGTCAGTCAGTCTAGTGTTCTCCTCTGGAATATTTCGATTTTTGCTCTAGTTTCTATAGGAATATCTTAAATCATCCCCGTTAAACAATAATGCCCAGAGGCTACAAGTACAACATACAAGTAAAGCTAAAACTGTTGAAAAGTGCCTCATGGAGTTATGTGACAAAATATAATAAGTACTTTGAAATTATGTCACTACTTTGCTTTCTTGTTCAGGGGATTATTAATCGGAAAGTTATTGATTATGTCCCATCTGATTGAACCAATCGATTGAGCCAAATTTCATCCAATTTCCATCACTTGTATACTGGTTTATGCTTGTCTGTGGAATATTGTGACACAAACAGGTTAGCTTTCTAGTGGATTTCTTTCTTACTTGCACCATTGACATCAGACAATGTGTGTAGATGAACATAAAGGAAGGATTTTTCCTGCCATCACTTTTGTAAACAAGAGTTATGGGGCCTTTGGATTATTTCATATTCTTGGTATCGTGCATAATTGATTGAAGCAAGATAAGTCAGAAAGACAAATTTATTGTGTAACCTGTTAAAGGATTACTTCCCCTGAAATCAAACATTACAAGCTATTCTTAAAAGTAGACAGAAAACAAGATCTCTCCTTAGATAAGGGATGTAACATACAGGAAATGAAATACAGTTTGTTGAAATGGACTCCATTGGAGTTATCCTACCCACGCTGCTTTATTTGGGCTTCCTAGCTCTACCAGTACAGTCAACCAGTAAAACTGCACATTCCTAGCATCACCATCACAGGCCACTGGTCTAGTGCCATTCCAACAACATCCAATATACCCTGAACATTTATGCAGTCCGATCTCGATCAAAACTGATTGCCTTTACATTCATTGGTAATTTCTGACGAGGAAGAAAACACCTTCATGGATGTGCAGGCTTACTGGGATCTACACTGGTCAGTCTAGGGATCTACACTGGTCAGTCTAGGGATCTACACTGGTCAGTCTAGGGATCTACACTGGTCAGTCTAGGGATCTACACTGGTCAGTCTAGGGATTAAAGACATAACCACTGAGAAATGGGTTAATCCTTTACCTCTATTAAACATCATTACCATACAAACAAAAAAACAACTGAAGCCACATTTTTCAGTTAATGATCTTTTATAAATTACAAAAATTCAATGTATGTTTTAATAAATAGAATACAAAACAATGACCATAATAAAACTCTCTTTAAAGCAAAAAAAAATCACATACCAGACTTGCTGTGCAAAACAAAATATATGACAAAGGTGTAAATCCAATATAAAATGTCAAAAGTTGATAACCAGAAAGAGCAAGAATTACTTGTTACAAAATTGATTTGCTGGCCAACAGTGCACGATAAACATTTTTATAACATACATACATATATAAACAGATCTAAATCTGAGAGAAATCTTTTTAACAACAGATGGTATAAAGAGCAACACCTGTTATGATCATTTTATAGAGGTCTCTTAATTCAGAAAAAGACAAAATCTCACCTAATGTATAAAATTATTAGACTAAGTTTAGATCCAGATGTGCAGGCTGATCTGGACCTAGACAGAATATTCACGAGATAAAAGGTATTTACATTTATTTCAGAGCAGAAAAATAATGAACTCTAACAGAAGTAACAGTAGTGGAACTTACTGAGCCCTAACAGAAGCTGTGGAAAACACAAATTAATACACTAGAATTTGGTGTTCATTGCCTTCTTGCAAAAAGTTGAAATATGGGCTGCTATAATATATGATAATTAAATGTAATTATAAATGCATTGCAATACTAAGTTACCAGCCCCAACACTAGTTTGAGAAAGAAACAAAACTGTCTTATCAGCAAACTAAACTTTCAGGATCAAGTCATTTAATTGGGTTATAAATCTAACAACAGTCAATCAGGAGTTATCATTCTTGTTGTCAAGAGTAGCTTTGTCATGCTAATGATACATTCCAAGTACTATGTCAATTGGACAAGTGCTTTCAAAGTTATAAGCAACATTACTTCAGATTTCAATTAGATTTTGAACCAGGGAGCATTAACATCTGATTCCAATAAGACACTGCAAGTAAGGTTTTGCTGTCAGTCAATTTTTTTTTGCTGTGGGTTCATTCTTAAACTGAAAATTTTGGTTTCTAAAGATTTGAATGGTACATGTTTATCTAATATTGAAGCAATAACAAAAGGTGTGGCTTAAAATACAGCAACCTGAAGGCGTGATGAACTATGAACAGTGTTCTCTCAATTAAACTTTATCTCTACTATTCAAAGGAAATAACAGGTGCCATGCCACATATCTGATGTTTTGGCTGCAGGCCAAATCTAGCTAAAATTGAAATTTGTAGTAAGTTTAACCCTGTCCTCCATAGACACACCTTTATTGCATGGGCGAACTGTGTAGATCCAGATCAGCCAGCACATCGTGCTATCTGATCAGGATCTGCACTGTTAGCTTTTTTATTTGTTAGGTTATTTCTGACCAAAATGCGACCAGTGCAGATCCTGATCAGACGGCATGGATGTGCTGGTTGATCTGGATCTACACTGGTCCACATGCGTAAAAATGCATATTTATGGAGGAAAGGGTTAATGCTACTGAACACCACCTTACATTATGGTACCTATATGTCTACCTGCTTTCACAGGCGGCACGAAAACATTTGGCTGTGAGTTATATGTATTACTGTCGAACATAAAGAACAAAAAATCCATTGCTGAACAAGTCTCTTTCTATTGCACTTGGTCCTTGAGGGTACACACTGCTACACATCATTTCTCTCTCTTCTTGCTGGACCTAACAAAATAAAATGGATAACATGAACATGGTTTGTAATAAAATATGTATAATTAGTTTATATCTTTCAAATAATAATTAATCTTAAACTTGCTGAAATATTTGACGATTTTTTACCTTAAATCACAAGTGTGCATTGACCCTCTAACTTAATTTCAGGTGAGCAAGGCATTGGCCATATGTACTTGATCCTCATAAAGATAAAGGCTTCTGAAGACATATTATTCTAGTTGAGTGATATCTATGCAATTCGAGGTCAAATATCACTGAGCTTTTGTTGAACTTTTGCTAAGCTCAAAACTTTGCTGCTGCATACCTTTTTTCACTGATATTTTACATCAATTTGGCATCTGTAACAAAGTCAATCTCAGTTTAATGAACTTCTTTTGAATGTCATGTTCAGCCTGAATGATCCTTTTTTTGTAAGAAACTGACAAGTTTCCTTGACGACCAACACTGACATTTTACTACTCATAACAAGTAACTAACAACATTAATTTTGATTACAGGCAAGATACAACTTCATTTTCTTAACAACAATACGAGGCTTAAAAAGTGTGTTGACAAAAAGCCATGTGGCTGAATGTCCTAGGTAAAATGGATATTTAAAGTTCTATGCTAGACTTTCGTATTTCATTTGGTGAGTTTTACAAACACAACAAAAATAAACAATAGCGTGTGAAAAATAGGCCAGCATGTAACATAATGGTTTTATAATAACATACTTACTTCTTTTTTGATTTTGGTGATGTAGATTGGAACACACTGCTTGCGGCCATAAGATTCTCAATATACTGACCAAGGACTTGATTCTCTGATTTCAGCTTTAGGTTTTCTTCCTTCACTGTGTCTACACGGCTTGATAAATCTGAAAACATTGAGATGAAGTGAGTCAATGTTATGTCAGCATGATAAATCTGAAAACATTAAGTTTATGTTATGTCAACATGTCTTGAAAATCTGAAAACACTGAGTCAAAGTTATGTCAACACGAACAATCTGGAACACCGAGTTTAAGTTATGTCAAAGTGGCTTGAAAAATCTGAAAACACTGAGTCAAATTTATGTCAACACGACATATCTGAAAACTCCCAGTTTAAGTTGTCAACACAGCTTGACAAATCTAAAAACATTAAGTTAAAGTCTACCAAGTGTATACAATACAGTCTATCATATTTCATTCCCTTGAATCCTTTGGGTATGGATAAACATGTAAAACATCCATTAAGATTTTTAAAGATCAATAAACATGTTAAAACAGCAATAAAACATTAATAATGAATTAAAGAATATATTCCTGGTTATTAACCCTTTACTCCATAGATACACATTTAATGCTTGGGCAGAAAATGTAAATCCAGATCGTGTGCCACCTGATCAGGAACTGCACTGTTTTTGATTTATAATTTCTGCTCAACAAGATCCTGCTCAGACAGCTTAGATGTATGTATGTGCCGTCTTATCTGGATCTAAAATAGTGGGACAAGCGTAACAAGGCAGTCGGAACAACAGCAATATCACCCGCCGCAGATGACAATGTGGGAAAGGTTATGAGCAAATTAAACAATAGCTCTGGGCAACGGGCAGGCAGGTGGAAGCCAATTCCAAGGGTATGTTGTGTTCAGATAAGTTTCAGAGTATTGGCCTGCTCAAATACCATAGACGGCCTTGACCTTGAGCCAGCCAGGTTTGAACATGGGTTCTGCACATCAGGTTCATGAACTGAACATTTCACTAAAGTTTCATGATATTCATTCCAGGGGTTCAGAAGATATGAACTGGACACGAAATGCATGGTTCAAATCTTCAAACACCACTGGTGAGCTTGACATTGAGCCGGCCATGCTGGAACATGAGTTCTGCACGTCGTCTTGATGGGGAGAAAATTTGACTAAAGTTTCATGAAATTTCCTCTAGGGGTTTAGAAGATATAAACCGGACACGAAATACATGGTTCAAATCTTCAAACACCACTGGTGACCTTGACCTTGAGCCAGCCAGGTTGGAACATGGGTTCTGCACGTCGTCTTGATGGGGAGAACATTTGAGTAAAGTTTCATGGAATTCCTTCTAGGGGTTGAAAAGTTATGGACCGGACATGAAGTGCGCACGCACGAACGGAAGGACGGACGAACAGACGGAAGGACGGACGAAGACCATTCCTATATCCCCCAGCCGCTATTCAGCGGGGGATAAAAATGAGTATATATGGAGTGAAATGTTAACAACTGGCAACCAGTCAGTTCAACCATTTCAGAGCTGGTTTCCAGCTTACCATCAAGAGTATTCTGAAGCTCCAAGACCTGTGTGATCAACCGCTGCTTCTCCTCTTCCTCATCTCCATTGATGTCCGGATCCATATCTGTAAAAGAACCAGACAACATAGGCCACAGATCATAAAACTAAAATTAGAGACCAGTATCAAATCTCAAGCATCTGATTGGCTGAAATGGCAAACAGAACTGATGTGTTTTTGATAAACTCAGCATTATTGTTGCCATTTCAGCCAATCTGATGCTTGAAATTTGAGACTGGTCTCCAGTCTTTATTTACCGGTAGTTTTATGATCTTGGTTCCTGTTCGCTAATCACCTTTTTTTTATCTTAGGGTTAGCTCCTAATGAATAAAACAAACATACTGAAAAGTAACCCCACTAAATAAAGTAATTTGTCCTAGTCAGCTCACTTACTGTTGGAAGATGTGATGTTATTCAGGGGATCTGCAGGATTTGTGTAGATTGTTCCTCGTAATGATAGGTCACCTGAAATGTAAAGTTATTTTCTTTAATATCATTATACAAATGTATGCTTATTTTATTACAAATGTATTGTAAGAGTAATATTGATACGCTGAAAGGATTGAAACTCTGTATTCCCTGAGAGGTACATGTATTTCTACATTTCCATTCTACTATCTGCATAAATGAATTAAATTAAATTAAAGAGCAAAGTTAAGACAGAAATAAGTTGCAAAGACAAAAGTCAGAGAGATAAAAGATGTACTGAGTTACTTTCGGACCATAAAGGCAAGTAAATTCCGCTGATGTATATTAACTTATGATATCTTTCTGCTAAAATAGTAAATGTACATCAGTCGATTTTCCTCCCCATGACTACCCAGAGGTGATGGTATGATGGTGAAACAACATGGCACGATGTTGAAACTACAGGGTTCTCCCCAGAAATCTTTTAAGGGATAGCTCATCAAGACCGCGGACGAGGTCGATACTCAAATGTTACCAACTACCTCACCTTCTTCCCTAAACAATTCCCCCACCCAAAACAAAATAACTTCAGGTTTAGTTGTATCATGGTTTTGGAACTATAAAGAATGGGAAATGCAATAAAAGCAGCCGATATTAATGTGTATTTAATATAACGATGATGGCATGATGATGAAACAATGATGGCACGATGGTGAAACAACGATGGCATGATGACAAAACAATGATGGCACTATGGTGAAACAACGATGGTATGATGGCACGATGGTCAAACCATGATGATATGATGATGAAACTGAGATATTACATTACGTTTTCACCATCATAGCATTGTGCCTTCGTGTTTTTACCATCGTGCCATCATGGTTTCACCATTGTGCCTTCGCGTTTTCATCATCGTGCCATCGTACCATCGTGATTTCACCATAGTACCATCTTGCATTGCGGTAAAGGGAGAGAAGAAATTTAAGTTTGTCTAAAGGGAACACCTTAAGTAAGCAACTGTAGCTGAAAATGATTTTCAATGTGGGATGGCATGCTAAAAGAAACTGTATATGAAGTAATCTGTTTTGGTAGCAAGTTGTTTTAACTCAAAGAAGATTTATAGGACATTTCAACCCCAAGACATTTTGGATCCAATCCCAAGACATTTAGACCTCCAATTTTACAACCTCAATCTTTGGGATATTCTAACCTGCAGTCATTCAGACCTGCAGTTTGAGACAATGTTACAATCCCAAGATACCTAAATCACATCCCATATAATTAGTTGAATTATCACACCTCCTGGCATTATGCAGATTAAATTATCTGTTTATTTAAATGTATAACTATATATGTACCCAGCAGGTTGAGAATGAAAACAAAATGAGAAATAACATGTTTGAGAAATAAAGTTAAAAGCATAACTGTTATTGCAAAAATAATAAAAACATCTTCAACTTACAAACAAATAAAAAAATTAAAATGCCCAAACATTTAAAAATATCAATTATGCACAAAGCTAAGTTTATGTTTATATGAAAAACAAAAAATAATTTTTATAACTTAATAAGATAAAATATACACTAAACATGCAAGTACTCCAAATACTTTTTGCAAATAATGTTGAAATAACTCATCTGTTTTTGTTAAATGTTTAACAAATATTGACACATTAAAATCTCTTGGGATTGAAATGCTCTGGGGGTTGAAATGTCTTAGCCAAGACAGTTTTGGGGTTGAAAAGTCTTGGTTCGAAACATGTGGCTTTCACTTTGTTGTTATAGAGTATCACAGGAATCTGGTACTGGTAGGAGCAAGCATTTTTTTGGCTGGTGTCAAGTATACTGCTGCGTCTACAAGGTGGTGGAATTTCTTGTAGAACATTGAAAGTTAGCAGCTACCTATACATGTGTAGGTGGCTGAATCCACTGTTCACTTCAGAACGCCCAGAATGCACCATTGTTATAAGAAAAAATTGTGGTCTGGGGGCATGTCCCCAAACCCCAACTGCCCCCAGCACAATGATGAATCCATTCCACATGAACAGGAGGCTTGCTACGGCCCTGGCTTATGTTTGATAGAGATTGTAGTTTCCCATTTTGCCTTAAGTAAATAATACATTAAAAGGCTTCCATAAAGGTTTACCCTCTGAGTTACCTGCTTCACTATCACTTGATAATGGTACATTGTACATATCTCCAGACTGGTCCGACATCGTCAGATGAGCAGTGATGAGTGAGTCAATTGAGAAAATTTGTTTTTCCAAGTCTCCTGGTTCTACGTTTCCGGAGTTCAACACTTAAACGTGCTTTAAATTATATTAATATACGTGTATTGTGAATGACCAATATCTGTAAGTAAGATGTCGCTAATTATTAAGAAATTACGAAAATCGAATCTAATTAATATGACACTTGTCTTGCGGCCTCCATTTTGAAATTGTGTATCACGTGATCCAACGTCACAAACATGTGCAGAACTGTCAAGAAGAGGGATAGAATCTAATGTTGACAAAACTTTTACGAGTTTATGTTCTTAAAAAAACGTCCAGAAATGTAATTTATTTAACAAAAAGCACTCACATAAATTGTGATAAAGGTTTGTTTAAAGCAGCTATTTACTTTTTACGATTTGTTGTGTCAATGAATTATTCTGTTAGTGCAGTGTTTGTGTTGAAACTGAAAGAATGATTACACCTGTTGATAACATAACGAAATACCACAATATTGTGTGCAATATGATTAATTTCCTTATAACATGTCATTGTTCTCACCAAAAGATTTTCTTTGGTCTAATAATATGCAAGGACACTGAATTGTGCAAACTTATAACTGTTGGATATCAGATTGTTAGATTTTGCTGGTTGAGTTGTAGCTCAAGCCTTCAAGGTGTCATTCAGTCTAATGACAGTCTAATGCTTAACTCTACTAATGTCGAGTCCGTAATGGTGACTTCTGCCAGGGTGACAAACCAAAACTGGCAGCGCTGTGTTAAAAAGTTGCAGGAGATTCTTTCTTTTGATTCACAATTTCGGCAGAACTTCATATACCAGTGTACGAGTTGGCGTTTCATGTAATATTTGTCTTAAATGCTGCTATTAATATATGCTATTTTTGTTATTTATGCTAGTCAGCTTTAAAAGCTCAATAGAGCTTGTGTTGTTTGTTATGAAACCCGACTATATAAATGAATTTAAGCAAACTGCGGATCTGAAGTGTTTTACTCAAACCTGTAGACAACTTGCCGCCTCAGTGTCTAAGAAGAGGTCTATAATATATTGACAACCATCCACTGTGTGCGTCATTTAAGATTTTTGTCAAGTCAGAAGAATGAAATCTTGAGCTCAATCAATTGGTATAAGCAGTATTTAGGGGCATGTAGTTTTTCAGATTAATACTGTATACCATTACTAATGATATTCCTTGTTCTTTGCCAGAGTCTTTTACAAAGCACTTATTAATAATAACATATGAGGACTTTGATTGATATTGTCATCCTGTAGGATAAGTCCTGCAAATTCTTGTGTCATCTCTTTAAAGTTATCTCATCTTCTTCCAATTGTGACAGGGATGTTAGTAGGATAATTGTCACAGTAACACAGTAGAGAAACTAAAATGATATTTTGTCAGATGATGTTCATAAGAGTTCAAAGGATAAAACATCTATGCTGTACGCTTGTAGAGACCTTGAACTTTTAAGTGATGGCACAGTGCAATGGTTCTAGCAGATAGACTGTTGCCAAGAAATACAGCATACAGAAAAAAGGAACTTTTAGATTTGCATTAACACTGCAGTTTACTATAGAAATCGTTGGGGTTCAAACTTTCAGTTGTTGGAAGTGGAGGTGTGGTTTTGATGAACTAGAGTGTTATCATGTTGGGCTATTTAAATATCCTTATTTTTGCATTGGTTTTATTTCTATGCTTAGGCCATACCAAGATTTTAAACCATTGTTACATTTCATTATTGTCACAATTCATGCATTGGCAATTGTTTAAGAAAATAATTATATCATTGGTACTGATTACGAAGAATGTGGTCTAGCCTAAGGTACCCGTTTTGAGGTAGCTAGTGTAAATCCTAAATTGAGTGAGATTCCTTGATTTCTTGTTGGGTTTTCCAAGTGCCACTATTAGAGTGTGAGTACAGCTTTGTCACCTAAGATATAGTTCTTCAGCATGACTGTAAATAAACTCCGTTTGGCACATGCAGATTGGGAGTGTTTATTTAGGGAAAACATGATATTGTGAACTATGTACTTTTAGTTTCATAGATGTAAGCTCAATTGCAGAAATACAAGTACTTTTGAAAAAAATGTTGGTGCACTTAACTCAGTTATAAGTACATGATGCAGATGATAAAAATGTGAGTGTACAATTAATTGTATTTTAAGTATTGGTAGTTGTATCAATCACATGCTACAGAGCATCTTACAATGGACATACATTTATGTGAAGAGAATACAGGAACTGCACTGTTTGCTTTTAGTTTTAGATTTATTAGGATATTTTTTACCAAGATGCAACCAGTGTAAATCCAGATCGGATGGCACAGATGTGCCAGTTTATCTGGATCTACATTGGTCGCACATATGTTAAAATGTGTATATATACGTATATGGTGAAGGACAAAAAATTGGAATTGTTTTCTTTGACACTTTTTGCCTACAGAGATGTACTTTCTGTTTTACTGAAATAAGTCATGTGATATGTGATGTTTTATGTGCTAGATTTAGCAACTCTCATTTTAAGCAGCATTTTATTTAACCAATGCTAAAATACCTTTCATTGGAAAGGTGCTGAACAGCATTTTGGGTGTTCATAATATGATTCTCATTCTAAAAATTGTAAGTTTCTGCGACTTTTAATACCACAAAATAAACATGCAAATTTTCAATTGCATTGAATCAAATTTTTAGAGCAACAGAACACATGGTTAGGTTTTAGCTGAACATGTATTTATAGTTGACACATAATTTATGTATTTTGAAGCATTTATGATTGTTTTTAAAGTTTTATATCATGTTTAAGCTATATCTTCAGGAGATTTTAACCCTGTACTCCATATATCATGGTTTTTAATCATTTAATGCATGTGCAAACAGTGATTAGTGACCAGATAGCATGAATGTGACATCTGATCTGGATCTTCACTGTTTGTCCATGTGATAACAGCCATATCCCATGGAGTAAAGGGTGAACCCTATACCTACACATTCTGAGTAAACAGTAACTCACTTTTCAGTTTTCTTTTAGTATGGACCAATCTATTCATCATTGATAGGGGTATTTTGCAAAAAAGTGAAAAGGTGGCAACTGCAGATCTGGATCTACACTGGGGATAAATGTGACATAAGCTTTTCTTAGCGCTTAATGGATAAAGATTTGATCTGTTGAATTTCATATGTCAGTTTCGAAAAGATAAGCATACCTTGATTATTATCAAGACATGAGTTATGGATTTTCTATCTATCAATAACTATCAAAGTGATTCAAGCATACAGGTCACTGTTGAAAATACCTCACCATATATTTATCAACTGGGGAATTTTTTTTTAATGTTTATCATATTTCTCCTAATAATCAATCATGGGATGCACATATGGTTTTTATCTTGGTTGAAAAATGTTAATCAACTACTTTGACCCTTTCCTCCATGGACACACCTTTATTGCGTGGGTGAACAGTGTAGATCCAGATCAGCCCACCCATCTTTACTGTTTAATCAGGATCTGAACTGTTCGCTTTATGATTCATTAGATTATTTCTGACCAAAATGAGACAAGTGCAGATCCTGATCAGACGGCATGGATGTGCCGGCTGATCTGGATATACACTGGTTGCACATGCGTGAAAATGTGTATATATGGAGGAAAGGGTGAAGTTGCAACTATAGGTCTTGACACAAGTCAAAATGTTCAAACCCATTGTAGATGAGCTAGCTGAATTTTCAAAAAAAGAGAAAGGAAGCATTGTATAAATAGCCAAAATCAAATTCTCTTACAAACATAATTATGTCCATCTGTAGAAGGAAACTGACCCTTTCAAAATATTGACATGGCGAGTATAATGCTGTTCACTTTTTACTCCATGGGAATGCTGTTACATCAGAGCCATCGGATCAGGATCTACACTGTTACCTTTCTGGTAAATTAGGTTATTTCTTATCAAGCTGCAAACAGTGTAGATCCTGATCAGATGACAGTGTTCTGCTGGCTGATCTGGATCTACACTGGTTGCACATGCGATAAAACCTATAATATGGAGTAAAACAAGCATGTGAGGGAAAGATCTCAGCATTTCAAAGATTCACAGATTTCAAATGTTTTTTGCTGATTAGTTCTCCAAGACATAGCTTTGTTGAATTTATAGTCCATAAAACAAACACTGAGTTGAATTACTGTCTAGATTGAATGTAAGTATCTCTGATGTAATTATGGTTCAGGAGAAATAACATTTTTATGTGGTAACAAGAGGAACTACTTGAACACCGAAGACTTAATTCTCCCAACATCAGATTGGATTAGTATATTCACTATTTATTCCATGGGATATGGCTTTTATACCATAGACGGTGTAGATTTTGATCAGTCTTCACAACTGTGCAGTGTGATTAGGATCTGCACTGTTCGCTTTCGATTTATAAGTTCTTTTCTGATCAAGAACAGAATGATGTGCAGGATGATTTGGACCTTCACTGGTCTACCATGAGAATAAAGGGTTATTGCCTCTGTATAAATGAATATGATGTATAGATAATAAAAACAAAACAAGGCCAAATACCATATTCTTTCGTGTAAGCACTCCAATGTCATGGAGTTCAATTTTTTTTTAAATTCAGTTTAAGTTTTTCATTGAATTAAACTCACCACATTGACACACTTAATATGGTAATTATAATTTATTATACAAAAAGAAGTGAAATTTTTGTTGAAAATATTAGCAAATTGATGCCAGTTGATTTCAGCGCATTCTATAAAGCACTAAAAATTCATTAAATATCATGCTTGCAACATGCACTTAAATTTTCTTCAAGATCTCATGGTCACCACAGAATCTTGCATACATCTATTTTACATCGATGTAAAAAACTTTGTGTTGCTCTAGGACTTGTGATTTAGAAAACAACTACTAAAGACTCTGCTTAAAATTGTTTGGAATAATTTTTCTATATTTGTGTAAATACGGTATAACTGTGGGAGTGTTAATAAGGAACATTACGGTACAGAAGTTACTGCACTTTGTCTTGTTATAGTGAATGACATTTTTAAAACAAGATGAACCAACTGACAAGATGATTTAACTGAAGGCACAGATGTGGCCTGCTTTCTTCAAGATGTTTTTATCTGGAAAAGTTCTAATTTAGACTTCCTGAGGGAACTTTAAAGCAATAAATTTGCTAGATGCCTCAGTTGTTCATAATTTAAATAGGATACACACAAGAGACTTTTGCAGCAATGTTTCTAATGTATTTGATATATAGACTTACACTCTATGAACATTTTCAGATGCCAAAATGGCTGAATGTACTTTGAAAAATAAAATGGGAGATTTTAAAATAAGGATACAGAGAAGAAAAAATCCCCCTTACCCCCATCCCCTCGCACCCCACAAAAACCAACATCATGATTGATTTGAATCAGCAGGCCAGGGCTGAAGGTTATAAAGCTGAGATTGGAAACCAGTCTCAAATCTCAAGTATCTGATTGGCTGAAATGGCGACTGGTCGCCATTTCAGCCAATCAGATACTTGAGATTTGAGACTGGTTTCCATGCTCAGTTTATAACCTTGGGCACAGAAAGAGGATTATTACCTTAAGTTTTCAATGAAGTTTATCATTTTGAGAGGGAGTCGGTTATTTCTAGCAGTTTTATTGACTGTTTTTAGACATTTATTGCTTTTATTAAGTTTTTGAATAAAGGAAATTAAGAAATAAAAAATTCAAGTTCAATATCAGAAAATGGCTGGAAACAGCGCCATGTGGGCAGGAATCAACTCTCAAAATAGACTTACACACCTCAGTTTACATTTTCAAAGATCCAGTAATTCAGCAGATGTATTTTACAAGTGTAACTATGGTGTGGGCAGTGTGGGCAGACCTGTCACATTGCACTTTATCTTCTTACATTAATTTTTATCAACTGAGGAAAATCATAAATTCAAACTGTTGGAGTGGGCACAATATCAGTGAGTCAGAGTCACTAAAACCAATCTTCTGTTGCCATAAGCCCCGTGTAACCTTATTTCAGTTGACTGAAACAAGCATCTGATGGATCAAACTACACGAACATTTATGCAGAGGTGGATAATTTCAGGAAAATGGGATATGGTACAATGTACCAGTAGTTGATGCTTTCCACCATGTGACACTGCTAATATCCAGTGTAGATCCAGATCAGTCTGCACATTGAAGCAGTCTAATAAATATCTCCACAGGTGGCACTTTGATCAATTTAGTAACTTTAGACCATAAAGCATACAGTATAGATCCAGATCAGACTGCACAGATATGTCGGTGATCTGGATCTACAGTGGTCGCCTATGTGATTAAAGACATAACCATTTCGTAAAAGCTTAATATTTAGCCAAAATGTCTTCTAGGAAAGTAAAACACATGAAGAGGTTGTAAAAAGGATGTTTTTGTAGTGGATTTTACAGAAATAATGAACAAGTTTTTGTTGCGTTTTTATCCTTTTACTACATATATACACTTTTTTTATGCGTGTGCGTCTGTGCGACCAGTGTAGATCTAGATCAGCTGGCACATCTGTGCCATCAGATCAGGATCTGCACTGGTTGCATCTTGGTCAGAAATAACCTAACGAATAAAAAAGCAAACAGTTTAGATCTTGATCAGATGGCACAGATGTGGTGGCTGATCTAAGTCTACACTGTTCTCCCATGTAATAAAGGAGTGTCTATGGAAGAAATGTTTTTTTCTTTTATTTTAAGTGCACTTAAAATGAAACATTAAACATGTTTAAAAGAAGATAAACATAATTGAAAAAGATTTTCGTGTCAATCTATATAAAAAGGGGAATATACTGCTGGGAAGCAGATGCAGCTGATGCAACCATGTCATATAGCATGATTTGTGATGTGTTTCTTGGTGAACTCAAAATAACTAGGCCTGTTGCATGGCAACATTTATCAAATTGCAATATTGCAATATTTTCATTAAAAAAAGTTAACCCTTTCCTAGATATATAAGCATTTTTACGCATGTGTGACCAGTGTAGATCCAGATCAGCTGGCACATCTGTGCCGTCTGATCAGGATCTGCACTGGTCGCATTTTGGTCAGAAATATCCTAATGAATCAAAAAGCAAACAGTTTAGATCTTGATCAAACAGCACGGATGTGCTGGCTGATCTGGATCTAAACTGTTCGCCCTAGCAATAAAGGTGTATCTATACAGGACAGGGTTAATCTCTGAATAAGGATTGAACCCAGATATTTTGCATGTACATAGAGCATCACATTTATGGCACCACAACCAGATGAGATTATTGTGTATTATTACCAAAATATTACAAGAACTTAGAATAACTTCCGCAGTAGCCATGACTGTAAAGGGAAGTAACCACTGTGAAAATGTTAAATATTCACCTTGAAAACCTTTTTGAATACCTAAATGTTAATTACTTCTGCTTATCCATACATTAAGAAAAAAGAAATATTAACTTGATACAAATGCCTGTTCACACTGGTTTGTATTCAGTATAAATGCTAATACAAACTGTTACAAATATTGAGTAAATAAATTATACAAGCTTGTTGTCATTCAAAATATGAAATCTTACCAATTCTTAAAGTGTTCAAACATATATAGATCTTTTCCTGAAATTATACATGTTTTTTCTTTGTTCTGAACAATATGTTAAAAAAAACAACAACAAAAGCAACAACCAGCACTTATTCTTTCTAGTAGTTGGGAATGGGGCCCTATTTGTTTTGTCATTAGGAAAATTTGCATCCTAACAGTGGAAGTCGGGAAAAGAATGAAAGTTAGTCCTGATTAAAATAAGATATTCATCGTAAGAATGACTATTTACTGCATAGTTCAATATGAAACTTGATTAACATTAATCAAGTAATAAAACACCTCTTTTCAACACATTTGAAAACATGTTTCTTAAGCCGTATTCTCTTCTTTTGATTCTGACGTTTGCTATCAGAGATTAAAATTATATGATTTTACATTGTGAATGAGGCAGAAAATTTGGACCTAACTGATTTTTACCTTGTTAATTTCTGTTAGTATGAAAAATTACTTGTTCTCAGGTACCACTAGATGGAATTTAGTGGGACTGAATGGGAAGCTTCAAATACAAGAGAAACTTTTCATAATGTCAGCATGTATCATTTCACACATATTTATAGCTCTTTAAGTATGATTTAGGTCCTTTCGTGTCCCGGCTCAGTATATGCGAAAACTTCTTTTTTCCCTTCACAGGACATTGCGACAGGTAATCACCAAAATTTTTTCTGTCGCAACAACTCTTTGCCTGTCACAATTTTATCAACTGTATTTCATGACAACGACTTAAAAGATGTATTTAAATTACAGTTTTGTTATAAGTATATTTATTTACTATATCTAGCTTTAACTAATAGATATTCTAAAATATTATTTTCATTAATTTTAGATTTTCTAAATACATGTAATCACAATAAGAACCAAGTACCTTGCTTAATGCCAATGTTGTTAATATATTGATATTGTAGATTGGTTTATGGCCATGTTTGTAAAAATGTGTGTTGGATTTACTTGCAATAAGTTTCAGTGTACCTACCACTCCTTTAGGCTGCCATAATTATATCACACCACACTTCAAATCGTATCAAAATCATCTTCAGATATCCTTTCTTGATATTGTTGCAATTAACACATAATCAAATTAATTCAAAACCCTTCAATGATGATAAAAAATTTATCACTACCACCAAAGCAGAGTTTTATCTTTGATGTGCTTATTTCTTACATTTGTCATTTGATTCACCAAAAGTCAGTGATTGTAGACTCCTTGTGCCATCATTCAATGATTTGACATTTACATCATATCACGTATCCACATTAGGCAGAAACCATAATCTATTTGCTTCCGTATTTCTTTAATGAATTGTCGGCAGATAAAAAAAGACTAAATATTTTTTATAAGTTCTTCAAACGTTGACCGCCATGATTGTTTACTATGGCGATTTGAATTATGGGATAATTAGCAACCTTGACCCGAAAGCTTTTTGAATCTTGCCGGAGTAGTCAAAAACAACGTACTGGGGTTTACATTATATAGTGACTCACGGATAAAAACACGCAGAACAATCATGATATTTCAGTTAAAACAAGCGCTGGAAATGAAACTGAAACGGTGCTGTCTGTAATTTTGCATCGGACATTGTGTCTGACAGTAACAGGAGTTTTTCGTCGGTCAACCTGCAAAATTACCGGACATGACCGGCTGACCGACGGACATTCACATTGACTGCCGGCTATTTCTCAGAATCTATTAATTTAATGACACTTTATGAAAGGTTTCAGTAAAGGCCAAATAAACTTGTCAAACAGCATATTTTTTATTAACCTAAACATTTTAGATTTCACCTGTACCAAACCTTACAATAAGAAAAGGGTATTATCTTATTGATTTGCAGCAAGTTTCACGGATTGTTTATCTTGTATACAAAACAAACAGCGAATCTTTCCGAGCTGATTTTTGGCAACTCTCGGCAGGCAACGGTCGCTAATTATGCAAAAGTGCATAAATTGATGACATATTCCCCACTAAAAGCCGTTACTGGGATGGGTCATATAACATTGACAGCTTTCTTTGTTTACCTTGTAATGATCTTTCTATTTTGCGCCTTGTCTTTTTCATTCCATGTTTGCATAATTTTGTGTTTACAACTTTTATGTGAATGACGTCACGGCATTCTGCATTCTTACGGCCCACGTACGGAAAAAACCGATAACTTTTCTCCAAGTGATTGTAAACATTGGTTAGTAATTTTGTGGGCTACAAAAATACTGTTCGGACCGGGTCTCAATGATTGGGGATTGTTTGAGAACATAAATATTTTGTCATTTATACTTTCTTTTGAAAAGGGTCAACGTGGTTAACTAATTTTCACAATGAAAAAAAAAACGATGTGACAAGTTTATTGGGCCTTTAACAAGATTATCAGCTTGTTTCCGCTTCATGATTTTTCAGAGAGTTTAAGAGAAGGCCCTTTAATATTTTTTTAGTGTGATATTGGATCATTAAGACACGTCAGGTTAATTTCTCATCAATAACTAGTTGAAATTTCATGACACATTAAGGGAGCTTTACTAATAAGAGGAATGCAGATATTGTAGACATATTCTAGCATGATGATTTTTGTCTTTTTTTCAAGTTTCTCTGCAATGTTTGCTAATGCTCACACAGCATATTGTTGCAGAACTATTTCTCAGGCAACGGTGACTTGCTACAACATACTCATAGAGGAATATTGGATCTCTTTTTAGTGGAGATGCACATATATAAATCATAGAACAAGTGACTGTTTTTACCTAGGAATGGCTCTGTAGATTACGCTACAGAAAGTGTATTCTGCCACCATTCCTGTTTCCCGGCTTTGCTTTCAAGGGAGCCTTCTTTGGTTCCACATACATCTTGTCTTTATTGGCAACTGGTCCTAACATCACAATGTATACAATGGATATTTCTGTGTAATCCTTTACTCCATATATATATGGGTTTTATCACATGTGCCACCAGTGTAGATCAAGATCAGCTAGCAGATCAGTACTGTTTGATGTGGATCTACACTAATCACTTCTTGGTCAGAAATAACCCAGTGAATCTAAAAGCAAACAGTGTTGATCCAGATCACATGGCACAGATGTGCCAGCTGATTTGGATCTTAGCACTGTTAGCCCATGGGATAACATCCATATCCCATGGAGTAATGGATTAATATTCACAGTGAAACCTGCCTTAGCAGCCACTTGCGAATAGCAACCACCTGTCTTAAACAGCAAGTTTGAATAGGACCTAAACTGACATTTTGTTCCTTTTTTACTGTCTTTAACAGCCACCTGTCTTCAGCAGCCACTTTTTTGTCAATCCCTTGGGTGGCTGCTAAAGACAGGTTTGACTATTTATTATACATGTGTGTGGGGAAGGTAATGGGATTTCTGTAAGATCTCATCAGACCATTACTGTTCTATTCTTGGCATGCTGAAGTGATATTAGATCAGTTATAGGCTTTATTTCAGTCAAATGTCATATCAGAGACAAGTATTAACAAAAACAGTGTCATAATTACCAGGAAACATAGGTGTTAGAAGTGTTGGTTCGAATAGGATGAATCCCCGATGATAGGAACAGCTATGTGGGTTGTTTCTTATGAACAGTAAAGAATAGAAATTAAGATTGAATGGGATGGCGTGATATTTTGACATTCCATTTGGGAATCCTTGCACTTTCATTGCTGGCTAACTAAGCCTATAATCTAATTATTTTCAAACAAAATAGCACGCTTGATATATAGCTGTTTTTATGTTGTTGTCTTCTTTTATTTTCAGGAACTGGAGTTTTCCATTTTTTTGACCAAGAAAAGAAGCAGAGTTCACTGACATTGATGAAAATGTGACATTTTGACAAAATAAAGAGTTCCAGTTGGATTTTTTCCCCGTCGAGAATTGCTAGCACTAGCAGTATGAGATATTACTCTTCTTACCAATGTAGGTGATTGTATTAAAGAGAAATAATGATTTAGTTCTGTGTCGCATTTCATGATGCTTTCATGAAGATTTCTTAAAAAAAAATGTGGAAATATATACAAAAATCATGAGAGCATAAGAACAGAAGTAGGAATGACGCTCGAGAAGAACACATTGAAATGTCTCAACGCGGCTTTGCAAGATGACTGGGAGGCCAAGCTGGTGGCAGATGATGATAGAATCTACTATCTTGAGTAAGTGATTTTCTTCTTTCTGGTGTTAAATAAATGAAAAAGAGCTTTAAAAGCCACGGAACACGACAAATATCAAAATATTGCTGGCTTGGTTCATGGCTGTAATGAACATTGTGCATGTTGGGTTAGCAGTCAACATTTATACCTGGACTAGAAAAATGGTGTAAACTTTGAGCTGTGTTTGTGGCCTTTTGATAAATTTCTGTTTTCATGTTTGATGTTTGCTTTACATAATTTTCATTTGTACTTGTATCAGTGAGTGTTGGCACTCGGTAAGGAGGGCCAATTAGATAATTAGAATCTCATCTCTTATTATACACTTGAGATGGACATTGGACAGGGGCATTTTGAAGTTTGTTTTTGGACAGAATTGTTTACTCCATCAATAATATATCACATGTTTGACTGCCATTAATCCAGATCAGCCAGCACATCTGGATCTAAATCTAGATTTGATCAGGATCTAAACTAGCCCCTTTAGATTCATTAGGTAATTTCTGTCAAAGAAGGGACAAGTGTAGCATTGAAGCAGTATTTTATTTTAAGCTAAATATGATATTCACAATTTTGGGCATTGCACCATTCAGGGTCCTGGCCCAAGGTCATCAAACTGAAACTGAAGACCAGTCTCAAATCTCAAGCATCTAAATCATATGCTCAAGATTTGAAACTGGTCTCCAATGTCAAGTTTATGGTGTTGGACCCCTAGCACCATTCAGGGTGAAAATAAACAGTGGTCTACAGTTATATGACAAAGTTATTATCAGTGTTCAGAAGGTCTAGGTTATTGGTCTATCTTTTTTTGATTTCCATAAGAAGTTAAAAATTAATTCACAAAAATGAAGAGTAAAATTTCAGTGAAACTGATTTACTGGTCAGTGATTAACAGTGATATCCTACCTGTTAAAGTAAACATTGCAGCAATGGAATCTCCAAATACAGTCTGAATAGATGTGTTATTGAATGGCTGTAAACCATTGATTGTCCAGACTGTATACCGAGGTAAAAAGCCATTAACGATTGAACAATTTGACAACAAATTGGGGGTATTTATACGGTAGATTGAATTGTTAGATTGATTACATTGTTCACAGTTATTTGCTTTGAGTGTCAAGTGTTTTACATACACCTATACTAGGCTTGTTCTGCAACGCTTTGATAATCAAGAGGACAGTAGAAATTTCAGATGATTAAAGATCGATGAAATTATTGCGAGCGATGGACTGATTAACTAATTTGATGAGCGATACATGTTTTCCAGACATACGCTTGATCAAATTCCGTACTGTGTTTAAGCTATAAAAATCACAGATAGAAAGGAATCAATACATTTATACTGGATGACTTGATAAGGGAGAAATTCAATTACAATAAAAATTAACAGAAAAATGACCAATTATGGAGTTTGTTTTTAATTTAAATATGAAGGCTATGATTTGATTTAAGAAACAATTATTATTTAAAGGACAGTAAACACCTAATTTGGTACTAATTCATAATTTCCATCTATGTATCTAATTCTATAAATTTCATATAGTTTATAATTATTTCGTGAATTTTCATGGATAATTATTTTAAGACAGCATATTTTGATGGTAGTTAACCAATTCAAACAATCAGTTGTCATTATTTGTCGATTTAAAATGAAAATTGAAGTTAGAAAAAAAGCCATAAATTTTAACCTTCCTGTCTGTAATATATTTTTAAAAATTTCATAAAAGAAGGCATGCATGACAAATTTTGTTGCAATTTCAAAAACCTCACGTGTAATGATGTTTGAAAGTTCATTGACAAATAAAATTTTGCGGTTAAAATACCTTTTGCGGCATTCATAAAGTGCTCTAAATGTCTTTACTTTCCTATCATTGCAAGGGGTGAAGAATTTTGATCTATTTAAATATTTGCCTTGATACCGAGTGATCAGTTAAATAGTAAAATGCACTTATTATTTAGAACTCTTTTGTGTGAACTTCAAATTTAAAATAGTTTGAATTAAATAATATTAAATCTTGCAGTTAATTATGATTTTATAGAAGATTAATTTGTTATTTGAGAAGTTAATAAAGCAGGCAACAATAAACATTCTTTATTAGTATTTTCTGTTTCTAAAAAGATTTAAGGAAGAATATTTTGGACAAGCAGGCCTTTTTTCCCTGCAACATAGCAGGAGGTAGATACTGGAATAGTGTTTGTGTGTCTGTCTGTCCACCCATGTGTTTGTTCAGATTACTTGTCCACTCCATATAGTTTCCAAAATCCTGGAAGGAATGTCATAAAACTTTGATCAGTGTTAACCCCTTAAAGACAGTACTTATTTCAATCTTGCAGACTCAAGGTCAAGGTCACCAGTAGTGTTCAAAGGTTTGAGCCATGGTTTTTGTGTGCTCTAAAACCCCAGTGGAAGGAATTTCAAATTTCATGAAAATTAAGTCAAAGGTTCATCTCATTGAGACAATGTGCAGAACCTATCAGTGCTGTTGCATGGTCAAGGTCACAGGCAGAGCTGAAACTTTGTTTCAACTGTGCGGTTCAAGGTCATGGTCACAGATATAGTTTAAATGATTGTGCTTAACATTTTCTGAACATGTAAAAGGAATTTCTTGAAACTGTGTCAGATGTTTACCTTACTGTGCAGAACCTGATTGTTAGGGTTTGCGGATAACCTTTTATACCTGACCTATTTTGTTCTGGGAGATAAGGGAAGTAAAATGCATATCAGTAAGGTACCTGCAGGAGTTGCTTTCCTTGGATGTATTGACGATTATTGTATTTATGAGTGAAATGAGAATGTATAGCAGAACATAGGGACGGGAGCCAGTATGTATCTGAAGTAGCTTCATAATAATTCTTTAATTTTACTCTGCACTCCATGAGGTACATCTGTTATCCATCTGGATCTGCACTGTTTGATTTTAGATTAATTCAGATCAGACAACATGCATGTACCTGCTGATCTGGATCTGCTGTTTGACCATGAGATATAAACCATATCCCATGCAGACTTACTTCATTTCTGCAATCATGCTTCAGAGATATTATTGTGTCTGGCTGACATGTTAGATTACATTTGTTCTGTTAACAGATCAACAAAGCACTCTTTACATCATTTCTAAGTGTCAAACATTAATTTGGAAAAGACATTTTTACAAATGTATTTTATTTTTAAGCATGAGAATTCTGTCAATTGTTTTGTCAATTGTTATCTTGTTTTAAAGTGTTTAAAAGCCCAGCCTTCAAAGAGGCACTTAATGTTAACAATGTTGATAGAGGTTTGCTGTGGTACAGTTTGTCACTGATATGTAGACCATCATAATATGATTAGTATTACATCTTGAAAATGAATTTCTACCCCTGAAAATCTGAATCCACTGTTTTATCATTTTGCACTTGTCTAGACCTTCCACAGTAGCTGCTGAACTTTAAGGGTTATTAAGCTGGCTGAAAAGTTTCTGAAGGAAGCTTTGGCTGGCTGAATCATGACCAAGAATGACAGTGGTAATGGGGACATGTTTAGAATATTTGGTCATCTTGAACTAATTTTTGGTTGCATATTGTTCGAGGTCTTTAAATGAGTACACTCAGATTTCACTTAGAAGACCTAGAAAACTGGGTGTACTTTGTATGAAGAAGATCAAAATGTCATTTGATGTAAAGACATTTGTAAGTTGTGATATTAACATGTTTGCCGTTGGCTGAAAAAAAGGTGACTAATTACATGATAATTAGTTTGTCAACATTTGTTATACACTGTAGTACACTGAACTAGATAGGTAACTCCACAGGTCATATCTGTTCAGATAGTTATACATAAGGTTAATCTAAAAGTCAGATGACCAGCTTGCCAAATACTCCTTAAACTTTTCCTCTTGATATATTGTACAAAGAAGTGAACAGTGTATATCAAGATCAGCTGGCACATCAGTGCAGTCTGATCAGGATCTACACTGTTCACTTCTTTGTAAAAAATAACCTAATAAAGAAAACAATCTCGACCTACACTGTTTGCCCACGGGATAATAGCCATATCTCCTTGAAGACAACGTTCAAACCAAGGGCTGTAGGTTTTTGCTGAGATCATTTGATGCATTTCGCCATTGTTTTGAGAATATGACCCATACTACAGATTAACTGAATTCATAAAACATAATTCCTTGCAATACAAATTGCTATTTGCTGCATGTCACTTATGTTGGAGAAAGCCATCTCCCCTATGCCCCACCATGTTAGTTAGTCATTGCACAATAAGAATTATTTGTGAATTCCTCCGCTACTATGAACAAAGGTTCACAAAAAGCAGTTGAATTATTGAAAATTTATCAATAAAATAACAGCAGATAATTCATCATACTTAATATGAAAAAGAAATCTTTCACATCCTATTTCAGTTCCCTTTGGCTGGATTCCCTTCCCAGCTTCACACCGGTGTTTAGTTTTTTTTGTTCTGTTATTTAATTGAGTTGTAATTGCAACATTTCATGTCTTGACACTGGGCTGAGATTGGAAACCAGTCTCAAATCTCAAGCATCTGATTGGCTGAAATGGCGACTGGTCGCCATTTCAGCCAATCAGATACTTGAGATTTGAGACTGGTTTCCATGCTCAGTTTTATAACCTTGGGCACTGGTTTGGAAGAAGACACTTATTGGATTCGGAATATTTCATCCATAATGGCTTTACATCCATAAGATGCTTACTTCAGTTTTAGCAGGGCATTGGGACTACAGCCCTTGTAAAGTTAAAATATCATTGGAAAAAGAGCCCCCATGTATCCCCAATCTGTAAATCTGAAGCTGTTTGTACTGGATAACAGATAAAACAGGATCTGCGTTAAATAGCAACTGTAGATGACTTTACAATAAATCATGTTGAAATCGGTCCAAAAATATGACCAAAAAGGTATTTTGACCATTTGTGGAATTTAAAGTGTTGAACAGTAATCTAGGTCATACAAATACAATTTTCTGGATTATCAAAACAATATTTGGAGATTTTTGACTTAAGGTCAGATGAAACCTCAGCGTGAAGTGAAGCATAAAACTCAACAAAGATGAAATTCACAAGATTAGGTTACTTAAGTGTTTATTACAATATGATAAATAATTATGTAGAATTTTCTTTTTAATCTTGGTGTCAGTACTTTACTGTTAAGAGTTGAATATGGTTAGAACAACATTATTAAAGTAACCAGTGTAACCCACAATAAAAAGACTTATCTGGGTCTACGTTAAAGGAATACCTTAATACTTATAGGACAATGAGAAGTAAGCTGCACCCTTTATTTTTCTGTCACAGCGATAGCTAGTAGACACATGGGATCCTATTTCTGGCGGGGATAAAACATAGGCCCTTATTTCAACTTTTTGCTAACAGGCAACACATGTGTTCTGTGGATCACCAAATTTTAGTTAATATCTGTACACTCAGTGTTTAAGGGTAGAAGGAATTTAGATAAATTTTATACATTGTACATAGCCAAGCACAGTATGTAAATGCTTCTTTACCTAAAAATGTATTATCCTGAGTCTTGATCTTTCAGAGGTTTTTGTCGTGCTATACTTGAATTTTTGCTCATGTGAATAATCGATTTCATTTGTTTATTATGCCACCTTTCGGGGAAATCTTTAGCCAAATATGCATAGTTACACCAAACTAGTTCTCAAAACCTCCCACCATCTCATCAAAAATAGTATAACAAGTTGTGGACTGGCTGGAATGTGTAAATCTGCCTGAAAATGTCTACAGTAAGATCCTGGCTACGAGGTTATAAAACTGAGCTTGGAAACCAGTCTCAAATCTCGAGCATTTGATTGACTGAAATGGCAACCAGTTGCCATTTCAGCCAATCAGATGCTTGAGATTTGAGACTGGTTTCCATTCTTAGTTTTATAACCTTGGGACCAGGTTAGTTAATTAACAGTTCTCCATAAGTCCATCTTACCTTATCTTGTCTGCAGTCTGTTTATTTCAAGTTCATATCTGTAAATTTGCCCTTTCACCATTTCCAAGCTGTCAATGCTTTTTTCCATAATAAAAATTTGTTTCATTGGGACCAGAGTAATTTTCATCCCCTATGATGAGGGGACTTCACTCACCTCTGCAGTTGTATCATTTCATCATGAGGTTAAACAGAATGCAAAAGAGGCGACAGAGACATGTTGCAAACTTGCATAGAATTTTCTTTATCATATTTCAATGGAATAACAATTTTCTGTTTAGTTAATACGGTCAAGTTAGGTCTGTCTGTAAATAGGTTAAACAAGCAAAGAATGGACCGGTCAGTATGCACACCTACGTCTGTTGATGCCTCACCGCACCACATTATAACACGTGCCTATCATGATAGAAGTATCTCTGTTTCGTTTGTAGTATGTCCATCTCATTTTAAGTACATTGTAACTCCATCTTATTGCAGGAATAGATGGTTGCTTGAAAATTTCTAGTAGGGTGTACTTTCTAGAGCAACATTCCCAATCGAACATAACCCAGCCTATGAAATTCTTAAACACTTGCTTTCAAAGTTCCCTTTTCATCCATTTTAAAAAGTTGCTACTGTTTCTGCTTCTTTACACAGGTGCATTTGGCTACATTTTTCAGAATTTTAAAGATTAAGTTTGATGTTAAGGGGTATAAACCATAATACAACCAGAGCTGCCACATGAAAGCATTTAGCAAATTACTACTGCCTGTCCCACAAACGAACATCATTTGCTGTTCATAATTTTGCTCAGTATACCCTCTGGAGGTCAATTTTAATCAAAGAAGATCCTAAGGATAAAACATACATGCTTCCAACTTGGTTAACTTGTATTTTGTTTGTCAAGGTCTCTTAACTTGAAATGATTGATAATGCTAGAAATTAGTTGATACAGCTTCAAATAGAGTGCATCAAGGGAAACAATCAGTATGGGACAAAATGAAAGATATTATAGAGTTTTCTCCCTTAGACTAAATCATACCATGAATTCAGATCGGCCCAGACAGCTGCCACGCAGTCTGGATCTACATAATGTTTGCTTCTTGATCTGATAACCTGAAAAATGATATGAATCTGCAGGCTGATCAGGATCTAAACAATTCACACATGTAATAAAATATCGATTCCATTCTACAGAATCTTTTATATGGAATTTATGAATAATATTAGACATGGCCAATTTTCTAGATGAATAGGATTGTAATAATTCTTCTAAAATGCTGACTTGTATGAATGACCGCACTTTTTTCTGGCCAGTGAATAGAAATTGATACTCCTAATAGAAAAATAGATTTCCTGGAAATAATTGACAGAAATAGGTCATAGTATTTGTAATTTATTTTCCCTCGGAATCAAATAGAATAGAGCACATATTTAATGCTTAGAAAAGGAATTAAACTTGTTAAAATGTTGGTCTGTACCTTGAAATTCGAGTATAAAGTGCAGTAAAACCTTTTATTTTTTTGTGAGTTGACATTTTGTTTTCACCATTAGTCAGAGGTCAGGTGACTGTTATTAAAAACGGAAAACAAATAATACATTGTCACCTTGTGTAAGTACCATTGAAATATGAAGAAGATATACCGTTATTGCACTAAGGCAATAAATTATTATTCTAATTCTACTGTCCAAGGCTCTCACTACACTTGCAAATCAAGGAGAAGTTTTGTCATAATACAGTACTGATTTATGGAAAAGTTTGCAGTCAACAGCATTCTTTCACTATATAGTCTATATACAAAATGCCTCTCATAGCTCGAAGAAGGGAGAAATCTGGTCACTTTTGGGAGACCACTTCTCCCAAGTCTCCGTCTAGTGAGAGCACTGCTGTCATGTACTGCAGTCACTCTTAAGAAGTACACAAGATATCATAGAACTGGGTATACAGATTAAGGTTATAAAAGGATTATGCACGATGTCTTATTTTCAACCAGAGGTCAAATATCAAGTCAGTTACTTCAGAACGATAACTGACAGAGGTTTTCGCTGGTAGGGGACTCTTGTATTGCGCACAATATTTTGATAGCCTTGTTTCTGCACTTCTGGAACTTAACATGCCATGCCCATAAAGCAACAGTCCTATCTGAACTATTTATCATTATCAACAAAACATTATATAGGAAGCAGAAATTATCTTGCAAAGATAATATAACCAATATAACCAAGGTAACAAGTGACATTTTGTGATTACAGAGTTATGGCCCTTTTATTTAGATACATTTTAGCACTATTTCTGTGACCCCATATTACCCCAGGGAGCATCCATCGGTTCCACCAATATCTTGTTTCCAACTGGTTTATTTGAAACTTGGGTCAGTAAGAAGTCAGGGATTACATGTGGATCCTTTTCAGTTAATGTTGACTGTTAGAAAACTAAGTAATTAGATGAAAAAACTTAACAATATAAAATAGGTGTGTAAATGACAATGTATGTATACTGTAGTAAATGTCTGCCCAAAACTCTGGAAAAAAGTGAGGAAAACTTGGTCATTTGGATTAAAACTTGATTACTGAAGGCTTACACCACTATGTGAAGACTAACAGTACTGTGTGCTGCTTGTTTTTATTTGTTTTAAATGGTCAGTAAATATGTATTGATGAGATGTGTCCTTTTCATATTGGTTCTTATGCACTGCACTCCATTTCAAGAACAACTATCCACCTAGGAAGTTTCAAGTCAATAGCTTTCATAATGTAGGAAATGGCCCAGACAAATATCAAGTATGAAAATTGAAATCAGGGGAGTAACTCCAAATCATGAAGTGTACAGTGATGGTTCTTGTGCATTCATTCTGTTTTAATGAGATCTATCTACCTTTGAAGTTTCAAGTCAATAGCTTTGATAATGTTGGAGTTATGCTTCAGTCAAGAAATTAGACAAAGGGGCATAACACCAAAATCATGAAGTACAGTGCTATGGTTCTCTGCTAGCCATCTCAATGAGATCTATCCATGTATGAAGTTTCAAGTCAAATAGCTTAGATATTGTTGGAGTTGGGTGCTCCAGACAAACATCAGGTTTACGCCTGCCATGGGTAATCACGTCTTTGACTGGCATATTTAAAGGAATGTTGCTGATGAAAACTCTTTCAGGCTATAGAAAAGGAAATAATGTGCAGTAAAGCATAATGCAGTCATTGAGCTTGATTTTTAAAGGATTTCATGGAAAAAAAATTTGGGTTGTTTCAAATGTGAGTTTTACCTATTCGCAGTATGTAAAGTAGAGATAGCAGCAAGTACCTGAGCATAAATGTGCCAGCGGATCTGGGCATACTCCACACTGGCCTTCATCCATGCAATTTAAGCCATATCAATGGAGACATGGGTAGAGTATCAAACAGGACAAAACAAAGTACCTAAGTATCCCCCAACCAAGTGGCATGAAGCTGGTCAGATATGTTAGATCAATAGATGGTCAGATAATGTTAGAAAGGGTTTAGTAGTTTTAAATGTTTACTGACCGAATTTGGTTACGAACTGACTTACTTATACCAAGTATAGTAGAATCATTCATCACTATCAAAACTATGGATTATATCAGATTTTGGTCAACTTAAAGAAAACATGAGACGGATAATAGTTATATTTCACCTGCTTCATGATAAATCCAGATACCATAAGCCTGGTAAAATCATTAGTAAAAGATCTGTGCGAAATTAAAATTTAATATTCAATAATTGTTATTTGCTGCTAAGTTTGCTGTTTAACCCTTTCGTCCATATATACACATTTTTAAGCATGTGTGATCAGTGTAGATCCAGATCAGCCGGCACATCCATGCCATCTGATCAGGATCTGCACGGGTCGCATTTTGGTCAGAAATAACCTAACTAATTAAAAATCGAACAGTGCAGATCCTGATCAGATGGCACGGATGTGCCGGATCATCTGGATCTACACTGTTCGCCCATGCAATAAAGGTTTGTCTATGGGGAAAGGGTTAATGTTTGAATTTTGGACAGTCCTTTTCTATGTTCACATGCCACAATTTGCAGGCATTCTAAATGGCTTGTCTCTATGGATTTCTACACAGATCTGGGTCTACACTGGTTGCCCATGTAACTTGATTTATTTTGGGATTTTTAAATCAAAGGTAAAATTATGATAATTGCACAGAGCTTTCATTTAACCATGCCAACATTTATTTTTGAAATTTCTGTACTAAATTAAGGCTTACCTATTTCTTTAACCCTTTTTCCACACAAACAATTATAGCACATGTAAAACCAGTGTAGATACAGATCAGCTTGCTAATCTTTGCCATCATCAGGATCTACACTGTGGTAAGTGCAGACCCAGATTAATCAGCTTGTCTTGTATGCTATTCTTTTTATAAATTAATGTAAAACATATTTGAAACAATTATTGACCGAGCTTCTTGATGGTTAACAGAAAAGTTCATACTAGAAAAGGTGGATTAATTTAGAGAAGTACAGAGTGCTCATGTTTTTAAGAAACCTATAAAAATTATATTTTGAATTCCGTTAATGGTGCATAGTGTTAAGAAGCACAGTTGGGAAAAAATACTATATTTTTGTATTGGGAAGTAGCCTTATACAGGCCTCTGTTATATAAGGATGAAAAGCCCTGTAATAAATTGTAATTGTAATAAATTCATAACAGGTATTATTCATATTAAAAATAATATTATGCATTTGATGGATATTGGGACTAAAAGACCAACAATTCTATGAATGTGATATAGGTCATTTTGCAGAGACTGGCTCAAATAGATCTAAGCTGTTTTTGTTGGAAGTGCCAGCATTGATGCATAATATGTCGCAAGCACCCATCATTTGTGCACTAAAAGCAAAAGTGAATGTAAGGAAAGACAACTCTAATATATGTAATACAAAAATAAAATGAAATTTTTTCTGGATTAAAGCATAAAATTAAGAAATAAACCTGTCAGGTGAAACAGTTGATGTACATGTTAATAATAAATGACAATTCAGCCGGGCATATTTTACAATGTCTTAGGCCGCTATGCCATACCTCTACGTGTCCGTTCCGCGTCCGTGTTCGTGTCCGCGACGTGGAACGGACACGGAGGTATGGAATATACCCAACGATATCTTTGGTGAGTGAAAATTGTGGACACGGACGCGGACACGGACACGGATCACGCATCACTGGACCATGAATTAGCGGCCTTACCCAGACTGTAATGTGGCCTACCAGTATGAACATTCCTTAATAATTTTGATCTGTTTTATTATAATTGTCTACCAAATTAACTCTAGATATTTGTATTGTTTAATTGAATGTGATTATAAATAAGATGAGGAATATTAAAGTGCATATCTTTTGTCATTTAGTATACAATACCAGCTTTTTTATTTATTGAAAGCAATTTTAAATTAAAATTAATGCAAATATCTATATACGAGGGCGGATCAAAAAGTTCGTGGACTCTTGCTATATTTTTAAAACCTGACGTTCTACGTTTGTAATATTTGGTACACATTTATCCTAACATATTTTGAACATGTCTGGGGGGTTTGGTGATTTTCATGCAATAAGTACCTTAATTATAAATAATATATAATCCAGTACTCCCGTCGTCTGGCGCAAACAGTTTAAGTGTTGTTAAGGGTTTTATTTAACATCGTATATCTTTTATACGGACGATTAAAAACGCGCGAAAATTAAACGTTCGGTGATACGACGTCATATCCGTCAGTTGACGCCCGGATATGATATTTGCGTTTGAAACACGCCAACAACGGCAATTTATACATAACTTCTCATGAGAAATCTTCAACGTCAAAGTGGGGTTACCAGAACACTTGGAGCCGAGGGCAGCAATGAAATTCTGCGTAAACCTCGGTTATAACGCTTCCAAGACTTATGAAGAAGTTCGAAAAGCAAATTTTACTCCAGAAATCAAGCGGTTGGCGGTGTACAAGTGGCACAAACGTTTTAAGGAAGGGAGGCAGAGTCTTGAAGATGATGAAAGGAGCGGCCAACCAGCAATCATCAACGTCAAGTTAGTGACGTCCGTTAAAAACACGGTGGAGCAAGATCGGAGGTTGACTATTTGAGAAATTGTAGAGACCACGGGAGCGTCCTACGGCACAGTGAGGACCATTCTACAAGACAACCTAAATATGAGACGTCTTTGTGCTCGCTAGTTCCCACGAATTTTGAAAGATGATGAGCGGCAGCAGAGGGTACTGGAATCTAGGAAGTTTGTTAGGCGCGTCGCCCGTGATCCAACATTTTTGGACAAGATAATAACCTGTGATGAAACATGGCTTTGCTTGTATGATCCAGAAGACAAAACACAATCCAAGCAATGGACGGCTAAAGGAGACCAACCCCCAACAAAAGCACTGGCGACTCGAAGTGGGAAAAGGTTCATGTTTATCATGTTCGCTGACATCAGGGGAATGCTACTGTGTCATGCCGTCCCATCTTCAAAGATGGTGAACTCGGAATACTATTCCAAGGTAAAATATCATATTTATTACTTTGTCATTTCATTCTTCATATTAAAAATTCCTGATTTGTAGCTTTTACAAAACAAATGTATATAAAATAAATAAATGGTATGGCTAAACGAATACAGGTACACCGTTCACAGAAATTTACCAATTTTAAAATTGCACGTTTCATTGATTAACGAAACTGAGAACGCATTGTGTGATTATGATCGTTTCTTAAAGAAATCAACAGTGGATAAATTATTGTACGTTTGCAGGTTTTGTGTTGTGACCTGGCACGCGCTATCCAGAAAAAGAGACCAGGCACTGGCCTTTCCGACTACCTGTTGCATCAAGACAATGCACCGGCGCATGTGTCACAGATGACGCGCCTTGAGATGGTACTGATGGATCTTGAGATGGTCGCGCATCCTCCATATAGTCTGGACCTGGCACCCATGGATTTCTCCATATTCCCACAGGTGATTTTTTGCTCAAGTATTTTAGTGTAATCAAAAACAGATATTTTTTTCAAGTCGGAATACCTATCGTATATCTTGCACGTCCTGTAATTTAACGATATTGACGGCTAAATTTACTCACAGTAGGTGCGTGTTTAAAATGCACTTATTTACAATTGTAAAACTTACAATTTCAGCACTATGTTTTCAATAAATAAAACACGCTAGGTGTACGAACATTAACATTTGCTTTGTTTTAAAATGATTTTAGATCAAGGCACAACTATGCGGGTATCGTTTCGACGATTTGATTGAACATCGCCAGGCAGTCAAGAACATCGTGTCCCAATATGACCACACTTGGTACGAGGGGATTTTTCAGGCATGGGTAGCCCATCATCACAAATGCATCGCGGTCGATGGACACTACTTCGAAAAATTGACTGTTTGATGTTGTTTACACTTGGTGGCGTTAATGAACAATTTGGTAACAAACGTTCGATTAGCGTTTGTGAAACGCCATTCAGGACGTCAGAACTAAAACAGGATTATGACGTCGGCGTGCGCCGGACCATGTTTACAGGTTTTTTTTAAACTTCAGTTAAATGTGCAATTGTTAATGTATTTCACTGTAAATTGTCAAAGTTGATTGTAATATGTGATATTATTATCTTTATAAATTTGGATGAAATCGGCTTGCGTGTTAGCATTTTATAAAAAAATCAACGAACTTTTTGATCCGCCCTCGTATAGAACATTTGTTTTAGCTTTTAAAGCTCTGTGTAATTTTTGCAAAGGTCACTTCAAAGTGGAATAATTCTTAAATTGAAGACACACAGCAGTCAGTGTATTTTAAATTGTGAATAGAACATGTTGGTTTGTTAAATTGAAACAGTAATTGGTTTTTAAATGATGACATTCAATTTATTGTATTTTTTTAATTCATTCAAGGATAGATTTTTGTCTTAATAAATTGATTTCTAGGAAGAAAGTTGGAAAGGATGGCACATATTTTGTTGTTAAAGCAGGACTTGGTTTGACAATGATACTGTTGATAATGCTGTACTAATTGGTTTTATTCTGTGAGCGTGATTATTTATGATTGAATATAGGATCTTTAGAAGAATAGAACATTAATTACCGTTACTTGTTATTAGATCTGATTGGTTAATTGACATACTGTGAAGTGGGAAGATGCACCCACAGAATTTGAAGAAATAATTTGCAGAAACTTGGTGCCATTTAAATCCAAACTGTGAGAGAATTTTGTCTGAAATATCAAATTGTATATTGCTTTTATTCGAGTGTAAATTTCATTAGTGTGATTGGTACTTTGTGATATAATGTTGAACATTGGAGAGTTTTTATGAGATAATTGGATTTATTTGGCAAATTAGACTGATGAAAATATAACTCTAATTGCTTTATATTTTAGAAACATTACCACACTCTCAAAATAGATTATTCTGTGAGATCAATCTGATAAGGGCAGAAGATCATAAAACTAAGTTTGGGGGCCAGTCTTAAATCTCAGTCATCTGATTGGCTGACATGGAGACCAGTCTTGATTTCAGCCAATCAGATGCTGGAGATTTAAGTATGGTCTCCAGTTTTTGTTTATGATTGTGGCAAAGAAAACAATTCTCAATAACAAATTTATATGAATAATATTTCTTCTAAAAGTGAAGATTCAGTAAAGGAATATAAAGGTATATCTGGAACAAATAATTGCTCCTGGAAATAATCATTTCTGATTTTATCTGACCAGAAGTTAAAATACTGTGAAAACTTCCTGCATTCTAAATATTGAATAATTCAGAAAATGGGCTACAAAGTTGCTGTCCTGGAATAATTCTGGTACAAAAAGGATACATGTTTGCATATTGGAATAAAGACCCAGTATATCAGAGAAATATATCAATAGCATCAATAGACCAACAAAACTGGATGTAAACCAGTGTTGTATCTATGGAATGATGAGGTGCAAAGTTTTGTAGCTGCCCATTAAAATATGTTGTGTAATAAAGTCTAAAAGAGCTAACCATTCTCACTGTCTGGCTTGCCATTGGTCAGTTATGTGACAGATCTCAGTTTCAACCAATCAGATTGCACAGATTTGATTCAAGTCTTCTGTGTTTTATTTCTTTGATTGAATTTGAAAAACATAGATCATAAATATACTAGAAGAAAACTATAAAAGGAATTAAAGTTTAAAAAGTATAAATGGGAAATAAAAATTCAGTGCTATGTCCTGTGGTGAGAAAATCCCGGAAATCCGCCTGTGAGGACCATAAAAATAAAAGGTAACATATGTTGTAACCCTTTACTAGAGATATATGCCTTCATGGCGTGGGTGAACAGTGTAGATCCAGGAAAGTTGGCACATCCATTCCATCTGATTAGAATCTACACTGTTCACTTTTTGATTTATTGGGTTATTTTTTTTCACATGATCAGGATCTTAAGGTGGGTCGATACCTTTGACGGTAAAATATAAAAGTTGTCCGATCATTTTGAAATTTGGCAGGTTGATAGAGTTTGACATCCCGCGTTGCAAAGCAATGTCTGTATTCCTCTGACGTCATGTAAATCACCGTAGACGCGGCCCCTAGCGGCGTTCTGGAATCATCACGCCGGTCAATTATTTGCATATAACTTTATTGTCTGTTATCCGATAGTTATTCTGTAAATTTTGTTGTGTAGATAATTAAATTCTCTTTCCGTCCATATCTTATTGTTAGTGTGTAATTCATTATAAATGAGCCGTATTTGTTCCGAATGGCCGAAGCGGCGTGTTAAACGTTAACTTATTGCAGACGCGTTTTTCATAGTTTTTGTAAAAATAAGAAAAACGGTACGGTGAAAGTTTTTCAATTTTTGATATGTTACTGTTAATGTAGAAATTAACAGAATGACAAAATAAAAAACATACCTAAACTATCTAGTTTTCTTGCAAAAAAGGCTCGAAAAACCACAATGCAAGTAAAAAAGTGACGTTTCATCGATTGCGTATTTGCATATAACTTTATTGTCTGTCATCTGATTTTTTTCCTGTAAACTGCGTTGTTTAGAAATTAAAAATATCTTTCTTTACATATATTTTGCATTGTAATTACTTCATGAAAATTGGACAAATTTATTCCATATATGTGTACCGGTGCGTAATAAAACGTTATTTTTAGCAGACGCGTTTTTAATAAATTTGTAAAGATAAAAGAATCGGTACAGTGAAAGTGTTTTAATTTTTGATATGTTATTGTTGAAGTTCAAATTAATTGAATAACAAAATAAAAAAGGTATCTTAACGATTTAGTTTTCTGGTAAAATAGGCTCGGAAAAGTCTATTGCGGGTAAAAAAGTGACGTTCCAGCATAGCACTTTGATTGCTTATGTGCATCGAACGTAATTGTCTGTCATCTGATTTTTTTCCCCGTAAACTGCGTTGTGTAGAAATTAAAAATATCTTTCTGTTCATATATTTTGCATTGTATTTAATTCATGAAAAATTGGACAAATTTTTTCCATGTGCGCGTACCGGCGTGTAAAAACCTTTTTCAGCACGTGCGTTTTTAATAATAATTAATAAAAATAAAAAAAACGGTACGTTGAAAGTGTTTTAATTTTTGATTTAATATTACTGTTGAAGATAAAATGAAATTAATAACAGTAAAAAGTATCTTAACACTTTTTTTCTTTTAGCAATAACGCCCGGAAGAGGCCATTGCGGGCAAAAAAAGTTAAGCTTCAACATAGGATAAACACTGCGTGGTCTTGATCAGAGTGCTTAGCGGTGTCTCCAAATCACTGTTCTGTAGGAGGATGAAATTGTCATCGCCATTTATCTTTTCGTATTTTGTTATTTTAATGGTGTGTGCTTCATTGCAAATATTGTATTGCCGTTTATTAAAATTCAATCAAATACAGTATGTATATGCTACACCAATATCGTTAAATTTAAATATACTAAAATTTACAGCCGGTATGTACATGTATGATTTCATCCATTATATGTATTGAATGACTGAAATAAGGGTAGATATTAAAATTAATATTTTAAATATTTTTACTGTTTGTATGCTCCACGAATATAATCATATATCGCTGTAGATAAAATTCAGGACTCCAATCACTATCAATATCACCGCGCGAAAACGGCAATGTCGCGTCGGATCCCGAAATTTTCGATTAATACCTTGTTGATTTTTACGGGAAAATCGTTGTTTTTTAATATACTTATAAACATTTCCAATCTCACTAAAGTCAGATCTAACAAAATGTTAGATCTGATGACGGTCGGCAGATACCGGACTTAAGTTTTAGCTGTTTTCCCCGATTACTATTTTTAGCTCGACTATTCGAAGAATAGGGGAGCTATCCTACTCGCCCCGGTGTCGGCGTCGGCGTCCGTTAAACAAAATATGCACTTTGGTCCATAACTTGAAAACTACTTATGATATCAACTTGAAACTTGGAATATATATTCACCATCAAATTCTACATCATTACCAACAAGACCCATAACTCTGCTACAAATATTTTTCAAGTTATGCCCCTTTTTCACTTAAATTTTGCGTTAAGGAAAATATGCACTTTGGTCCATAACTTATAAACTACTTGAGATATCAACTTGAAATTTGGAATATATATTCACCATCAAATTCTACATCATTACCAACAAGACCCATAACTCTGCTGTCAATATATTTCAAGTTATGCCCCTTTTTTCTTATATTTTGTGTTAAGCAAAATATGCATTTTGCCCATAACTTTAAAACTACTTGAGATATTGCCTTGAAACTTGAAATATATTTTCACCACCAAAATCTACAGCATAACCAACAAGACCCATAACCCTGCTTCCAATATTTTTCAAATTATGCCCCTTTTTCACTTACATTTAGTGTTAAGCAAAATATACACTTGGCCCTTAACTTCGTTTTGAATGGAGGGATTTCAAAATAACTTGGCACAAATGTTCACCATGACAATGCGGTGTGTCGCGTTCAATACCTAAGGTCAAGGTCACTGTTACTAAAAATAGAATTTTCTTGCAAAATCTTGTCCGCTCTAACTTAGTTATTTCTTATTGGATTTTTAAATAACTTGGTATAATTGTTCACCATATCAAGATGGTGTGTCAAGTACAAGCCCATGCCTGTAAGTCGAAGGTCAAGGTCACTGTTACTAAAAATAGAATTTTCTTGTCCAGGCTGTTACTTTGTTATGAATGGAGGGATTTCAAAATAACTTGCCACAAATGTTCACCATGACAAGGCGGTGTGTCCACACAATACCCATGCCTGTAGATCCAAGGTCAAGGTCACTGTTACTAAAAATAGCATTTTCTTGTCCAGGCTGTATCTTTGTTATAAATGGAGGGTTTTCAAAATAACTTGGCACAAATGTTCACCATGACAAGGCGGTGTGTTGCGTACATTATCCATGCCTGTAAGTCCAAGGTCAAGGTCACAGTTACTTAAATTGAATTTACTTGTTCAGGCTATAACTCTTTTATGAATGAAGGAATTTCAAAATAACTTGGCACAAATGTTCGCTATGACATTGCATTGCATTACCACCAACTTCTTCGCAGACATTTCCGTAATGTCAAGACAACAGTGCCACAAATACAAATAATTTACTTATCTTCAAGTTTATGCATATTCTTATAATTCCTCCAACATCACTGTCGTTGAAATGCTATTATTCCCATCATTTCACTTGAGTGTCTGAAAATGATGCATAGCAGGGGCATCTGTTTCCTATGGACACATTTCTAGTTTCACTTATATTTTCACTTAAGTGCACCTCATCGATAACTTTGCACAAAATACTTAAGGTATCAACTTCAAACTTCCATTATATTTTCATTTCAGTTCTTTTCTTTAACATTACTGAAGTGATTGATATTTGACTAAAAGTAAATGTCTCTCATAAAAAATTACTAACATGTTTTCTAACAAATTCAGAAATATTTCATACTAGTTATTCCCCTATTCAGTTTAATATTTATGGTACATTAAGGAATTATTTCTGTTATTTGAAATGAATTTCTCCCTTACCATTCACTTGTTAATATTTTTCCTGATTTCACACCAATATATGGCCATAGTTGTTATTGTTTTAATCTTCAAATTGCATTTGTTTCAAATGATTCGAATAGTCGAGCATGCTGTCTCCTCTGACAGCTCTTGTTAGAAATTGTCAACACAGGAAGCATGATTTATAACGATTGCAAAAGATGTCAATACTTTAGATATTAATGCAATACCACATAAACACACATATCTTCAGTAAAATATGTCTTATGCAGGCTGTCAACACTTTTCATGGTTTAAATACTATGTTTACTTTCACTTTTGCGATATTGTATGCGACAATCTGATTGGTTCAAAGGGTTAGTGATAAAAGCACGGTTTAGTTACTCGTCGTTAGATCCCGATAGCATAGCGGTTTTCAGGAGATGATTTTAATCAGATTGAAATATTTCCAGAGAAAAAAACCTAGTGCTGGGATGATCTCCTAGGAATTAGCTATAATGCTCAGTGGTCGATGTCCTCAACATTTCTATCATTTTCTCAATCATTCGGTGAAATCGCCGAAATTTGTCGACAGTGGGTTCGGAAAACTCGCGTTTTAAAAATTCTTGCATATAGGTATTTGCCTTTCCATGTGCTAGGCTAGTAACTGATCTCTCCTGTATCCGATACAAAACTTGTTGAACGTTTCGAATGTCTTGGCTGATAGATAGAAATTCCTGGATCCGACACGACATTGCCGTTTTCGCGCGGATGGGCACGCTGTACATTGATAGTGATTGGATTCCTGAACTGAAACTTTAATTTTATCTGCAGCAATATAATATCATAAGATTCGCTGAACAAATAAAATTTATTGAATTAAAAGCATTGATTCAAATATCTAACCATCTTTTATTCAACATTCAATTACATATAATGGATGAAATCACACATACCGGTTGCAAGTTTAGTAACTTCAAATTTAACTATATTGGTGTAGCATATCCCCGGTACATACTGTATTTTATTGAATTTTAATAAATGGCAATACAATATTTGAAATAAAGCACACAACATTAAAGAACAAATAACAAAAAAGATAAATTGCGACGCTCATTTCGTCCTTCCGTAGAACGGTTATTAGGAATAACTGCTTAGCCCGCTGTCCATTACCATGGAGTACTTATTGTACGATATGTTGAAGCGTCATTTTTTAACCCACAATGGCCTTTTCAGTGCCTTTTTGCAAGGACACTAAATCGTTTAGGTACGTTTTTCATTGTTATTCAATTTATTTGAACTTCAACAGTAACATATCAAAAATTAAAACACTTTCCCCCTACCGTTTTCTTTATTTTTTACAAATTTAAAAATAAAAACGCACGTGCTAAAAATAACGTTTTTACGCGCCGGTACGCGCTTTTGCCAAATTTTTCATGAATGAAATACAATACAAAATATATGGACAGAAAGATATTTTTAATTTCTACACAACGCATTTTACCGGAAAAAATCAGATGACAGACAGTTAAGTTCTATGCACTTAAGCAATCAAAGTGTTATGCTGAAACGTCACTTTTTTACCCGCAATGGACTTTTCCGAGCCTTCTTTACCAGAAAACTAAATTGTTAAGATACTTTTTTTATTTTGTTATTCAATTTTTTTCAAATACTAAGAATAAGTTATGGGCGGAAAGAGAATTTAATTATCTACACAACAAAATTTACAGAATAACTATCGGATGACAGACAATAAAATTATATGCAAATAAGTGCCCGGTGTGATGATTCTAGAAGAACGCCGCTAGGGGCGCGTTTGTGGTGATTTACGTGACGTCAGAGGAATACAGACGTTGCTATGCAACGCGGGACGTCAAACTCTATCAACCTGCCAAATTTCAAAATGATCGGACAACTTATATTTTTCGGTCAAAGGTATCGACCCACCTTAAATTTTTATTTTAAGAAGTACAACATACAATATGATTTTTTGGTGAAAGGAGTCTCAGCAAGATTAGAAATCAAGACTGATTAAATTTTGCAATTTTCAGTAATAAATATTATTTTAAATTTATACAAAACATATATATTGGATATTTCTATTTCTGTTCAGGGTCAAAGCACAAAAAGGCTAAAATTTGAAAAATGCATGTGTATGAAAGTTGCTTATTCCATCCACATTTTAGTAATTAAATGACTCCAACTATGGCTAAAAATAATGTTTTTACTTCCAAGCACACAGTAAAGCGATCAGAACTTAGAAATTCATATACTGTAACTTCTGTATGGTAGATTTTGGTTATTTGAATAATCTATTTGTGAAATTATAAGGGGTTTTCATATACATGGAGCTTATGCTAAGAAAGTTCCAGTTGTTACTACAAATTTAGATTTCAATTAGATTTTGATGCAGTGAGCAACCTCCGTAAACACCTGTTGCACTGCAGCACTTCACGCTGACCATGTTTTTTGTCATGTGAAGACTGTTAGAACTGCCGCTCCAATCAAAAGACGCTGTATTTTACTTCAAATTGGTTTTGCTGTCAAACAAATTGTTGTTGCTGTGGGTTCATTCCCCTTGCACTTGTGGAAACAATAATAAAAGGTGTGGCTTAAAGTAAAGCAGTCTGAAGGCGTGATTAACAATGAACAACATTCTGTCAATTATACTTTACCGGCGCTACTTCTCAATGAAAATATCAGTTGCTTATCATGTTTGATGTTTTGGTTGCAAGCCGAAATCTAACTGAAATTAAATTTTGTAGTATGTCTTCCATAATCATCGGTAATCAAGAGGTTATTGTCCATCGTTAATTTCTTTCATATGATAATGTTTTATGGGTAAATTTTGTAAAATAAACCATAGAAAACCTAGTGCTGTTATTTCTGTATGCATACATTTATCTTTCCATGTCAGGGATTCTAAAATCGTCGGCAGATCGGTCATTGACCGATTTTCGGTAAAAATGTCCGATTGAAATTTCAAAATTGGTAAGAAAAATCGGTCATGAAAATTTCAAAGTCAGTATAAGTGTTCCCTTAGTGGTCCATAACTTGTTAAGGAAATTACCTACATGTACATTTTTTCACGCTTAATCCGCTGTAAACCTGTCAATTACCGACTGCACAACTCTGCTACCATGACTACAGTCACTACACGCCGCCTGCGGCATAGATGAAACGGGAAATGGTCGGTCTCATTTTAACAACGGACGAGTTCATTTAATTTGCAATTGAACTGCGGATAGTCAAAGGCGGGTAATTAACGAACTATATGTTTGATGACCGAATTAAAAGACTCAGTATTTGTGATTGTCATAATTTACGAAAACAATATAACAGTTTGCAATTAAAGACAGATGAGTTTGTTCGAAGTGCGTAATTCTAATTGACCGACGACGGAATAAAATAAAAAGGACGTTTACAATTGCTGTTACTCAAATTTTAAGAAACGTATATAATGCAGATTTTACTTAAAATTTTCCCTTTCAAAAAAAGTTGACTACTTTGTTAATTCCCGTAGTGACTAGCACAGCACAACGCATTTTCCTTACGAGTGACGTAAACGGTGCATATGTAACTTTTTACTTTCGGTTTCGTTTTTAGCTTACCGATTTATTCAGACTTTGATGACGGTAAAAATGTTATTTTGTGTGGGACGGAGAAAATTATTTAATAAAGATCGAACAATTGATCGGCGTCGGTGTGATTGTGGATGATATTGGGGGGGGGGGGATAATTTTGGCTGGGGTGGGTGGGGGTCGGTCGTAATGGCGGGAATTTCGGCGGCAAATGTCCGATTGGGATTTGGAAATTTTAGAATCCCTGTTCCATGTGTCATGAGAACTATTTATTTGTTCAGTAATCATTAATGTAACTGCTGCCATTACATGCTAGCTGGAGGAACAATGCAGCAAATAAATGATCTTGCTGCAGTTAGAACTCAAACAGGGGGAATAGACGTCTACAGTTATGTTTTTTGACGTTTCAATTGTTATTATATTTGTAATGAATTTTAAATTGTCTAATATTTCTTCATAAGTTATAGGTGATCTTGTTACAGAATTTGACTTTCCTGCAAAGTGCGTAATAAGCATAATAAGCAATGTAACATTCTCAACTTAATGGGGTTATTTCAAAGAATTCCTCAAGACACCTTTTCTGCTGATTTGCCACATAAGCATTTGTAGTATTTACTAATATTTAAAAATGAAGAGAATATCATCATTGACTAGATTTTATTTAATCTGTTTTTAAAAAAAAGCAATAAATTAAAAAACCTGAAATACTGTCTTGATTTAGGGTGGTTTGTGCTACCGGGGTGATAAATTAAGTTACAGACGAGACATATTACATAACCACCTAAAATAATATTTCTCAAACATAATAGTCTTGGAATGATACAAATGTGCTGACATCTTATGAAATATTGTGAGCTTTTCTTCAGTGATTTGGTATGATGACATCACCTTTATGTATAACTGCATTTTTCATGACTTTAAAGTCCACTTTGGGGCAATTGATGGGCAGTGCTCACGCTGTCAGTCGACATTGTCGCCATTTGCGATAATTTTACGTTTTCGTCGATTATTTCAAAGAATTGGCGGTAAAATTTGGCGATTAAATAATGATCAAAAAAGAGAAGAAATTGTTAGCTAATTTGCATACACTTTTCCCTGAGCAGTCGCCACATTTCTAATAATTATGGGTCGTTAATCCCCTAATTGAACTAACAAAGTGTCAGTAAAGATAATCACCTTGGTGTCATTGCCTAAGGGTCAATGATTGATGTTTGTGATCGGTAAACTTTGGGTATTTCCACTACATCATGACAAGTGAATTCTAAGGTTATTACTGTTGCTATTTATAGCTATTATCAGGCTTTCCAGCGTTCCTAGTTTTTCCTAGTTTTCCTAGTTTTTCCTAGTTTTTTGAATTGGCTCCTAGTTTTTCCTAGTTTTTACAAAAAGCTCCTAGTATTCCTAGTTTTTACTTAAATAAAGAAGTATTTTTTTCATAATTACAAGTTGCAATGCTTTAAATCATGTTTTGCAAAGTATTTTTACAGCGGATGTTCAGAAGCTGTTTAGTTGACATGTTCCTATGCTGGCGTCATTGTTGCGTAACCCAGCTATCTCAACCTTTGTTTACTAAGGAAAGCTTTTATCAAATCTTAATTTTAACGGGTTGTCTTTAACCATGTGTTGTCAACATTTAGAAACGATGCCATTTGTTTTAATTGTGAGTTAAATGTTTGGTTATGTCTCTTATAACTCTATCATAATACTTTTGCTGACAAAACTAAGCTGTTGCCAAAGTTCAAAGTATTTGTAATTTGGGTTATTTATTTAATTATAATGTCTTTGTTTGCAAATAATCAAACAACAAAAAGATTAGAACATTAAATTTTACATACTGTTGATCAACGTTAAATTTTTACAACACAACTGTTAAGTACCTCTCCACTTACTTTAGGCATTTTGGTAACAACCGTTAGATGCTGTAAAGAGCAGAAAGACGAGAAATAAAGAAAAGAAGGTTAAGAAAAATAAATAGGAGATAAAGGCTGAAGTGGATAAGGCTAATAAGATTTTGAAAGAGAAAAATATAAGGCTATAAAAAAATAAGGATTTCAAAGAAATGGGCATTGCTCAAGGTCTCCGTGATGTGGCAAAAATAAATCTGAACCAGGCCCGGACGCAGCCCTGTGGCTGAGGGGCTGCAGCCCCCCCCCCCCCCCCCCAGCCCGGCCGCTTTTGTTTAGTTGGCTTTAAAATCTGCCTGATCAAATGATGTGTATTATAACATTTCACTGGCCAGTTGGCCAGCAATTAATTACCATGGATACATGTAGCTCGGAGGCATATTAACCGCAAGCTACAATTCATGTGCGATTTAAATACAATTTTTCATTGGTTGCTCGCTCAGCCATTGCCCAATAAAAACAGTTGGAACAATAGCGTTCTGAGAGCAGTAAAAGATTGGAAAAGCGTTACAAACACTAGGAGAAATTAGCAGTTTTTGAGGAAATCGATCGCAGAGATTCTTTCATTTTCTTTTGTTTTTCTGCGAATCTACAAATATGTAAGACTGTTTAACTCAATATCTGTCCACAATTTTAAGAGTGAAATGTATTTTTGACCAGATAATGGGAACATTCTGAAAATGAAAAGTTATCAGAGTACACATCATACATTTGGATTTAGTAAAAAACAAAAGTTGGATAATTTATGTTCATCCTCAGTTCGAGACAACTGTTAATTTATTGCGCACTGAATAAGTACAGATATAGTTTAGGTATACTTAAAATTGCACCATTTTAGCACACCACATAAAAAAATCGAATGCGGGAGGGGATACCCCTCCTGCACCCACCCCGTCATCAGCCTCCCCAGGATGTACCAGTCTGGATCCGGGCATGTGAACTAAGTAACAGTTGCAATTAACAAATGTGTAGAAGATAGAAATGACATGAGAAAGAGATAAAAATGAAAATGATTGAATTATTAATGAAAAAGCTTTTTTTCACTGCCATGGGTAGGGGCCCATGCCCTATAATATTGGGGAAAATAGGGTCATTTTTACTCGGAAGGGGAATGAAAAAAACCTGATGTAAAGTCACTTTTTGGGGAAAACTGCATGATTTTAAAGAAATTTTCTGAGGGAAAGGCGTCCATAAACGGCCCCTACTAAAGAAGAAAAAAAAGCCCTGAGTTTAGAGAAATTTCCATTGTATCTTAGCCTGGAGAGGTAGTTTTCCAAATCACGTAAATCCGTTGTTGGGGGCATAGTCAGTCCTATGTCAAAGATATAAATCTGACTTCAAATAAAGTTGTGCTTATCTTACAAAGTCTTGTGTTTCTAAACAACTCATTTGATTGGCTGATACAATTTAGATTTATTTCATCAAAATTTAATGAAATTTGTCATTACAAAGTATCTGTGATAATATGGCCTTCTTTGATTAAAAATCTGTAGTCTATAATTGGTGACAAAAAAGAAATATAATGTTTCAAACATCAAGTTTTGTTTCCAAATTGCTACAAAGTATGTTAAAATAAATGTAATAGAACTGGCTAGAGGAGTCAACAAACTGGGTGACAAATAGGAAGTTTGGTTTAGGAAACCTGATATTCCGGTTGTTGCTTGTTATAAGTGCTGTGCCAAGACAATAAAGTACGGGTCCCACAGAATTTTTTTTTTACCTGACAAGTTGTTTTACCTGGAAAACACACTTTCAGTTCTTGCCTACTGCTTAATTTAAGAGTTTCTGGGGGCCTCTGGCCCCCTGGCCAGGGCTTTACCTTGGACACAACAGCGGTGCAAATGATGGACCCAAATCCCCGGCATAATTTTCAGGATTTTTTTTTATAATTTCTCCCTCGCACCCATGTAGCTGCACAACGTTTGTATGTATATATAACTTAAAAAACTGATGTACTTACATTTATGTACATTATTCAAATAGTTAAATTTTTTATTAAGATAATGGCAAAATGACAGGTATTTTTAACACATGGCATTGTTTCTAAAATGTTTGTTGAACACTGTGCGTATTACTACCTTAAAGATTCCTTTTTGTAACAATAACAGTATACATGTATACAGCAGTCATTATCGTGTATATATATGAATATGAATGTCTAAGAACTTAACAGGTTAACTCTGGTTTGTTAATTGTTAATGTTTATTAATGAATAAAAAACATTGGTTTATGTTTGACAACAGTAAGCCAGACCTGATTTAGCAAGGAAGTAGTCAGCTCATCAGCCTCTGAATCTGCATGAATAGTAAATTTATATTATTATGCAAAGATGACACGGTAAAGCAATAACTTTAAATAGGTCCTAGTTTTTAGCTCACCTGAGCTTTAGGCTCATGGTGAGCTATTGTGACCGGTCTTTGTCCGTTGTCCGTCGTCCGTCAACAATTTCCTTTAAACAACATCTCCTCTGAAACCACTGGACGGATTTTAACCAAATTTGTCCTGGAGCATTCTGGCACTAATGTCTGCAAAAGTTGTTCAAATCATGACCATAGGGTGAAGGTCAAGGTCACTGTTGCTAAAAATAGAAATTTAGTTTCTGCTCAATAACTTGAGTTTGCTTTGGCCTATTGACTCCAAACTTGGTCTGTGGGGTAGCTTATATGAAGAGGTAGCTTGGGTTTGCTACCCAGATGTTTGTGATCAAGATCAAGGTCACTGTTGCTAAAAATAGAAATTCCATTTCCACTCAATAACTTGAGTTTGCTTTGGCCTGTTGACTCCAAAATTGGTGTATGGGTAGCTAATTTCAAGAAGCAGCTTGGGATTGCTACCCAGGTGTCTGTGATCAAGGTCAAGGTCACTGTTGCTAAAAATAGAAATTCATTTTCCGCTTAATAACTTGAGTTTGCTTTGGCCAATTGACTCCAAACTAGGTATATGGTAAGCTTATATCAAAAGGCAGCTTGGGTTTGCTACCCAGATGTCTGTGATCAAGGTCAAGGTCACTGTTGCTAAAAATAGAAATTCAGTTTCCACTCAATAACTTAAGTTTGCTTTGGCATATTGACTCCAAAATTGGTGTATAGGTAGCTTATACTAAGAAGCAGCTTTGGATTACTACCTAGATGTCTGTGGTCAAGGTCACGGCCACTGTAGCTAAAAATAGAAATTCAATTTTCACTTAATAACTTGAGTTTGCTTTGGCCTATTGACTTCAAACTTGTTGTATGGGTAGCTTATATCAAAAACAGCTTGGGATTGCTACACAGGTGTCTGTGATCGAGGATGAAACTCATATTGTGCCAACATTTCATTGCAAGGCAGTGTTGCTTCATGAAAAACATACTCAGGTGAGCGATTCAGGGCCATCATGGCCCTCTTGTTTACAATTTCTTCCTAGTTTTTTCTAGTTTTCTCCTAGTTTTTTGTGCTGTTGCTTCCTAGTTTTCTCCTAGTTTTTCATAACATACTGCTGGAGAGCCTGTATTATGGATTCCCCTATCATATGTTTTACAAGCAGACAAATATTTTAAGAATTAGAATAAATGATGTGTTCTTTTTTCTAACCTTAGAGTAAATACTGGACAAATTCATCCATTCTTGCAAAAACCTAGCCAGATACTGTACCTCAAATGATGATTAGGACGAAAATTTGCGGTACGAATTGCCGATTTTTTCACCATGTAAACGGAGAAAATACTTCCTATTTTCTCATTAAATGTGTTGACTCATCTGCTTTGGTAATTCATTGCTTTGGAAATTTTATTTCACATTCCAATTTTCTACTGGTTTATTAGTAACCATTTTCGCGACGTCCATTTTTGACATACCATCAATCTAGTCCCGAATCTAATTGATTTTGTCTGCAATAGTGAAGTGAAGAATGCCTTATTATTAAAAATTGTCAGTTATTTTACAAAAACTAGTTTTTTTCATTGAGGTTAAATTAATAAAGAAATAATTAACAGTTAACATCATAACATAGATGTTTTCTTAGATAAAATCTTGTGGATTAAAAAAACAGCAACAAATAATTTAAGAGGTCGCAAACATTGCAAATGGCGAAAACTGGCTAAAATTTCAAAAATGAATTTTGGGGGATATACTTATTGCCACCTAGATTTTAGTAAAGAAATGTATATAGCTATGGATGTAGTTAATGTTTGCATGCTCAATTTAGTCTAATTCATGTTCTAATTACAAAGCACATACTAAAACAAAAGAAAAACCATTTGCATGAGAACTCTGAAATTCATGGACAATATACCAAAGCAACTCATACCTACCACCACCACCACCCCCACCACCCCCCCCCCCACCCCCACCACACCACCTTATCTCACACCACACCCCCACCACCACCACCCCCACCACCACCCCACCACCACCACCACCCCACCACCACCCCACCACCACCACCACCCCACCACCACCACCCCACCACACCACCAACAATAATACCGTCAACAACACCGTCAACAACACCACCAACAACACCGTCAACAACACCGTCAACAACACCACCAACAACACTGTCAACAACACCACCAACAACACCGTCGACAACACCATCAACAACACCACCAACAACAACACCACCACCAACAACACCACCAACAACAAAAGCATCAACAACACCAACAACCAACAACAATAGCATCAACAACACCAACAACCGACAACACCAACAACAACACTGACAACAACACCAACAACAACACCAACACCACCAACAATACCAACACTACCAACACCAACAACAATACCAACAACAGCAACAACACCCACACCACCAACAACAGCAACCAGCATACCATACCTTACTATACTACACCACACCCCACCACATCACTATAGGTGGGCAGGGATAGTGGGTTGATGGGTGTGGGATCAGGGATGCATGGACTGGGTTGTGTAAACCCTCTAAAAAAACTACAATAATAAAGTAAGTGTAATTTATTGATTTCCTAACTTGGATTAAGAAACTTTTGTTCATGTGTGTGTGTTGGGTGTCATAAACACCTGAATCACTCCCCAGTTTAAATGAAGCCCAGTTTTAAATGTGCTTAAATATGTCTGACTTCGAATAGTCAAGCGTGCAGTCGTTTCCGACTGGCTCTTAATAAAAAGAAATTAATTAATGTACAGACTAAGGTCACCATCATCAATTTCCAATGGTGCCGTATTATTGGTTTTTGGGTACTTTCAACTAATCGACAATCTGTTGGTGGGCCAAGGTCGGCGATGTTAGTTTATCGTCTTGATATGCCGGTGAGCAGGTTATGTCAAAACATCAAACTGTTTCCTGCTCAATGTATATTATGGTTAGCGACTTGCATTAATTGTCGCTAATTTGTGGTTTGTATAGTGAACGAAATTCTGCCAATACTGTATCAGCTTGGTGTTTTTCGCTCCTATTTTTGGCTTTTGTTCATCACAATGGGGTTTCATGTCAAATCAGAAGCAAGAAGTAAAAAAAACTTTCTTTTATTTTCATACATTTGATGTTAAATTGTATCCATTGGTGAACTTGTACATTGCCTCTTAAATCCCTGCATACAAAATTGTAATAAACAACATTCGCCGATAATGATGTAATACGACACGAAAAAAGCATGCGCTTTTGTGAATTTGTCGCCAACGTTGATTTAATCATTTGATCCAGGGATTCTAAAATTTCAAAATCCCAATCGGACATTGGCGCCAAAATTGACATTTTGCCTGCTTCTTTTTGTCACGAAAAGCGACTTCCAGTCCGCAAGAACAGCGACTTCTGGTCCCGGCGTTCAGCGTATTTCACTCTCCCGACCCCCAGTCCATTTCTCTTTTCCGTCATATTTTCTCGTCGGCGATATCCGACAACCTCTCAACAGATTAATGGTTTTCGAGCTGTAGACCGAAAAATTCTTTGATCGATTTATAAGAGGGGCACACAACGTTTGAAGTTTACGGCGATCGGCGTCTTTGTTGTAATACACAAGCATTCCATGCATTTAAAACGTGACGTAATGGTTCAAAACAGTTATCTTCAGCAGTGTTCATAGCGATTGTGAAGTGGATTATTTAGTTATTAAAAATGTTTTATCTCCCGGAATTTCGGGAAGCAAGTATTCATTTTATGTTAATATACGTCGATCACACCATGCTTTGTAACACTATATTATAGTTGTTTGAAATATTATTCTTCTCCTTACCGGATGTACTAATTTTTTAATCTACGAACTTACAAGAGTCTGCGTATGCAACTTTACTCAGAGTCAGAAATAAATTTTGATCACTTAGATTTTTGTAAATTTGAAATTTATTTGAATCGTTATATGCGTAAGTAAGCAAGCCAGTCACTCGAAATTTTTCACATTTAAGTATATATTCATTTGAGCCATTTCAAATTTGTTGTGAAATGCTAACAGTTCAAGTAAAATTCGCATGATATAAGTTTTCTTTAAATTTGATAAACAGCAATTTTCGATCGTCAGTCTTTTACAGGGGGTCCAACGTATTTGGTTTTTGCGGAAAAGTAAGTGAGGGACATGTTCTGTGCAGAACAAAATGGCGGAATATTTCGTTATTTTATGCATTTCTGGAGATATTTTGACCTGGTAAGTAAGTACCCATGTAAAGTGCAAAAGCCGTCGTAAAGAAATTTATGCAAGAACTCGGTGTTAATTAAGCTAAAATAGGTCCAAGCACGGTATATTTTGACTAAAAACGCAGTTTCAAGTCACGCAATTTTCTATTTTCACTTTGTAAACAAACAATCTTTCAGTTTATACACTCAATAACTTTTTTGTTAAGGCCTCTACAAACATAGGTTGACAAACCGAGTGGAGCTTACACATCTGGCCTCCGGGTAGGTGTATTTATATTTCGATAACAGTGATATAAACCTACTTATCAGGTCAAAATATCTCCAGAAATGCACAAAATGGCGAAATATTCCACCATTTTGTTCCGCATAGAACATGTCCCTCACTAACTTTTCCGCAAAAACCAAATACGTTGGACCCCCTGTTTTAGAATTACGCACATATCGGACTAACACGCTGTCAATAAAATGCAAACTGTTTTATCGTTTACGTTAATTAACACAACCATTTGTATTGCTATCTTAAATTCTGACGTCAAACAGCCTTTGACTAGCCCAGTCCATTTTTAGAAATTAAATAACCCGCCCGATGTTAAAATGTGACCGACCACATCCCATTTCATCTATGCCGCAGGCTATTCACAAAACGTGTAGTCTTGGTAGTCATGGTAGCAGACTTGTGAAGTCGCTAATTGACAGGTTAATAGCTGATTAAGCTGTGAAAAAATGTACATGTAGGTAATTTTGTAACAGTTTGTAGGCCAATATTCATGACCGATTTTTTTAACCAATTTTGAAATTTCAATCGGAGATTCTTCCAGAAAATTGGTTAATGAGCGGCCTGCCGATAATTTTAGAATCGCTATTTTTATTCTTTTACCACCCATGAAGAATGAACAAACATATACAGTGTAAATGTACAAAAATATGGGATCCACGGACGAAGCATGATATACTGGATATCGCGATATAATGAATCGCGATATAACGGAGCTCCAGTGTACATAAGCAGCACATTGTCATTGGTCTGTCATGAAAACGTAACAGAGTTATCCCAATTTGTACTTGGATTTTGTCATGAAAACTTAACTTTGGCTATAACTTGGCTATGACAACAGGGTCCTGATTAAGCCACATTTGTAAGAGTTATGCCCATGTAGTACTTGAATTTTTTATTCTGTTAAAGTTCCTGAGTGCAACACAAGTGTTCAGCTGAAAACCCATTTAGTTTTTTTATTGGTTTGGTGAATTTTTTTATGTGTATTTTGTCTTTGTTTGAATTATATTGTTATGATGTATAACCATTATAGTGTATTTTTGAAATAAAATCAACAAGAAGTACATTCATGATGTGGAAAGCCCATTTTACCTGTGACTTATTTGCCATGCATGTATCATACACAATTAACAGATGTCATATTTAAAGTAAGTGAAATGAATATGATAGACTGCATCAACTGAACATTGCCTGATGTTGTCTGAGTCTGAAACTTGGGATTCTTAAGTAGGATTAAGTGTAGTAAGGTAGAAAATCAAGCCGATTTCTGTTCAATTAGTACACAGTGTTTTTTTTATCATTAAAAATTAATGGAAATGGTTTTGTGTTTGAGTAAGTGGAAAAAGCTATTTAATTAACTGCAAACCATTCTAATTTCTATTTTGTCATTGAATATAATTGAAAGGATTTTTATTTTGATATTCAATTAACCATTATTCAATTAAGTGGAATCTAATATATATATTTTCTGGTAAATAATAAATAGTCAATACATATTAGATCTATGCTTATCTGAAAATGTAAGCAATTTGTTTTTTTAAGAAGTGTGAGAATTTTAGTTTCTCTTCGCTTCTTCTTTCAGTTCAAGGTAAACAATTTTACTGTATTGCTCTTTGGCTCTAAAAAATACCCTCATCAATTTCCAACTTTCATTTATAATATATTGCATGAGATTTGATGTTTCAGATTACAACTTGGTTTTTGAAAAAGAAATATGAAGAAAATACTCAAATTATTTTCTCAATTCAAACACAAAAGTAATGCAATAAAACTAAAAAAAAAGGAATCTGGGTGGTTACTCTATCAATTTTTTGAGAATTTAACTTAAATATGATGATATTATATGAATTAGTTAAATATCAACTTTTTTATTAAAACAAAACCAATTGGAAGCATTTTTGGGTAGCCCTTGATGTTTTGTGAATGCATTGGTTTTGGTAAATTTATAAGGCATTAGCAAAAAAATGCCCCTGCAAAAAAGTTTTTGAGAAATTGATGATAAACTTTTGTATATTTCAGTCACAGTAGCAAGTCATCATCGTGGCTTCCACCAAGAGAAAACTGGGATCCAGGGACCATGGGATTGCCATATGGCTGGGAAGCGGCAGTAGACAAAAACAAGAAGCCCTATTTTATCAAGTAAGTGCATAAAATCGTGTCCATTTGATACCGCCATCTCCGTCACCTAGTAATGTCCACTTATGGTAAAATGTTCAAGCCCCATTCAGGATGGCTGGCTGGTTGGCCGCCAGCTAGTTGAAGGCTGCTTAATATTGCAGGCTTCCTTGTTGCTTTGCACCTACGATAGAAAATTCAAATGCTCGTGAAAAGGGTGAAATAGGTGTGACACTCTAATAAGTAAATTGCTTTACCATATAATATCGAACAATGTACGAGGGATGATCCAAAATAACGTAGACTTTTGTTATAATTTTATGTTATTCAAAATACCACAAATAAAAGTAGACCAAATTTAATTTAATTTAATATGTTCAGCATATTTTTACAAAATATCAGCAAAATACAACATCACGTAAAAAATAATGAACGATTTAAATCATACACTAAGCGCTATCCGGCGCACGGCAAATTAGAGCTCTAGATGTCAACGACGTTAATTCAGGGGCGCAGCATTAGCTAGGCGGCGTATGTTCAAAGTTTGTTAAGATAGACCCCGTCACCGGAATGCAATGCCGGGGAATCCATCGATCGAATAAATCAGTGTTTCATTGCTGGTCAAAGTCTCACCAGTGGTTGTAAGGCGATCAAGAAATTGGTCCTCTTTTCGCTCGTACCACCGCCCTGGAATACAAAATTTGTAATTGTTATAACAAGTCTGCACTGTGGACAAAGATTTTGTAGTTGTTTACTTTAGTGTAATTTAAATATCTAACGTATTTAATCTTATTTGATAATTTTCGACTTTGTGATATTATTTGATAATTTATGACTTAGTGATGATTCAAATACCAAACAAACACATTATGAAATACGAATCTAATAATTAATAAATATTAACATACTTTAAAAATTTAATTTGTTCGGCAATAGCCGATTCACTTTTACTCAGCCAGTCTAGAATAGCTCGGAAAGCGCCGCAATAGTTAGACTTTGTCAGCTTTCATTGCGGGTTGACGTCACTGCAGTAACGCCGATTGTTTTTTTCTTTCTTCCTTACCCCAGACCTATTTAATGGCTCTCCTGACCATTACACAACCATTGATGACAGTTAAAAACTAGAGCTCGGCTTACAGAAGTTTTCATTTGCGTCCGTTTAATTACTTTTAGCTTTTCTGGAGGTAATTTTTAAAGATCTTGACAGAATTTTATAATAACACGTATTTTCTGGTGGTCTGACAACGACATTTTTGACGTTTTTAAGTTGGTGATAGCTCTCTTAAATATTGACTGTTTATAAAACGCAAAGTCCGAATGACTTAAAACTTTAACCTTACATTATTCGTATATTGCGCTTTGACATTGTGAAGTTTGGCTCTTTTTTTCCACTAGTAGTTTTGTTTATATTGACAGGTATTTACTTTACAAAGTACAATGGCAATGACGTGCGCCGCCTACGTGTTACCATGGTTATTCAAATAAGCGACATGCTTTTCAAGTTTATTAAATCTATTGATATTTTATCTCAGTTAGTTACGTTTGTGTTCAGATTGACTTTAGTATATAATTTATTGCCAACGTGTTTCAAATTAAGATACAATAACAATAGTCTACGTTATTTTGGATCATCCCTCGTAGATAGTATTCAGTTGGGATATATTGCCAGTTGCTTTTGTCTGAATATACCGATATTTTGACAAACAGTATTCACATTTAAATTTATTTTCAAAACATAAAGACCACCAAAGCTGTATAAATTGTGAAATATATAAATTTTATAATTGATTATACTCATATCGAGTAAAAAATGGAGAAAATGTATTGTTGAACATAAACATATTAACCCTTTCCTCCATATACACACATTTTTATGCATGTGCCACCCGTGTAGATTCAGATCAGCCGGCACATCCATGCCGTCTGATCAGGATCTGCACTGGTCGTATTTTGGTCAGAACCTAAAGAATCATAAAGGGAACAGTGCAGATCCTGATCAGATGGCACGGATGTGCTGGCTGATCTGAATCTACACTGTTCACCCACCCAATAAAAGTACTGTATGTCTATGGAGGAAAGGGTTAAAGAAACATCAAAACCATGAAATGTAAATGCCCATGGATACTTGTGCATTTACAATATATATGTTCGCTTGAAACCAACTTTCTTGATTTTGCAGCCATGTTGAAAACTTCACGACTCGAGATGATCCCAGGGATGATCCTGATTACATTGAACCACCGAAACCCCGCGAGGTGGAGTTGGTTCGAGATGCACAGAAGGGCTTCGGTTTTGTGGCAGGAAGTGAGAAGCCAGTTGTGGTTCGCTTTGTCACAGAAGGTACCCATTTTTTATACGCCCGTTTGAAAAACGGGACGTATTATGGGAACACCTGCGGCGGGCATGTGGGTTGGCAGGCGGGCGGGCGGGCGGCGTCCACATGGTTTCCGCTCTCTAAGTCAAAGAGTTTTCATCCAATCTTTATCAAACTTGGTGAATATGTTGGTGGGCATAATATCTCGACCAAGTTCTATAACCAGCCAAATCCCCCCATGCACTCCTGAATTATGGCCCTTGAATTGTCCAAAATTACTGTTTCTGCTCTCTTAAGTCAAAGAATTTTCATCCGGTCTTTATCAAACTTGGTGAATATGTTGGTGGGCATAATAGCTCTACCAAGTTCTATAACCAGCCAAATCCCCCCAGGCACTCCTGAATTATGGCCCTTGAATTGTCAAAAATTACTGTTTCCGCTCTCTTTAGTCAAAGAGTTTTCATCTGGTCTTTATCAAACTTGATGAATATGTTGGTGGGCATAATATCTCGATTAAGTTCTCTTACCAGCCAAATCCCCCCAGGCACTCCTGAATTATGGCCCTTGAATTGTCCAAAATTACTGTTTCCGCTCTCTAAGTCAAAGAGTTTTCATCCGGTCTTTATCAAACTTGGTGAATATGTTGGTGGACATAATATCTCGACCAAGTTCTATAACCAGCCAAATCCCCCCATGCACTCCTGAATTATGGCCCTTCAAATGTCCAAAATAAGGGTTTACGCTCTCTAAGTCAAAGAGTTTTCATCCGATCTTTATCAAACTTGGTGAATATATTGGTGGGCATATATATCTAGACCAAGTTCTATAACCAGCCAAATCCCCCCAGGCATTCCTGAGTTATGGCCCTTGAATTGTCCAAAATTACTGTTTCCGCTCTCTAAGTCAAAGAGTTTTCATCCGGTCTTTATCAAACTTGGTGAATATGTTGGTGGGCATAATATCTCGACCAAGTTCTATAACCTGCCGAATCCCCCCAGGCACTCCTGAATTATGGCCCTTGAATTGTACAAAAACTGAATTAGCAGTATCTGCTCTCCAAGTCGAATAATTTTCATCGGATCGTTATGCAACTTTGATGATCAGCATTTTGACGGGTGTATTTTGTGTCAGTTTGGCACTCTTGTTAGATGATCTAATGACATGGCCTAGTATTATAATCATATACTGGGTACCAGTCTTCAACCTTTCAAGCTGATTTGTTGAAAATAGTCTGAGTTTCTAAATCACCTGATAAGAGTTTAGAGACTGGTTTGTAACCCTTTACTCCCATGGTTAACAGTGTAGATTGAGATCAGCCATCAAGATGTGCCATCCGTGCCGTCTGATCACAGTGCTTTTTTATTCATTATGTTTTTTCTGACCAAGAGGTGACCACTGTTTATCCAAAACAGATGGCAAGGATGTGCTGGCTAATCTACATCTACACTTGTTACACATGTGATAACACTGCTATATGTAAGTAAACGGTTAAAAGTCAGTTAAAGACTAGTTTCATTTTAGGTCTTTAGTATTGACACATTTTGTTGAATGACCAATTCCTGAAATGATATTATATGGAAATTCAAGGGTACTTCTATTCATAGTGCAGTTATAAAATGTTGTTGGACTGTTTCTGGTACAGTGGGTTGTCGGGTCCAGCCATGTGTAGGGGCCTACTTACAGGTATATTTCTGATAGATACAACTGCTAGCCATGGATTATGTCTGTTGCAGTACACAACCAGCAGTTAAGTTGAACTTGATCCTGAGGCACTTAATGCTCTTCAGCAACAATATTGCTTGAAATGGAGATCACACACACTCCTCGCTGAACTGCTTAAATGTTATTCACAGTTTTAAAATGAAATCCTGAGTTGCAGAAATCAAGCATCAGCATTGACATTCCAGAACCATATTCTTAAATGTCAATGAAATTTAGTGATGGCAACTGCATACCAGATTTCACCAATAACTTAAAAAAGTGGGGACAGTGACCTTGTCTTAAAAAAGCAATATTTAAAGGTGCACACTTGCCATTGAATTCAGAATTACTCGTAAAGTCTTTGGTTGGACCCACTATTAGGAAGAATGATGTATGTTTTAACTTGAAGACTTGTTGTTTTGCCTGCTGAGTGGTGCCAGAAGTCATCCTACATCCCTGACATGAGTCACATCATGCTGTGGGGTGTTTGGACAAGAATGGATGAGAGAAAAAAAACAAAATTCATTCCATCCCATAAAGTAGTGTTATCCCCCCCTTGTGATTGTTTTCTGTCCCTTAACCGTTTTCTGTCCCTTAACCATTTCCTCCTTATATACACCTATACAGTATGGGTAAACAGTGTAGACCCAGATCAGCCGGCACATCTGTTGATATCAATTACATATGGAGAGCCATGTCTGAGAACCGGGAAATGTGCTACTTTCATTATTTTTGTGTATGCTTAACAAGCAAAACAAGCTATAAAATTTAAAAGAAAAAAATCGTCTCGCTACACTCACAATTAGATTTTAAGATAGCAGCAATTTTTGTATCACAGCATTTTCTTTACCAAGTATGAACGAAGCATACATACTAGGCTGATGCAAACAGCTCCATGGGTGGCATAATGATCAAACTTTGAAGGTGGTTTTCTTAGAAAGTTAAGTTGTTAGGCAATATCATTACGAAAGCTTTTCTGAATTATATGTTGCATAATTATATTGTGAACAACACACTGGTCGAAAGATAAACATAAGCCAATTTTACAGGTAAAATCATTTGCATCCATTTGCAATACTGAAGATCATATTAGCAAAAGTAATGTGCAAAAGCTGATCAATATTCTTGTTGAGATATTGAAGAAAAGAAAAGCCAACAAGAAAGATTCATATTACGCCTGTTGTTGGATTTAAGGGTTTTGCTGTTATCTGTTCAAAACTAGACATTTATACTCCTTGTCATCCAAAAGTGGGGAAAATATAGTGTCCTGAGACTCTATTAACTTTTTATTCTCAGTAATATGAAAGAATACATTATTAAGATATTACAGACACAGACAAAAAAGGAGCTACCATTAATTTTGCATCAGAATTCTGAAATGTCTGTTTGAACTGCTAGAAAAATGATACAGATAAACACATAATATTATTGTCATCTTTTATTTTGGACCAAGATGTGACCAGTGAAGATCTAGATCAGATGGCATGGATGATGCATGCTGATCTGGATCTACACTGATTACACTCTTGATAAAATCCAAATACATGGAGTAAAGGGATAGCTGTAACATTGATCAGACAATATAGCAGTGGGCATCTGGAGTTTTTTGCTGTTGTTATGGTCATGAGTCACATTAAGGAGAGTGTTTTAAATGTCTTTATTTACAAATACTGAACATTGTCACAATAATAAAGAAAGGTTGATATTGTTTTACATGTAATTCGAATAATGACTCAATTAGTATTTAAACATTAGCAAGTGAATAAAGGTTGTAATAAGATAACCAGAAGTCATGATTTGTCACAAGAGAAGGTTGGGTTGTTGTTTTTAAGTGAAGAGATGTTTGGTCGTTAAACGGTAATGAGTAAACACAAATATGCATGTCAGGAAAGACCCGCTGAGAAAACACAGCAGCGTGCCTACACAATTCAAAATAAGACTTCACAGTCTGTCAGTAAGTATGAATAAGTAAGTCTTGTATCAAATTAGGAGTCAAAGCAGAAGGACACATTTTTTGTAATTTAACCCTTGCCGGGTTGTCATGAATTGGTAATTTTTTCATTACTGAGTAGGTGATTGAAGGTCAAAGAACAAGAACAAAATCAACTGAGGGTTGTGACTGCAACCTGAATCCTGTGCCTACTGTTCAGACGTTCACAGTGCATATGAAAAGGTGACAAATAACCTTTACTCCATAGATACCACTTCTATTGAATAGGCAAACAGTGTAACTTCAGACCAGTCAGAACTTGTGCTGTCTGACCAGAATCTACACTGTTTGCTTTTAGATATATCTTGCTGATACATGTATTTCTGATCAAGAAGCATACAACATTAATCCATATATCTGCCAGCTGATCTGGATCTATACTGTTTACCCATCAGTAATATAAATTACAGATTTACAGTCATATAAAATGGAGAAAATATTATGTAACCCCTTAATCCGAAGATGTTTTTATTTTAGGTGGTCCCAGTGTAGATAAGTTGTTACCAGGTGACCAGATAATCAAAATCAACGGCCAGGATGTGAAGAAGGCGCCCAGGGAATATGTTATAGATTTAGTCAGGTATGATTTCTATTAAGTGCTGTTTTTCAGCAGTCATTAGCCATTTTGGTTGTGTGCAATGGCACATAACAAACATAGGGATCCTGTTGTTCGGTGGCAGTATTGGCATCATTGTGGCAGAAATTGTGTGCAAGTTATAGTCATTTGCTACAACGTTGTGCAGACTCCAACAGCTTATGAGCCATTGTTATTTTAGCCACACTCCAGAGCAAATGTTTTTGATTGTAAAAACGAAATTCATCTTAAGAAAGAACTTTTTCATAGCAAATGCAAGAATGTTAACATCATTCAGTGTTATATTGAAGGACATTCAGAGTAATGGCTTGGAATTGAGAAATTCTGTACTCACATAGATGGTAATCAATTACAGCATTATTAATCCCCTGATAAGACGGACTGTTTTCAGAAAGTTGGAATTGTTTGTTTATTGATATAGAGCTTGATGTAAAGTGATTTCTCTTGCACACTGTGACCTTACAATGATTTGGCATCTTCACAATTCCATATTATGTAGGCAAGGAAAACATTTGCTTTGATTGGATGCTAATGATTTATCGAATAATAAAAAATTTGATGATTTTTGTTAAAGAATCCTTGGTGAAAGAATTTTGTGCATGACATGCTAGGTGCTTTTGGAAAAATTTTGTCATTTTTGTTATATTTAACTGTAGCAAAAAAGCAATCTGATTATTACTATTTATTGTGAATGCCCACTGAAATTTTTGAAAGAAAACTGTACATGACACAATGTCGTGGAAAGCTATCGCATAAAAGCAACAACAAACTCCCCTTAAGTTAATGTTGGCCTTAGAGCCTCCGTCGTTGGCCGCTCGGACGAATCACTAGAATGCACACTGGAGGTCCACACAAGTCTATATACCTAATTACCTAGACTTTATATAATTATTGTTATATAGTCTGCAACTAAAGCGATTACAACAGCTGATAAAGCGATTATACCGGCTGACCCTGTCCGCAGGCAGTGTGTGTCCAGTGCAAACTGACACACTGACCTGCTAACAGGTTCACCGGATACGAATTTTATAGTATGTTGCAAATATTATCTCTAGTAGCTTATTATATTACTCACAAGAGTTAAACCTTTACTCCAAATACTTATTATATATGCAACCAGTGTTGATCCAGTTCAATGTTCTCTGATCTGGATCTACACTGGTTGCGTCTTGGTCAGAAAAAAACAAATGAATCTTAAAGTGAATAGTGTAGAACCTGATCAGACAGCACAGATGTGCCAGATGATAAGGATCTATACTGTTTGCCCATGGCCATACATGTAACCAAACATAAATAAAAGTGAATCTTGTATATTGGCAGCAAATCAGCAATTATTGTGTAGGGCTCTTCTTTAAATGTAGAAGGCTTGTCCAGAGTTTGTCCAACATAAATCTGGGAAATATCAAGTAATTCCAAGAGCTTTTGACTTAATGAACATGTAATAGACATATAAAACATGTCAGCAGATTGGAGATAGATACTCGTAAAAAATCGGCCCAAAATAATATTTTTTCAATTTCCTGTATCAGAATTCCTAAAAGGATGATTGTTTGTACATTTTTTGCTTACAAATATCTATTTAAGTGAATAAATTCTGGCTGTTTCAAGTTAATGTGCGCCAGTAGCCACTGCTCCCATGCCATGTTTATTAATGAGATTTACCATATTAGAGAACATAAAATGATAATGCTGTTGTTTTTGTGTTATGTACAAAGAGCCGTACTTGTGGGTGCTTGTTTATTCATTTCCATTACTGCTAGATCATTCCTCTGCTACTAGAAAAATAAGTTTGGAAATATAAATAACTGAGATGGCATATGTGATGCAAGAAATGGTATCTATCACATGCTTGTTATGGATGGGAACTGAGTGACTGCCCAAATACACTTCCCTGGGACTGCACTTTTGCCTCCAAACCTTGCTTTTGTGAAAGATATAATATACCTCTAAAGGATTGTAGTTTGCAGTTTTGTAAGCAATATTTATCAGGCCCATATATCACTAACAATATTATGTTCAAACTCAATTTTCAACTTCACTTATTTTATCAAATAAGGAGCAAATGTTGGCAGTTTTCTTGTAATAATTGATAGAATGAAATATATTCTTCTTATTATCATGGAAACATTTTAATAATAAGTCCCGCTGAAACATTTTAGAATTATTAACCGCTCGAATTCAAACTCAGAGTTTTGAGTTTTTACTCGAACAATGTTTTTTGGAAATTTTAAACAGAATATAAAGATAACAAACATTCAAAACTGCATTTCAAACAAGAGATATTATATGTGCTTATTCTTCAAAAACAGATCGACCAAGTAAGTTGGGTATCTCAAGCATTTTATAATTATCACTTTGAGTTGAGTTTAAAAATTAATATTTTTTGTGTTATTGGGTCCAGGTTCTCATTTAACCTGTGCCCATTTTATTTGCTGTTAACTTGACAATGTTAGCTAAACTGTTACAGAACTGGTTTCCTGTGTATTTCAGGTCATGTAAACAGTCCATCTCTCTTCAAGTGTGCCAACCATACAACGATAATGTAAGTATTCATTGTAATCCCTCTACACGCTGTATTCATGTCATACTATTTACAGTCATTTTCCATATGGTGTGTTTTACAAACACTTGTTTTCTGAACAGCAAAACAGCATAGAGCCTGCTGAATGAGCATCGGATCCCACCATTGATCATATACTTCTTCAGTTTCCTCCATGATTTTCATGGTTTAGGGTAAAACGACAAACTTACATAAATGACAAACCCTTATTTTCAAAAAAAATATATAAACAGTTAATGCCGCCTATTCAAAGCAGTCAATATATGTAAAACAGTTAAACATCCCATCACCTGTGTTGTGATGCTGTAGTAAAGAGAATTATTTTATTGTAAGCAATTAAGCAATCTATTTGGTATTTAAATGAAGAAATGCCAGAAGGAAACAACAGATTACATGAATTAATTCATTCTTTGGCACTTTTTATGGTGATGTTTGTCTGACAAATTGGTAAGCAAATTAAATTAAGCTATTAAACTAAGTGTTTGACACTACAGGCAGTGCAAGTAGTGGGCGTCTTTGGAAAAAATACCACAACAACAACAAAAGTCAAGTGATTGTGATATTAAGATGACACCATAACTTAATTTGACAGACATAACATGGGTTTATTTAACATGACTTGTTTGATGGGGACAGTTTGAGACAGGAATGTCAGAAAAACAGAAACAACAACTTGGTTTAGCACAAATGACCAGTCAGTTGTTGGTAAAGAAATCGTACATCACACATACCTGCGTTCATGACTTATTGAATTAACATAATGAATGGGCAGTTCTGTGCAGAGGCATTTAACATATTTGTTTGCCATTAAGACAAACATTTCCTGTTTAAACTGTAAGGCTGAAAGAAGAAACATATCTTTGTTGTTCAGTAATAATGATCTTGAAATGTTTACATACATAATAGTTGTTAGCTAATCAAAATTTCTCGTCTTATAAACAATATGGTAATCTAGAGAGGCCTGGCTATTTCACTAACACTTAGCTTCATTTATAGGCAGTTATTATGCAAATGTCCAGCTTTAGTCAACCTTTTAGATATTTGCTAATTGCCAATTTTTTTTAGCTTGCAAAACAAATTATATTTAGTAGCATTGTGTCTATAGTAAGGGATAACAGTAAACCTATTGTGTCTATTTTTATTTTTTTCTATGAGATAGTCAGCTTTACTCTAAACAATTAAAATATCAAGGCTGCATGATCAAGAAATAAAGAAGATGGAGTTTACTGAGAAATTCAACAATTTTTTCTTATGATTTTGAATGATGCTGTGTTAACTGATTGTACCCGCAAGTTGTTAGCTCCATGGAAACTTTCCGTTGCTAGCTTTCAGGTTATTCATCTCATTGTTGTGAGATGCTTTGTCTTGTTACAGCTAATGAGGATTATCTTCCTGAAAAGGAAACTTTATTAGAAGTCTGACAGCACGTTGATGTTAGGTCTGGAGATATGTTGCTAGAATATCTGTTGGGATACATTGTTTGATGAATTGGGTATCCAGTGACAGTCTGACCCAAGAAAGGCAGACTGCCAGTCCCAGGACTCGCAGATATCAATTACTTCAGGTGATCAATTATTGCCTTGAGTTCATCACTTGGTTTAGATTTAGATTCTTAAGATGTATCTTGACTGAACATCTCAAATGTGGGTAACATAATCAAATATATTACCTATAGATTGAAAAATGGAAGATAGACTGGTATTTTTCCACACAAAAAGAAGTGAAAATTTCTAAAATTTTACTGTAGAAACATTTTTTCATTACAGATATTCTGTTGAGTGATAAAAATAAGCTAGAACAATATACATTTGCAGAATTATATAGCTACAAGTTGCATTTGGCAATGTTTTAGTACAATATATTTCCAAGACTTAAAATATTTTCCCCGGTTCTTAATCTCTGTGAGTCAGTTCGAAAACAGCTTACAAAAATCTGAATTATTTATTAAATGTAATGAAATGAATCAGGGGAGGATGCTCATTCTTTGATAAACTATAATTTTGCTCAAGTGGTGCTTATGCAATTGAGGCTGATAATGGTAAATTGTAAACCATTTCTAGGGCTCTAGATTTGTATTCACCATATCTGGTTTAACCCTTCCCTCCATAGACAAACCTTTATTGCGTGCCGTCTGATCTGGATCTGAACTGTTCGCTTTTTGAATAATTAGGTTATTTCTCATGAAAATGTGACCAGTGCAGATCCTGATCAGACAGCATGGATGTGCTGGCTGATCTGGTTCTACACTGGTTGCACACGTGTAAAAAGGCAAATATATGTAGGAAAGGGTTAACAGTGTGGTAGATACATGGATAAAATTATCTTCATATTGTCTCCTTTACTTTTTTCATGACAAAAAGTTAATTGAGGAATCACTGGTCAGGGATTGTTCTTGTTTTGCTTATCATGCATACTTCATTCAGAGAATTAAAGTTAACAGTATTAAAATTCCCTTCAGAGACTGTCTCACAAGAATTTCCTATTGACTGCTGAGTCAGTTTACAGATAATTGCAACAATACAACTTGCTAATGGTAATCAGAAAACAATTCATTTGATAGCAGAAGGAAGTATTTTAATATAATCACATTACTGGAAATCTAATTAGAATTGCCAGACATCCCCGGGGACAGGGACAGGTTGTGGTGGAGTAATGTCCACAACAACTGTGCTAGGTATAAAGGACTTTCAGATATCCATGATGAATGTGGTTATATTATAAAAAGGCAAGGTTTCTTCTAGTATTCCCTTAACTTTATAACAGGATCCTGGAATATGAAAAATCTTGTTTATATATATAGAGGTTTTTGGGATTGTAAATATTAAATAAGCAGCATATTGTAGGCCATTAGCGCTAAATATAAAACAAATATTAATTTAAACTGTAAAACGAGGTCATTAGGTCAAGGTCAGCTGTTAAAATTGTCATCTCTTAACAGCTAGAGAAAATAGTTTTGACTTTTACCCGAAACAACCATGGAATAACTTTTATTACCTGATTGTGTCAGTTATTTTTACACTACATGATTTGCTTTTTGGACAAACAGAATTATTTAAATAACATATACATTTAAACAACAACAGAAATACAAAATGAGAATAGAAGTAGCTGAACAATATTGATGTGCGGTCTATATAAAGAATGTAGACATTCAGATGATGTCAGAGGAGAGCCACAGTTCAAACTGTTGGCTGGGAAGTGATCAATGCTAGACAAAAAATAATCATTTTCAGCAAAACCAATATGTGAACATTTATTTAGAGCATCTGGTAATAATGGCTGCTCTCTGACAGCAAAGTTTATTAAATTGTTAGGAATTTTGGGCAGAATATAGTAATCCAATTGTCTGGTGTAATCACATTGGCTCCTTGTGTTTATTCATCTTTTCTTGAATTAAGAGAGTTAAATTTGTTAAGACACCAATGTTCACAACTATCTCACAATTTGTCAAGTTGAAGGTCACACTTACAGTTCAAGGTCATATTCTCTGGTCTACGATTTTGGCCTGTGTTAGGGTTAGGATTTTGAATAAGTGTTCAGGATAATAAGACAATGTATGGCACACAACAACCAAGAACATGACTAGAATGTTCAATTCACTGATTGATTGGGATTTCTAATAACACCAAGATGTTTGGGTGCACAACATTCTGGTCTGAACTTGAAGGTCACTGCCCAACATGAAAAAAAGTATAAAATACCAGAATTTACAGGTTGCTCACACATCTGTAACCTGGGTGAAATGTTTGTTTGTCCATAACATGTTCATCCATTTAATAGGTATTATAATATGATTTGCCAGTCATGCTCATTATCCAGGTCCATAGATTCAAGGTCAAGGTTATACTGCTGAATATCCACCTCACAAATTGAGTTGTGTTATAAATTGAGAGATTTTCTTTTCTTGTACCTTGTCTGCAACATATTGGAAAATGATTGGTTTTGTAATGTAATTTTAGCCTTACGGGACATTTATCACATTTGTGTGATATGTTTTGTTTTGCCCTCTTTTAAAGATGAATACATTCCTAAATATGCTAAGCTGCAAGATAATACCCTAGACAAACAGTTGTTTTACCAAAAATCAATGGAAAATTATATCTGGGTATTACTTTATATCACCTGTCAGAATTGATTTGTTGAGTTGAACAATTTCTTCCAAAATAGGATGCTATATTACAAATATAAAATCCACAAATGTCTGTTCAAGTGATATGAAACTGCCATTCACTGACACTGATATGCAAGTTTTTCAAGAATGCACCAATATTTGATTCCAGAGATGGGCTCAATGTGTCTAAGCAAAAGCTCATTTTGACGAGCTTGCACGATATACAGCAAAATGATTGATAAGGACTGCTTGGTTCTCTGAGAATAAATAAGCCTGATAAGACAGTACTATCAACTGGCACACATGTGTATGGAATTTCTAAGGAGACATCTAACAAACAATTTTTAAGATTGTTTACAATTAAGAATTTTGAAAGAACATAAAATACTAAAAATATTGCTTTGCTAGTAAATTTGAGTGGCTGAAAAAAACTAATGTGAAAAGTTACCCTACTTTGTTAATGGAAAATGCAGGGCAAGTAGATTTTATGCAGTGCAAGTAGATTGTATGCAAGGCAAGTAGATTGTATGCAAGGCAAGTAGATTTTATGCAGGGCAAGTAGATTTTATGCAGGGCAAGTAGATTTTATGCAGTGTAAGTAGATTTTATGCAGGGCAAGTAGATTTTATGCAAGACAAGTAGATTTTATGCAGGGCAAGTAGATTTTATGCAGGGCAAGTAGATTTTATGCAGTGTAAGTAGATTTTATGCAAGGTAAGTAGATTTTATGCAGGACAAGTAGATTGTATGCAAGGCAAGTAGATTTTATGCAAGATAAGTAGATTGTATGCAAGGCAAGTAGATTGTATGCATGGCAAGTAGATTTTATGCAAGGCAAGTAGATTGTATGCAGGGCAAGTAGATTGTATGCAGGGCAAGTAGATTTTAGGGTCACTTGTTCTTCAGGGCAAGTGCCCAAATATTGTTCAAGGCCTGGTTGTCTTGAGAATATCTTAGTAAACTGTCCATGGATTTCAACCAAACTTCACACTGCTGTTTCCTTAAAATGTGGAGTGTCTTAGCCTGGTAGAACTATGACCCATGCTCAAAGGTCAAGGTTACAGTGTTTGAGAAAACTTTAGGTACATAGCATAACCTTGCCACACATGAAATATTACTGTTGTATTTATTTTCTTTGACAGTTTCATTTGGTAAGCTTTTATGTAGACTGACTTCCCTCAGAAAATAATGTTGACAGTGTGATATTAACACATTCTTGTTTGTTACATAAAACATTGGCACCTACTACCTTAATATCAGAGTGAAGAAAAGTAAAAAAAAACAATGTGGAACTGCCTGTGGGGTGATGATAGTGTCCAGTGGCTGATTTGCAACATGTCTCTCCTTTGATTTTGTGAGAAATCATCCTCCGAAAACCATGGTTGATTTTTTACATTATTACTCTTCACCAGCTGTATCAAATTGGTAGACAAATATAAGTTTGTTGGCTATAAATGCCGCTTTAGCCAAATGGCATGCTAGCATCTTGTAACGATCATCCAATCAATTTTCTATTTTTAATCCACTTGAATAAAAACAATCAGTGATATTACAAATTAACTTGGAAGTAATTATTAACTTACAGCAGTGAACGTGTAAGATGTATAAGAAGAATGATCCATGAATGTATAAGAGGAATGATCTATGATTGCATAGTTTACATGCATAATTTACGAATGTGATGCATAGTTCTCATGGTTGCCTTGAAGAGTATTGATAAGTAACAAAATGATGAAATGGCTAACTTTTTGCCCAGGGGTGATGAATGGAAAGTAACATTATAGAATCAACTATGGTTTTCTGACAATGATATGTGAAGCTATGGTCATCAGTAAGTCTGAACAAGTGTTAATACTTAACCCTTTACACCATGAACATGGCTTATATCCTAAGTACAGCCAGTGTAGATCCAGATCAGCATGCACATCTGACCAGGACACACAATGGATATGTCATTACCATCCAGTATTGGGTCGATTGGATTGTTGACAACAATAAGTTAATATCTTCTTTACATTTGTACAATTGATATTAGAATATTTAAAAAAACAAATATGAAGTGTACTTTTAAAATAATAATTAGGTTAAAAATCATTGTCGAGAAATTTGTTTTTATGTGATTTGCCAAAAAATGCATGTTATGTTACTGTGTTTAACATTTTAATAATTGTTTTCATTCTAGAAGGTAACAAACTTTGTTTCACTAATAAAGATTCCGACATTTGACAAGATTAATCTCGAACCGTGAATTAATTTGAAAATACATGTAACTTTTAACAATTATTTCACTAAACAATAAAATATAGCGTGTATTTTTGTATGCTAAAGAATGAAGGTTGGATGGAAATGCTGCGCGATGTTATGGCCGATATAACAGATGAGGTAGGGGAGAGAAGAAATGGTGCAGAGATGTAGCCCTTGATTCTAAAAATCTCACAGTCTTATGTACAACATTATTAGCTTTTATAAATTATGTATTGCAATATTTGTGAGGAAGTATAAATTAACCATTTACTCCATGGATTCACCTTTTATCACATGAGCTACCAGTATAATTTCAGATCAGTGAGCGCAGCGCATCTGTGATGTAAGGTCTGGATTTTACACTTATTGCTTCTTAATGAGAAATAACCTTAAGAATCTAAAAGTGAACAGTGTATATTTTGATCCGATAGCATGCAAGCCTTAACTTTCTGTTTGAAAAATTACTTTCTTGTAACATAAAAATTTCATCAGTTAATTATCAATTGAAGTAATTAATGAACAAAAAGACACATACTTGTGGTAACCTTTCGTAATATTGTCCAGCAGCATCCTGTAAACCTAGCTGCTAAACTTCTTGCTTGATAGCCAGAAAGAAATTGTTCTGTTAAAGGGAGATGTGCAGGATTGATACATGGAACAGATTTGCGAAATCAGTTGAATATCATTATTTGAAGCTAAAATATTGATTTACACCCGAAATATTTCAAACCAATATTTTATAAAAAGATATGTAAATGGTGTTTTCTATCCTATGCGACGCGCATAGGTTAGCTATTTTTGTATTTCCCGCGTAAAGCCGCGGTGGTTTTTTGGATTGTCACGTGATCACTTCAACCAAAATAGGCATTCGGTGTACCTTGCCGACTATCGACGTCGCCATTTGTTTTAAAATGCCTGGGCCACCACGAATAGTAAGCGTGACATTCCCATGATCGATAAATATAGAATGTATTTTTGTAAATTGATTTCTTCAGCGGATTGTTTTCAGGTCCGGTAAAATGGTAAAATTAACCGAAAACTTCCTCCTGGAGGGTTTAAAATGTAGAGTTAAGTGAAAAGTACATGTAAGTGTTACTTAGATCGATCTGTTTACGATTTTACCGAGTACGACCCTGCACATCTCCCTTTAACAAAGAACAATAACAGGCATTACTTCGTCCAATTGCTGGCCTTCTGAAGAGATTTCTTTCGCATAAAAATGTCCACAAACAGCACACCCGCCATGCTTATAGGTCAGAAGGCACAGACTACACTGTTCACTCAAGCAATAAAAGCTGCATCCATGGAGAAAACGGTTAATGCGCTACAAAAACATATTAGTCATGGGTTTTGAAACATAGGGGACTGTGTTTATGTTATTGGTTTGTAATTGTATTTATATATTACATTGCATATAATGATACTTTTATCAGTAACATTAATATAAAATGTAACTTTACCATAAGTATAAAATGTAACATATATAAGATAATGTGAGGTGGTTAATATCATGGGCTTCTAAAGAATGGGTGTTTGCTTTTTACATTATTTTAAATATTTTTGCAAGAACCAGTTATCTTGCACTTCAATGAGGGAAGCATGGTAAGTGCATGTCAGTGTTGAATGGGGCTGATGTATGTTTTCTACTGATGCAAAACCAGTTCATATAAATGTTTGTAAGGCAAGGTTGAGCTAACAGAGGTCTTCTGATATATTGTATGAAGGCACATGGATTTTAAATATATAAATCATGGTACTCTGAACAATGTAGCATGTTTGGATATCCCTCTAAATAATATGAATTATAATTATTATATTAGTTTTTTGCTTTAACGCTTTGAATCCTTTTGTCGCTGTAATTCTGACAGGACATGATTCCAAAACATTGTACAATAAATTAGCTCAAATTCGTTTTTTCGTATGTTAACCCTTTTCTCCATTTTTACGTGTGTGCGACCAGTGTAGATCCAGATCAGCAGGCACTGTTTGCTTTTTGGTCAGAAATAACCTAATAAATCAAATAGCGAACAGTGCTGATCCTGATCAGGCGGCACGGATGTGCCAGCTGATCTGGATCTACACTGTTTGCCCATGCCATAAAGGTGTGTATATGGAGGAAAGGATTAAGGAACACTTCACTATGATAAACCATGTTTGAGTAAAAAATCAGAAAGTCCATACGGACCAGATGATATTTTGTAGTATTTCCATTGGTCATTTCATTCTACTCTTCCAAAATTTCATTAATGTGTAATATGTCTTCTTAGAATTACTGAGATGATTTTTAAAATATTTTCATATGATTATACTGATAGCAAAAGAAGTGAGCAGCTGTTATCAGAAGATCTCTGTTATTTAAACCTGGTACATCACGTAGGTTAGGATGACGTTGTAGATGTAACAAGCAAATTGCATGAGAGATTCTCTTAAAATTTTGAATCTGCTTTTAAAAAAAACAAATGCTTTTTATCATACACATTGTTTTTTTATACAATTTATGCACACTTTTCATTGTTCAAGTTGTTTTTATTGTAAATTTTTGACCAGTTACACTGAATTATTCCGGCAATCTTAACATGTATTTTGCTTAAAAGACTTCATTACATATAAAAGTATTCTTGTGTATAAAGTGTTGTATATAAATCATTAATTATGCTAACTTAACCAATGTTCTAAATAGACCAATCATATTATTTTAATTCCTTGGCATGGGATGGAAGTAAACTGTTCAATTTTGGAAATAAAGATCAGGAGTATATTGTTTAAGCTTGAATAATAAAGAGATCCATCATTTTCTTTTCTTTATATCAAATTACGATAACTTTCCTTTCCTTTTTTTGGAAACCGTTGACATTGAATCAAGGTATTGTAAAATCTAAAGTCACAAACTGTATATTATCTGTTAATGCAAATTGCTATCTCCAAATTTAAATAAAGATTCTATAGTAATTTTTAACAATTCTCTGTAATTCTGCATGAATGTGATTACTAAGCTGTTTAACAGAAGATGTTTTAACAGTCACAGTCAGTTTCAGTGAATGCTTCTTACAAAAGCTACCTTTGACTTCTGTGACTTGGTTTTACCTCCACCTTGATTAAATGTCCTTGGTTTACCAAGGCACCAGAGAATATTAATTGCATTTCATAAAAAGAAGTTAAATTGATGTAACTTATTGTGTACCCCAATTTCCATGCAGTGAAATTCAAATTATGATCAGTGTAGTCTACCATTGGTTAATGTAGTGTAATTTTTTTCATTTAGACCTGTCTTATAAGCAGTAAGCCCTATCTGATCAACACTGCTCTTTGGACTTGAACAGATTTTGAATATTTCAGAAAAAGTAAAAGCTCTTCTACTGTTTTTGTAAGAGCACTTACATTTTAGTTATAAACACACCAGTGCACTTGTAAACAAGCAAGTTCAGTATAAACTGATTAGAAAAATCTAAGTACAATTAGGAGTTGTTAAACTGTGAATTGCTTCTCATAGGGTACTTTTTATTTTCAAAGATTTTGTGGTTCACTTGATCAATAAAATAAAATCCCCACAGTATTTATTTTTGTGGGAAAATGAGAGTGGTGACCATTGAAAACGACAAATAAAAAACTCAAAGAAAATACTGTATTTGCTAAAACCCACAAAAAGTTTTGGCTTGATAGTAGAGCAGTTTTGACCCAGGTAGTACACTATCATGAGTTTGTCTTATTTCAGCTTTTATCTGTGTTTCAGTCATCGAGAAAATCAGCATTGTTGACAGCCGCAAAGAAGGACAAGTTGAAAAAGAATCCTTCCAGAGTGCGCTTTGCTGAGGAAATTATTGTAAACGGTGCTTCGGTGCCATCAGTAAGTTAATTGTCTAAACTTGATTTTCACTGCTTTTTTTCAAGGTTTATTTATAAGGAAGCCTAATAATGTGTTTGCTTTACTGTGAGGGTAATAGTGGCATCATTTAAATCTGACCAAAATGTAAGAAACTACATTCATTGTTGTGTTTACTTAATATCATTTTGTGTTGCCTTTGATAACAGGTAGCCATATAGGGATCAAACTATCTGGAGACGTTGCTGGCAGGGATTCTAAAATCGTCGGCAGGCCGGTCATTGACCGATTTTCGGGAAGAATGTCCGATTGAAATTTCAAAATTGGTTAAAAAAATCGGTCATGAATATTGGCCTACAAACTGTTACAAAATTACCTACATGTACATTTTTTTCACATCTTAATCAGCTATTAACCTGTCAATTAGCGACTTCACAAGTCTGCTACCATGACTACACGTTCCGTGAATAGCCTGCGGCATAGATGAAACGGGATGTGGTCGATCTCATTTTAACAACGGGCGGGTTATTTAATTTCCAAAAATGGACTGCGCCAGTCAAAGGCTGTCTGACGTCAGAATTTACAAATGGTTGTATTAATTAACGTAAACGATAAAAAAGTTTGCATTTTATTGACAAACATGTTAGTTTGATATGTGCGTAATTCTAAAAGACCGACGACCGAAAATTGCTGTTTATTAAATTTAAAGAAAACTTATATCATGAGAATTTTACTTGAAAGGTTAGCATTCACAACAAATTTGAAATGGCTCAAATAAATATATACTTAAATGTGAAAAAATTCGAGAGACCGGCTTGGTTACTTACGCATATAACGATTCAAATAAATTTCAAATTTACGAAAAAATCTACGTAATCAACATTTATTTCCGAGTAATGTTGCATACGCTGACTCTTGTAAGTTCGTAGATTCAAAAATTACTACATCCGGTAAAGAAAAGAATACTATTTCAAACAACTATAATATAGTGTTACAAAACATGGTGTGATCGATGTATATTAACGTAAAGCGAATACTTGCCTCCCGAAATTCCGAGAGAGAAAACATTTTTAATAACTAAGTAATCCACTTCACAATCGCTATGAACACTGCTGAAGATAACTGTTTTGAACCATTACGTCACGTTTAAAATGCATGGAATGCTTGTGTATTACAACAAAGACGCCGATCGCCATAAACTTCAAACGTCGCGTGCCGTTTTTATAAATCGATCAAAAAATTTTTCGGTCTACAGCTCGAAAACCATTAAATTAAATCTTTTGAGAGGTTGTAGGATATTGCCGACGAGAAAATATGCCGGAAAAGAGAAATGGAGTGGGGGTCGGGAGAATGAAATACGCTGAACCGGGGACCGGAAGTCGCAGTTCGTGCGAACCGGAAGTCGGCGAAATGTCAATTTTGGCGCCAATGTCCGATTGGGATTTTGAAATTTTAGAATCCCTGGTTGCTGGCATCATCATTCAGTAGTTACACAACTTCAATCTTCAAATTATTTGTACTCTTTACACAAAACTTTGAATACATCACCTGCACCTCAAAGGTTATTTGACAACCAGAATGATAACTCTGATTGTCCAAATTTTTAACTCTGATTGCCCAAATTTTAAGGTATTCCTGTTGGTGTAATTATGCAGAAGTGAAACAAACTTGAGCCCTGACTTAAGTGCTTTTGACTTCAAGTGTTAGTCCTGTTGACACAAAACTTACAATATTATCATCTTTTTCAACAACAAGAATGATAACTCCTGAACATTGTAAAAGTTGTTTTCATTTTGATTTACCAATACCATACATAGTCTCTTTAAGTATCATTGAATCTGGTCTTTTTGATGCCAAGTATTCTGAAAATTCCTCAAAATGATTGGTTTTCTTATATTGCACCTGAATATCTCTCAGTGACACAAACTTTGTGAAATGTAAAAATGATATGTTGTCCTTTTTTTAGAATTCTCCAGAGGAGAGTTATGTCCCTTTCATGCCAAATGTGCTCAAAGTGTTCCTAGAAAATGGCCAAACCAAGTCTTTCAAATATGACAACAAAACAACGGTAAAGGTATGTAAAGTATATGTAATAATTAATTTATAAATTTGAAAAATATATTTCTGTAATTTGAAGGTTATGTCTTTCAGAATATTTCTTGTTGTCTTCAGTTTATTATATGGCCGCCAGTTAATCACTTACAATTATCATAGTTTGAAAACCTCTAAGTTGTTTCAAGTTTGTACTAAACAATACAAATGGTTTCATGTCCAGTTGAACATAGTATCAATTCAGTTCTTATAGTGAAACTTTTAATTATTCCGAGTTCTACCAAAATTTGAAGAAGAATTAACAATATCTCTGCTTTTTTAATTGCTGTTGGAACAGATTAGTGGAGGACAAAGTGACAGCAACAGCACACTTATTTGCAGCAACTTGGGTTAAAACTTGTGTTGTTGTTGATGTCAAATTGTGCACAGTCCAGTTTTTTGAGCAGCTTTTATTATAGCCACGTCACTGACTAAATGTTTTTCATCAACTATGAAAACTGAAGGAAAGACTGCTGACAGCTGATCATGATAGTTCTGCTATAAATAATAACTTGTCTTATTCTAATTGTCGTTTGTCTGCATTCTTTGTGTTTTAAACATCTTTAAGCTGGAGAGTTTGAATAATGAGAGCTTTTCATGTGGTATCCTTTGAGTTGATGGGAATTACATTAAGTGACTGTTTACCGCAGTCAGCAACCCAAGATATAATTTTTACAATTTCAATAAGTTTATTTAGTATTGTGTTGTTTGATAAAAGTACAGAAATGAAGAATATTTTTCACATTTGGGTTGGAAGGTGCAGCCCAAGGGAACCATTTTGGAGCCTAACAATGCTCTGTGCCCAAAATCATAAAACTAAAACTGAAGATCAGTCTCAAATCTCAAGCATCTGATTGGCTGAAATGGCGACCAGTCGCCATTTCAGCCAATCAGATCTTTGAGATTTGAGACTGATCTCAAAACTTAGTCTGAACAGGACATATGTGATAGATATTTTATTGCAGACCATATCAATTCTATCATTTACCCCTTTACTCCATATTTACAGGTTTTATAAAATGTGCGACTTAGGTTGAATCTGATCTGGCCACATCTTGATCAGAAATAACCTAAAAATCTCTAAGTGAACTGTGTAGATCCTGATCAGATGGCCCAGATGCAATCAAGCTGTATCTGGGAAATAAAGGGTTAATTATTTTAGATATTTAATTGTAATTTCCAAACTCAAGTTTTTGTTGTTGCAGAAGAACTTGGTATGAATTAATTTCCCACAGACACATCATTCTAAGACATCACTGTGTGAGACTCTTCTTACATAAAGAAGGGTGTGGTGAGGGGTATGAAAATTGACTTTTCTTTTGAATACATGTGAAACACTATTTTTTAAATATGGGGGTGGGAAAAAAGGACAAAAACGTCCACAAAACATAAAATTTAACAGAGTAGTTCTAAATAATCTTATTCAAGACCACATGGAACAAAGTTATTTCTCTGTGCTTTGACATCTACTGTTCCATTGTCAAGGATTTTGTGCTGTATAATTGTGGCAGGTTTTGTTAAAGTGCAAAGCAGAATATTGAAGTCCGACAAATGAAGATTGTACTTACGGGTCAGTATGATAACACTAATGTGAATAATGTTGACACAAGATTTCTTGTTTTCAGGATGTTGTGAACTCATTGCAAGAGAAGTTAAACATCAAGTGTATACATCACTTCAACCTTGTCTTACATAACACCAAAAGTCACATGCCTGGACGAATGTTGTTGCTGCAAGATCACGAGACAGTAGGGGAGGTAACTGCAATTTAACAAGTTTTGTTGCTCAACATGAAAAGTGATATACTTCAAATAATTTTTTTTCAGTGAAAAATGAGTGTACTTTCTTGAGAAATAACAACCGGTATTATGCTGAAACAAACAAACAGCCTTTATCCTCCTTTGTTGTTAGTTGATCTCCTGGATCAAATAACATCCTCAAGAGACTGAGCACAATATCAGCCAATAGGATCCAGGAGCTATAAACAGAGGCAAAGAGACAAGCTACCAAAAATCTGTAGCTTGTGATTGGTCGAGACTAAGGTCAATATCAGCTTCTGTCACACTGGTTTCCAGTTGCAGTATTTATAATCTTGGGCCCAGTGTGTTTTCTTCCACTAGTAAGCAATTTCTTTAATACTATCTTATCAGACAAGTTCTATTCCCAATACAATAATTCAAAGAAATCTTAATCTGATTAGAGTTGGTAGGAAAACAATATCAGGAAAATATGTTATAAATAAAGTTAAATTCCAGGAAATGTGATTGTAAAAACATACATACAATCGTCTTCTTCTAGGGCATAAAACTGTCTCAAGGGTTATACATCCTGAAAAGAATATTGTTCAAAAAGTTGTTTAATTCCGATTGTGATTTTGCTGAAGGTTTATGGAGCGGATCTTTGGTGGAAATGTTATTGTCTCAGTTAGATCAGTCTTTGCGATTATTGGAACAAGTCTGTGATAAATGAACTTGCAGAATATCTCATCTAATTTGTCTGTATAATTAAATAAATCTTATTCCTTTGCACAAAAAAGAGTAGACTCAATAACATTAATATCTGAAGTGTTAAAATGAATTTATATTGCCAATAGTCCTTGTGCCCCAAGGTGGGAGGGACATTGAGTTGCACCTATCTGTGCGTCCTCTAAAATCTGGAGGTATCAACTCCTCATTAACAGGTAGATTTCTTTCAAACTTGAACTGCAGAGATGATGGGAGTATGTGTATATATGGTTGTAAAAAAACTTTTTTTTTCAACTATTTTTACCATAGTTATGCCCCTTTATTAGCTCACCTGAGCACGAAGTGCTCATGGTGAGCTTTTGTGATCGCCTGATGTCCGTCGTCCGTCCGTCCGTGCGTGCGTCGTCAACTTTTTCTTCAAACGACTTCTTCTCCTGAACTCCTGGGCCAATCTTGCTGAAACTTGGCAGGAATGTTACCTGCATGAAGCTTTACCAAAATTGTTCAAATGGTTCCAGTCCATTGCCTATCTAGGTCACAGAGGTTAAAAATAGATTTTGAACATGAAATTTTAAAAAATCTTCTTCTCTGAAACCGTAAGGCCTAGAACTTTGATATTTGCTGTGTAGCATCACCTAGTGGTCCTCTACCAAGATTGTTCAAATTATAGCCCTGGGGTCAAAATTGGCCCCGCCCCAGGGGTCACTTGATTTTACATAGACTTATATAGGAAAAACTATAAAAATCTTCTTGTCTGAAACCACAAGGCCTAGAGCTTAGATATTTGGCATTTAGCATCCTCTAGTGGAACTCTACAAAGTTTGTTCAAATTATTTCCCTGGGGTCAAAATTGGCCCTGCCTCAGGGGTCACTTCATTTTGCATAGACTTATATAGGAAAAACTTTAAAAATCTTCTTGTCTGAAACCACAAGGCCTAGAGCTTAGATATTTGGCATTTAGCACCCTCTAGTGGAACTCTACAAAGATTGTTCAAATTATTTCCCTGGGGTCAAAATTGGCCCCGCCCCAGGGGTCAGTTCATTTGACATAGACTTATATAGGAAAAACTTTAAAAATCTTCTTGTCTGAAACCACAAGACCTAGAGCTTAGATATTTGGCATTTAGCATCCTCTAGTAGAACTCTACAAAGTTTGTTCAAATTATTTCCCTGGGGTCAAAATTGGCCCCGCCCCAGGGGTCACTTCATTTTGCATAGAATTATATAGGAAAAACTTAAAAAATCTTCTTGTCTGAAACCACAAGGCCTAGAGCTTAGATATTTGGCATTTAGCACCCTCTAGTGGAACTCTACAAAGATTGTTCAAATTATTTCCCTGGGGTCAAAATTGGCCCCGCCCCAGGGGTCACTTCATTTGACATAGACTTATATAGGAAAAACTTTAAAAATCTTCTTGTCTGAAACCACAAGGCATAGAGCTTAGATATTTCGCATTTAGCATCCTCTAGTGGAACTCTACAAAGTTTGTTCAAATTATTTCCCTGGGGTCAAAATTGGCCCCGCTCTAGGGGTCACTTCATTTTGCATAGACTTATATAGGAAAAACTTAAAAAATCTTCTTGTCTGAAACCACAAGGCCTAGAGCTTAGATATTTGGCATTTAGAACCCTCTAGTGGAACTCTACAAAGATTGTTCAAATTATTTCCCTGGGGTCAAAATTGGCCCCGCCCCAGGGGTCACTTCATTTGACATAGACTTATATAGGAAAAACTTTAAAAATCTTCTTGTCTGAAACCACAAGGCCTAGAGCTTAGATATTTGGCATTTAGCATCCTCTAGTAGAACTCTACAAAGATTGTTCAAATTATTTCCCTGGGGTCAAAATTGGCCCCGCCCCAGGGGTCACTTCATTTTATATAGACTTGTATAGGAAAAACTTTAAAAATCTTCTTGTCTGAAACCACAAGCTGAGAGTACTTTTGTACTCAGGTGAGCGATATAGGGCCATCATGGCCCTCTTGTTAACTTTATTAATACAATTTTGTGATTAATTAATGTGTTTAAAATGCTTAATTTAATTATATCCCCCACAAAATCGGTTTGAGGGGGTATATAGGAGTGAGCTTGTTGGTCTGTCGGTCGGTCGGTCGGTCTGTCGGTCGGTCGGATTCTTCGTTTCCGGATGATAACTCATGAAAAGGTTGACGGATTTAAATAATTTTTTGGTACACAGGTGTTACATCATAAGATACAGGTCAAGTTCGATTTGGGGGCTGGTGGGGTCAGTCTCAAGGTCACTGTTACTAAAAATAGAAAAATGCTTTCTGGACGATTACTCCTGAAAGGCATCAAATATTTTTAAAAATTTTGGTACACAGATGTAACATCAAAAGATACAGGTCAGTTCGACTTTGGGGCTGGTGGGGTCAATGTCAAGGTCAGTGTTACTGAAAATAGAAAAAATGTTTCCGGATGATAACTCGTGAAATACTTCACAGATTAAATCCTTCTTTGGGACATAGATGTAACATCAGAAGATACAGGTTGAGTTCGACATTGGGGCCTGTGGGGTCTTTGTCAAGGTCACTGTTACTAAAAATAGAAAAAATTGTTTCTGGATGATAACTCATGAAATATTTCATAGATTTTATTATTTCTTGGGTCACAGATGTAACATTACAAGATACTAGTAAGGATTGACTTTGGGGCCTGTGGGTTCAATGTCAAGGTCACTGTTATTTAAACTTTAAAACTTCATTTCCACTCAGTAACTAAAGCTTGGAATGAGATTCTTGAATGAAATATGGTGTATTGGTGGTTTCTGTGAAGACGACTGTTGGGATTAGAAGTGAGGCATGTGGGGTCAAGGTCACTGTTAATAAAAAAAAAAAAAAAAAGTATATGCTCAATAACTGTAGTTCGGAATGAGATATTGTGATGAAAATTGCTATATAGGTAGTGTCTGTGAAGACGAAACTTGTTATTGAAAATGGGCCTGATGGGGTCAAGGTCACTGTTCACTGTTATTTAAAATAGAAAAAATGGTTTCGGGATGATTTCTAATGAAAGGCTTCACATATTTAAACAATTTTTGGCACACAGTTGTTAGATAAAAGTTAAGTAAAGGTCACTGTTACTAACATATTCAAACCGTTTCTGCACAATGAATTTAGAAGGAATGAGATATTGTGATGAAAATTGCTGAATATGTGGCTACAGTGAAGATGACATTTTGAAAGTGGGGCCACTGTGGTAAAGGTCAATGTTACTAAAGATAGAAAACCTTTTATGCTAAATTACTTAAGTGAGGAATGAGATATTTGAGATGAAACTTACTGTTTAGGTTGCATCTTTGAAGACCGCTTGGAATTGAAAGTAGGTATGTGGGGTCAAGGTCAAGGTCACTACTACATTTGTCCATGTTTCTAGTGTTAGTTACATTATGCCATTGATTCTAAGAATTCCCAGTTCAAGTATCAAGCACTCATGTGGGGGTATTTAATCACTATCAGTGATAATTCTAGTAATGGCAGATTTCTTACATTGAGTTCATCTGTTCAAACAATATTTCTTGTACTGGTCTTGTGTTTAGTTTTGTTGGACTTGCAGTCAAAGTTTGGTTTGGTGAAAATGTTTGATAAAATAATTCCAAAATTGCCTTTGACATAATTTAGCATTAAGCCAGTTCATCTCATCTAAGGACAATGTTTATTGCATATTGAAACAAAAGCTTTAGAAATGATTGATTTAATACAAATTATATGTACTATGTAACCATTTAACTACTTTAGGGCATTAAAACAAGCTATACACATCATACAAATTGAAACCTGTTTGTGTTATTGTGGCTTTTCCAGTGAATTGATGTTGCTTTTTTCCAGATTGCTGGCCGGCCTGGATCTCGACATTTCCGATGTTTGTTTCGTGTTGCATTTGTCCCAAAAGATTCATATGATTTGTTGAAACAGGATCCGATATCCTTTGAATACTTTTATATGCAAGTAAGTGGATGCAGCTTGTCTCATTGAAGAACGCAGTTGTGCAGATTTTTGTTGTTGTTTAGTTACTACTATAACTTCTAAACTTTTTTAATGGACTATTACCGCATGAATACAGCTTTTATTCTATAAGGGAGTTGATTACATCTAGGTCAGCCTGTAGAACCATACCTACTCTGTTCAACGTAAAGATAGAAATCGCCAGGGTGGGGGAGTACTTATATATATTCGCAGTGATTTTGTTTTCAACTCTCGTCATGATTTAGAACATAACAACTTGGAAGCTACATGGCTGGAATTATTATTACCCAAATCCAAACCTATTCTGTGTGGAGTGATCTACAGACCACCTAAACAATCTGATTTCTACAGTGTTCTCGACAGTGTATGTTCCTCTACCAGTCATTTTACTGAGTATGAGACAATTTTATTAGGTGACTTCAAGACAGATGTTTCTACATATGTAAAGTCAAATACACTTGTTTCTGCATTTATTTCTTTTATTGACATGTTTAATTTTAGTCAGTTGATTCAGGACTCTACAAAAATATGTGATACAACATCAACTACTATAGATCTCATTTTAGTGTCTGATCCTGACAAAATTTCTCAATCCGGTGTTATTGATACGTCTTTCAGCGATCATTGTATGATTTTTTGTACACGCAAGATACATAAGACTTTTATTGGTAGTCATAACAGTATCTCAACACGTTCTATGAAAAACTACAGTAAAGAAGACTTTCAAGCTAACTTATTAGCAACTGATTGGACTCTTGTAAATATGTGATAATGCTTCTGTTCCGCTTCTGAAGCCTGGGAACTTTTTAAGAGTACTTTTATGACAGTGGTAGATAACATTTCTCCTGTAAAGATATTAAGAATTAAACAAAGAACTGAACCTTGGATTTGTGCAGACATTCTGAATTCAATTAAGATGAGAGACAAAGCTTTCAATCTATATAAAAATGATAAAAGTGATGAAAATTTTAAAAATTTTAAAGCTCTTCGCAATAAAACCCAAAATCTCATTAATTCATCCAAAAGAAATTTTTTCTCTGAATCTCTGGAAGAGAATAAAAATGACTCTAAGTCACTTTGGAGAATTCTAAAGAATCTTGGCTTACCATCTAAGAAAGCTATGTCTTCTTCTAATACAAATATACGTCTCAATATTGATGGAAATATGTGTTTTGATAAAGAGAATATTGCTGAATCTTTTAACACTTTTTATAAAAATGTTGCCTCTATGCTTGTTGAAAAACTACCAACAAGGTTAAATAAGTATGGTAAATCATTTGTTAATTCTTTTTATGCAAGACTAGGTGTGTCTCCAAACAGTTTTTCATTTTCACTAGTTACTGAAAATCAGATACTTTTAAGTACTTAGAACAGCTTAGTGCTAACAAAGCTACTGGATTAGATGGTATACCATCATGTTTTGTAAGAGACGGTGCCTCAATTATACAGTGGGAGAACAGTAAGGTCTCAATCAGCCTGTTATTCCATGTTATAACTCCATGGATATGGCTTTTATCTTGTGGGTGAAAAATTTAGATCCAGATCAGCTCTGCTATCCAAGCAGGATCCATACTGTTTCCTTTTTGTTTTGTTAAGTAATTTCTGACCAGGAATGAACATTGTAGATCCTGATCAGTTAACAGGGTATGCAGGTGGAGTAAATGGTTGAAAATAATATAGATTTTGAAATGGCTACATGGATCTGCAGGCAGATCTAGATCTAAAGCAGTTGCAGATGTGGAGTAATTAGTGCTGAAAGAGTTGATAGACTTGTATTTTTCCAGCTAGTTAGTTAATGAGAGGCCTCAGGCCTGTGGTTGTGGAATTTCATGTGAAAATAGAGCTAGCAGAAGAAAATGAATATCTATATATGGCTACATTTTCAGTCAGTATAACATTCTAGAATTAATCATGTTATAAGATAGTCTTTGTAGAATTATTTTTAAGATTTCTATATAATATCACATGTGACTAAAGAAGTGTTAAAAGCCACTGTATAGGGTGAAAAGGTCATGGAAACATATGTGATATCTTTATAAAATGTACTTTACCTGACATTTGATGGTTGTTCTATTTCAGTGTGTGAATGATGTTCTTCAGGATCGATTCGCCTCGGAACTAAAGACCGACACGCTGTTACGTCTTGCGGCGTTACACATACAGCAACATGCAATGAGCAACAATGTGACCGGAAAGATAAACATTAAAACTGTCGAGTAAGCTAACGACCATCTTAACGCTTTCCTCCATAAATACACCTTTATTGCTTGGGTGAACAGTGTAGATCCAGATCAGCGGGCACTTCCATGCCATCTGATAAGGATCTTCACTGTTCCCTTTATGATTTGTTAGGTTATTTCTGACCTAATTGAGACCAGTGCCAGCTGATCTGGATCTTCACTGGTAGCGCATGTGTAAAAATGCGTATATATGGAGGAAAGGGTTAATAAATAAGGATTGATATCCACAACCAATAAAGAAAAAATGTTCTATTATATTGGAAATATTTTAATGTACAATGTATTGACAGACTGACATGACACAGTGAACATGTGAAGACAGATAGGGCTAGTCTAAACTGCTTTCCCTTTATTTACATTAATAACAACAATTCTATTCTAAATATTTTTTTGTCACTTGGCAATCAATTGAACTAGTTGAAGAGAAAACTCCAGATCTTAAATTGATAGCTCATAGTTTGATCCCTTGCAAGACTGCAGGTCTTCTATTGTTAATTCACGTATTTAAAAATTCACTGACCAAACAAACATGTTCTGAAATAAAAAAAATCAAGTATGAGAAAATAAAAATGTTGATGCAATAAATAATGGTATGCAATAAAAGTATGTATAATATGTTTGCTTTGGATGGAAAGTCAGGCACTTGAACAACTGTTCTTTGCCATCACTCTGTTATTGGCAAAGACAGGTCCCTTGGGTTTTATGTTCCCATCTGAACCTAGTGCATATGAACGAAACCTAGTGCATATGAAAGAAACCTAGTGCATATGACAGATACTTATAATAGGTACACAATTCACCATAAGCCATGCATTATAATATACCTGGACATTACATCTTGCATCTCTTAATTCTGTAATTCTGCTGATTTTCATTGATTGGTCTGATACGACTAGATTAATAGACAACCTTTCTGTTGTTAGGTACATACAATGTAAGACAAGCTTTCTGTTGTTAGGTACATACAATGTAAGACAACGTTTCTGTTGTTAGGTACATACAATGTAAGACAACGTTTCTGTTGTTAGGTACATACAATGTTTGGTTTATATCTTTTACTCCATATATTATTGTACAGGTTTTATGTGTGAACGGTGTCTGGGCAGATCAGCTGAATAAAAAGGTAACAGTGTATATCCTGATCAGGTAGCACAAATATGCTGGCTGATCTGGATCTTCACTGTTTTCCCATGAATAACAGCCATTGGCTATTGAGTAAAGTGTAAAGAATATTTATGAAAATTTGAACCTCTTCATGGGAAATATGTTTTGGGTCTTAAATAACAAAGTAAGTCTTAGTTAGTCTCAAAGCAGATGGTGAAGATCCTTATCAGACTGCAAGGAAGTATAGGCTGATCTGGATCTACACTGGTCACACATTGGGTGTAAGCTATATCCATGGAGGAAAGGGGTATTTCAGCTTAATGAACAATAAATATCCACTGTTAAATGGTTTCAGTGACTAACATTTGAAGAAATTATGTCAACATCTCCAAGATACATGTACATGGTGTGTTCTGTTTGATTTTAATAGGAAGGAGTTTGGTTTTGAAAAGTTTGTGCCTCAGAGTATACGAGAGAATGTGAAAGTGAAGGATCTACGGAAGCTGTTGTCACAGTGTCTCAAGATGAACCAGAACCTGACGGCGCCGGGTCAGAAGCAGCTGACGGCGTTACAGGCCAAACTCCATTACATGAAGATCGTTAGCGAACTCAAGACATTTGGTAGCCGAGTGTTCATGGTAACACTGCTGGTATGTGCTGATCTAAGTTTTCATTATCAGAATACAATAAGACACTTCATTGAAAATAAGACTACCCCAATAATAAGACCACTAGGTCAATGTCCATTTTAACAGTTTTGTACTATTTTTCCTTTGAATAAAGATCACACTCCCCATGACTTATAAGACCACTTTCGTTCAGTCCCTATATTGTCTTAATAGAGCAGTTTCAGGGAAACAAACTTAGAAATCTTTTATTTTATCTGGAAAAATTTAGCTTAAAAATCACAGGCAAAGATCAAGTTACAATTGTCCATAAAAAATAAAATGAACAGTCAATTTTGACATTTGCTTACAGTGGAGAAACAGTTAGATAAGACTGATGCATCTAACTGACATTAATTAAATGATTGCACAGCATCAGGTTTCAGTTCTAAGTAAATGTTAGACAATTAAGTGAACTGTGTTATTTCCCAGAATGTCTGGTAAAACCAAAATAAGCTGTTTTAAATGAAAGACCTGAAGCCATTTTTTTCCATTTTTTTTTAAACTTGGAACTCGTCAGTTTGCAATTGACATAATGAAAATGAATGGTTTTAACTGAAAATGAACGAATTCCCTAAAGGAAGTAATTGTCAATTTACTGAAAATTAAATGTTGAACCAGACATTCCCTTGTTATAGAAGTATATATATACTACTGTTTGCAAAATTGGTAAGACTTGCATCTTATTCATTCAGATGGCCAATTGTTTGTTTTAATGTTTTCTTATTGATTTCATAGAACATATGACACTGGACAGGTTCAGATGCAAAATTTACAAAAAAGGAGGTTTGTTTGGACAGTCTTAGGGTAGTACATAATCATTTCCAATTTTCTGGCATAAATCCCCATGAAAATAAAATATTGCTGCCAAAAAGAGGGGTTTGAGCAACCCATGGAACCTCCTCTGGATCTGCCCCTGAGATAAACATTATAACCATTCCCAGAAAACAACAGAGATCATCATTTTGAAATAGATGTAGTATTATGTACAGTATTAAGGAAGTATTCTGACTGAAATTCAATTTAATTTTTAAAAGACTGATTGAATTATGCAAGCAGTAAACTGTCGGGAAAGAGAATTATCTGATAAGCAAAATGTCTTTGAAATAGGCTCATTGTCTCTAAAATGTGTTCTCATGCATTTATAGACTGGATTACAGGCAGCTTTCACTTCTAAAGATCAGATTCCACGGACATGTTTGCATCATTAGTTGTCAGATCGCTTGGGGCATATACAATTATGCAGTACATTTTTGTTGCATTTACTAAGTTTTGTTTATTTCATGGGATATGGCAGATATTCAGTTGTCCCTTCGATAAAAGCCATTTTCCGTGGAGTAAATGGTCAATAAAAAGGATGTAAAAAAGGATGTTACTATGGAGTTGATAGTACATAATTATGCCCTCCTACGAAGAAGCAGGGTTTTATTGCTGTTTTGTTCTGTTGGTTGGTCAGTAACACGACCTTTTCCGACCAATAACTGGACAATCATATGGCAAACAGTCCTGCTATAGGTAGGGAGGTTGGAAATCACCTTAACAAATCCCCTTTTGATTTTGAGGTCAGTAGGTCAAAGGTCATACAAAATCCTTTTCCTACTAGAACTAGACAACAATTTCATCTATGGTCCTCACATTTGATAGGAAGGTTGGTCATCATCTGTCTAAAAACCTCATCCAACCAATAACTACACCTTGATTTGGCCTATTGTCCCAAAATTTGGTACTGAGGTTTTTCTTCACATATATATGACCACTATTGCTTTTGTGGTCATTAGTTCAAAGGTCAAGGTCACATTTTACACAAAAACCTTGTCCAACCAATAACTAGACAACAATATGAGCTACAGTCCTCAGATTGGGTATGGAAGTTTGCCATCATATGGGGATGCCGCTTTTGATTTTGAGGTTATTAGGTCAAGGGTAAAGGTCACAGTTACCTTCCTCACAAAAACCTTGTCCAACCAATACCTAGACAATGTTTTCATCTGTGATCTACATTTTTGTGCATGGATGTTTGTAATCACATTTAGATGATCCTGATGCATTAAGAGGTCAGTAGGTCAAAGGTTAAGGTCACAGTGACCTTTAACACGAAAACCTTGTCTTACCAATAATTAAACAACAGTTTCTATGATCAATAACTGCAGGGTATTATCCAGTTTGTGTTTGAGGAGCATTCATGTTTTACAAACATCTCTTGTTGTCATTTATTTTAGAAATGAATTGGTAGTTTACTGCATTCATCATGGTATGAAAACCATTTGGATTGTTTATAATCATGTTTGAAGCCTATGGTTATTATAACCCATTACTCCATAGATATGACTTTTGTGGCATGTATGACCAGTGTAAATCCAGATCAGCAGGTACATCCATGCTGCCTATAATGATCAAAACTGTTTTCTGTTAGATTCATTAAGTTATTTCTGATCAAGAAGCAACCAGTGCAGATCCAGAATTGACGGCAAGAATGTGCCGGCTGGACTGGATTTACACTGTTCCCCCTTGTGATAAAAGTTGTATCAACTGCGGGAATGACTGTAAGCTATTTCACAGCAATATGTGGTGACACATTAACGTTCTTAAACATTATTAGTTGAAGTAATAGCTTTTCATTGCAGAATGAGAAAATTTCTTTACAGCAAAGTACAAGATGAGTTTAAATGTTTCATATTTTAATAACCTAGATTTTTTTTTGCTTTAAGTTGCATGCCTCTTTATCTGTGATATCAATTATTATTGGATTATTGGTAATGGGCAGTAAGCTGTGTTCAGTTGGTTTGTGGCAGTGATTTAAGGGTTAATTGTAGACAGTCTAGCAGTCAGTGGTTACAGCAATTGATCAGGAATGATGGAATTTTCCCTAGTATGTTATGTCCGTGGCTCTTGTCTGTTATTAAATCATGAATGTTGATTACATAATTTATCTTGTGTGAGGCAGAGGGAATCAGTTAGAAATGACAGTAGAAATTAACCAGAAACCAGCAGGAAGCCAAAACAGCTGATTGTAGTTTAATCATCTCACTCATATTTTAGTTATTAATGCACAAGCAGTTCTCAATATCTGATAGTGTGTCTAATGCAGTTCTCTGCTGTTATTTTGCAACCAGGCCAAAATATATAACTTGGTTTGTGTCCCAGCATGCAAACTACTGCTAAGCATTTATTTCCTGAATACTGATATCCCAAACGTGACAAGTGTAGATCCAGATCATCTTACATTTCTGTGCTGTCTGATCTGGATCAACACTTATTACTCAGATTTGTATTTCAGAGCAAGAAATGGACAGTGTAGATCAATCTCAGACTGCACATATATGCATTCGATCTGGATCTACACAGGGCACAATGTCATGTGAAATAGGCTAAGTTCAAGAACTTAAGGTTTAATGTTTCACGAAAATGATTATGTTTTGGAAATAAATTTTTCATGTTCTGGCTGATCTGGATCTACACTGTTTGCTTATAGGTAACAGCCATATCCAATGGAGTGAAGGGTTAATATACACTACCATATACACTTCAGCAGTTCACCTTTATCACCGTCAGTGTGTTATTGGTTGTCATAATCCCTTTTATACACAAAGAACAACTTATTTTGATCTATTTGTGGTTTGTTGGAAATGTTTGAAGAGCCATTAGCTTCAATTATTCATTAAATATTAGTTTTTGATTATGTTTCCTTATAAAATGCAAGTATTATTGAGAGCTTTAATTGGTTTGTGATATATTTGTAGACAATAAATCAAACAGTCTAGACACAAATGGTCTGTCCATTCATAAATAAATGGTGATTAGCAGATGCTACAATATATGTTTCCTGAAGAAAAAGTTAGGCACTTTAAAGCAAACCCATTCCAACTCCTTTTGATGACAAAAGTACACCTGTCTTGTTTCCTTGAATTAATGTCTTTCTCATGAAAAAAATGTCCTTTAAACCAGGGATAAAGCAAGGCCTTTCATCTTTGAATATTTATTATTGGAAGATGTTAGCCCTACCATGAAATATAATGAGAAATTAAACATTTATTAATGTTATTTAGTCTTTTTTGTTGTTCAAACAGGCTATTTTTAGCACAACAGGTACCGTACTCGCTCATGTAATGGTCGCACCCGTCTAATTGCCGCACCCCCAAAATTACCGAAAAATTTGAAGAAAAATCTTAATTCACTGTAAAGGCCGCACAGTTGATACAGTGGAGCTCCGCTATATTGCGATTCACGAATCGTGAAATCCAACATAACGGTTCGACCCGTCGACCCGCTTTTTTTCCCATAAAATGACAGTAAAAATCTATCAACGGCCAGTTTGCAAAATGTAAAGAGAAACAAGGGGAGGCAACAACGTTAATACCGCGTAAACGATAAAGACAATGACGGTCGGTCAGTAACGTACCGAGAATCGTTGAAAAAATAGCGCATTATAATTACTATTAATTTAATATTGACGTGGGTTTATTCGGACAAAAATTAATTCCTTCTTGAATATTTGTGATGCCCCGAGGGGCCTTGTTAAGGGCAGTGAAGTAATACAGTATCTAAATTCTCGTCGAAACTCTCAAATTCGCTGTCATCGCCGTCGCTGTCCGTGGGCTTCAGCATACGCTATTACTGCTAACTTTTCCTTTGCTGGGTACGATTTGTAGACAGGACCTATGACAATTTTAGGTATTCGACAATATGTCAGAGTGACAATAAGAGAGATACGCTATGTTTTACATTTTGAGATAATTATTTGTTTGATCTAGGTAGGCAGGTTTTTAAAGGAAAATTGAGCAACTCATGTCCCCTCGAATGTCAAGTGTTTTATAAGATATTTCGCACCTTCACACATGTCACCGTCTTCTCTGGAGTCCCAGCGGACAGGTGAGAATAACTTGCCAATTAGTGGCTCTGACAGAAGAGAATAACATGTCACTTAGTGACAACTAACAGTAACGGGTGATGTACAAACTTGTACCAATGATTGTGATTCTTAGTTACGTATGAATAGACCTTGAACTTTAAAAGATTTTATTTTCATAGAAATAAAAAATCCGTATGAATTTAAATATTTTCGTATACATGCAGTTAGCTAGTTCATAATTATGTATACATTTTTCTTTGATCAGCCGTCCTGTTTATTTCATATGGAGGTTACGTTTTAATGACAGGTTATATGGTCGATATTTCCTGTCTATGAAATACAACTTCAAAGAAATTGTCGGCTCGTATCAAGGCTGTCTTGTTTGATCGGCATTGCTATGAAATCCTTTGATCTGCATGGTAGTGTGCACGTGACATTTTAGCTGGCTAAAATTGTTTGATGATGCAAACATTCTGAAATATGATACGATATTAAACTTGGAAGTAATTTTTAAATTATGGAATATGTTCTTGTTGGTTAGTGTTTTAATATTATAATGATTTTTAAACAAAAAAATATTAATTAAATTAGATCGCTACCGGCAAAGCATACAACGGCGCTACCTCGTTCATATCGTCCATCAACCTCCTATTTAGAGAGCTCATGTAATAAAATCATTAGGTAAACGCATGGCGTCCCAAAAATCGACAGAATCGTTCTAGAAAAAATGTCCTAAGGCCTTACACCTATGGAATGGCCGCACCCCCAACTTTTTAACGATAAAATCGGGGGAAAAAGTGCGGCGATTACATGAGCGACTACGGTAATCCTTATCAGTGACATCAATCTAAGTTGCCGTATGTCACACATTGGCCAGTGCTTACATTCTTTGTCTGTCTAATGAAAGTGGCCGCAGATGCTTGGCAGTGGCAAAATTTTTCTTTGAAACACAAGGAAAACAAATTTAATATTAAGCCGAAAACTGAAGGGAATAAACATTGTTGTTTGGGTGAATGTTGAAGTTACTCCGGTAATTGTGAAAAAAGTCAAGATGAAAGGAAAGGAGTTTTTTCATCCCATTTCCCAAGCAAATAACCAAGCCTGAAAAAATGTCAAAGGTGGATCAAGTTATGTGCAACCAACACATTGAAGGAACCCTCGGATGTGAAAAGAAGCACATACATTTGCAGTCTACACTTTGTGGGAGGGCAGGGTCCGACTAATGGGCACCCTGATCCATTATCGGCTAGAGATACTGCAGAACAGATTTGCCTTATTTCTAAAAATATTTTTTCAAAGCAGCGTGTTTCTTAATGTATTTCAGGGTGTTTTTTTTTTTAAATGTCATATGATGATTAGGTTATGATATTAACCCCTAACCTCTAAATTTATGTCAGTCAATTACATGTTTAGTAAAAAGGTGTTTGCAAAAAAATCATTTGCTTGTTAATTAAACAGTAAATGTGTAGACCTCGATCTGACTGTGTTCATGTGCCTATTTGGAGATTACTTCTAACACTGGTCCTAAATTTGACATAAATTGTAAAAAGTATTATGCTTTCATTTCAAGGTTGCAAGAAAATCTTTTAAAAGACCAGCCCCATCAGAGAGAATGTCCGCAATTAAACATCGTAAAAAGGCTTGTTTTTAGCCCTCTACACTCTAACCAACGTTTTAGTTGATAAACAGAATGATCTTAAATTATTCCAAATTGAAATTTTGCTCCAGGAATATCATCTTCAGTTAATTTAATTTGCAATAAGAAAGAGCAGTTTGCCATTGTTTTGTACAGAAACACAGCATATTCAGTAAATGTTTGTCTGAGGTTAACCTTTTGACCCTCTTAATCACTATGCTAGAGATAAGTGACGGCAGAGCTGAAAGGCGCTAATCAATAGGGATAACTCTCACCTCATCTTATAACTAACAAGAAAAGTATAACACACACATGTTATATTTGGACGACATTTATGCTAATGTCCCTGAGCCAAGTTGTGGTTGGATCCATTTGATTGTAGATATGAAGTGAATATTTGTTTGACCTATGATCAAGCCACCACACACCATCAGTCTACCAGTCCACATGTCCAATAATGATTCCTACATCTGCCACACTTCCACAAACTGGGTAATCTTGGCTATTCCAAACCAAACCTACAAAAAAGTAACAGTTATTTTCCATTACAAATACACATGATGTTATGCTCATCTGCTTGTCAATAGGTTTGGGATCAGCCATTCAACACATATGTAATTGGTCAAAAACATAAACACCAGAAGCACACAACAAAAAATAAAAATACATGAAAATCAACCAAGAGCTTAATAATTGCCAGGGAATGGCTTAGAGGGAGACTTGGCAGAAATAGTCTCCCAAATTGTCTTAACTTCTCCCTCTACTGAGAAAACGTAGAAGTTATTCCTATATGTCCTGGGCTGTCACTAGACCAGCATGATCAAAATATCACTACAGCGTGTGTATTACATGTATTATGAGAATGTGTATTCTGATCGTGATTTTCCGTTACTCTACGGCACATACCGAACTCCGAAATAGTTTTGGAAAATCCTGTCGCTGTTATTTTTATAACCATTACGATATTCTTATGCCATAGCATGAAACTAATGTTGCTTTTGTTTTTAGTAAACCATGATGTCGAATAATTTTTTTCCAGCGTATTCAAATTTATTATGAGCGAGAAGGGTATATAAAAACGGGTATCTAGAACTACATTCCTGATAAAAAGTAACATTGTTGCATACGTAAGCTGCATCACGCTTGACCCAAATGACGAGGTATATGTTAGCACGTGACCGCTATTTATAGAATGCTCTCGACCTTTGAGATAACATATTTTGACCTAGTTATGTACTGAATATCAATATAAAACAATAAATAAATATCTCTGGCACTTACCTCATACAATCCACTATGCATTCACAGTAAAAATAACAAATTTATTACTAAAGCATTCACATGTCGCACGCCATCTTGAAAATCCAGAGGGCTCAGCTCAAAGATATCACGCACAATGGCGTATTATGCCGAATCCTAACGAGATATACATTCGCACATCCGAATAAAATTTCCCCGCAAATAAAAATAAAGTTCTTATCAAAGAACACCTAAAACATATTTAACAAAAATAAAAAAAATCCACACAATTTACCAAATGCAAACAAATTACTTTGAAATTTTCCCTGATAAAACATAACGTCCGTTATTGAAAGGGATGTTCAAAAAGTTCTTCTACCCCATCAAAATCACACAACAATTTCACTTCAAAAACTAAGGTTTCTACCCATAAAAACGTTCATAACAATACATTTTATTTCTAAAACAATAAGTTTGAATGCATTAGTAACAGAAATCACGTATTTACCAAAACAACATCTTTTCTGAACTTTTTTAGTAACCCTCTTATCTCTCTTGGGTCAAACTAGATGGACGTATTAAACATCATCTATTAATAGTTTAATAATAAATATAATACATGACCCATAATTCGTCCAGAAAATATTTTCTCCATGAATACCGCTGCTTTTGCCCAGAGTTCATCTAGTGTTATTCCAGATCACAGCATGCACATCTGTGCAGCATGATTGTTTGCTTTTTGGTCCTAAATACTCCTCTGTTCTGAGTGCCAGCTATACAGTGAGTTGCTAGACTGGATCTGTACTGGTTGCATTGAGATATCAGCATTATTCCAGGATTATAGGAGTACTTTCAGGTTTGAACAGTTGTATTTCAACAAGTACAGCAAAAGATATACCATTTTGCCATTGTTGAATATATTTACAGAGTTATTTCCCTTTTATGTAGATGGATACATGTAGATATTTGTAAATGTTCCTTGATGCTTATTTTCCAGGACAAAAACTAAATAACAATATGATTTGTTTAGTTACAGCTGTTGACAGAGTGATATTTCTGTGGAGATTTGGCACGTTGGAAATAAGTAACTTTCCTGTACAGACCGATTTCCTGTTGAAAGTGTCTGATATTACTGTATAGACTGAGTTTCTGTTAGTGTAATACACCTGGTATTCTTTTTCAGGACAAGAAATCAGAGGCGATGGTTTTGGTTGGACCAAAGTCAGGAGTCAGTCTAGTCACAAATGTTAGATTTTATACGGTAAGCTGACTTCTAGATTTATAATATATATCTAAAGAAACAGCAGTAATAGGCAGCAGGGATTACAATGCTCTAAGTTGTCTGAACAGACTCGCATGATTGTCCCATTTCTTTGATTTTCTGAAAGTGTTATAAAAGCCTGGGCCCAAGATTAAAAAACTCAATCTGGAGACCAATCTCAAATCTTAAGTATCTGATTGGCTGAAATCTGGTCGCCATCTCAGCCAGTCAGGTGCTTGAGATTTGAGCTTTATGATCTTGGGCCCAGGTCTTTTTGAAGCTCAGTGGAATTGAACAAAGCTACTTTCTTGCATACCCTCTATTTAAAGTATTTTGAATGGGTCAGGTGTATGGCTGCATTTGTTAGGAAAAGATCTGTTCAGTGGTTTCATAAATAACAAGTAAATGTTAAATTTACACACACCCAACTTTTGACTCATTATTTCTGTATAACACACTGGATGATAAATTCCCTTTTGGTTTTACCAAAGGAATCATAGTATAAAATTAATAAAGATTGCAGTAAAATTTGTGAAGAAATAAGTTTAATAAGTTCTGTTGACTTGTTATGAAGGGTACAACTACAGAGGTAAGAGAACTTTACTGCAAGTGGCAAGTGCACAACAGAGGAAGTTCCGGCAATATCAATTAAATATGACTTATTAAGCTTTAAAAAGAACATTTAGTTATCATGAGAAAGCATTGAATTATTTATAAGTTGTATTATAACAGTCTGAGAAACAGAATAATTGTAGAACTAGAACTGTCCACATGCCGATGGAACTGATATTGAAGTTATTATATTTATGGCACTTGCTACTTGTAGACAATTTTTTAAGTGTGAATTAGTGGATTGATTATTACTAGATGTTTTCGCTCAGTTTTATTATATAGGCCATCTGACAGACAAAGCAAAAAGGAGGACAGTGTAAATCCTGTAACTGATGTCAACTTTGGCTTGGCCTGTCTTGCCCTTTTCAGCATAATAAATTGATAAACTTTATTACACAATTTGTGACCTCTCTGTAAATACAAAGTTTCATAAATACATTATTATGGATTTTTAGCTCACCTGAGCCTTAGGCTCATGGTGAGCTATTGCGACCTGTCTTTGTCCGGCGTCCGTCAACAATTTCTTTAAACAAGATCTCCTCTGAAACCACTGGATGGATTTTAACCAAATTTGCCCTGAAGCATCCTGGCACTGATATCTACAAAAGTTGTTCAAATCATGACCATAGGTCGAGGTCAAGGTCACTGCTGCTAAAAATAGAAATTCAGTCTCTGCTCAATTTCTTGAGTTTGCTGTGGCCTATTGACTCCAAACTTGGTGTATGGGTAGCTTATATTAAAAGGCAGCTTGGATTTGCTACCCAGGTGTCTGTGATCAAGGTCAAGGTCATTGTTGCTAAAAATAGAGAATGCAATTTCTGCTTAATAACTTGAGTTTGCTTAGGCCTACTGACTCCAAACTTGGTGTATGGGTAGCTTATATTAAAAGCCAGGTGGGTTTGCTACCCAGGTGTCTATGATTGAGGTCAAGGTCACTGTTGTTAAATATAGAAATTCAGTTTCCACTGAATTACTTGAGTTTGCTTTGGCCTATTGACTCCAAACTTGGTGTATTGGTAGCTTATATCAAGATGCAGCTTGGGATTACTACCCTGGTGTCTGTGATAAACGTCAAGATCACTGTTGTCAAAAATAGAAATTCAGTTTCCACTTAATATCTTGAGTTTGCTTTGGCTTATTGACTCTAAACTTGGTGTATTACTAGCGTATATTAAGAGGCAGCTTTGGTTTGCTACCCAGGTGTCTGTGATGAAGGTCGTCACTGTTGCTAAAAATCGAAATTTAGTTTCTGCTAAATAACTTGAGTTTGCTTTGGCTTATTGACTCCAAACTTGGAATATGGGTAACTTGTATCAAGATGCAGCTTGGGTTGATACCCAGGTGTCTCTGATCAAGGTCAAGGTTACAGTTGCTAAATTTAGTTTCCACTTAATAACTTTAGTATAGTACAGTATGTTATGGTACGGTACAGTATTGTACTGTACTGTACTGTACCATACCATACTGTACTATACTGTACAGTACTTCAATGTGTTCTGTTTTACCTTTCATTTCATTTATCTAAGAATCAGGTGAGCGATTTAGGGCCAATTGGCCCTCTTGTTTTTACTTACATGGATATGCATACATTCTCTAAAATACTGTATGCATATTAGATGTAGTACAAAGCCTTTGAAAAGTTGACTGCATACATGTCTGCACATCATTGAAAACATTAATATTACACAAGCACATTATCACAAGAAACAACCAGAGTACAATAGTTTTTCAAGAAAACATTAGTTGAATACCATTGCCCAAGGTAATAAAAATGAGCATGGAAACCAGTCTCATATCTCAAGCATCTGATTGGCTGGAACAAGAGAAATAAAAAATAATTATATTAAATATAATACATTGTGATCAAGTGTTTGGGTTTAGATATAAAAAGACAGGAAGAAAATTATTGATTATTGAACAGCAACAAAATTGTTGAGATATGCCCCCATATTTCACAACCATAATCATTCTTTTGTTTTTTGTTTAAAACAAAATACATTTTGTTATTCACTTTTGTCTGATACACTAGCTGTAGAAGTACCTATATAACAAATGTAAAAATACCTCTTGACAATAAGTGTTTTCAGTTATGGAGGAGAATGGGATACAATTCAATGACAGAAAGAAAGCTTTTTTCCCAAAGACACCCATTTCTTCCTTTTTAGTTCTCCTTTGGTGACAGTATTATGCTACTTTACCTTTGATTTAAAGTGATTTTTATGTTGATTAGTGGTTTGAAAATGTTAGAAATGGAAATGGGTCTCTATATTAATAGATTAAAGACAATGTCATTTATTGATAAATTCGATCCCCACAGAAGCAGAAAAAACATTCATGGTATTATCCACAAGAGTCTTTTAGATGTTGATAAATGCACAACGTTCACTGCTGTAGCTAACAGTTACATTTAAATTTTGTCCATACTCATCCCTTATGTAACAAGGGTTCTGAAAATCCACGCCTGAACCAAGGATAAAACCCGGAAACCCTCGCATGACAGTCCGACGCTCTACCACGTCGCCATAAAAGCTAGCTCTATGGCAAGATAGTACAAGCGCGGTACTAACTCAACCATAGCCGGGTTACATTCACCCCCTCCAGATTGGAAGTCGTCCTCGAATTTCCATTGAGTATAGAGATTCACTTGTGGAGTGATCTCGAGGTGTTTAAACATCCTTGGCAGGCCCCACGTTGGGTGCTATTTGTAACAAGGGTACTGAAAATCCACGCCTGAACCAAGGATTGAACCCGGAACCCCTCGCATGACACTCCGACGCTCTGCCATGTCGCCTTTAAAGCTAGCTCTATGGCAAGATAGTACAAGCGCAGTACTAACTCAACCATAGCTGGGTTACACTTATGAAAACATAAATAGTTACATGGTTGACTTAATCAAAAAGCAAATGTGCATAAATGTGATTGCAGCTGAGAAAAAGACTAGAAAAACAACTAATTCTTCCATATAAATAGAAAACTGAATTAACTGTTCTTGACATTTGTAAGAAAGGTTAAAATCTGAAACTTCTTTCCCACATCAACATAAAAGCTTGCTGAAAAGTAGCAGTCCAGCTAGGCCCCACCCATATGACTGATATTTTTTGCCGCTTTTATTTTTCCAAAAAGAGGTTCTTGCACATGCTAGATAATACAACTGAACAGTTTTTCAAATTCCTTAACTTCGGTGCAGAACTTTCAGTGCTGTTGACAATTTTGAGGTGCTGTAATGTAATTTCGTAAAAAGAAAATTGCAGAATGTAATTGAATTAGATTTTGTTTATTAATTTCTAGGATGCAACAAACTTGATTGCTTTCACACGTCTTATAATTCACTTAGCGTATTAGCATGTGTTCTGAAAGTTGTGATGATTAAGTTAAGCATTATAACGAAAAACTCGGCACTAGTTCTGTAGTTAAGGTGCAGGAAAATTGCTAATTCAGTCAGCAGCAATTTACATTTGCAATTCAGTTTCAAACGAATCAAGAGCATTGCTTTGGACAAGAATGATTAGGAACTCAGAAAAATTGATGTAAAAGAAAGTGTGATTAATAACTTTGCTGTCATTGAACTTGTGCATGTGAAATTGGAGTGCATTTTAACATTGATGAACTGCGATTTCTGTAAACATTTCCTAAGGTCTTTTTTAATAGATTTATATTGAATTATTTAGAGTGCTAGATGAAGTCCTATTGTATTTTACTTGTTCATATTTTTTCTCCAACAATAGACATTTTTAATTTAGTTTCTTTGATAGACATTTTTTTTTAAATCACGTATCAAAGTTGCAGCAAACTGAAATTACTAATGTTAACTTTACATGGTTTTAAATATACTGGCACTTCATACTGAGTCTTTTCATGTTTCTTTGTTTTCTTTTCAATTACTGTGACTTTTGTGTTTTGAAGCTCCTGAGATTTTTAAATTCTTTAGTCTATTATTAATAGATGGATTTCAGAACCTTCCACAGATAAGAAAGAAAGAGAGGGAAGAGATAGTGAGAAGTGAACTAATTGCAGCTTATAGCACCTGCAAATTTACTATTCACTATTTTCTGTTTGTGATAAGTATGCAGTCGGTAATTATCTGATAATATAGTTATACTTGTCCATTGATGTTATCCTGAAATACATGATTCTGTATGTGATAGTATAAGATCAGTATTAATAATGGACGGTGTTGTTATTCTTGGCCATTGACATTACTGTATCATACTTCTCTTTCAGTTGTCCATGTTAGCAGACTTCAGTGAAATACAGTGTATCAAAATTGCCAAAGAAAAAGATAACATGCATCGGGTGGAGTTATCTATCAAAGGGAGTGAACCAGGGGTAAGACTTGAAATCAAATTAAACATAAATATGATCCTTAGCAAACCCATATTTACAAATATTATATATTATGGGGGACTGTCTGTTTGTAAAGTCACCTTGTAGGATGCTTTTACCGCAACATTTTTAAAAGGTTTAAAATCCCTTTGGAAATGGCTTTTGAATAAATGTTCTTCCATGTACTCAACCAAAGAAAAAATGAATAATTCTCCACTACTTGAGATATGGCTGATATGCCATGGGCGACTAGTGTACATCCAGACAGAACATCCATGTTGTCAATCAAGATCTACACTGTTTACTTGTAGATTCATTTATTAATTTAGGTTATTTCTGACCAAGAAGCTTCCAATTTAGATACAGATCAAACCAGCATGATGGCTGATCTGGATCTACACTGGTCACCCATGTTATAAAAGTAATATCCATGTGGTCAATGTACAGTGAATTTGTTTAATTATGTTTACAGCACACAAAATTGTTGGAGTATTTTTCAAACAATAATGATGGTAACACAACGAAGGTACATAGTTTAAACATAATGAAATCTGCAGTAATCTCAGTAAAGAACTAGTACATTACGTTAAAGGTAGCAGGTCTCTTTTGCTTTGATAGTTTCTCTGTACTTTGAAAAAAGATTGAAATAGGGTTCTAACTGTTGATAAATTTCTTTATAACTTTTGAATAACTAGTCAAAATATGCAACTAGTATGGACTGGAACCTGCTTCAGGTTTTTCGAAAGTGATTGAAAACCAGAGAAAAAGATGTTGAAAACCAGGGGCCATTAAAGCCCTGGTTCAAAATCAGTTTGTTGGGATTCATATGATGTATTCATTGATATTTACTTCTTTACAAAATTGCTGATTGATTGAAACAATAGCTTTTTCTCCAAAATGATCAATTACAAAACTTACCTGTTCAGTTTTATGATCTTATTAGTGGATACTGGGCACATTCTTTGCCTAAAATGATGAAACTGTCTTCAGAGAGCTTTCTCGAAACTATAGTTTTCGATTGATCAGTTTGGAGATGATATCAGTTTCAGCTAGATGGCTATATGAGATTGGAGTCTAGTTTATGAGTATCAGGTCAGAGCTCAAGAGTCCATTGTGAAAGTTTGTTTTCAAACAGTGAATCCTGTTTCAGTTGATATCAAAAGAATTTTCTCAGTTGCTTGATAGATAAACGTTAACTTTGATATTTCCTAGTTCTGCTTTTACTTTATAGAACTGCAAATAGAATAGTCTTTGTGAGTGAAATACTTCATTAGTAAAATGCTAAGAATTGTAGAATATAATGTTTAACATGATAGGCAGCAGTGATTTAACCTGTAACTTGGTGGATGTGATCACATGTTCAGTCCAGACATGTGCCAGCTGATCTGGATCTACACTGTTCACTTTTACCTTCATTAGATTATTTCTGGCCAAGAAACAAACAGTTTAGATCCAGATCAGACTGCATGGATATGCAGGTTGATCTGGATTTACACTTGTCACCTGTGTCATAAAATTTTATATAGGGAGGAAACAGATTCTGAAACTCGCATGTTTTGTTTTGCACTCAAATTTCATTCTTTTCCTCATATTTCTTGAATGTGTGTAATTCTGTTTCTGGTACTCTTACTTCAACAGTATACTGTTGCTGACAATACATGGGTACAGTATTATATGATTTATTTATGTATGGTTGGGATATGGATGCTTTGTATAAGAAAAACATACCAATAGAAAAAAGAAATGCAACTTGTATTCCCCAATACATTGCACAATAGCATAGTGTTTTTTTTTAAAGATCAAGTTTGTATGGCATCAGAAATTTTCTTAACCCTTTCCTCAATGTGATATTGCTGTCACTGATGTGACCCATAGGCAAACAGTGTAGACCCAGATCAGATGGCACAGATGAGCTGGCTGATCTGGATCTACACTGGTAGTCCCTGAGATGAACGGCATATCTATAGAGAGGCCTGTAAACTAGAACAAACATAAACAAAAGATTGGTTTAATAATTCTTGTTAGTACAAGAAATGTCGGTTTAGAGCTTTCTTTTTTCTTAAAGTTGTATAAGCCTATATATGGTTTCTCAGAAGGTTGTGTTTGATAAAACAACAAGGTTCATACTTACCGAGCTTACACATGGCTGGGAGCGTTTAGTAATGGATATAACTGCTTGGTTATGGGTTGGAAGATTTATTTTGCATGTAAGAACATTGTGAATTGTTGATTCTAGCAGGAAAAGGGTGCCCTATTATTGATCAATCAGTATGAGTTTTGAGTTAACTAATCCACATAATTGTGTGTATATTTTGTAGTTTAGCTAACTGAAACTAACACTGTCGCAAGAAAATAAATATATAAGGAAATTGGGGACTGCTATTTGATTTAAAAAATTAAACTACTAAAATGCTACAGTACTAATTATTGATTAAGGGGTTTTAAATATTTGTTTACAGTGTTTTTCAGTCTACAAAAATAAAAAAAAACAATTGGTGAATATTCTCATCTAGAGATTTTTGCAAAGTTATGTTTTTTGTATAAGGTTTGTATCTTTGACATGTATAGTTATTATTTCTGTGACATTTTCAGACGTTGAACCTGGGTTTACTGAAAGATGATGCAATGAACTTCGTGGGCATGGTGAATGGTTATTACAGAATATTTGTTGATCCCAATGGGAATCTTCTACAGAAAAATGCTGGAGGACAGAGTAAAGATCCTGATAGTATGTATTTACATCTGTGTTGAGAGAACAAAAACGTTTCTCTAATATCATTAAAGAGAAATAAATAACATCTGGGGCTTTATGCAAAAGTGATTTTTCTCCACCATATTTTAGTGCTCAAAGCAATAAAAGATCAAAATCTTCTTAAAACCTGTCATTTTATGAAACAAATGCAAGAATTTTTACATTTGGGGGTTATGATAAGCATAATTTTAATTAAAACAACTGTTTTCTCCTTCAAGTTTCATCAAAGTAACACAATTCAAAACAGTGTTATTACTCTAGCTTGGAAGTGTAGATGGCTCTTTATGCTTTGCTTCAATTCACAATGGAGCAAATGTTATTGCATGCAAAAAGATGGAACAATTCATCTTGCAAAACTTTTTGTTTTATGGAATTTAAATTTACTTTTCTACAAACCAATGATCGTGTATTTTTGCAGTTCCACCCTATGAGAGCAAGCACACAGTGTTTGCTGCTCCCTGGAGTTACCCGGAGGATATCGTTTCCATGGTAATAGATGAAGGTGACCCTCAAGGACAAGAAGGGGAAAGTGAGAGGGTAGTAGATCTGTCTAGGGGCCCACCTGCTTATGAGGGGAATGAGGACTTTATCAGTAACCTGAAAAAAGATCTTGGTATAAAGGTAGGTACGCATGATAAAGGTCATGGTTAAGTTCTTAAGTCTGAAAAGTCTTCGTATTTACTTGGTACAAAGGTACATTTTTGTAGTAAAAAAGTAACTTTTACTACGTATATGAAAAAAATAACTTTGAAGATAGGTTAAACTTCTGTATCTGAATGATAAGATCTTGAAATCATGGTTTAATGGTAGGTACATACAAAACTAAAAAAATAGTATAAAGGTAGGTATAAACCAGTTTATCAGTCTGGCATTTGATGGAGTCTAGAAGCTTTAAAAAACTTGTAATCAGTTCATTCAAAATATTTTTTATTTTTAGTCTGGAGAGAAAACCCCAAAATCTGCGGATGTTACAGAGGGCAGCAAAGGGAAAGTCACCCAAGTACAAACAAAATCTGCAGAGGTTGTTACCTCCCCTGCTGAGGAACCAATGAAAACTGTGATAAAAATAGAATCTCCAAGAGATAATATTCCTAAAGCCGATCAGAGTAAACCAAAGGATACAGATTCTGTAAATAGTGACACTTCCAGTAGTTTGTCTCATACCTCTGACGCAGACTCGCCTGTCGAGTCTAAGCGCCTTCCAACCTATTCACCTACGGACACTAGGAAACGTCAGTTTGTTCCGAAAAATGAACCGGAATATATGAATTCTCCAAGGTTGGGGAAACAACATGATGTTCCCGGAAAGGAAAATAGTGGGTTAGATACAATAGAATACATGAATTCTGGGAAACAGAGAAAAATGGAAAATGGCGGGAATAGTTCGGACACTGATAGCGGAGTGGGTGCTGAAGCAGAAAGAAGTCTTTCCATTAACCATGACATTTCTCCAGGACATGGGTGGAACAATGGACACGAAAAGGCGGGGCCAAGTGAGTGGGACACTCCCCCAGACACTCCCACTAATGTTTTAAATTCAGGTAGCCTTGACCTTGCCCGTCACACTGAGCTTCAGCTTGACCTCAGTAAGTACTAACAACACTAATATTAACCTCTTCAGAACCTTGTCAAGTCAAGACTTAAGTAACATTTTGGACCAGCGTAGACCGGGATCATTGTGCAATCTGATCTTGGTCTACCTGCTGGCTATTCATGGCCAATTCTTGTAAAATATCCCAGAACTCAAACCCTGTCAAGTAAGTGTCAAGTATTTATTTATCTTCTCCATCTGAAGCCCAGCATAGCAGTATATTTGCTTTTCTAACTACAAATATTAGACCGATAGCCCAGATTGTCGCCTTGTAAATGATGATTTTCTTAACCTTGACCTTGTATGTAGAATTCTTATCAGATTAGCTAAAAATAAAGGGAAGGGGACACAGGGAATAAAGCATCTAAGAAGCTTAACAATAATGATTACATATCCAGTTCGGTGCAAACAAATATATCTGCTTCTGTGTCCTCTATGAAATACATTCTTATTGTGCTGAACCCTTGCATGAATACTTCTGGCAACTTCTGTGTATAAAAAAAGAATGAAAAACAGATTACAAAGTAATTTATTTGTTGAAGTAAAGCACCTTACAGGTAAGAAACTTGTTGCAATGACAATCCAAATGTAGAATAAAGCAGTGTTGATTTTTTTTTTGGCCTTAAACTTGTATCCCATCACAGTTAGCATTTTGCAGAATGTATCACTTACAATTAAGTCTTGTATTTTCAGTATTATTTAACTCATTAACTCTACACCCTTTCTTAATATTCCTGTGTATCATTAATATACCTTCCTCTGTTTTACAATGATTTTATCTATTTACCTGTATACATGTAATCATATTTTTGTCAGAATGCTGATGGTTTTATTGGAATGAATGTACAGTGGGTGGAGAAATGTCTGATGTGGTGATACCCAGTTTATACTTTATAACTAAATCTTTTCTCCAATAGATATGGTTGTTATGCAATGGTACACATTGTAAAACCAGATCAGCCGGCATGCCATCTGATCAGGATCTACTCTGTAGGCTTTTTGATACATTAGGTTATTTCTGATGAATATGCAAACAGTGTAGATTGTGATCAGATGGCATAGATATGCTGGCTGATCTGGATCTACATTAGTCTTATGATAAAATCTGTACATACAGTGTAAAGGGTTATCCTTCTAGATTTCTCAGGAACAAGCAAATTAAAAACTTGATGAATGCCTGCTATGTGTCTGTAATTATATTAGAGCTAAATCATTCTTGTTTTGACATAAGCCCTTTAACATAGTGTGGTATCATTTAATTTCTCGCACATGGCACACACTTGGCATTTTGGTGCAGATATAATTTCACGCAATAGTATTGCATCTAAAGGAATATATTTATTATGTCATTAATTTTTTGATTGGGTTTGATTTCACGCACATTTCCTAGCGCGAAATATGCAAAAATTAAACCAATGCGAAATATAATGATATCACAGTACTGCTTAGGGAAGTAGTGCTATCCTTTTTCATTCTATCTAATGCAAATTATTTTTAGAATTGAAATAATGAAAATCTACCTACCCATTCATTCCAGGAAAATCTGCCTACCTGAACGAAATTATACCTTCATTCCAGGGACATCTTTAACCTGATTAATTACCAAATGACATGTTTGCCTGTCATTCTTATAAGACAACATATTGTACCAGTAGCTGAATATTTTGCACTTTTCTATTTTATCTTTTTTTGTTGTATTTTGAAGATTACCATAGATAATGAATAATAAATACAAATAATAAATAAGATTTTTCAGAAATTGATTGTTAAGAATAAGGAATATTGAGAGTCTTTACAGATGCCATGACATACATTTTAAGTTTTATTTGCTTTGAACTACTAACATTTTGACATTTAAAATGAAATATTTAGTTTGATTGTTTTAAGCTGTTTTGATATTTCATAGTAATTTAAGAACAATCATTATATTCTAATGACATTTTTGTATCAAATGTTGAATGATCACATACTAGGTCTAACTGTGAAGCATCTTTAAACTGAAATAAAATACTGTGTTTTTTTCCTGTTTACAGGAAGTTTATTAGATGGATCGTACAGTTTATCACAGCCGCAGGAATCGCCTAGTTCCTCTGCGTCAATTGATGCAGACAGCAGTTTTATGGGACCGTTTGATCCGGATCAACTTCCTGAAGAGATAAGGGACGGTGTGTACGACCCTAGAATCTTCAACAATAACGAGATCTACCTGGATCCAGATATAATCGGTAAGTTCGCCTCACTGGCTGACGATGAAGCTGAAAAACTAGTGCAAGACATTCAAGCTGCCTATTCACAGTTCAGGCTTGTTCAGTTTTGGTAAATATTTATTTAACTAATTTGTAATGCCAATAAATAACTGAACAGGCACGAATTTCATCGAAATTTTGGACCTCTTGTGAATAGAATTTACCATGTTAGTAACACTTTAATGATTTTGGCTGTAAAAACACTCACACATTAATTGTATAAGAATATTTTATCACATTTATTTTGTTAAAAGGTCTTCAACATGTAAATGGTATAAATTTTATTAAATTTGAAAACACTTAATTTTCCGTCCCATCCTGATACATGAACAGGTACCTTTCAATTGTGCAAAATTAGTGTACCCTTATATAGGTTCTATTAATGAGGCATAGGTATCTATTTCTCTCAGTATGTGTGATCACAGATTTTTCAGTTTTCTCTGTTAAAACTACAAAAGTTAATGCCCATAATAACAATACCTTTTGCTTTATTAAAATGTCACTTCAGCTTATAATATTACATCAGTAGAACAATGTCATGCTGTAGAAAATGTGCACTGTGACATATTTGCACTGTTGTGAATGAAAAATAAACTCAATGGGCTAACTTTGCTACTATTACAATAAGTTAAGACGTTTTAAAAAGTAAGTACATGTAATATGCTTAAATTGTTATATTGTATGCATGAAAAACACAACAAGATGTACTCAGTTCTGATGAGCATACATGCCCTTCAGAGAAAGAGACTCCATGTCCTTCAGAAGAAATTTCCAAGGGCGCAACTTTCATGTTTAGAAGTCAGCTGTGCTAATGATACTTATAATCAGATTTCAACTGACACACCATTCCATTTATGTTAGTTCTTGTCATCTTAGTTTAGATTTGTCATTGTCTGAAAATGCTTCTTCCACTTGAATGTTTATATTGTTACTGTATTTTCAGATTTGACATTGTTACCTCCCTTCCCTCCTACAGAGGAAGAGTTGTCTGCCAGCTTACCATTAAAAGGTCATCATCAGCTTGTGCGACACACTACCATATCAGAGGATACTTCAAAAGACCACGCCCAAAGTCAGGTTAGTGTGAAGGCATCATTTGTTTCATTATCAAACAGCTTTCCATGCTGTGCTCCTTGCAAGAATTATTGCTGTGGACCACTTTGTTGCAGAATTATCTTACCTTGTCCATTTTGTATATAATGCACACATACTCCGCAGGATTACTCGACCGCTATTGAACAGTTCAAATTTTTACAGATGACACCGTAAGCATGTGCACTGCACAAAAATTACAAATCTACATTGCTTTGTAGTTATCTCCCATTGCATTTCTTTGATGCAAAGTTATCTTTCCTTGTTCATTCTTTGCTTTATAGGGGAGTGATCCCTTTATCGATGCAGCGCTTGAAAGCAAAATTTCTAGATTTGTTTTGATTAAGTGTTACTAAATATGAACATCTGAAAGCCATTGTAAATCATCTGAACATTTTTGATAAACTTACCACATCTGGTACAAGCTTTTGAAGAGGAAAATGGAGAGAAATTAATTGCATTCCTTTCAGAAGACTCTCGTCTGTCAAACCCAAACTTTTTGCCATTTTGCCAGCATGATATCAGCAGATGAGTCATTTCTCCTGCACATGGGTTGAATTAATGCTTTGTCTGATTTTTTTGTTTCTTCATTCAAAGGTACATTAATAACTTACTGAAAAAAGCATTCTGATTAAATGGCATATGTGCATATTATCATTGCAATACTTGTATAGTTGAAACTATATATTCTTGATATGTTTGTGTACCAACAAAAAATGTGGTATGGCATCATTCACTCTCAAGCAGATGTCTTTCAAACTTGCACAGGTGACCTGGCAGGATGTCTAAATTTTCGTAAAGAAAGGTTTTTCCCCAATTGTTATTTTTTTAATAATAAATTTAGTGTTGTAAATCATCCACTGTCTGGAGGATTTATTTTAAATTTCAGAGATGAGCAAGCATTGTATCAGAAATATTAAGAAAGGATTTTTTGCTAGATTATGGCCATTTGTTATATTAGTAAAATAAAATCTTGTCACGAATTCTTTATTGACATTCTGGTGTTGTTCTCTTTTTCAAATTTTAACAGATGATCAGACAGGATCTGTTGTTAGGAAGAAAACTTTTTTTTATCTCAAAACCAGTTAGTTGACCCTTTGTTATTTTGTTTTGTCAACTCCTTGAATGTTCACTATCTAGCAGGATAGAAATAATAAGACATGATATATAGATTGTCATAAAGAATGGATGATTTCCTGCTACCAATATTAAAAGACTTATGCTTTATGGCCATTTTTTTCATTAGAACAATAAAATCTTGTGTTGCGAACTTTCTTGTTTGCTTTCAGTATTCTTCATATAATAAATTTATGTTTGTCAATCTTCCCACCAAGTTTGATGAACATAATACATTGTAGAAAAATCCATGAGACAAATATGCAGAAGTGGGGATTGCCTGTTCATAAGTCTCACTTTGGTTAAAGTTTGCGTGCAACCTACTGATATCTTAAAAACTACTATAGCTACAGCTTTAAAACTTGGCACACTTGTTCATCATCATGTCCCGTGTATGTATGCCAAGAACCATAACTCTAACTTTCATTTTGATCAAATTATGGCCCTTTTTCGACTTAGAATTTCAGGTTAAATTTTGCGTGCAAGCTTATGTACAGACACATAACTTCAATACAACTTATACTACAGCTTTGAAACTTGGCACACTTGTTCATCATCATGTCCCGAGTGTGTATGCCAAGAACCATAACTCTAACTTTCATTTTGATCAAATTATGGCCCTTTTTTGACTTAGAATTTCAGGTTAAAGTTTGCGTGCAAGCTACTGTACCAACACATAACTTCAATACTACTTATACTACAGCTTTGAAACTTGTCACACTTGTTCATCATCATGTCCCGAGTGTGTATGCCAAGAACCATAACTCTAACTTTCATTTTTATCAAATTATGGCCCTTTTTTCGACTTAGAATTTCAGGTTAATGTTTGCGTGCAAGCTACTGTACAAACACATAACTTCAATACTACTTACACTACAACTTTGAAACTTGGCACACTTGTTCATCATCATCTCCCAAGTGTGTATGCCAAGAACCAAAACTCTAACTTTCATTTTATTAAAATTATAGCCCTTTTTCCACTTAGAATTTCAGGTTAAAGTTTGCGTGCAAGCTAGTGTACAAACCCGTAACTTCCATACTACTTATACTACAGCTTTGAAACTTTCAGCACTTGTTCATTATCATATCCCGAGTGGGTATGCCAAGAAGCATAACTCTAACTTCCATTTTGTTCAAATTATGGCCCTTTTTCAACTTAGAATTTCAGGTTAAAGTTTGCGTGCAAGCTAGTTACTTTCATACTTCTTGTACTATAGCTTTGAAACTTTCAACACCTGTTTACCATCATGACCCTGACTATGTATGCCAAGAACCATAATTCTTTCTTTAATTTTTAATCAAATTATGGCCCTTTTTCAACTTAGAATTTCAGGATAAAGTTTGCGTGCAAGCTAGTTACTTTCATACTTCTTGTACTATAGCTTTGAAACTTGTTCACTATCATGACCCTGACTATGTATGCCAAGAACCATAACTCTTTCTTTGAGTTATATCAAATTATTGCCCTTTAAAGACTTAGAAATTAAGGTTAAAGTTTGCGTGCAAGGTGGTGAAACCTCATATCTTTCATTCTATTAAAACGACAACTTTAAAACTTTGTATACCTTTATTTTATCATACATCAGGTTGATTTTCAAAGGCCCATAACTCATCCTTGCTTTTTTTATTTAATTTTTGCCCTTTTTCGCTTAGAAATTAGAATTAAGACTTAGAAATTATGGTTAAAGTATCAATGTTAGTGTTTTTCATAGGTAATGCTATAGAAAAGGTTTAAAACAGATGTACTTAACATACTTTGGTTGAAAGTGTTGAGTGGTTATACTATACTGTACTGTACTGTACTGTACTGTACTGTACTGTACTGTACTGTACTGTACTGATACCATACCATACCATACCATACCATACCATACCATACCATACCATACCATACCACACCACACCACACCACACCACACCACACCACACCACACCACACCACACCACCACCCACCCCACACCCACCCATCCACCACCACCAGCACCACCACCACTTACACCCACCCACCCCACCCACCCACCCACCACCACCCCACACCCACCCCACACCCACCCACCCCACACCCACCTCCCACCACCACCTTCCACCACCACCACCCACCCCACACCCACCCACCCACCCACCACCCCCCACCACCACCCCCCACCACCACCACACCACAACCCACCACCACAACCCACCACCACCACCCACCCCCCACCCACACCCACCCACCCACCACCCCCCCACCACCCCCCACCCACCCCCCACCCCACAACCACCCACCCCACACCCACCCCACCCTCACCCACCCCACACGCACCCACCCACCACCACTCACCACCACCCCCTACCACTACCCACCACCACCACCCACCCACCACCACCCACCACACCACACCACACTACCACCCCCCCCCCCCCCCACCACATACCACCAACACCACCACCAACAATAACACCAACAACACAACCAACAATAACACAAATAACAACAACTACACCACCAACAACACCGTCAACAACACCACCAACAACAACATCAACACCAACAATAGCAACAACAACCACCACCAACAGCAACAACACTGACAACAACACAACCAACAACAACAACACCAACAACACAACCAACAAAAACCCTAATAACAACAACAACACCAACAACACCACCAACAACAATACCACCAACAACACCGTCAACAACACCACCAACAACAATACCATACCTTACTATACTACACCACACTATAAGTGGGCAGGGGTGTATGGACTGGGTTGTGTAAACCCTCTAAAAAAACTACAATAATAAATTAAGTGTAATTTATTGATTTCCTAACTTGGATTAAGAAACTTTTGTTCATGTGTGTGTGTTGGGTGTCATAAACTCCTGAATCACTCCCCAGTTTAAATGAAGCCCAGTTTTAAATGTGCTTAAATATGTCTGACTTCGAATAGTCGAGCGTGCTGTCGTTTCCGACTGGCTCTTGTTTTGGTTTTAGAATTACATTTTTATTTATTGTCTATTTTATACATGAGTGAAAATTATGGTGGATTCGATCAATAAAACATTTACATTTGTTACTTTCAGGAATTCCCTAGACACATGTTACAGAAGTCAGTCAGTGTGGGATACTGTCCAGATTTCCTGGATGCTGACATTGATGCTATCATAGACAAGCTGACCTTACAGCCTCCTCCATCATCTACAGAGAATACAAGTCTGGAACTAGATCTAACTGGCTCAATCAATGAAAGCTTCAATGAACCAATCAGAGAGCTTGATACATTGAGCTCTAGTTGGAATGGACCAATCAGAGAACAGGAAAATGGTGGCTTAGAATTTGAAAATACTGAAATGAGTAGAACTATTGATCTTGGTAGTTTAGCATTAGATGATGACCAGTATTCCTCTCTTGTCATACCTCCACCCCCTGAAGAGTCTTTTGAAATGCATGACATCCCAATAGTACCACCAGTAGAATCTGTCAAAGAAAGGAAAATGAAATTTGAAAAACAAGACTCACAAGTGTATTTGAGTTCCTTTGGAAATAAAGCTGTGGCTGGAGGTAAAGTGACGATAGGTGGTGCCAAAGATAAACAAGGGGATTATGTATCTAAGTCAAGCGAGAAAGTGGCTAGTGGTGCATTAAATGGGACTGGAACAAATCCTTATGAAAATGGTTCATTAAATGACAATTCACCAGCATCTGTGTCAGAAAAATTGAATGCTTTATTGAAGTCCCTGTCTTCCTACGATCAAGAAGAAGAGGATGCCCTCGGACATTTCCGACGGACTTCTTCTTTACGTCTGGGTAGAAGCTCATCAATGGATGTTTTAAATGATCAAATAACCATGGAAGCAAGTAAGAATAAGGATTTAGTTATAGGTTCTGTTAGGGTTAAACCAAAACTAAGGCCAAAACTCAGTATTGAAAGACCTGTGCAAACTGCACATGTTGCTATACCTTTGAAAAGTGCTTCTTTGGAAAGAGTGGGTACGAAAACAACGAGCACTGAAACTGTGACCAAAGTTGACAAAAGAAACAGTGACCCACCAGTGGTTAAAACTGAAAGTAAAATACAATTCCAACGATATCATTCCTGTGATGTCTTGCCCACAGCAAAAACTGATAAGCCTACCAGTGATAATGAAAACCAAGTGAGTGAAAGTTTTGCATCATTGAAAGCAAAATTGCAATCATACAGGGACAGTTTATTAAACAGAAGTTTACGCCGGAAAAAGAAATTGGAGGCTGAGAAACAGGAAGCAGATAGAATGTCTTTGGACGGGGATTCTGGTGAAAGAAAAAGCTCTCTAACACGATCAAACTCCTTTACTTCACTGATCAGAAGATCTCTAGGAAAAGCAGGCGGGAAAGAATTTCGGAACACAGCAGAGGGGAGATCGTCCTCTGCGTCACGAGCTGGATCGTCAGATGATGCTAAGGTTGATGGGAAGGAAGCCCTGGTAATGAAGGATAAAAAATACTGGAACACATTAACAACAACACGATCAAACTTCCGACCAAACACAGGATCATCGCAAACTCAGGTATATATTCTTTATTATTTATTGTTTTGCTGTTGATATTTTTAAATACTAGCTTTTATTTCTTTTAAAGATTCGAATGTGAAGGTCTTTTCATGTTTGAAGTGACAGCAAGTCAATTTCAGATTTTTTTCCATGTAATTAGCTTTAATCATTATATGTGCTTCAGCATCATGCAATTTTAATTAGGCGCACATCTGTGTATCTACTGCAGTTCACTAGATAGGCAAATATGTATTCAATACTTGCAAAACTAAATCATAAATTACTTTCAGCAAAATACATATTCTTCACATGTAAAATGTTCATGTTGTAAAGCACTTTGCATAATATATCTTTGCCACATATGGTAAATTTTGGGAAATCTGCAAGGAATGCTTCAGTAACTTGGTGGCTACCAGTGTTAAGGATTCTGTTTGGAGTGTTTCATCTGGGGCAGGCCATGTCAACATATTTAGCTCATTAAAGACAAGATCATGCTCTTGTGATCAATGTTTTTTTTTTCAGCATATATCTGCTAGTAAACAGTAAACTGATTAACACTCTTACATGGGGTCTGATTGAAAGTCATCAGTTTCCAACCATAATTGTCTGTGCCCAAGATCATGAAACTAAATCTTGAAACCAGTCTGAAATCTTGTGTGTCTGATTGGCTGAAATGATGACTGGTCACCATTTCAGCCAAACAGATGCTTGAGCTTTGAGACTGGTCTCGTAATTTAGTTTTTATGATATTGGGCCCAGGTGTAGAATTGAGTGCACACTCTTTGGCCACTTGTTTACCCTTTACTCAACGGGATATATCTGTTATCCCATGAGTGAACAGTTTATATCCAGAAGATGATCCAGAAGTTGTCCATTTAAACAAAATATTGATAAAAATTGAAAAACATTACCACAGAAACATTTTTGTATCTCAGCTGGAATTTTGAGGTTGCAGCCAGAAAATCATAGCTGAGAAGTTGTGAAGCATGAGAAGTTGTGCAGCATGATGTTTATAGAGCACAGTCTTAAAAATTTTGTACATGGCAATATTTTATCACGGATATTTATGCTGCTTCAGGATGATTTCTATATTGCCCTGTCAGATGAAGAAATGGTAGGTTTTGTAGCTTCATTCAACATATAGCGCACGCGGGGAGTGGTGTGAAATCTGATGCTTCTCTTTTACCATTAGCACACACTTATTTCAGGAATACATGTGGGCTGGATTCTCTTTATATACTTATCACTGGTCAGAGTTAATTTAGGAAGGAGATGCAAAGATGGGTTCAGTGATTCGAGTAGAAGAAAAGTAGTATTGATGGGTTTGGGAAGGAGAGGGTCAAGTGTTTGGGTAGATTGGAGAAAGATGGATTGGGTAAGGTGAGGGAAAGATAGGTTGCCAGTTTAGGGTAATTTTACTTTACAGTTTAATTTTTTTATCATTGTTTGTTCCCAATATTAACAGAAAGTGTATAAAGCATTAAGTATGAATATTTTCAGCTTATTTTAAACTTATATCTAGTTGGTTCTCTACTTGTGTACAGTGATAAGTGTATAAATTGTTCTGGGGTATTTTAAAGTCAGTGTTGTAGACTGTAACAGGTCTAGTTGTATTAAACATTAGACTGGACACCTGTTGTTTAGAAGTTTAAATATTTGTTTGTAGACTGGGTCATAGATTTTTTGTTGGGTTGAGAGAATGGGTTTTCTCTGTAGAAATTTTGTTTTGTTCTAGAAATAACAAATGTCATAGAAAATTCCTGAAAGAATGTCTTGGGTGATAAATCAACAGTAAACATTTTAGTAAATTAATGTGAATGTATGCATGCCATTACATAGCTGTGGAGTTAATTGTGAACCAAGAACTAACAGCATGTTATCATGTTAAACTACTACTCTGGGAGTCTGAAATTGTAACCATTGTTGTAGGCTCTCTCTGATTTATGAAATTCTTTTAAAAAGTACAGGTCTGAACATACCCACTTAAATTTGCCTCTGTCCCTTAAATGTGATTTTAAGAAATGCAGGCATGGCCACTAAAGTGCCAGAGGATTGTTATAGACTGTTGTGATTGACACATGTGAGTACAGTCTTCAAGATGACCTGATTGCTTTCAAACATTCCTCTTACATATGATTGTATCTGTTGTTTGCTACAATCTTTTATTCCATATATTTCAAATTGTCTTTGTTTACTTATAACTTTTACAATTCAGAAGAAACATGCTTTTTTCTGCAATATGCATAAATATTTACATTCCTATTGATTTCCTCGTTGAAAAAAATTCGGTTCATTTTGCATGAACCGCATGACCCGTAATGACGTCAGTAATGTCATGGCTGTTACTATTGAAAACTCCCACGTATTACTCCCCCTTTTCACTTAGTACTAATTTTTGAAAGCGTTCGACTTAAGTTTATTTAAAGAAAAAAATGAATAAAATGTAAATATAAGTAATGATTCTTATTTTGGTGCGGTTCATGCAGATTGGACGTGCACGCGAGAGCTGGCAAATTTACCATAAAGCGCTAGCACTGATGTGCTGGCTGATCTAGATGACTGCACAGATCGCTTGTGTGATTAAAGGAGAACCTCAATAAAAAAGTGTTGAAGTAAACACAACTCAATAGAATTGCTACATTTTAAATGAGTTTACTTCTATATGTCTGTTTACTACTTGTGTATTTTGTGTTCTGTTTAATATGTAAAATGTGTGGTGTGTTTTTGTTTCGCTAGTGTTGTATAGTTAACATCATTCCATATCATTTATGAAGATGATATCTACATGATACACTTTAACTAAGGAAATACAGTAAAACCCCTCATTATGGACACTTGATATTAAGGGCACCCCGGTATTATGGACGATGTTTTACCGAACAGACATGTTCTCTTCTTCTTGATTAAAACCCACAGTAAAGGACAACCCGCTATTGAGGACACTCCCTCAGTCCCTTAGGTGTCCGTTATAGAGCGGTTTCACTGTATACAAAATGTATGTTAAGAGTGTATCGTAGACATGCTTTTGATATGCTGTCTTCTGTTGTTATGTGAGTTTTGCACTACATTATACTGTTTTGTCACTTTTGTGTTGTTTTTGCACTGTGTGTGATATCTTCAGTCTCTTATGTAATTCTATGCCTTGTGTGAAGTTACATGAAATGTACAGTTTGTAATTCTATGCCTTGTGTGAAGTTACATGAAATGTACAGTCTGGTCTTTCTTAGTATTATGAGGTAAATACTGTATACCACAATATTACACTTCAACTTTGTCCTCTATAATGATGTCTTATTCATCTAAGGAATCATATAAGTTTAAGAAGCATGGCTACAGTAGACAATTTTATTGGACTGTTCACAATGCTTTGACACATGACGTTGATGAGCACGTACATTTTTGCAATAAATGCTGCGAAAAAACGAGCAGTATTTCACTCTGTCATCAATGTGAATGTGGCTGTACCAACAGCCATTAAAAAAGCCATAATATCACAAATACTTCTCTCTTAATTTCTGTTTTAATGAGATTATTGATGTGTGTTGATATAAGGATTTAATCGATATTTGATGGAGTTCATCTACTATGTCATATAGTTGCTGTTATTCTTAAAAGATGATTACACATTATACATTTTGGAAAAAATGACCAATCGAAATAGTACAAAATATCACACGCTGTATAAATTATCTAATTTGTTACCGAAAGGAGGGTATCTTAGTCAATTGCTTCTACACAGACAAAAAACAAATTTGTGCAAATTTATCACACGACATTTTAGAATCACATAATTTTATAATTTCAGCGATGGTATAAAATAGTACAATTAGCTTAATGAAGTCCTCTAAAGTGATGGTTCTATAAAGGCTTTGTTATTCAATAGGAAATATCAGTGACACTCAGTTTTGTCAGAAAATCCAAAATATGAGCCATGGAATCACTGACAAGGATATAGGTCAGTTGTTTCCAGTGTCAATAAACCTGGTAGTTACAGGTAATAATGGTTGTAAAAATACACAAATGAGTGATAATGAAAATGTAAGAAATTGTTAATTCTCAGAACTCCCTCCGGGACTTGACTAATTTATATACTTAACAACATTCTGTAGGGCACAAGTCTTACATGGAAATGAATAGTTTTGCTGCCATTAAACATAAATATTCAAGTAGCATTTTTGGGCATAATTTTTTATTTTTTTATGATACTTTTGGCCATAAAGTTGGAAATTAAGACTACCCCAAAAAAACCTCCTGTCTGAAAAACTTGCACTTAACCCCCAGTCTGGTGGTCATATGAATGTGCTGGATATAGACATGATGACATTTTCATGTTATACAAACCTGTCTAGGTTTGCAGAGACTGTTATCATAGGATTGTACAAAGCTCTATGATCACTTATTGAAATACATGTAGTTACTGATAGGGCAAGACGTCCTTAGAAACAGATGATTTCATTGGTTCATTGCAAAATTTATGAAAACAACAAAGAAAATGTTTTTACACCATATAAATGATGTCAAATGTTGTGTTTGGTAATTTTTCAGCGTCATACATACCCAATCAAAGTCAAGGTTTGTCAACATTTGCTTTGCTGTGGCTAATTACATTGTTTTACATTATAACAGGAACAGTATTATGTGTGTGTTAAGTTGTGTTGTTATAAATGTTTGATGTGTAAGATAATATATAATTATAAGCATGCCAATTGTTTTAATGTTAAGAAAAAATTAGCTTCATATTGCCCTGTCCGAGAAGTCAGTTAATTAAACTCATGATTGTGTACTACTAACATGTTGTGTCCCACATTTAACAGTAATTAACATTTTTGTTGACATCAAATATTTAAGGCTTATCAGTAATTTTCTTACAGACATTTGGCTCAGCATAATCACTTGTTTTCATTATCATAAATACAATAATACCACTCAATAAGACCATCCTAAAATTTATGCCACCCCATCATGAATCCTTCATTCTTTGAAGATCAGCTGGCAAATCCATGCCATCAGATCTGGATCTACATGTTTCGCTTCTTTGTCAGAAATACATGGTGAATCTAATGGATAAGCAGCTGATCTGGATTAACATTGATCACCCTTGCAATAAAAGCTGTATCTATGCAGAAACAAGTTTTCCAACCAGTATATTACTCTTTCTGTTTTTTAAGTTTTGTGCAAAAGTAAACCTTGAATTTACTTAGGGCACTAAAAGGACTTTAGGTAAAAAATGTCTGTGTAGACATCTTTTCAGTACCGATTTTAAAAGGAATCATTAAGTTACCAAATACAGTTCCTTAAAATTGAAAATAAAATTTGTAAACAATGCTTTGCACCAATTATAACATGTTTGATTCTACATTGTAGGAAAGCTATGCCCCCAAACCCCCATTACCTTCGTCACCAACATCCGACAAGGGGGAGGTAATCAGTCACAACTTGTTTGTAAATCTGCACGTTTTGATGCAGTGTCTGCTTTCACGTGTTTATTACATATACTGCCGTGTCAGTCACTGTTCGCATTTATATTTTACCTTGAATTTGAAAGCTTACTCAAAAATATGGCCAGTCGAAAATAATATGCTTGTCTGTCTTGGTCTGTCATTGCTTATTTGTGGCAAGGCTTTTGAACTCTACCGGTTACATACATTTTAAAGGAATGTATAATGCTTGTCCCCAAGTAATTAAATGACCAGTCTTCTGCTTATATTGTTAGCAAATTGTTAATAAATGTAAAATTGTTGTTTTGCTGTTCATAGCTGTGTCAGATTTTGGGAGACCAGATCTAATGACTTCAGAAAAAAAAGTTGATTTTTGACTGTGCTAATGTTTATGATATTTTTAAGTTTAAAAGTCTTTTTATTTAAACTGTGAATAGTTTTTTGCTTTGTAAAATAAATGTGAATTTTTCTTAAACTGAAAATTGTTTGACATTTAGCTAGTTTTTCCTGAAGACCAGCTTTATAATATGTTGTAGGCATTTGACTACATTGTGTACTATATTGTGTATATAAACTATGCCAGAAAGTGCCAAATGCAAAATTCACAACCTGTACACAAAGCAAGAGAGAGAAAAGAGAGCAAACATGTTTATTCTGTCAAGGTCAATGAACTGTAGACTTCTAAAACAACAACTTGCGGGCTCACAGCATCGGAACTTTCAGTGGCAAATCATCATTATAATGCCAGAATCTTATGGTGTAACCCTTCTTTTAACATGGCAAAGTTATCTCATCTGAATAAACAACAAGCACAAGTTGCTGTCAAGAATTACTTTCTACCTACTCGCAAACCTAACAGAAGTACAAATATAATTATCAAGATGCGGAAGTGAACTATATAGTTCTAAACATAGACCAGTTTTTGATCATTTATTTGAAAAAAAATATCTGTTGCAAAATTAGGCAGTGTTACTGGTAGGAAATAATTTTCCTAATTTATGAATTATACATATATTTATGACAGAAGATAATAACTACAGTTTCAAACCTGAATTTTTGATGTTTGTAGCCCAATATTGCTCAAAGGTATGTAAGGGTTTGCTATTTTTAGCTTGACACTGTCACTGTCATATTACTATTGTAATAGGATTATTTTTCAGCTTGTTAAACCGTTGGTAGCAGTATTTTGGATTTCTTTGAGTAATGGATGATTGTGTTTGCATTTTAGACTTTAACTTACATTAGGAATCCATGCAAGTGTTCTTGGTCAATGCAGTCTTACTTTACTTAGATTTTGTTTTGTAAGAGACAACACAATGGAACTTACCTCACTATCACAATATGTTCTTTTGGAATGCAGTCTTGATTTACATATATAATTTTTTGTTATTGAATGCAACATTAAAGAGCGGTTTTATGTTATGCTTTAAATTTAGGACAGATTCTTCTAGTTCTTTTTGCTTGCCTGGTAATTTATGCATCCTGATAAAATTTGAATGCTCTGAAAGTGCTCAGATTTGGAGAGCTCAGGCTTTTTTCTTGTAATTTAAAGTTATCCGAGAACTAGTATAATGCAAAGCAATTGATGTAAGGGTAGTACTTTTTGAAATCCTTATTAGCAATACATGTATTATCAGAAACCTTACCAGCTGACTTTGTGGTCACAGAACTCTCTGATATTGATTACAATGATGTCATTGGTAAAATTCAGATTTTAACATGTATATGAATATCTTTATAAATGTTTATGCCATTCCTTGTCAGGGACATTAAACATAATGATCTCCAATGATGATAATCAATGTAAGATGACATGGAAATCTGTGTCCGGTAGTTATTTGAAAACAGGGCAATTAAATGTGCTCAGAAATACTGGTACCTTAAGTCAATTAACAGCCAGTACTTTACAGAATATTGTCTAGTAACTCATGAATTAATTCACTGTCAGTAAGAAATGTCTAAGCGCATGACATAAAATTTGGATCAAAAGTATGCCGAACAACTTTTATACATGTATAATTAAACTAAAATTTGAATGTATTTGTAAACTGTATATTCTGTTCTGTTCACTTCTATTCAGCTGTGAAATTTGTTATTATAGGTGTACAAGTCTAAGTCGTAGGTTGTTTTAAGTCTATTTACATTCAGAGTCACAGATTAAATAAAGTTCTTAAAACTCTAACAACTTCTAAGTGCACTTAGTTTTTTTTCAAAAATATATACGAGCACACTTAGTACATACTGTAAGTGTGCATGTATTGTCTTAATTTATAAAGAACACTTACACTTTATATATAAGCTTACAAAATATGAGTAAACATAAATACAGTTTACTTTTATATCAGTTGTACTTGCATACTTTAGAGCCATTCTGTATGTCATGTAAGCAGAGGTTTGGTAGCACAAGTCTATCAACTGACAGTGATAGAACACGTGTTCACTTAGTATGTTAAGCCCTAGCCTAGTTCTTTTCATGATTTGCTTTGTGATGTGCTATGCTACTAACTTCATGCATGCTGCACTAACTTGGAGAATCAAAATTTAATATTAAATGAAGACAAAAAGTATTAACCCTTTCGTCAATAAATACCCATTTTTACGCGTGCGACCAGTGTAAATCCAGATCAGCCGGCACATCCATCTGATCAGGATCTGCACTGGTCGCATTTTTGTCAGAAATAACCTAACAAATCATAAAGCAAACAGTGCAGATCCTGATGTGCCGGCTGATCTGGATCTACACTGTTTGCCCATGCATTAACGGTGTGTCTATGGAGGAAAGGGTTAAATAGAAAAATAAAAAAAGTTAAGAGCAGTTGAGCTCTGTATTACTAGAGAAGTATTTTTCTATTTGTATTTGTGTTACAGTTTGAACAGTTTAGAGTTATATGTAAAAATAGCTGTACAATATCTTTCTTAATTCTAAAAGCAGTTCATTGCAAAAACAACCAGCAAGTGAATTCATTATGTTGCACAGCTGTATTTGAGATTGAAACAAAATGTATGAGATTGAAACAAAATGTATTCAGTGTACAAAATGTATTTTTAATAGTAAATTGAAAAAAAAAATACTTAGAAAAAGTATTGCACAGTAAATTATCTGATTGATCAGTTACAATGAGCTGTGAGGATCAGAATTATGGGAACATTATTTATTATTACAAAATTAAAATCTGAAGTAACAGTCAAATTGACAAAAGAATTTCAGCTAACATTATAGTCTGGGATAAATTTCCTGAAAAATGTTATCAGCATGTTGTTTCATTTGATGTTTGTTAATTGATTTCGGACATTATTTAGAAGTCGCCGTACATTTGTACCAAATAGGAAGCTTTGAAAATTCAAATTCCGCAGTGATTTATTTAAATAGAAATCTCTATTTTCTATTTTTACAATGAACATAATAGATCAATCTATTTTCAATTGCATATGCGCATAGCTACAAATTTTGGGAGACTTCTAAGTCAGATAGATTCTATAAAGACATTTCTATAGTAATAGGAGACTGAACTCGTTGTACTCATTTTGGCTTCTACTTTCTATATAGAAATGTCTTAAAAGACTCTATCCTATACGATATTGCCAGTATAAGTACGGTACCTTTGGTTGCCGTGGTCACCGGTCAGAAAGCTTTCATAATATACTGGTCAGTGGGTAAATCACAACAGACCTCAATGTCTTCCAATATTAACATGTTGTATTTCTATCAGCTGATGTTTTCAGTGATTTTTTTCTCATTTTTTAGGGTTAAATATCCTTTTGTCTCTTTTTAAATATCACTATATGTTTAAGATATTCTGGAAGAATGGATTATTAACTTTGACATGACATATAAAAATGTTTTCAAAATATTGAACTTTTTCTTTTATTTATTCCAGTTGTTTTGTGAATATGTTTGGTAAATAAAATGTGCTGGAAATATTGTTTTAATTTCTAAAGAATATAACTTGTATTTTCAGGCCCAAAAACAAAAGCCAGGACCAATAAAAGCTCTGTCCAGTGTGTTTGATAAACCATCACCTGAAGAGACTCCCTCAGGTGGTCTGACAGTACCACCTACCAAACACCGAGAGAAGTCGCCTAAACGTATGGCTCCAAGGGCTCCAAATTCACCCATGACATCATCAATGACATCTGTTACAAATATGACATCATCAGTGACATCATCGGTTGTTACAGCTAGATCAAGTTCTCAGACACTTGCTTCTGGTTTGACTAAACCTTTGACAATTCCAACAGCGCCACCTAGGCGGAAACATGGACAGAACGACCGTCCAAATTCTCCACCTAGTGAACAAAAGAGTAAAGATGACTCGGATATTAACCGGGAATCACCTTCCAAGGCTTTAATCAAAACAAGTCCGTTTGCAACAGTAGGAAAGATGTGGCGACCAATGACAATGGCAACCAGTGCGTCATCTGACCAGGAGGAAACCTACCAGTCGTATAATAACTTTGATGTATTGAGGGACATGACAGGAGAGAGACTGCAGCTGAATCTAGGTCCAGTAATCCACAGCTCTGAAGACCCTAAAGTTAATGGACATGCTGGAGGAAAATCTATTACTGGTTCTACAACCAATACCACCTCCGCTGGAAATGACCGGAAGTCAGTATCAGAAAAAAGTTTTGCTTTGTTAAGGGAAAAGGTGAGTTCCAATCATTCCAATATGGTGAAACAAGTTCTTGACACTGTGTATACCTCAGAAGATTTCGTCCAGGCTACAAATGATGTGGACCGATTACTAATTGAACTGAAACAAACTATGGAATCTTTGAAATCCTCAAGGATTGATCGAAAACCTCTACAGTTTAACATGTGTAAGGATGAACTTCAAACTCAGGTGAGGCAGTTTGTGACAGATGCCAAGTTGTTGGTCAGTAATGCGACTCAGACCAAAGCAAAGTTAGCTGTAAATATGGATGCTAGTATGCACTCATTGGCCAAGATTTTCCTGCATGGACAGGCAACCATGTTTATGATGGAAGCGATTCACCAAGCACAGCATCTTGGTTCGGAGGTGATCCGAGTTGCGAATGCGTATAAAAGTACTCTGAATGCAGCTCATGCGGCTGTTGGAAAGCCATTGGCTGACCCTCATATGAAATACCTTATGAGACAAGCAACAAATTTGGCATCATTGTTAAGCACTTTGCTGAAAAGTTTGAAAACTCTAGAACAAAAGTGAAACTCTCCAGTAAAATATATAAGTCTTTTATCCATTTAAGATTAAAAAATCACCAGACTGAGTATGCATGCTTTAAATGTACAAAATTGCTGAGTATACGAATTTTGTTCATAAATTACATAGATATTTCATGCTTTTTAAGCCTCTTTTTGTACCAGAAAACTATCATCTTTAATTATATACTGTAGACAGTAAATATACTGGTCAGATCAGATTTTTAAGATCATTAAAGGCAGGGTTGCATTTCTACAAAAGTGACATTGATCTGTAATTATTTCTTAATACTGCAATGCCATGCAGCATATAAGCAAACATGACAGGTTTATAATTAAAGTGAAGTTATAACACTGATATATCAAAAACAGAACATCTGGCTAGCATAAATGGTAAACGACTGAAAATCTATTTTTCAATTGTAAAATGAAGTGGATCAGGGAAAATGTGTCTTCAAGGACAGGTGGCATTACCAGGAATTCTTGAACTCAAGAAAGAGCTTTTATTATTTCCTTGAGCTGTTATTTTTAGTGGGGCGTCAAAAAAGGGGTGATATTCTGTTAAACAAACACTTGTTCTTTTTTGTACAAAATACAAAAATGAAAATTCATATGTGATCTGCACAGATTAATCTGTAAAAAGGAAGAGTTTAAGAATTCTGGTATATATCAATATCACTAAATTCAATGGCACTAGGACCTTTTCAGCACCAGGTTTAGCTAAGCTCTGTAGATGTTCTGCTATACCTAGGTGTTTTTCAAAGACATTTAACAATCTACTCCATATATATGCTTTTTAACATGTGAAACTAGTGTAGATCCAGATCTGCTGGCACTTCCATGTGATTAGATCAGGATCTACACTGGTCACTTCTTAGTTGAAAAATAACGTAATGACTCTAAAGAGAATTATACGACAGCCTGAATGTTCCATGAAGCTGGCTCTACACTGTTTGCCCATGCAATAAAAGGGGCATGTTTGGGGTAAAGGGTTTATTGACACTGGGAATAGTATGCAGATTTAATTTGTTAATTTACGTTTGTTTTAGTTACCATTTAATTTTTTCAACTAAGTGAAACCCCTATGATCAGCTATGGAAGGCCAGTTGGATAATAATTACGTCAGACTAACTTGAGGACACATTTTCACAGAGACAGTTTACCCCTTTCCTCCATATATAGGCATTTTAACGCATGTGCGACCAGTGTAGATCCATATAAGCCAGCACATCCATGCCATCTGATCAGGATCTGCACTGGTTGCATTTTGGTCAGATCAAAAAGCGAACAGTTTAGATCCTGATCAGATGGCATGGATGTGCTGGCTGATCTGGATCTAAACTGTTCACCCATGCAATAAAGTTGTATCTATGGAGGATAGGGTTCATTAAATTGTTCCTGTAAGAAATCATCATATGTTAATTATGCAACAATTATAACATTTTAGTCATTTTTTGTGTGTATGATACAAGCTTCAAGTATTGTGAAAATACATTTTAATTTATAATCAATATATGTGTGGAATAGTGTATAATTAGTTGGGGTGTTTTGGTTTTAAAGTTTTTTATGCAGAATATTTCCAATGAAAATATTCGTTGAGTTTTTGTAAACTTCCAATGTGATTTTAGGAAACTGCAAACTGCAGTGAATGTATTTTTTATTTGACCACAACGAATGTACGTTACCAAATGCTCCATTTTGCCAGTTATCATTTCTGTTCTCCGTCTTCCATTGTAATTGTTTTCAAGGTCTTAATTCTTTCCTCCATAGAAACACCTTTATTGCTAGGGCGAACAGTTTAGATCCAGATCAGCAAGCACATCCTTGCTCTCTGAACAGAATCTAAATTGTTCGCTTTTTGATTCATTAGGTTATTTCTGACCAAAATGGGACCAGTGCAGATCCTGATCAGATGCCATGGATGTGCCAGCTGATCTGGATCTGCACTGGTCTCTCATGCATATATATAGAGGAAAGGGTTAATCCTTTCCTACATATATATACCTTAAGGGCGTGTGTGAAAAGTGACGCTTGATCAGGATCTGCACTGTTCACTTGTTTATTTTACTAGGTTATTTCTGGCCAAAAGGCGAACAGTGCAGATCCTGATTAGACGGAAATGGATGTGCTGGCTGATCTTGATCTACACTGTTCACAAATGCGATAAAAAGGTTTGGAGGAAAGGGTAAGTATACAATATCTGGTGCATCGTCACGAATATAATCAGAAGGAATTTTTATTGTACACATACATATATGAAAGGAATTAGAGATCTGATAATGTTTGGCGCATAATAATGCACTTAATTTTATTTTATTATTTATTTGTAAAAAAACAACACAAGAATATATGCAGAATTAAAATTTTGATAAAAAAATGTAATCAGATATTAAAGCCTTAGAAACAAGTATTTATCTGTTAGCTGTAGTTAACCATTGTTTCAATGGATATGGCTTATATCCCAAAGTTGAGGAGTGTACATCCAGATAAACCTGGGCTGAAGGTTATAAAGCTGAAATTGGAAACCAGTCTCAAATCTCAAGCATCTGATTGGCTGAAATGGCGACTGGCTGCCATTTCAGCCAATCATATGCTTGAGATTTGAGACTGGTTTCCATGCTTAGTTTTATAACCTTGGGTACTGTACATACATGCAGTATGATCAGGTTTCTTGGTCAATCTAACAATCTAATCAATCTTAACCCTTTCCTCCATATATACACATTTTTACAAATGTGTGACCAGTGTAGATCCAGATCAGCGGGCACATTCATGCCGTCTAATCAGGATCTGCACTGGTCACATATTTTGTCAGAAATAACCTAATGAATAAAAAAGCAAACAGTTAAGATCCTGATCAGATGGTACGGATCTAAACTGTTCGCCCATGTAATAAAGGTGTATCTATGGAGGAAAGGGTTAAGGCATCTAGAGTGAAGTTGGTGAAGTCTGTCTCAGTGTACCCTGGTAGCACATGGTATATAAGCTGTGTCCCATCGAGGAAAACTAAACCATAGGTCAGTATCAGTATTTGGTTGTTATGAAGATTGTCCCGATACCACAGCATTATGTTCTTGTCAGCCATATATTTCTGCTTTTAAATGAGTAAAATAAACAAATTTGAAAAAAATATTATACTTCAACATACTTGTACAATACAGTGTATCACAATATTGTCTAATTTGTATTGCGCAAGATTATGTTAACCTAATTGAAGAGTTAGGCAAATGTTCAGGTTTTTATTTAAAAAATAGTTTAATAAACTTAACAGCAAATTAAACAGATTTTAATGGAATATGTCATATATTTTAGCCGTTTGTCTCTTGATTAAAGGACTAATGTCTGCCAGATTTATCAGATAGATGTAGTATATTAGAGCACCATGTTTTAAAATGATTTCTAGTTAAAATTAATTGTATGTTGTTCCCAACTTCAGCACCTGTTGATTAGGAATTTCCAGTTTACATCAAAAACATTGTTTCTGTGAATTTTTCCAACATAGTATTTTAATGTATCAGTTGGCAATGACATGGTTTTCTCGAGGTCGCATTTTCTGATGATGAACTTTCTGGATCGGCAGTCTGCAGGGAAAACCAATTCATTCCAATTGTATATAAATTTGTGTACATTAGTCCCACCTTAGCCAGTTGAAATTCTGAATACTGTATGTTGTTTTCCAGAAGAGAGATTGTGCACTGTTAAGTTTCAGAAATTTTGCCTAGTTATCTGTTTACAGATGCAAGTTTATATCTAAGAAATTTTGGGTGATTATTACCCAGCCTGTATGTGATATGTTTAGTTCCATGAGATTGTTTGTTTACTGTTGTTACATTTTATAAATATACTTTACATCAAATAGCTTAAACCATTCATTCAAAAATTGCAATTTTTGTTCACTACCAGATTTAAACAGAAAACACAATGAATGCATGTTGTTTTATTTCTTGCATACCAGATCCGTTTTTTCTATGTTTAAGCCACTTTTGGACAATGTCATCTAACCCCTTCCATCCTTCCCCATCAAATCATGCTCTGTGAAATACTTGCACAATTATATGACAAATTCCTCTGCTACCATGAAAAAGTTGAGGATAAAGAGAACTTGGTTAAATAAATGGTAAAATGAATACAAGGTATGCAAGATACTTTCTACAATGTGCATTAACAGTTCCATCTAACCAGTAGCTCACACAGATAATTTCTTTCTTAAATGTGATTGCTCGTTGCAGACATGTCTGTCTCACAAGGAATATTAAAGGAGATTGTCAAACTTGCACCTATTTCACATTTGAAAACAATATTCCTAATTTAGTAAACCAGTTTTTAGAAAATGTCTAACACCTTACATTGCAGGTAATTTTTTTTTAATAATGTAGCTTCCAAACTAAACAAAAGTAATAATGATTGTATATCTGTCAATTCATACCATTTCTTGATGCAGATATGTGGTGGATGCAGATATATGACAAAATGAGTGTATTAATGCAGAGGTGTACAATTCCACTCAACCGCTCAAACAATCGACTGACCATGCAATTAAATTTTTCAGTAAGGCACATCTGTTTTCTACAGAAAATAAAATATTTTCTCTTGTTTACAAAATACAGTTCGATTTCCAGTATATTAGGTTGATTTCTGTTGTATTCGGAACATTCATGATGTAAAGGCAACAGCAGCAATTTATTTTTATCCTCACTGGGTTTCCCAAATCAGAACAAGGCTGAAAGTGCATGTTTTCCCGTATGTCAAAACAAATGAAAAAACTTTTAAATATTATTGGAAAACACATGAGTGAACCTATTAAGTAGACACTTGGAAATATTTTTTAAATGTTAGGGCAAAATTTATGTAAGTGACATTTTCATTCACCCGCCCTGCAGGGCTAGTGGGTCAAAATAAATTTGTACACCTCTGAAATGGACTGTGCCAAATTAGGCCTGAAAGTTCAAAACAGTCATTGAGCAAGTGTTTAGTTAGTACTGAAAAATAATTACATGTTTATTAGGTTTTTTTTTCACCAATTGGTCTACAATTTATTTATGTACTTGTACATAGATACTATTCTTCATTTTGTTGTTTGACTTAACTGTGATCAGTATTGTTCTGTTTTGTGTTACAACTTGTGCAAAATCTGTTATTACCCAAACAAAAAGTGTGTTATTTTAACATTCCAATTTTATGGAATTAGGTTTATGTGAAGACACATATTTTTTATGTAAGCAAGGTCTGTCCATCCCTTACTGATTGATGCATCAATTGAAGTTGTTTTTTTGTGTTGCCCTTTCAAAGAAAAAGAAATATATAGGTATCGCTTTGTCCATCCATCAGTCCATCACGAAAACTTAATGTGGGCAATAACTTAGCCATTTCTTAATATTTCATCATCAAACTTTTAAATTATATTCCATATAACAACACACTTGTGATGATGCCAAATTCTTTAGGTCAAGGTCACATTTGATGGAATTATGCCCCGTTTTGTACTTAGAATTTTTTAATCTTACAAATTACCAGAGGGTAACACAAGTGTTACATGACTTTGTACAGTTCTTATTTGGAAAATCATATTTTGGTGTATTTCTACATTGCATAAACCCAGTAAGAAGCAGACTTTGTAGCTATTTATTAACAATTATCTATAAATTGATCGAATCTGCTTTTTATCTAACACTTAAAATCTTGTAGTTTTGACAAATAATCTGTTATGTTTTGTTTTGCCATCCATGACAATGAAAAGTCTGTGATTACATATGCAGGTATGCAGGTTTCTACCTGTCGGTCAAATAGCATGAAACTTTACTATTTAAAGTTTGCTAAGCACCAAAAATATTTTTGTACATACATGCTGGTGATTGCCAGTTTTTAGTATTTCTTTTTATTCACCACAATCATTACTAATTAAACAAACAAAGAAAAAAGGTGATGAGTTGACATGGTTTACTCTAAATTCAAATGGGATATTGGGGATTTGACATAATGTACCGGTATGTTTGCCAAATAAAAAAAAACACTACATATATCAATGTCTGATACAACCAAAGTTTAATTTAGTCATAAACATTTAGTCTTTCAAGAGAAAGTAAAGATTGTTGTTAACAAATGTCAGGTACATTTATGCAGCGTAAATTCAATACAAATTACAGGCTCAGCTCTTTTGCATGACAGTCATTCATTGTTTTGTGTACACAGAGAAACTTATCACTTAGTGATTTACAATGTAAGTGCATATAATATAGACTACACAATGATGTGTGGTGAACTTGATGCTTAGCAAACTTTGAGTGGTAAATATTAGGTAGAAGAATACAACAGTCTCTTGTGTGTGGCATGCTCTTTACAGGTATGCTTTGGCCTTTTAATAGGTTATATTACGAAGCCAACTTTGAATGCAAGCTTATCTTTTTGACAATTGTACAACTTTCACATTGTGAAATATTTTACTGGCACAGATATAATCTGGACCTCAGAGTCCTAAATAGCTATCACATCCCTCCATGTGTATGCATTTTATGGCATTTGGGACCAGTGTGAACCAGATCAGCTGACACATCTGTGCCATTGGAACAGGATTTATAGTGTTGGGTATTTGGTCACAAATAACCAAATACATCAATAGCAAACTGTGTGGATCCTAATCAGACAGCACGGATGTGCCAGCGGATGTACACTGTTCACCAATGCATATATATGAAGGAAAGGGCAATTCTGGCAGCTGTTAATTGATTAGTCAGGAGTTAAATGTCTCTGATGGTTTTTGTTACATCATTTAAGCCCAGATATCAATCTTTTCATCAACTCGAAGCATTTTGTAAGGAATAGCATGTAATATTTCAGTTGATGCAGTATATAATCACATTTCTACTTTACTTTTCTGATTTAAATCTATTACCACCAGAATATCATCTGTAAATCCTTAGCACCAGATGAAAGCCACCAGGGCTGAAGGTTATAAAACTGAGATTGGAAACCAGTCTCAAATCTCAAGCATCTGATTGGCTGAAATGACGACTGGTCGCCATTTCAGCCATTCAGATGCTTGAGATTTGAGACTGGTTTCCATGCTCAGTTTTATAACCTTGGGCACAAATCACATTTGCTGCTGCTGTGTAGAGGCAGACGATGAGCACACCCCTCAAGTCTGGTCTGATCAGTCTGACAGAAATCTGCAACTACCGGTACTTCTGTCAAATGCCTACTTGTGAATGTACCCAATAATCTCAAATAAATTAACCTATTTGGATAAACCTGATGGTGCTCTGATGGACAAATTTTTACTGACCCCTGACTATGACTTCTAGTTGTTTGTACTAAAATGTTCCAGGAACAGTACTTCCAGGATAGAGGAAGGGAAATTAAGTGTGTGATTGTTATATCAGACACATACTTGCATTGTTTAATATTGAGAATTTATAGCTGGCACTTGATTTTTTAACACCTGAATAATCATTGCAATGTCCAAGAAGGTTTTTTTATGAGGGGATATACAGTATCTGGGGTGACACATTTAAAGATGATATAGCTGCAGTCATTTGATTGTTTGTTATTTCTTTTCTTGTTTTTTGATGATTTTTCAGTTTTTCTATACAATATCTGTGCTACATATCCACGTTTTGATATTCAATTTATATTGTTTATTGTATATAATATTAGAGAATAGATTTCGTACAGATTGAAAAATGTAAATTATATCAGAAGAAAATCTAGAATATGTTATCGGTACTATTATCTTGAAATATATGAAATGTTCAGAAGTAAATGATGACTTGTTATTGGTGTGTATGGGCGGCCAACACCGCCAAAAATGAATAAGTTAATTTAATTTAAAGAATTTTGGCATAATTCAGACCAAACTCATTCAACTCATATGACCATTTAACTTAATTCGATGCATTTTCATTTAATTCGGTGCAAAACTTTGCTCAGTACGACAAACTGCCAATCAATCCGAATGAATTCCATTCAAACAAGTGCACAATGTCATTTAATTTGAAGGGAGTTCATTCAAAACAGAGTATAATAATTCAAAACAAGTATCTTTGTGTTTTAATTCAGTATAATATCTTTTAAAACTATGAAGCAAAACATTTAATTTTAGCAAATCCCTTCTCATCCGATATCATTTATTTCAAAGCAGTGCTCAACCATCCAATATGATTCATTATCGCTTAAGCCGATGGAACTCCATTCAATTCGAAGGTTAGCCAGTCAATTCGGTGAGGGGGCGCTGTAGCATTCCTTAGAGCAGTTTCTTCCCTTTGTCCCTTTCCCAGTCAACGCAAAATATCAATTCCTAACACAAACTGTTTATTTACAATTTTATTTTATTTTTTCCCATATATATAAAAGGCAATAATACGTTTGATTGATTTAATATATTGTTATGAAAAAATGTGTTTCAAATGCTACATTTTTTTTTTCGAAATAACTTTGAATAACACAAACATCTTCAGTTTTTTAAGCTAAAACTATATAACCTGTACGTGTAGATAATGATTAAAACAGACGGTTTCTTAAGATTTATTTAAAATAACTCATTTAAAAAGCAAGCTTTACATATACCAATGTTGTGTTACACAAACACTGGGTGAATAAGAAGGGGTTTCTTTTGAGACATATGAAAGAAAACAATACTGCACCGCTTTTAACACCCACTGGCAAATTGCACGAGCATATTCAGTGCTATATAGGCTTATAACACTTAATTTAACCAAACACAGCTTGTGTCATATTTATCATCGGACAAATGTAGACCAAAATCTGTCGTTGTATAGGAACAGAATTTCCATGTACTGATGCCTATTGCTAGTGGGTACAATTTCACATAAATCCACGTCATTGTATAAATTCAGCAAGCAAAGGGTCACTGTACGAGACTTCTGATATAACACAAAAAATATCAATTTGTAACTACGTTTTTCCTATAAAATTACAAAACATATTTTTACTACGGTATTGAGATGCATGTTTCAATCTTTATATATCATTTTATTCTGGGTCAAGAGGTAACTTGTCCCATGAAATTGTGACTTGTTGATTAATTAACTGCGGGTTTCATTGGTAAGAATAATATCAAATTACACCATGGAATTCAGGGATAATGTTTAACACGGGTTCAAAGTTCTCCAACCGAGTTTCCTTGGGGAATTTTAATTAGACTATTAGCAAGTTAATATCAAGATTAAGATTTTGAAGTATTCTTTCAAAATCCTAGCAAAATCTTTGAAACTTATTATAATCGAGAGTTAGGACAATTCTTTTTAGTCTTCGTATTTACGATTGTTCCTCTACGAAGTTACATTTATAATAAAAAATAATCTACTATCCATGCTTGTCACGAATAATCTGCTTTATTACTACTACAAATGTTAATACTTTATATATCTTTTATAACATTATGCACAATAAACAAACGGACAACTAGGCAGTTGATGTTTAGACATTTTGAACAAGCGTTTAAAAATGAAATGTGCATATTAGGAATAGCCACGTTCAGTCAAAAAGATAATTTAAAAGACAATAACAACAAAAATTAGAACCCGAAGTGTTACCGTTTTGTCGGTGGCAAAATATTTTGCCGCTGGAGTTTTAAACCATGTTCTAGTGTGCAGCAGTCTCACACAATGAAACAGTTCGATAACCACATGCTAGTAGTTATGCTGTTGCTTAAAAGCTTCTCAAAGAACAACAAGTACTTTTATTGCATTCAGTTCGACTTTTAACTACTGTTGCTACTGCTCCTTTTACTGTTGCTCCTCCTCCACCTAAGACCTTACTGCAGCTGCAGCTGATTATTCTACCTTTACAGTTACAACAACTATTTAATTCTACCTCTAATTTGAGTAATACCACCAACACCACCACCACAAAAACATCAAGTACTACTCCCAGTGCTGCTTATGTTACGAGTTGATATACGCTTCTTCTGCCCTTTCTGCTAAGTAGCTTCCGCTACTTCTAATACCCTTTACCAACGACCTACTCACCCACAATATTTCTACTATGTAGTTATTATATGCTGAAACCGCAATACGTTACCAGTCTATTTTTATTATTTGCGCCTGCGAATGATGATGATCCATTGGTGATTAATGTAATAATGATGATAATGCTGATTACAATGAAAACAGTGATTTTTTGCTGCTGACGATTGCTGCTGCTGGGTTCGATGAAAACGACAAATCTCACAATTGCAGTGACCTAGACCTAGCTTTCCTCCATCTAAATTAGTTTAAATTTTCCCATCATTTGTTTTAATAATATAATTAGCTGATATTCCGCGAAAAGGGGCTTGTGACATTTTGCTGGTTAAATAGTTTTCTATTTCTTATTTGCTTGAAGTGTTTGCCGATTCTGCAATTCCTTTCTGAAATGAAATGGTAATATACACTTAATGTGTGTTCTTTAACTTGGAGATTAAGAACTTACTTTGGTATATTTTAGCAGATAAAACAATAACATATTTATAGGCTAGATCTAATAGTCCAAATAAATAAACAGTATTAGAGTATTTCCATATAGTTTTATAATCTGCTATTTTATACTTAAATTATGTAATATATTTCTTTTGAAAATCGTGTAATGAACACTTCACATTATTATTATTATTATTATTATTATTATTATTATTATTATTAAAAGTCTGAACAAGAATCTTCGTCTCCCAAGAATAACAGTAAATTGAGCTGTCTTAGCACTTGTCTGCAGTTTAGGGTTTTTTTTCGAGCTACGAAAACTATTTAAAAACATTTATAAATCTTAATTTGAGGTCAAATGTACAATATGCCATTTTAAGTCATGATCGATCTGCTTTGATATTGATGGTACCGACATTAAACAGTATTGTAAATATGCGCCCTTTGATTTTAATGGTAACCTATCCCGGAACCAGTTAATACGAAAACTTCTCTTTGAAATGATCACTAATGATTTACGGCGGTTAATTATTCCCAAGACGCAAGCTCCAGATAAGACGATTTATACAGAGGTTGAACCGAATGGAACGAGGTTGCACTGAATGAAAAGATGATGCACCGAATTGAACGAAGTTGCACCGAATCACACGAGGTTGCACCGAGTTGAACGAGGTTGCACTGAATTAAACGAGGTTGCACCGATTTGAACGACGTTGCACCGAATTGAACGACGTTGCACCGAATTGAACGACGTTGCACCGAATTAAACGAGGTTGCTCCGAATTAAATGTGGTTGCACCGAATTGAGTGTGTTGATGCATTAAATTAATGCAGAATAAGCACCGTTTCTAATGGTATTCCACTGAATTGGATTACTTTATGTCTTGTTTTAGGAGCAATATCGCTGCGTGGTTTGTAAATACACCGAATTGAAGCAGAAACTGCTTTGTTTTGACAATTAAAGTCTTTCTTTGCAACATTTATGTTTGAATTGAACGGAGTTGTTCCCCGATGTGTTTGTGGTATGATTGAATTAAAGCAAATTATTCATTTTTGGCGGTGTTGGCCGCCCATAGGTGTGCCCTGGTCAATACAACAGGTAGAGCCAGATGAAATGTCTTGACCCTTTACCAAGTTCACATCCAATGTGCAACCATTGTTGATCAGATCAGCCTGCACATCTCATTTTTGTGTAGCCCTTTCGAAGAAAAGGCGATACATAGGGATCACTTTGTCTGTCCGTCTGTTGGTCCGTCTGTCACGAAAACTTAACGTTTGCGATAACTTTGCCATTTCTCAATATTTCTTCATCAAACTTTCAAATTATACTGCTTATGACAACACGGCCATGATGATGCCAAATTCTTTAGGTCAGGGTCACATTTTATGGAGTTATGCCCCAAACTTAACATTTGCTTAAACTTTGCCATTTCTTAATATTTCTTCAAATTTTATTGCTTATGACAACAGGGTCACAATGATGCCAAATTGTTTAGGTCAAGGTCACATTTGATGGATTTATGCCCCCTTTTTTACTTTAATTTTGACATGGAAACTTAACGTTGGCTATAACTTTGCCATGTCTTAATATTTCTTCATAAACTTTCAAATTATTCTACTTTTAACAACACGGTCATGATTATGCCAAAGTTTTAGGTCAAGGTCACATTTGATGTTATGCCCCTTTTTATACTTTAATTTTTACATGAAAACTTAACATTGGCTATAACTTTGCCATTTTTGAATATTTCTTCATCAAACTTTTGATTTATATTGCTCCTGAATTAAACACGCTTATCATTATGCCAAGGTCAAGATATAGTTATGCCCCTTTTTTACTTGCATTTTTATTCTGACATAGTACCCGAAGGCGACACAAATGTTCAACTGAACACCCATCTAGTTAAATTCGTTATATTCTTTCTTACCCAGAAGTGACCAGTGTAGATTAAGACAGGACTGCAAGCACGTGCTGACTAATAACGAACTACACTGATCGACCTTGTGATGAAAGTGTACTGTATGTACAACTCATTCAGTCTATATATAGGTTTGCTCCCAGACGCAGCAATAATGTTTGTCGAGCATTTGACAGGGAGCAAGTATTTCCTATTAGTTGCTATTAGCTATTTGACCACTGAATGAAAAACTATTGCAGCTGGAATGTTCATGATTCCTTATATTTCTTCACGGAAATAAATCTTTCTTTAATAGGCCTTCAGTGAATAATATCTTTTATGAACCGTTGATGATCTCTTGTTTATTAAAAAAGTTAAGTTTATAAACGGCATCATGTTAATCATTTGATTTAGGATTTATATTTTTTAATAAAATTTGATAGAATTCTAATAGAAATTATGTTTATGACATGAATATTTTGAGGATGCATATTGTGCATATTGTGCTAGGTGTAGGCGTTTCTATTGAACTTTTTTATTAAAAAAAAACTTGACAAACACTCTGTGCAGCATTACAATATTGCCACATGAATAATATTTTATTAATCTTCGATGTTTTTTAAGTATCGCAAGAGTTTTTTAACAGTACATGTCGGTTGGATTTGCTAGATTTGAAATCTTTCCTTTGAAGCTATCCTTCAGCCACTCTGGCGATCGGCGGTGTTATATACACATTGAATTTTTATCTTAAACATAAAATCGACTGGACAGTCGTCATTTAACATTTAATCACCACAACATTTAGTGACCGTGAATGTTGAAAATCAAAGTAGCATGCAAGTAGTTGTTGTTTCGTGGGAAACTTCAAGTAAAAATTCATCTTGTAATTGTTGTTTTTCATCTAAAACTCTTAATTTCTTACTATGACTGTGCAAGCAAAATAACACTTTTGGTCTAAACAATCACAGAATGATTCCGATGCAACAAGTCAGTAACTATTTCAACAGAAGGCATGTAACATAATGACATTCTCAACCAGAAAAGAGCTCCTGGGCTTTGTTTGATTTTTTTTATTTTGAACTGAAATCGGTAACAAAATATTTGGAGTAATAATCATCTTGGAAGTATCTTGCAATATCAGATAAAAATCGAAACTCTTCGGCTGTCTCCGCGGGTCGCTTACTGTCACTAATCACATGGGAACATATATTGTGCATGTTAATGTCAATGCAAAGAGGAAAAACACAAGTTTACGGTAGGATTTATGAGATATTTAGTAAAGCACACATCTGAACCGCTACTATTTCTTGAATCCCTTTGAACTTATTGTGGCAACTTGGGAAAGTAAGGATGTGTTGTGTAGTTGATATTTGTGGCACGTGTTGCTAGTTACTGCGACACAGGATTCTGCGTCTGTCTCATGATTGACTGGGGTTTCATTTCTTTTCTCTCGTTTTGTTATTGTATTTATATAACATAAATGGTAAGCTTTTCGCAGTCCTGGTCACCCAGTCCTGTGGTTTGCCAACGCCAGTTCTATGTCTATTGTCTATGCAAGTAGCTTGTATAATGTGATATGTTTGACACGTGGTTACATTACTTTCAGGAGGCACTAGGTTTTGGTGGGTTGGGTGTGGTTTGCTCCTCGAGTAGACCCATGGCTTCAAGAAGCATTTTGGACTGACCTGCAACATACATTGTCCTGTAAGAATATACTGCTGTAAATATTGAAACAGATGGGGAAATTTCTTTCCTTTCTTTAATTCATTAAGATGTTGCTCTTTTCGTCTTTGCACTGTCTTCGAATAAAAAAAATAAAAATCTTTCTAACGGCAAAATGCAGTTCAATAGAAATTTTCCCAAATTAATGTTACTAATGTATTCTTATATTAAATACGTAAAGAAAAGTAAGAACTGTAAACTTTTAAGAAATATAGATCCCTGAAATAATTTTTGCTTGAAGCACAAAAGTCAGCAACATAAAACATCAATATAAATGCCCACATAAGTAATATGTAACTGACAACAATTTGTTGGGTACTTTTGTCTAGAAAATGTAAACAATATGAGCTATTTGGAAAAGTGTTTGACCATTTTATTTCCTGGTCGCGTAAATGACAAAAACAAAATGCTGATTTCAGTTTAAATATTTGAAAGTTCTTTTTAAGGACTTCATAAGTTATTGTCAATTGTCAGCATCAAATTACTCATGGTGGCATTTAAGTTCCCGATTCCCCTTCTGGTGCACACTATACAAACAAGTTCCCGCTGCCCACTGTAGCACACACTGTAGCAACAAGTTCCCGCTGCCCACTGAAGCTCACACCATACAAACAAGTTCCCGCTGCCCACTGTAGCACACACTATACAAACAAGTTCCCGCTGCCCACTGTAGCACACACTATACAAACAAGTTTCCGCTGCCCACTGTAGCACACACTATACAAACAAGTCCCCGCTGCCCATTGTAGCACACACTATACAAACAAGTTCCCGCTGCCCACTGTAGCACACACTACACAAACAAGGTCCCCGCTACCCACTTTGGCACACAAAATACATACAAGTTTCTAGCTACCCTCGCTTCCAGAAACTGTACAAATAAGTTCCCCGCTACCCACTCTGGCACCACTACACAAACATGTTCCCCGCTACCTTTTCTGGCACACACTACATAACAATGTTCCCCGCTACTCACTCTGGCACACACTATAAAAACGTGTTCCCCGCAACCACTATACAAAGAAATTCCCCGCTACCCACTCTGGCACATACTATACGAACATGTTCCCCGCTATCCACTCTGGCACACGCTATACAAACGACTTTCCCGCTACCCTCTCTGGCACACACTATTCAAATTGATTCCCCGCTACACACTTGAAAACGAGTTCCCAGCAACTCACCCTGGCACACACTACACAAACATGTTCCCTTCTAGCACTTCTTGTACACACTATACAAACAAGTTCCTCATTACCCACTCTGGCACACAGTATAGAACACACACTATACTCACATGTTCCCCGCTTCCCCCACTCTTTCAAAAACTATACAAAGAAGTTCCCCGCTACTCATGCTGGCACATACTTTACAAACATGTTCTCCTCTACCCTCTCTGGCACACACTATACAAACAAGTTTCCCCTAACCCTGGCACACACTTTCAAAACAAGTTACCCGCCACCCAATATGGCACACACTGTACAAACACTTTCCCCTCTACACACACTGGCAAACATTATACAAAAAAAGTTCCACGCTATCATCTCTGGCACAACTATACAAAGATGTTCCGAGCTAACCACGCTGCTCTAGCACACACTATGCAATCAAGTTCAGAGCTACCCACTCTAGCACACACAATACAATCAAGTTCAGAGCTACCCTTTCTGGCACACACTATACAATCAAGTTCAGAGCTACCCACTCTGGCACACACAATGCAATCAAGTTCAGAGCTACCAACTCTGGCACACACTATGCAATCAAGTTCAGAGCTACCCACTCTGGCACACACTATACAATCAAGTTCAGAGCTACCCACTCTAGCACACACTATACAATCAAGTTCAGAGCTACCCACTCTGGCACACACTATACAATCAAGTTCAGAGCTACCCACTCTAGCGCACACTATACAGTTTAGTTCAGAGCTACCTACTCTTGCAAACACTATACAATCAAGTTCAGAGCTACCCACTCTAGCGCACACTATTCAGTTTAGTTCAGAGCTACCTACTCTTGCACACACTATGCAATCAAGTTCATAGCTACCCACTCTAGCGCACACTATACAGTTTAGTTCAGATCTACCTTTTCTGGCACACACTATGCAATCAAGTTCAGAGCTACCCACTCTAGCGCACACTATACAGTTTAGTTCAAAGCTACCTACTCTTGCACACACTATGCAATCAAGTTCAGAGCTACACACTCTAGCGCACACTATACAGTTTTGTTCAGAGCTACCTATTCTTGCACACACTATGCAATCAAGTTCATAGCTACCCACTCTTGCACACACTATGCAATCAAGTTCATAGCTACCCTTTCTGGCACACACTATACAATCAAGTTCAGAGCTACCCACTCTGGCACACACAATACAATCAAGTTCAGAGCTACCCACTCTGGCACACACTATATAATCAAGTTCAGAGCTACCCACTCTGGCACACACTATACAATCAAGTTCATAGCTACCCACTCTGGCACACACAATACAATCAAGTTCAGAGCTACCCTTTCTGACACACACTATACAATCAAGTTCAGAGCTACCCACTCTGGCGCACACAATGCAATCAAGTTCAGAGCTACCCACTCTGGCACACACTATGCAATCAAGTTCAGAGCTACCCACTCTGGCACACACTATACAATCAAGTTCAGAGCTACCCACTCTAGCACACAATATACAATCAAGTTCAGAGCTACCCACTCTGGCACACACTATACAATCAAGTTCAGAGCTACCCACTCTGGCACACACTATACAATCAAGTTCAGAGCTACCCACTCTAGCACACACTATACAATCAAGTTCAGAGCTACCCTTTCTGGCACACACTATGCAATCAAGTTCAGAGCTACCCACTCTGGCACACACTATACAATCAAGTTCAGAGCTACCCACTCTTGCACACACTATGCAATCAAGTTCAGAGCTACCCACTCTGGCAAACACACTATACAATCAAGTTCAGAGCTACCCACACTTGCACACACTATACAATCAAGTTCAGAGCTACCTACTCTAGCACACACTATACTATCAAGTTCAGAGCTACCCTTTCAGGCACACACTATACAATCAAGTTCAGAGCTACCCACTCTGGCACACACTATACAATCAAGTTCAGAGCTACCCACTCTCGCACACACTATACAATCAAGTTCAGAGCTACCTACTCTAGCACACACTATACAATCAAGTTCAGAGCTACCCTTTCAGGCACACACTATACAATCAAGTTCAGAGTTACCCACTCTAGCGCACACTATACAGTTTAGTTCAGAGCTACCTACTCTTGCACACACTATGCAATCAAGTTCAGAGCTACCCACTCTAGCGCACACTATACAGTTTAGTTCAGAGCTACCTACTCTTGCACACACTATACAATCAAGTTCAGAGCTACCCACTCTAGCGCACACTTTACAGTTTAGTTCAGAGCTACCTACTCTTGCACACACTATGCAATCAAGTTCATAGCTACCCACTCTAGCGCACACTATACAGTTTAGTTCAGATCTACCTTTTCTGGCACACACTATGCAATCAAGTTCAGAGCTACCCACTCTAGCGCACACTATACAGTTTAGTTCAGAGCTACCTACTCTTGCACACACTATGCAATCAAGTTCAGAGCTACCCACTCTAGCGCACACTATACAGTTTAGTTCAGAGCTACCTACTCTTGCACACATTATGCAATCAAGTTCAGAGCTACCCACTCTTGCACACACTAAACAATCAAGTTCATAGCTACCCTTTCCGGCACACACTATACAATCAAGTTCAGAGCTACCCACTCTGACACACACTATACAATCAAGTTTAGAGCTACCTACTCTAGCACACACTATACAATCAAGTTCAGAGCTACTCACTCTTGCACACACTATATAATCAAAGTCAGAGCTACCCACTCTGACACACACTAAACAATCAAGTTTAGAGCTACCTACTCTTGCACACACTATACAATCAAGTTCAGAGCTACCCACTCTGGCACACACTAAACAATCAAGTTTAGAGCTACCTACTCTTGCACACACTATGCAATCAAGTTCAGAGCTACCCACTCTTACACACACTATGCAATCAAGTCCAGAGCTACCCACTCTTGCACACACTATGCAATCAAGTTCAGAGCTACCCACTCTGGCACACACTTTACAATCAAGTTCAGAGCTACCCACTCTGGCACACACTATACAATCAAGTTCAGAGCTACCTACTCTAGCACACACTATACATTCAAGTTCAGAGCTACCCACTCTAGCACACACTATAAATCGAGTTCAGATCTACCTTTTCTGGCACACACTATGCAATCAAGTTCAGAGCTACCCACTCTAGCACACACTATACAATCAAGTTCAGAGCTACCCACTCTTGCACACACTACACAAACAAGTTACGAGCTACCCACTCTAGCACACACTATACAATCAAGTTCAGAGCTACCCACTCTTGCACACACTACACAATCAAGTTCAGAGCTACCCTTTCTGGCACACACTATGCAATCAAGTTCAGAGCTACCCTTTCAGGCACACACTATACAATCAAGTTCAGAGCTACCCACTCTGGCACACACTATACAATCAAGTTCATAGCTACCCTTTCAGGCACACACCATACAATCAAGTTCAGAGCTACCCACTCTGGCACACACAATACAATCAAGTTCAGAGCTACCCTTTCTGGCACACATTATACAATCAAGTTCATAGCTACCCACTCTGGCGCACACAATGCAATCAAGTTCAGAGCTACCCACTCTGGCACACACAATACAATCAAGTTCAGAGCTACCCTTTCTGGCACACATTATACAATCAAGTTCATAGCTACCCTTTCAGGCACACACTATACAATCAAGTTCAGAGCTACCCACTCTGGCACACAATACACAAACATGTTTCCCAGTACTCACTCTGGCACACACTATACAATCAAGTTCAGAGCTACCCACTCTTGTACACACTATACAAACAAGTTCCCGGCTACCCACTCTTGTACACACTATACAAACAAGTTTCCTGCTACCCACTCTTGTACACATTATACCAACAAGTTCCCACTACTCACTAAGGCACACATTATACAAACACGTTTCGAGCTACTTACTTTTGCACACAGTATACACTACAAGAACACGTTCCATTGCACACACTATACAAACAAGTTTCCTGCTACCCACTATAGCACACACTATACAAACAAGTTTCCTGCTACCCACTATAGCACACACTATACAAACAAGTTTCCTGCTACCCACTATAGCACACACTAGACACAAATGTTCCCTGCTACCCACTATAGCACACACTAGACACAAATGTTCCCTGCTACCCACTATAGCACACACTAGACACAAATGTTCCCTGCTACCCACTATAGCACACACTAGACACAAATGTTCCCTGCTACCCACTATAGCACACACTAGACACAAAAGTTCCCTGCTACCCACTATAGCACACACTAGACACAAAAGTTCCCTGCTACCCACTATAGCACACACTAGACACAAATGTTCCCTGCTACCCACTATAGCACACACTAGACACAAATGTTCCCTGCTACCCACTATAGCACACACTAGACACAAATGTTCCCTGCTACCCACTATAGCACACACTATACACAAAAGTTCCCTGCTACCCACTATAGCACACACTAGACACAAATGTTCCCTGCTACCCACTATAGCACACACTATACAAACAAGTTTCCTGCTACCCACTATAGCACACACTAGACACAAATGTTCCCTGCTACCCACTATAGCACACACTAGACACAAAAGTTCCCTGCTACCCACTATAGCACACACTAGACACAAAAGTTCCCTGCTACCCACTATAGCACACACTAGACACAAAAGTTCCCTGCTACCCACTATAGCACACACTAGACACAAATGTTCCCTGCTACCCACTATAGCACACACTAGACAAAAATGTTCCCTGCTACCCACTATAGCACACACTAGACACAAAAGTTCCCTGCTACCCACTATAGCACACACTAGACACAAATGTTCCCTGCTACCCACTATAGCACACACTAGACACAAATGTTCCCTGCTACCCACTATAGCACACACTAGACACAAATGTTCCCTGCTACCCACTATAGCACACACTAGACACAAATGTTCCCTGCTACCCACTATAGCACACACTAGACACAAATGTTCCCTGCTACCCACTATAGCACACACTAGACACAGATGTTCCCTGCTACCCACTATAGCACACACTAGACAAACAAGTTCCGAGCTACCCTCGCTGTCAGACACTATACAAACATGTTTTCTTCTACCAACTCTTGCACACACTACACTAACATGTTCCCCGCTTCCCACTCTGCCACGGCCCGCCCGGTTAGCTCAGTGGATAGAGCATCGGACTGTCAATCCAGGGGTCGTGAGTTCGATCCCCAGCCGAGGCGGGAAAAATTTCTCCGTGACAATTGAACTCGGACATTGCGTCTGAGAGTCATTTGTCCCTCACCTCTGATTCAAGTGAGGAAGCAGTCAGTCGCTTGCGGAGAAATTGGCTAGTACTGGTTAGAGACCCAGGAACACCGGTTAGGTGTACTGACCGCCGGGAAATAACCAGAAGGTGTTGAAACCAGGCGTTAAACCCCAAACAAACAAACAAACAAACAAACAATCCCACTCTGGCACACACTACACACATTTTCCCGTTGTCTGCTACCTACTTTGGCAGACTCTACACAAACATATTCCCCGCTTCCCACTTTGGCACATAATATACAGACAAGTTATCTGCTACCTACTTCAGCACACACTAAACAAACATGTTCCCGGCTACCCGCTCTGGCACACACTTAACCAACATGTTCCCGGCTACCCACTCTCGCACACACTATACAAACATGTTCCCGGTTACCCACTCTGACACACACTGTACACACAAGTTCCCCGCTACCCACTCTTGCTCACAATACACAAACATTTCCCGACTACACACTCTGGCACACATTTTACACACATTTCCCCGCTACCCACTGTTAAAGGGTTTAATAAAAGCAAAAAAACACACACGTTGATAGGTGTTTATTTGGCACATTCAATAAAATATTTGTCCATGCATTGTTTCATGCTGTTAAAATACAACGCATCAATGTACATGTATTAAATACAAATCATGCATCAAACAGTATTAGTCGCATATTGTCGGCCTAATATAAAAAAAAACTCTCGTCGACCGAATTTGACTTCGGCAACGCGGGAATACAGAAAATCTAGGGCAAAATCTTTCAAAATCTTGCACCTCTACAACAAATTAGTCATTTGTTGAAAAAAAAAACATATTCCAATTTATGGATAATAAATAACTTCAGACCTGTTACCCGTTTTTGATTTTTTACCGACGATAAGTATCAAACCATATTCCAGCAAATCACAACGCATTTACGAGTATTAGTGACAAACGACACATGCAATAAGCGATTTAGGTAATTATAAGCTTTTAAACCACATGCGACCTGCAGAGACAGCAAAAGTCTGGCAAGAACTGGCTATCACACTGTTATTGACAAAGGTATTTTGTTAAAAATTCATTGGTTTCCATGATTTCATTTTTTCCGATAAATTTACTTCAAACATATTGGATTCTCTTCGGCTAAATTTCCTTTCCTTTCTGGGGATTACTATTTGTTGTTTATTTGCCAGACTTTCGCTCATTGAATCTACAAAATGTTTATCTCCGCCTGGATGGTTAAGTAACATTTTCATTTGTTCTACACTACGTTTAAAGGCGGGGTTTCCAGACATCTTCTTCGCCATAAGGCGTGACAGCTTGATTCGGACACGCCCAATTTCCGTGTCTTCAATGTCAATGTCACCTTCTTGCGCGGCATAAAACTTGCTCATCTTTTTCCTGTGCTCTGTCTGAGCAGCCATCAGTTCTCTGAAACAAGCAAATCCACAAAACCAGTTGAAAGTCAACCTCAAATCGGTTTTGTGCCCAAATTAAAAATAAAAATAGAAGACAAATGGATTTATGGGGATACGCAACTAGAATATTTGAATCTGTATGCATCGGGCGGTCCTATCCATCATTTTTATATTGAATATTTCAAGTATCTTCAAAACTTTAATCTACATTGTTTTAAAAGTCGTTTTATTGGCTATTTATAATATGATTGAAAAATGCATGGCTCAAACTTTAATCTAAAATCAACATTGTAGATTCCTGGTTTAAGTTTTAACTATTTTCATGTCTTTTACGGGCTTTTGTATTCCATCCAGATCATTCTTTCTGCATCCGTTCTAACATGGTTACTAAATAGCCTACATCCTTACCCAAAATCTATCTCGCCGTCACCGTCAACGTCGAGTTTGTGGATGAGCATTTCTACACACTTGTCACTGAGGGGAATGTTCACCATCTGTAACATAGTGGTTGTCATAGCATAGAAACAGGGTAACAAGGATAATGTTCAAAAGCCTTCTAATGTCTTCATAAATAGTTTTACCGCATACATATAAATCATTCTTTGATGTAGTTAACGAAGAAAACAAAATGTATTCAGAATGCTCTATGAAGCCTTAAGGTTAATTAATCATTTTATATAATTTTCTTAGTTGAATATTTTTGCCATGATTTGCAATTAAGGTTTTCCAAATGCTGATACTAGTGTGGTATGTATTTCGGCTTAATATGGAACCGCCTCTTTTGTTTTTGTATACGTTAAGCAATAAAAGACATGTTTCACGTATTGATAATTATAATAGAACTTATTTCCATTTAACCACGATAGAAAAAAATTATACAGAAAAAAAATTAATTGAATAATAAACATCGTACCCTTAGCCCAGTTCTTATTTCATCGTGATCTAAAGATTTGCTTCCATCTTTATCTAATGCAGCAAACAAATCCATGAGTCGAAAACCCATGAGTTTTCCGAATTCCATAAGAACGATAATCGGATTTTCGTCCATGAGTTGCTTTTCGTCATCATCGTCTCCCCTGTTGTCCTGGCCACGTACCTAGAAACAAAACAATAATGCCACAAGCCTACTCATAGAAAATAAATAACGCTTTAATGTTACACAATTTACACCAAGACGCTGTAAGTTGTAATATTCAGCTCTATAATGGCGTTTTCTTCACTTTTACAGGAATATTCTTTGACAAATTGGCCAGCGTACACCTACGACTCCGGCAGAATTGTATGAATGACTAAACCACGTCACTTTATTTAGCGAGGGTTTGTCACATTTTCTTAGGCGTGAAATGAAATTATTTTGAAAATATACCATACGTTATAATTATATATTTTCCAAATATGAAAAATATGAGAAATAAATTGTGCCAGAGTCGTGTGTCACAACTTTCTAGAAAGTACCTGTCCATAGACGACCTTGAGCTCCCTTGTTGCTTCTATCTCTCCTATCAACGCCACAAATGCCGGTTCCACCAGCTGATCCTGTAATAAAGACTCCGTGTTACTTACGAATGATTTTATCAAAATCATTTATATTTTGTTTACCAAAATGTTTTTGTGAAAATAGCCTACTTAAGACCAGGTAAAATTGTTATTTGACAAACGTCAAAGTTCACACTAAGAATGCGCCCATAACGCTCTATGGAAGTATGAACTAACTGTCTGACATCAGCAGGGACTGTCTGAGAATCAGTAGCATTGGTGTTGGGGTTTGCAAACAGACCTAACAGTTACCATTAATTTTTACATGTTTAATTTATTTTTAATTAGATTCCGATTAAAATATTTCCATGGCCGCATGCATGCCTTCAAAAGAATTGTTTGGCGTAGCACATGAGCGGAAATGAGTGCAACATGACTGTGAAATGCTGTTTCCTCGCAAATCAACTATTATTCGTTCAAATACATCTGCTAAAGGACTATGCGATCTAATTTGTCGCAGACACTTGCCTACGGCACTGTTACACATGTACCAGTGGTTACATCAAGCTTAATGTCCATTTCACATTTTGTTAGATTGTAGCAGAATAAAGTCTTACAGTAAGATCGAGCTCTTTAATGCCAGTTGATCTACAAGTATTGATGAATTCCAGAATCATCATGGCACCGGCTGGAGTTATAGGATTCCACCCTAACTGTAATATGTAGGATAAGTTATAAGTTATTTAAGTTTCCATCGTACATGAAATCCATATTACAAGATTATGCGCAGGTTAGCTATACACTCGCATGTTTAATTGAATTGAATATGACAGTGCGCATGCAAACTATATTATGCTTAACTGAAAGACAAGATTATGAGCATTTATATGCTTAACTGTATATGACAACAATACATGTACATTAGTTATACATTAGTAATCTTTACCCTAAATGAACGCCATTGGATAACTTAAACGAAACAGTACAAACATTAAAGCTAACAAAACGGTCAAATCTCGTTAAAACAAATGTCGGGTTTCCGTCAAAAAGTGTTTGTTTAAGTTTGATTGAGAGCAACGTAAATGAACATTGTCATTTTTCTTACAGTAAACTTTTTTTTGTACAATTAAAAGAAACTATGTAAGACATTCAAAACGTGTTATGATGTTGCTGAACGTGTTATGGTGCTGCTGTCGTAATGGCCGAGGGAAGACTGTCACTCGTTGAATAATTATAACACCAATAGGGAAAGCTGATAATCGAGTAATATACACGTATTAAAGTATTCATTACTCTCAATATCTCTAATGTGACGTTTTTCCTCAGTCCGCCGATGAGTTTCTCGAGGCATTCTTTACTGATTCTATTGCACGTGAGATCGAGCTCCGTGAGGGTCTTGTTCTCCTCGAGGGCCCTGGCCAGAGCCTTACAGCCGTCCAGGTAGAACCCATTCCATGCTAGGTTCAGCTTCTTCAGACAAATGTTTTCCTGAAATGAAGTGAAACGTTTTGCTTAAGAAATGCACACAGGATAGCATGACTTTAAAAATGTATGAAAAAAATCTTTTTAATCAGCTGTAATTTTGCATCGACTTAGTTGTACTATATGTTTCAAATAAATGTCCAAATGTCGTGAATAAGATACGTCAACATTATTTCTATTCCGATAAACCGAGAGAGAAACCAAGCACCTAGCATCCGTTCCTCTATATTTTTCCCAAGCAACCTACCGCTAAACCTTCCGCTACAAAGACAGCTCCGTCCCTGCGTAGATGATTCCAGCTGAGGTCCAGGGACTCCATCGTGTCGTTGTATAACAGAGCTTCCCCTATCACCTCCCCTCCAACCTCTCGCAGCTGGTTGTGAGATACGTCTAGGTGCTTCAAGTGGATTGTGTTCTGAAATGTATCGGACATGACTTTGTGAAACCAGTAAGTAAGAACACCTTTGGGACTTTGCAAATCTCTTTTGGAACGTCTGTTTCCTGTCGTCGTGATCGCTTGTCGTTGTCTGATGTCGTCGTTGTCTGATGTCGTCGTTGTCTGTCTATCGTCGTCGTTGTCTGTCGTCGTCGTTCGTCATTGTCTGTCGTCGTTCTCTGTCGTTGCGTCGTCGCCTGTCGTCGTCGTTGTCTCACGTCGTCTTTCGTCGTTGTCTGTTCTCGTCGTTGTCTGTCCCCGTCGTCGTCTTTCGTCATCGTTCGTCGATGTCTGTCGTCGTCGTTCGTCGTTGTCTGTTGTCGTCGTTCGTCGTTGTCTGTCGTCGTCGTCGTTCGCCGTTGTCTGTCGTCTTCATTGTCTGTCGTCATCGTTCGTCGATGTCTGTCGTCTTCATTGTCTGTCTGTCGTCGTTCGTCGTTGTCTGTCGTCGTCGTTGTCTGTCGTCGTCGTTTGTCGTTGTCTGTCGTCGTCGTTGTCTATCGTCGTCGTTGTCTGTCGTCGTCGTTCGTCGTTGTCTGTCGTCGTTTTCTGCCGTTGTCGTTCGTCGTTACTTTTCGTCGTTGTCTGTCGTCGTCCTTCGTCGTTGTCTGTCGTCCTTGTCTTCCGTTGTCGTTGTCTGTCGTCCTTGTCTGTTTTGTTATGTTTTTATGAAAGTCCACGCTTTCTCAATAGCTTTGACACTCAACATAGTTGTTTGACATAAAAGTAGCAACCACTGGGGCAAGTATCATTGTCAGTGAATTCATTTTGTTCTAGTTATGTCCCTTTCTAACTTAGAAAACTAGGATTAAGTTTGTTGTTAATCTACATTTTCTCAAAAATCATTCTATGTTTATTTTGATGCTTAATGAAAAACGTATCCATTTTGTCAGTGTAAAAATGTTGGTAACAGGAAAGCCTACTTCAATAAGCGGACGAATAACTTCCGAGTCGCACTCTCGCAGACCGTTACCTGGAAATAAAAGAGATGTGTTAATTTATTAGCTGAAAAGTTGTTGGTTGTTGAATCTTATCTTTTTGTAATAACTCAGTCTATGTCTTTGTAACGCTATATAGTGATGGACGTCGTGAAAGTATGCTTAATAACATTACATTAACAATATTTGAGATTAAAATAAGTTTTAAGCAGACTGTAGCATATAAGACTTTTTTTCGGGAATTAACTTCTTGTAATACTATTTCAAAATCGTATACTCACATTTAATTGATGTGCCGGCTCATCTGGATGTACACTGTTTGCACATGAGTAACAACACACATACCTGCTATATTGAGACTGTTAACAGTATCTTGTTTAATTACAATATCAACGATGTTCTGCACGCCCTCAGCACCTAAATTATTGTAGGCTAGGTTCTGAAAATAAATTTGATGTAGACTGAATGTTAAGGTATACATTCCCCTATCGAGGCTTGTTAAACATTTGATTGTTTTGTTACTTGAACAATATACAATATATATTGGATTTTTGTTCTGTTCAAATGAGAAATTTGCAAGAACAAATTCTGTAGTCTTTAAATAAAAAAGCTTGTTATGTCAAATGTATTGTAATTTTCTAAAGTTTACTTAAGTAAATTTACCATAAAAGAGTAAAACGGTTTTTATTTAGCAAAGATTTTTGGTTTGGTTTGACCCCTGAAATCAGGTGGTCGGATAGGTCAATTATTAAATATTATGATCATGATCAATTTTGAAATGTTCACAGTCACAACTGTCGGTTTTTTATTTTACGAAAAAGCACTTTTCATTCCATAATTTATTTAAAAAATACATGTAAACATAAATACAGCAATGCACTACTTTACTTTGTATATAAAAGCAAACAGAAAACATTACCAAATTTCTTATAAATGTATTTTCTTTTAATGCATCAGCAAGATATTCGGCTCCCTTCGCTCCGATGTCGTTGTCCGACAAATCCAATGTCTCTATGGTTCCGTTATGCTGCAAACAAAACAACACGTGCATTTAACACCGACTTTTGTTTCCAGCTTAACCTATTTCAGTCAAATACTAAATATAATTATAAGATAAAACTGTAGTTTATCAGAACAGAATAAAAGTTGGAACTTGGACAAGAAAGAAAAGTTTATTCTGGATACTGTAAGCTATAATAAAGAGCGGGTTACTCGTTAACGTGATCATTGTACCCATACTGGTACCGTGGGTACTCTGGCATGATAAAAGAGTGGGCTTGCTTAGTTTTTCTTCACTGCTAACTCTCTACGGTAGCAATAATTATTACGTATGTCTTACTGGTACTTATAGCACTTTTTCTCTCGTTATAGTAAAATTATGGTTACTTAAATCCGACAATGCTAACAACAGTTTCTGACTCTACAAATGACCAAAATTCTGCAACGTTAATTTACATTTGTAAATCCGGCATCAATGAAACGATTATATTTTAACTTACCACCAAAGCAACAGCGATTGCTTTAATCTCATCAGCAGTCATCTGTCTATGTTTGAGGATACATTTGTCTGTGCGCAGTGCATTGTGGAAGTTGGCTACCGGATGTACGCCATATTGTCGGCAAGACTTGATGTACATGTCCTGACAATGCTCTGTCGGCGTCCGGTGATCGTGAATCTCCTCTTCAGCTGAAACATTGCACAGAATATTGAAAACCAGTTTAAAAACAAAACTTCTGATTTTTTTATTAGGAGGTTGTTCAAACAATCTTTTGCGCAAGTCCAGTAGCAGTTTTAGGTTTTTACGCTTAGGGGCTATAATGCACTGCGCCTGTTATGCATAGTGGAAACTCTTCCTGTCTTCTGATGTTTGCTTGACGGGCATTTAGCGCTTGTGGAATTATCCTTACTGTCAAGAAAGATGACCATCAAGTTTTAAATATTCCTGTATATAGTGAGAAGTCGTAAACCATTTTGAGCGAGTGTGTGTATTTTAACACTAACATAAAATCAATTAGTAGTCTAACAAGAATTTTAAGCCGAAGTTCAAGATGAATAAAGAATGAATGTCTTGCTGTGCAGCAATGCAAAGAGAATACAATTGACCTCCGGAGTTCCTGTCGCCATTAAAACGCACCAGCTCAGGTTGTGAGATATTGAACTTCTTTGAAGCTCTAGTACTTAATTAGCTTAATTGGTTTATAATTATTTGTATAAGCATCAAACGAGACGCGTTGTGCATTAAACCTTTACACCATATACATGTATACGTTTTTTTTCGCTTCTGTGACCAGTGTCTGTGAAGATCTGGCCCTGCACCGTTCGCTTCTTCGCCTGAACTATACTATTGAATGTTAAAGCAAACGGTTGATATCCTTATTTAACAGCATAGATGTGGCGGCTGGTTTGGCACTGTTCGCCGAGGCCAAGCAAGTCGTATCTATGGAGTAAGGGAGTTTAGGTTACTTTTCCAGTTTTATGAATATAGATATGCTGTTCATAGATTTCGACATAAGACAACATCTGTAACTTGTGTTTAGATGCTCAACAGACTGTCGACAAAACAAACACATCTGGAAAATATATATTTTGCCTCTATTCCATGGAGGTCCTCGGATACACAACAAACCAAATACTCTACCGGAGCCGCGAGGTTAGCACAAATGATTACTGTTACTTGTTATCGTTCATAAAAATAAATCGCCCTTGATATTTACTTTCCATGTAAGCTCCCGGAAAAATAAAAAGCGACTAATTCATTGGTTCAGCCCGAGCTTTGACTACATACCGTCAAAATCAAAGTCTTCGCCTGTTCCATCTCCGTCGTACATATCAAGACTTGTTTGACTCCGTCCGTTGGATTCCCCGTCGGTACTTTCCACATTGGAGGCTCGTCGCCGCCGACGACCTATAACTTTGGTGGCGGATTTTGATCTCTTTGATAGACCTTTGTTCATTCGATGCTTGGCCATTAAGATATAGGGATCTGCGGAATTCGCTCGCCGTATCAGGCTCCATATGTCAAACTGCAAGTTAACAAGTTCAACAATGGTAATGACCGTTAGACTGATTGCAAGTTAACAAGTATAACAATTGTAATGGCCGTTAGAATGATTGCGATAAAATGTTTGTAGGTTTTTATTTAACAGAAAAGGTGGAGCTTCGTGGACATACCCCGATAATCCGAGAAAGACAAAAATGTTAAAATCAAAAGAATCCCACTGTTAACAGGTGTCGTCTGCAACATTCAAAATAATGATAAGCTTTAGTACTGTTAATCGTGAAAAACCCAAAACGGTTCTCTTGAAACATGACTATGCTTTCCAGTTGTTGTCTTGTTTGTGTGACATTATCATTATATGGTTTAAGTTTGCTCCTTAATTACAATCATGGCTTGTTGTCAATGTGTCGGTCATGTGTCTTATCGGTGGTGTTGATCGTGTCAATGTGTCGTCGTGTCGGGTTTTCGCACGGTGTTTGCAGTGCCGACATGTTGTCTTGTCGTATCGGTATTGGTCGTGCCATTGTTTTGTCATGTCGGTGTTTTGTAGAATTACCTTTTATTAAGTAACCGCAAGTTCCAAATGTTTCAATTTTAAGGCGTGCTAAAGAGCATGTACTTCGTAAGACATTGTGACTTGAAACTTGTTTATTTTCTTAAACGTTTATTTCTACATAAACATATTCAGTGCCGTTGTACATAGGACATAAATGCAACATATAATTATAGGTATTTACAAAAAACACTAAACAGTATATACATCAACATAATATGAAATATTTTGTCATGCGAGTATAAACTACTTCTCATAGTTAAACCTAGAAAATAATTAAAGTAATTTTTGCACAGTAAATATTCAGAACACAACCAAGTTTGGTCTTATTGGCAATGCTATTTTTGTTAACTTTTTCAGAATAATGCAGAAAAATCTTTAAATAAATGCATTTTCAGTTGTTTTTGAACGTGTCCGCTGATTCACTTTGTCTGATGTTTAATGGTAGTTGATTCCACAGTTCAGGCCTATAGTACTAAAACTTCTATTACGGAATGTCTTCTTTTTATTGTACGAAATAACGTAGCATCCTACTTATGATTCTGATTATCGAAGTTTGCCTTTAGAATCTTAAATCGACAAAAGTTCACTTAAGTATTGCGGGGCTTCTCCGACAAAACAATTATACATGTAAGTAAGTATTTTAAAATGTATTCTTGCCTTTATGGGTAACCAATGTAGTTCATACAAAGCCTGCTTGGAAGTATCATGTGCATATTTCTGTTCAGAACTAATTTAGCACACATATTCTGAATACGTTTCAATTTATCAATTTCCGCCTGACTTATACCAAAGAGAAAGACATTGCAATAATCTAAGTGGGAAATCCCCAATGGCAGAACTAAAATCTCGGTTATTTCTTTGGTTAACAATTTACAAATGATCTTTACTTTAAAATAATTGAACGTTGCAGATTTTAGGATTCCGTTTTAAATGCTCCTTGAAATTTAAAGTTTCCTCGAGAAAAGCACCAAGATAATACAATTGTTATCTGATACAGTTTTGTAGTTTAACTTTATCATCACAATTGTCGATTTGTTTAGTTTTACACCTACTTAATTGCTGGCGACTACCAAACATTATATACTTTTAGATGCATTCATCTTGACCTTATTACTATTCATCCAGTCATTTATTACACGGACACAATTTGAAAGTTCAAGAACTGCCCTCTCTTCGGCGATCGTTTTAGTTGGCTGAAAGCGTGTGTTCGCTGTATGATCGTCAGCAAATCCAAACATGGAAATGGATGAGGACACAGTACAACATTTCTCTGTTAGTAAAGTAGATAGATAGAATGATATTCTTTTAATCCTCCAAAAGAACATTCAAAATATGCACCCACACACAGAAGGAAGACGACTTCGCACTTAATAAACTGAGTATCGCCATGGAACAGTCGAGACAGCATATAACAGGGAGACAGAGAAAAGCCTAGGTGGGCTTGTGGGAGGTTAATTCTGTTTTTCATTAACAGAAATCGTTTCTAAAAGTTGATCATATCAAGTTATAGATTATGTCTTTAGAATATAAACGAGCTCACGTTTTTACATTCCACAGAGTAAGTTAATTGACTTTCATCATAGCGAATAATTCAACCATATTTATAAATAGGCTCATAGAAATGCGTGAAACGATTATATTGACAACCGTTACGTCGTACCACTGCATCAGTTGACGATATACCCAGGAGTATTGTCGCTAGCTAGGCTTCCATTAAATGCGTATCTGCTAAAAATACTAATCGACTCGTTCAAAAGAAATGGATGTTTTGCAGATTATGTTCAATAAACTTCAAGAACTTAGCAAATTAGTGATATGAAATATGTTACATCCATTATAGTATTCAAGCTTAAACTTAAACATTAGTGAATGGTTAACTTTTATCTGTTCTGTTTTCATCGTTATTGAGTAACTTTACTAAAATGCCTACCTAATAGATTAGTACAACATTACGGGTTTATTAAAAATAATAAATGGTATTAAAAAACAGCAACAACACCATAACAACATTCCGCTTAATAAAAGAACATTAAAAAATAACAAAAAGCAGAACAATCATTTCTTGACTGACGTTAAAATATTTAAACTTGACATTGTACATGAATTGAAAACAATTTCTAAATAGGGCCTCGGGAAGAAATACAAATTTAATAAAATGAAAAGATAATTATAAATTATTTTTAGTCGGTTATTTCTCACTACCCAATACATTAGTACAATATTACGGGTTTATTTAAAAGAATACATGATATTGAAACAAACAGTAACAACAGCAACAACAGTATCAAAAACATTTCGCTTAGTATTCAGCTAGAACAGGTAAAACCAAAAAAACAGAGCAAAAGACGTTAAAATATTTAAGCTTGACATTGTACATGAATTGAAAACAGTTTCTAAATAGGGACCCGCAAAGAAATACAAATTTAATATAATGAAAATGAAAAGATAAATATAAATTATATTTAGTCGGTTATTACTGAAACTCAACTTGTGAACTGAACTTTGTATATTATATATTTCACATAAATTAAAGAACGAAAGCACGCGGAATTTGATTTCAAGGAATGTTACCTCTGTTGTGTCGATCATCTGTCGGATTTCAGAAAGTCTCCGTTTATCCGCCTCTGTACTCATTGTTTCCGAGTATCAATTTATAACCGATTAGGATCTGTAGATGCTAATCCAGTTAATTACTTAAATGAGCTAACCTTGATTATTTATTTTCTGTTCTTTACTGTTCTATTCATCTGCTATTAGTAGGGAACTTTTTCGAGTGCGAGTATGAGTATTAAATAAAAATCATACCGAGTACATTCCATTATTCACATAACTCTTGACAGTATTTTATTTTACATGTTTCATAACTGACATAAATATTATGTATTTGATCGAATACAACAATCCAATTTCCAACGATTTTGTCTTTAATTGAAAGTATTTTTGGCCGAGTCTTGTGGAATTGTCCACGTTAAGATAACGATTCGCATTCATTAGGTCCAAATAAAAACCCAAGTCCAGTTAAACTATAAGTATTAAAATTGATACTGCTCTATTTCGCACACCACACACCAATTTATTTGAATTGATCGGATGAGGTTATATATATATATATATGAATCGAACTTCTAATGATGCTTTATCGGAATTTAAATCACGGCATGCATTTTGAACATGCATTAAACTGCGCGTCATTGGGGGCACGAAGTCTGTGGGTAAATAGAATAATATCAAAATATATTATTTTATTTAACAATTAATGGGCACCTCCATTGTTTTAGTCATCCTTCAATTTTGATATAATCTATGTATGAGATATTATCATGGTTTGTTTTGATTACGTGTTTGTGTTTCAAAGTATATTTAAGATTAACTTATATCGTGGTACAATAACATACTGAGTTACTTAGTACTTGAGAAAATGCTAGATTTAATTTCCCAATTTATGAACTTGTTAACGTACATCGATTAAATTTGGAAATTTAAATGGACATTTCGGCTATTCGTGATTTGCAAAAAAATGTTTTGGTTTATTGGCTCCATTTAAACCATTTATTTTTCAAAATATAGTATCTTTATCCATTTCAACATTTCACGTACTCGTGAAAATTATCCACTTGTGCCGAAGGCCAGTTTGCTCTTGGTTTTATAATTGTTTCCTTTAAAGTTTGAACTCGGAGATTCATTCATTGAGTACATGTATAATTATTAAAAGTTTGTAAGTTAAAATAGTATTGAAATAATATTATGATATTTATAAAGTACACTATTGGAATGTTTAATCATGTTCCCTAGTAGAGTGGTCGTAAATATTATTAACAGGTGGCAAATTAAGACCAACAAGGGATTTACAGGCAACTATTGCTTATTTATTATCGCAACAAAAGTGTTGTAACTGTGTTGCGATAGTAATTTTAATCCTGCTGTAGTTGTATTGATAATATACGGCCACTCTACTGGGGAAGTAATAATTTTAGACATGATTAAATAATCCAGTTAGTATTCCTCATTTACCTACTTCCAGCGACAGATTGAGATCTAAAACTATTTGCCACAGTCCTATTAGCACCGGCCACAAATCTGCAATATTTTTCATTGTCAGTCACACATTTGCCAGTTATCAAGAGTTTTAATTGTCAGTAACACATGTGCCAGTTCTCAAGAGTTTAAATTTTCAGTCACACATGTGCCAGTTCTCAAGAATTTTAATTGTCAGTAACACATGTGCCAGATCTCAAGAGTTTAAATTGTCAGTAACACATGTGCCAGATCTCAAGAGTTTAAATTGTCAGTCACACTTGTGCAAGATCTCAAGAGTTTAAATTGTCAGTAACACATGTGCCAGTTCTCAAGAGTTTAAATTGTCAGTCACACATGTGCCAGTTCTCAAGTTTTAATTGTCAGTAACACATGTGCCAGTTCTCAAGAGTTTAAATTGTCAGTAACACATGTGCCCGATCTCAAGAGTTAAAATTGTCAGTCATACTTGTGCCAGATCTCAAGAGTTTAAATTGTCAGTAACACATGTGCCAGTTCTCAAGAGTTTAAATTGTAAGTCACACATGTGCCAGTTCTCAAGAGTTTTAATTGTCAGTAACACATGTTTAAGATCTCAAGAGTTTAAATTGTCAGTAACACATGTGCCAGATCTCAAGAGTTTAAATTGTCAGTAACGCATGTGCCAGTTCTCAAGAGTTTTAATTGTCAGTAACACATGTGCCAGATCTCAAGAGTTTAAATTGTCAGTCACACATGTGGCAGATCTTAAGAGTTTTAATAGTCAGTCACATTTGTGCCAGATCTTAAGAGTTTTTTATTGTCAGTCACACATGTGTCAGTTCTCAAGAGTTTTAATTGTCAGTCACACTAATGCCAGATCTTAAGAGTTTTATTGTCAGTCACACTTGTGCCAGTTCTCAAGAGTTTTTATTGTCAGTCACACATGTGCCAGTTCTCAGGAGTTTAAAGTGTCAGTAACACCTGTGCCAGATCTTAAGAGTTTAAATTGTCAGTCACACATGTGCCAGATTGCAAGAGTTTTATTTGTCAGTCACACATGAGCCAGATCTCAAGAGTTTAAATTGTCAGTCACTCATGTGCCAGTTCTCAAGAATTTTAATTGTCAGTCACTCATGCGCCAGTTCTCAAGAGTATTAGTTATCAGTCAAACATGTGCCTGATCTCATGAGTTTTTATTGTCAGTCACACATGTGTCAGATCTCAAGAGTTTTAATTGTCAGTCTCAAATGTGCCAGATCTCAAGAGTTTTAATTGTCAGTCACACTCGTGGCAGATCTCAAGAATCATACTTTTTAATTACCAGTCGAACATTCATCGATATTTTGCACTAAAAGATAAGTCACTATTATTCATTAAACATCTTTGTCTTAAATGTGCCGTCTATAGATTTCTGATGGTGATATGAAATATGGCTAACACTTAATTGCTCAATTAAGACAAACTTGTACAATGTGTTTCTTGAAAGATGTTAATAATACCCCCCCCCCCCCAAAAAAAACAAAACAAAAAAAAAAAACAGAAAAATATTCAACTGTAACTTGTAATTATATTCTTAAATTATGGTTGAAAAAAGTTTTTAAACCGGTCAAGAAAGGACTACATGTTTCAAGCAATGTGGGGTATGCTCAGATTTCTAGTACCACAGTAAACAGGCTGTCGTGGTTATTAGGAAATGAATTCTGTTTCTTTAGCCTCCTATATCAGTTCTGCGGCTGTGCTCAACACTCCACCCAAACCAGAGTTGATTGAAAGTCGCATCGTTGCCCAAGGTTATAAAACTGAGCATAGAAACCAGTCTCAAATCTCAAGCATCTGATTGGCTGAAATGGCGACTGGTCGCCATTTCAGCTAATCAGATGCTTGAGATTTGAGACTGGTTTCCATTCTCAGTTTTATAACCTTCAGCCCAAAGCAGGCTCGTACGAGTAGTTTCTCTTGCAAAAAAGTGTTATCTTTCTCCCTCCTTCATCCGTACATCGAGCTGAAATTTTAGGATCAACTCAATAACCTTAGAAATAAGAATTTTATTCTAGCCGTAAAACACTGATGGGCTTGTCGTTGTAAGGGAGTCAATAGAAAAGTCAGAGTGGTTACCTGCTTCGATTTAGCTTCGGGTTCAAACTTCTCACCCTCCATTTTTTTTAATTCCGTATCTTTCACTTCAAGATAATAACTAATGCTGTCTACTTGTTTCCAAGTTAAGATTTGTTCATACTATTTCAACAACAATCTTATCATTTGCGTGAGAGCTTTAACACAGATTTATCGTGGAAGTCACATTTTTATTAAATTTGAAGAGCCATCCCAATGTAAATTCCATCATTATAAACACTTACATTGTCAACAATTAACCATCCAGTTCAATTATCTCATGATAATAAATCTAACAGAACCAGTTCACTCTACCGTTCTTTTGTATTCATAAAACAACCTTTTGGCATTTTGTTCCTTGCCGTTATTTTAATGCCGTTTTTGTACTCTTAATGATAGGGTTTGCCGAACAATGATGGCTATTGAAACAATGATACCGTCTAATAGGAATTTAAATGCAAATTTTAATGATAACATTTCTTTTAAATCACGCTACCGTGATAAATGGTTAAGTATCTATTAAGGCTGAAAGATTAATAAAAATAACGATTGTACATAACCCCTGATAAGGATTACGGATTAAACTCTTGACGTTTTGAAATAATTGAAATAGTTATAAGAAAGAATAATTTGTTAAATTTTGTCAATTTTGGATTAACCTCTTCCGGTCAGAGTACTTATACCGAAACTGCGTACCCGAGTCGTCCCTGATCTCTCCAGCCTAAGCTGAAAGCGAGCACACTCTTAAAACTGAAGAATGGCAAGCTTGATAACAGACTGAGACTTTTTAGTGAGGGCGAAGTCGTGCGCACGTGAAGGATACTATACCGGTTTTAGCTCCTAAAAGCTATGTTTTAAATCCCTTCTATTTCGCTGTTCATCCCCAAGGAAACACTGTGTTTAACATTGCTGTCTGATGTCACAACCGTCGAAAAGAAAAGCATGAACCTGCTTAAGAACAAAACGAATTTTAGTCAATTACTCATTACCGGTTAAATGTTAGTGAAAGAACTCCGTTGGCTGTAACATTGCCTGCGTGCTCATCATACAATGCTGCAGTAGCCCTAGCATTTAGACTGTCTATAACCCATACATAAGCCAGCCCGGTAACTTGCAGATCCTCTCTAATATCATCAACATGACACAGGTCAAATATTAATCTAAACCCCTTTTTGCATGGAAGAGGGAGAGGAGAGAGCAGGTGTCGATTCTCAGTAAAATAATATGCTAATTAAAATGGGTCATAATACTTGATGCAAACAGTTTATTTCATTCTGTCGTTTTGTCTTTAAAGCAGGGTTTTATAAAGCATCAGAACAAACCGGCCATTACAATGATGCGGGGCCTTGTTTTTAAACGGTTATAAATGCTTTGGAAGAAACTGTTACAAATTAGGGCGGCATGTATCTTAAGCTGATGACATTTTTCAAATAATATTAATCTTTTAATAAGTGCCAGCACATAAGATTACTTGTAAACTACACTTAATAATATATACAAGAGGTTTTGTAAAGGAATTTTAAGGTAAACACCATGCCATCATCGCTGACCATGGCTTAGATTAATGTTTGTAACATCCCTGGTTCACACATGTCAACAACCAGGCTTTGAAAATAATGATTCTTGAGTGTATCATTCGCAAATTCTCGATAATCTGCGAGTTTCTACGGGCCCTTACCTTGAACCTACAATAACTACAACAATGTTGAAAACTCCACCAATCTGGACGACTTATGAAAACGCCCCCTTAAAGTTATCCAGAGAAATTTTCGTTTAACGTACCAGTATTGTAGAGCAGCTAGTAGAGAAATTCACTTGTTTAACAGATATAATGTGATGACAATGATAATAATGATTTCCAAGTTGTTGTTGTTGTTTTGATGTTGTTGCTATTGATGATTATTTTGAAAAAAAATGAAGAAGAAGAAGATGATGATGATAAGGATAGTGATTATGATGATGATAACAACATTTCATTTATTTTCTCTTGTATTTCGTACAAGACTAATGAGTGCATAAGAGTAAAAACACATGTTCGGCACTGGCCGTCCAAATAGGTGTTGTTATTAAAAATAACCATTACAAATTAAGCAGTGATTAATTCGGTCGCATTCTCCCTATGATGTTTGTTCCCTAACACGGGCCTACATCGCTGGATTGTTGTCGTTACTTTTGACATACATGAATCAAACGCACACCATTTAACACCTGATGTGTCACTAGGTAGGGACAAGTTAACTCTTATTCAGTGAACTTGTAATGTAATATTTACTGTAAAATGAGCTAATATTATCTGGAACTAAATAAATGATCATAGAAAGGAATGATTTTTATATCGGAATGGTTTAAGGGCGGCGGGGGGGGGGGGGGGGGCGGTGACTGTGGATAAAGACTGACATAACCAGTGCGTTTATATTTGTCGGAAAAAAGAAGGATTATAGCAGCTGATTAAAACTTCTACTCCATTATTTTATTTGAAACAAACCCCTGTTGTATTGATGTGAAGCGAAACTCTCCATTTTCGTGATACTAAAAAGAACTTTGGGAGATGTCTGTATATGAAGGGGAAATAACATTTTGTTCTAGGCGCCTTTATTCTTACGTTCCGCACATTTTAACGGAATTAAAATGAATTTGAAACTGAAGTTCAAAGCAGTTCAGTTAGGAAAGCCTGACAAAATAGAGGATTTGTTTTAAATGAGCAAACATCTTCTCGGGCTTTATCGAGTTTGCACTCCGGAAGAATAAACTAGATGGGTATACAGTATTATCGCTCGGGGACGCCCCTATAATCTCCTTGACTTCCTCGGATGCTTGTGACATTCTTCAGCGTCCAAGCTGGGGAGGAGGAACCCACTGATAAACATTATCCTATGGCTACAGAATCCAAATTAGAACGAGATAATACGCGATAATACGAGGTCAGCTTAAGGAAAGATTTACTCTCGTTGATGATTTTGTTTTTCTTCAATTAATTTAATTGGTGGAGATATATAGGTGTATATCTTGGCCCAAGTTTGCTTCCTCAAAGATAAATGTTTTTCGGAAACAATGTGGCTGTTTAAGCACAAAACAGTGAAAAATAACTGTTCTTCAACGGATTAACAATCTATAAGTGGTGTGTTTCGTAACTTTTGAAACTTGTGACGCCAACTGCAAATAGTAAACAATTGCCTTTTTCAGACGGAGTAAGACGTATTAGTTTTGAAATATTGAAACATACTCTTCCAAAATAACAAAAACAAAACAAAATAAGTGCTCATACCATCAAACTTAGAAATAAGGTGTAAGAATCCTAGGATATGTTTATTTTTGGATATATGTGTCAAAACTAAAATTTCAAAAAGACGATATTATTAAATATCGAATCAGAATAAATAAAAAAAAACAACATAATTCTTTCATGGCATTTGAAATTCCCTGATAGCGGAAGCACAATTATTTTAATTGATTATTTTACCGGACTACGGCATGCATCCCCTGGGCGTAAAACACTCAAAGCTTTGTACAAGCTTAATTTGGATATTACTTTTCGTAGGTACAAATGGTAAGGATGACGATATATTTTACATTTTCACACACAAATTAAATATGGTTCATAATTAGAGAGGCTCATTCTTGGATAACGATTACCATTGTAAAATGTACGGTGGTATCATTTAACGGGGTTTATTTTATGCGTACATGCCGCTAATGGCATTTTCGCGCGAATTAAATTCGCGTTATTGTATTATTCTCATAGGATAAGTAATTCATGGTTAATGTTCGCTTGGGTTTGATTTCGCGGACACAGCCTAGTGCGACATTCGCGAAAAAATAAACCCGCACACAATATAGTGATTCCAAAGTATTTCCCTGAGGATATGATCTGAGGATATGATTTATTGGTAAAAAAGTATTAACTTATATAATAAAAGATTTTATTAAACTTGTGTCAAAAAACAACCGATTCACAAAACAACCGATTTATTCCTATATAATTTTAATATATAATGTAAAAACATTCAAGTTTACTAGAATGAATCATGAAGAGGCTGTGCAAATGTTATTGCATCAAGGAAAAGATACAATCAAAACTAAACTTTTCAGTCTTTCCCGCAATAAAAGCACATCCCTTTATCCCCGTTAGGTACCTACACAAAAACCCAAACTGATTTTCAGACAAAAGGGTACTAGTAACCGTCATATATATTTATCACTCATTTCACTCTGGCATGTGGCAACTTTAACACTAAATTCAGTTGGTTACATTTCGGGACAAGCACACTGGTCGGGGAGTGGAGAAGGGGAGATGGGGGAGCTGAAAAGATGAAAACACGGGAAGAAAAACATTTTGATGTGCAAAAATTCTTAAATAACAACTTAGTTAATCAATGTTAGTCTGTAACTGCCTTCCTTTTACCTGGAATGCTCGATATAAATCGGTTGTAATGCTCGTTTAAAGAAAAAATCTATGAGTTCGTACCATTTAAACGAACGGTTAGAGGCCATGTGAATTTCCTTCTGTGCAGTGACAAGTTAGTGTACCATTTTTGTATCGGATAATTATTGACAATATTCACACAATAACATACAAAAACTACAAATTGCTGAGGCTTGTGAAGTTTCCATTGTAGCTGCCTAGAACGCCAGGATTGAACAGTAGGTGCGTGCATACTTTAGTAAAGACACTTTGAGTTTGAATTATCTAAATGTCCGAAATTTTGAGAGCTTTTTAGTTCCCAGAAGATAATAATGTCTATATGTCACTGTCACACATATTTGGTTATACTATTTAGTCAAAAGCTTAATTTTCTTTCATAATTTCTAAACTATTACTACAGGAACCAAAACGCATGGACGTTTAGAAATATTTTTAATTAAAATAAAAACAAATAATAATGTCATACGAGTTGTTTTGCGAAAGTTTCTACTTTTGTTCATTATACACGATTAACAAACTTCTGTTCATACAGATATACATATATTACTCCTGGTCAATCAATTGTCCTTTTGATGTAGAGATCTATTATTGTACATCAAAGCTCACATCATTTATATTATGTTCTTGTTTTAAACAGAATCCACAGGTTGATAAAACAAGCTTCTCAACAACGCAGCTATTTATTTCAGTCGTGTATTTTTATTTGTTTTGGAGCTATTTATTTTCTATTTACTATGATTTATAAGTTGTATATAAGCGATTAATCAGATAAGTGGAGCAAATATTTTGTTACGATATTCACTTGCCCCTAATTCAAAATATTCCGAGATACATAATTCCAGGATTTGTGCTGAGTTCATTTGTAGAAGTGATTATAAAACTTTTTTATGCTCAACTCGATTTTGTTCTCAAACATAATCAGTCTTCATTATTAAGAAAAAACTGTCTGTTTATTTTAACATGTTACGAAAGGAACGGAAGTCATCAAATTCATGCTCAATCTGAGAAGAGCATGAAAAATGAAAAAAGTTTTACAATCTTTGGGCCTGATGTCAAGAATAGCGTGTATATTAAGAACTATTCCCCACATGCGCAAATTATAGTCCAGAATATAAATAAATAATGGAAGACAATCTCCAATCTTTCACTACGACACTCGCATGGTTGACTCGTATTACATAATAATGCTTGTCAGAGGATCACCAAATGTTTATTTTCGAAGTGTCCTGAAATATATAATAATCAGATTATATGAGTTTGAAGCTTTTAGATGATTATACCACATAATTATGTGGGGATTTGACGTGAACATATAGATTATCAGCTAACAGGCGTTTAGATATCTTGTTTAACCAGTACTAGAAGCACGCATTAAGGCATCGCCACACTCCTCCCAATCCTATTCATCGATAAAATAAAAATCATCAAATCTCAGTAATGACAAAATGCCATTCAATGAAACTTTGCACAAATGAAGGTTACTAATGTATCTTTATTTTGCATACAGTAAGACAAAATAGAAAAGTAAAGAAACAAAGCTAAACCTAAAAATTCATTGAATTCTATTTACATTAATTCACAAAAACTAGGCGATGCAGAACATAACTTTAAATTCCCTCGTGAGCGCAATGATACTGACAAGAAAATGTTGTGTACTTTGTAAAAAACGTTCAACTATTAAAAGAGAAATCAGTGATTGTCATCCGTTTACGCGACCAGGAAATTGAAGGTCAAACACATTTTTACTAATATCTCGTAAAGTTTACATAAGTAAATCATGAGGACACAATAAATTGTTGTCAGTATCGTATTACTCATGTGGGCATTTAAAATGATGTTTTGTGTTCTTAAGTTTTTTTGAATTTATGCAAATAGAAGTTGAGGGAATTTTTAGATCACGCTATTTTTCTTTACTTTTCTAATATGTCTTACCATCTGTAAAATAAAGATACATTAATAACATACACTTGTGCAAAGTTTCATTTAACAGCATTTTGTCGTTATTGAGATTTTGATAATTTTCTTTTTATCGATGAATAGAATTGGGAGGAGTGTGGCAGGCCCTTAACGGCACGAAATTTATAAGGGAAGAAGGAACACATTTACAAGAAAATGTACGCAAATAAAATGCGACTCTTTCGGTGCAGACCCTAAAACAAGTAACCTTATAGAAACTTATTAATAAAATGTTAAGTCGGCTGGCAACATAGGGATTTGAAAAGGGATTACATGTTAAATACAAGAACGGTCAGTGCTCTAATGTAGGGTGTCAATGCGGACGGTTACCTCACTTGACACTTAAACGTTGTCTGGAACCTATCGCACTTAGTAACAAACACATGCACAATGGCTTTTCCGCAATGACAATTCCATTGAAATTTTCTTTCGCCTCGTTAAAGGAGTCTGCAGAAATATGCAACACATTTAACTGTTTTGCAATAGCAGGAGAGAGCGAAATAATCATGTTCCATCGTTATTTCCTTGTTATTTTACTTCTAAACACAAAATTTTCAAATTTCATACCCAAGATCCTTACTTAAAACTTAAAACATAACACAAAACTAACACAAAATGACGCAGGTAATATTGCCGAGGGTGTCGCCTTTTTGCTAATTCAGTTGTAGAATTTTGCTTCAGCGCTTCAGCACGAACGCTTGGCAGTGGGTCACATTTAATTTTGCCAATAAATAAATTCAGTGTGTTTTTCAGAAGGAGTGGACATATTCGGCAAATGTGGCAACGAAAAGGAGCGGTGTCCGAGTGGATCCGTGTGTAAATGGGTTGGGTGTTCGGGTCAAATATGTGTTTGTGAAAACAAGACACTTCCCTCTGAAGACCGTAAAAGCTGTGTTCAAGGTAGGATGCTTTGTACGGAATTATAAAATTTATTCCATGAACAGACGAGCGTTTGATCATTTCTGCTTGTTTCACCTGCAATGTGTGCCCTAATTATTTATTTTCTGCAACAATGGAGTCTGACAGACTATCGAGAACACGTTTATTATGATAATACATATTTACTTATTTGTTTAACCAAGAGGAAAAGATAAGGAATGCAATCCAACCATTTAATGGACTGGCTAAATTCCTTACATCTATACATTTTTCATTCTTATATAGTGACATTAAAATACACATTGAAATCTTTACGAAAACAAATTGAAATATTTTAGAGATCGTAGCACCTATTAAAGAAGTTTGATAAAATCATAATCTGAACTGTAGATAATGCTGATATTTAAAAAAAAATCAAGATGCATAGTTTAAGAAAACGCGAAATTACGAATGACTTTAAACACAGACATATTGTGCAACAAAGCATGAAGCTGAATATTTTGAAATTAATTTGAAGAGAGCAACTTTGACCTAAAAATCTATGGCATAGCCTGAAAACTCTTGGTTATAACAACAGCAAGGAATAGAATCAACATGTTCTTTCAATAGAAAGCGAATTTGTCATGATTCTTTAAAATTTTGTAGCAATTTTAACTATTGTTTGACCGGTATTGCTTCAGTTTAATTAAAAAAAATACCAAACTCAACGAACACGTTTTTGTCAAGATTTTTTTTTAAAGAAAATGAAAACAAATAATAGGGAGCTTTATTTGAAACATGTTACTAAAGTTATCGTTCTTAAGGAGTTGTGTGCTTTGAATGCAAGTTAAAGTACAGGATTAGATTGATTACCTGCTAGAGTTTTAAGAGATGGCGCTGATGTTTTGAAATTACCAGTCACTTTTATTGTAAAAATGTCTATCTCTGAAGAAGTAATTACTTCTTATTTTAAACAAGCTAGAGTTAAACATTTACATAATAAAGAAGGTAGTCCATTGGACTAAGCCTTTTGGTATCTTAGGTATTGTTTTAAAAGTTTTAGAAAAGGCTGTCTACATGTATATTCATTGGGAATCTCTTTTTTTCAAAGCAACATCATTTATGATTATCAGTCAGGTTTAAGAAAGTTATTCCCTGGACATTTCTTTGATTTATCTGTTAGAAACTAATACGTGAAATTCCTGAAAACTATTATTTATTAGTGCAACTATTTGTTCTTTTAAGATGATCCAAACACATACAATTTAATATCGATATGTCGTTATATAATTGCATGTTAGCTGGGGAGCTATTAATTTTCCTAAAATTACAACGTGCAACTTACCTTTTTTTAAATTTAAAATGCCGAGTGTATACATGAAAAATAAATTAATTTTCAGGCACTCCTATCGGTAACAAGTGTACCATTAAAGACACTGTGTGTAACGGAATGCCATTCTCTCACTGTAAAGACAGCACATGCAGTTGTCTGGAGGGCTACAGACTGTCAATAAATAAGACCCATTGTCTCCCTATCGAGAAGGACAATTCCACATCATCAGAGTATGGCCAGCGCTGTGACAAGTTTATGTTATGCGCGCTAGATTTAGTTTGTAGTACCAACGGAATCTGTGGATGTAAAGAAGGGAGCAGACTTGCAACTGAAGAAGAAAAATTTGCAGAGCCAACTGATTTTAGATATTGTTTACCTTCTACATTTAAATTAGGTAATCAGTCCAGTATTATCATATAATTCAATAAACATTTCTTAATGAAGGATGTTAAGGGATATCTCGGAAAGAACGATGAAGTTCGGTAAGTTTCTTTTATTCCTGAAATCGTGTTTTCGTTTAAAATTGACGCCAGATGCTCTGCTTTTAGTATAAGGCCGTTCCGTGCCAACCTGTTTTGCTTGACAAATCCATTACCTTCTAAAGTTTCATATGATTGTTCTCTATCGAATTGAAGAGATGGTTAAAGTTAATTTACCAAGACAATTTGTACTTGTTTGTTCATATGATAATATATTGTGGGAAGTGGTGAGGTTGGTGAATTCTAAAGCCTGGTTTAATGCCCCAGTGGCAAAATGTTCTGGTACTGACCGTTCAAATATAATATTCTACAGCGCTCTGCATACCTGGTGATAATAATCTTCAGTTGATCATTATGTTAACTTCTATGGTTACACGACGGTGGCAGAGGTTTAAGAGTTTATGAAGGCTAATAGGGGAATCTTGTACACGAATCTAGAAGCTCGATTTTTTCTTTAATCCCTGTCTTCGTAATCATACTGATTTGGCTGTAGGTGCTCTAGTCTCTGTAAGATCATTGAGTATCCGCCACTTTGATTTGTAATGATATAAGCTTCTTTTGTTTTAAATGTTTGTGTGCTTTTGCTTGCAACATTGTTAAGCTGAGTGGGTTGGAATTATTTCACCCAGACGACTTGTACTTTTTGTTGATATGGGAACATGTTAGTGCAAGTGTGAGGCTGGTTCTCCCTAAAACCTGGCTTAAATCCCCCAGTTGTAAATTGTTTCGCCACTGACCGTTCCAAGGCGGTAACCTCAAGGTTCTCATGTTCGTTAATTGTTTGTGGTTTCTTGTTTGAAATTGATTTTCTAATAAACCCGTGCTCTCTTTTGTTCTCTACTCTTTCGCTGTATGCATAGGTAGGCTGTGTTTTGTGAGTGCATATGCATATTTCATTTTTTTCTTAGGCGGTAACTCATTAGGTTTTCATTTTCGTTAATTTTTTATGGTAGTATATTTCAAAGTGATCTTTTTATAAAACTTATGCTCTCTTTTCCTCCTTTCTGAGGTGTGGTCGGCAGTTTTTTTTCTGAGTATGACAATTCCTGATAAAAATGTTCACCCTTTTACATGCGCTCACGATCATATAACTAAATCTGGAGACCGGTTTTAAAGTCGTCATTTCATCCAACCATATGCTTGAGATTTGAAAATGGTCTCCAATCTTAGTTTTATGATCAAAGGCCCTAAATTTAGTAGTTTTTGAAAGCGTCTATCATAACATATATGTATTTTAAATTAGATGTTGTCCAATATCAATTATAATGACAGGAAGATTTATGTTAGTTGTTTAGTTTTACGGAAAAGAGGACAAACATGAAATTACTGAAACTGTTGTTTTTGTAGGTCAGGAAGTGAACATTGATGGGCCAGAATGCGGGAAAGGTAGATAAGTGCCTTTTTGTTTTAACCTTGTCGTTTTAAATGACGCGTGAATTTACTTACTGCACTCGGGTTTAGATGAAGGTTTTTTTATTTGTCCGATTCGGATTAATTGATGATAATGTTTTCCTTTGCAGAAAATGCAACAACAACATTAGTAAACGCAACTACAAGCACAGGACGACCCAAATCAACGTTATCTTCTTCCTCCACTCCTACCAGCATTTCAACAACGTCAGTAAACATCAATACTTCAAACGGTTCCAGTACGACGTCTAAAAGACAAGAAAGTTCTCCAACCTCTACAACTTTAACAACCAGTTCTACTTCAGCATCTAGTATTTCGACGACGGCTTCAACTGAAAGTCAAAATACTGCCTCAACTAAATCTTCCGCGCCTGACAGAACGTTGTCAACAACTAATTCATTTTCCAGTTCCGCAAAATCCACGAGTACGAGCAGTAGTCAACCTACAACGTCTCCCGTTTCTCCTATACAAATGACAACGAAAGCGACAACGACAGATATAACATCCACCATGAGAACAACGCCTTCAACAACACAACCACCACCACTTCCGACAAAACCTTCATTAGGAACAGAATCCACGTCCATGTCAACACAACTCGCCACTGAGAAAACGACTCCAACGTCCATAATCTACGTAAATGTTACAGACAATGAAACTACATCCTCACATACAACAGTAATGTTAAATACTACACATCCGCCCTCTTTGCCACCATCAACGACAACATTTATTTCACCTTCAGCTGGCAGTAACACTACCGCAACTACCACAAGTGCAAGCACAATTACCTCCTCTACTGGCTCTTCTACAACACAACCAACAACAACCACACTACCACCAACAGACACTGAGAAAACAACTACATTGACCGCTACCGCAACAAACACAACCATAAGCACAATTACCTCCCCTACTAGTTCAACTACTTCATTATCTACAGCAACGACAACTCCATCTACACCAGCAATAACAAACACTACAGGTAAGTGAGTAAAATGATCTCTTTTAGTAATCACATATATGTATGTTTTAAATTTGTACAAAAAGCTTTTGAGTTTACTATTGTTGCAGATTCGGTATAGAAACGGAAAGGCACCATTTTTTTAGTTTAAGAAGCACTTGTATTAAAAGAAATCGTATGTTACATTTCATGTTCATGTTTTTGCCGTTGAGCATGATACATATGTACATTTGTGTAAATACTGAGTAGCACTGAACCCTAAACTAGGTGTAGACAGTATTACGCATCTCCATTACTGCCCAGGCTCATTCAAAGTGGCTGCATTTTTTGTCGTGTTCGATGGCTCTCGAAGTTCCCGTTTCATCTTTTGTTAATATTATAGGTTTCTTTGAATTTCACGATTTCTTTATCTCACTTTGAGCGTATTTTCTCGTATAAGATATATTTCAATGATGAAACATTAGGAAAGTAATTGCTCTCACATCTCAGAGGTTGAAGGATTATGCTTACAGTCAAGTTAGTCCTAAACAGATAGAGAAATGTTTCCTTTTATTTATTAGGTCGGACTACTTTGCAAATAGTTTACTTCAAACGGCAATTGACAAATGCCTCTATATTAATACAATCACCAAGTATAGTTTACATCTTGCAAAATATGGACCAAATGAAGACAGATAATGTTACAAATACCAACAACCGTCGTACATAAATCCTTTTTTTTCAAATTAGTTGGTTTGGGAGATGAGTGTTCCAATTTGAATTGCCCGGAATATTCCGAATGTGTAAAAGATGCCTGTAACGTTGAACGATGTAGATGTGAACTAGGTTACGCCAACAGTCCGGACAATAAAAGATGCTGGAAACGTAAGTTGTCTATATATTTCATCTTAAATAGATCAGCGGAGCAAAATATTAAAAAAGAACGCATAAAAACGTTTTACAAACGGCTGGATGACAATTTACCGTCACTGAATAGAACGTTCTTTTAAGTTTTAACTCGTCTTATCTTTCTCGTCTTCCATGTTCTTGCTGATTTTACTCCAGTTTCAGTGGTAACTTTGGACATCAAATAGCTACTCATTTCGATAAACAATGCTTTTAGCTTCTCATCTTTTGTATGCTTGTGTGCTTTTTTTAATGGAAATTCACTACTTCAAGTTGTACTTGTTTCTTTAAATGAGAACATGTACTTGCAAATGTTAGTTTGGTGCACGCTAGTACCTGTTTTTTAACCCCCCACCCCCTCACCCCAGTAAAACTATGTTTTGCTACACTTGCCTTTTTAAATGGGTAATATCTTAGGTTCTCGTATGTTGATTGTGAATGCCCTGATGCATATTTCACTTTTCACTGAATTGGCGTGATTCAAGTTGTACTTACGATTTGCCTTGTTATTGCTTTGCGGACTTGATTAATATACCGTCCAAACCACGAGGAGGCCAGTAATAGTTCTATATAGTTTGCAGTTTTAACATATTCTATGCTGAGCGGATCTGAGTATCACTGTTTTTTTTCAATATTAAAATATGATTAAAATGTTAAATCGTTAAAATCCGAATATATTCCCTCTGGATAAGACCTATCCTACTTATTTCGTCATGTTTCTTGCATACAGCGAACATAACCCCTTCAATGATGATTTCACGAATATAGTTATATATTTTAATAGCTGAGACTTGTTAAGCAAAGAGGTAGGATGGCCTTTGTTCTCACTCAAATGTACCTATTGATATCTTTCTGATTCTAAACATTTAAAGGTATTGCTAACTTTACTTTTACTGCATAACTTATATTGTACTTGGAATCATTTGTAGTTTCCGCGCTAGGCGAAGTATGTTCTGAAGGAACGAACAGAATCTGTCAAGGCCCCAATACACAGTGCGACAAGGGAATCTGTGAGTGCAGTGACGGGTATGAGCGTAGTGACAACAGTCGCTGGTGTAGGCTACAAAGCAGCTGGTTTGTAGAGTTCCCGGTGGTCGGGGAGGAGTGTTCAGGGGGCTTCTTTTCCGAGTGCTACAATGATTTTGAGCAGACATGCGTTGCTGGGAAATGCACGTGCATGGAAGGTCTTCGCGAGATCACTGAAAGAGAAAATCAGGATGCGATATACCCTGACGTTGTCCAGTGTAGAAATAACAGCTTTAGCAACGGTGAGTAATGCGGTGTCAACGTTTTGAAAAATTGCTATATAGAAAGTCACATGACAGTAAACCTGTAGAAGATAAAAAAAATTGTTGCAAAAGAACTGGCTGATTATCATTTCAATGCATTTTTTATAGAATGGAATCTTAAAACATGAAAACTATACATTGTGCTCAGCTATGTGAATTTGTAAAGTAAATGTTTATATCACTTAATTGTCCATATTACGATAGCCGTCTGTACTTGAATTGAGTATCTCGTTTTGTCACTAGTTTTTGAGTTTTCACAAGCAGTAAAAAACTTTCAAATCTTGTTTATATGTGGTAACTTCTATCCGTTTTAGGTCAAAGGGAGAAAATGCTGTGTAAGAACCAGTCAGCAGACCAACGTACCGACAATATGTATGAAAAAGCTAAATCAAGTAAGCAACAACATGTCTATGATTAAGTGATATGAAGAGAGAAAATAACACAAAAAGATAGTAAAAAAAGTTAAAAGTTAATAAATGCTCTGACCTGCACCTAGCAACAAAGGTCCGATTACACTACCAACCGCGCCTTTGCCACCTATCAAACATGTAATTGGATACTCAAATAATTTTAGGGTAGATAGGCAAGTTGGTGACGTAAGGGGGTGAAAATAGTAGATCTCGTAGATTTCAATTAAAATTAATACCAACGATAGTTCAACTCCTTCACTTTTTGGAAAATATATATTTAGGTCGGTCTGTGGCATCATCAGGGAAATGAGATAAACCACAGTTAAGCAAGTGCTTTAACGAATCGTTAAAGAGTGCACACCAACTTATCAAAGAAGGTAAAACTCGCAAAACATGATTTATTTTGCTCCTCAGATATTTGCAGACGATTACATTGTACGGGTGGTCAAAAGACACTCACACTTGTATGATAATGGTTAAAAGTTTATGTGTACTTACAGAAATTCGTAAAGTCCAAGGAGGGATCATAGGCGGCTGTGTAGGATTTGTGGCTCTTGTGGGAATTGTGATCGGGATTGTGGCTCTCGTCCGGTGGAAGCGGTAGGTTTACTGGCTTTTGATGATATCTTAGAAATGTCTAGCCGACCATCGGGAAAACAATAACAATAAATAAGGTGTCATTATTAAAATTTATTTTTTAAAAGTTGATTTTATGTTGTCTAGTGCACTACAGACTATTTTCAGTGAACAATTTGGTATGTTCATTGTTTTGAAACTATGGGATACCATTTTAATTTTCACTGTTTTTGCCAACGACATTTATAAAAACAACTGATTACCTCCCTTTCAAAAATTTCAGATTTCTTTGACAAGAAACATAAAATTAAAAGAAAATATGTTTGTTTCAGTGAAATATCAATATTGTTTTCACTCATGAACACCTCCTGAAAATATCAGTGTTTGGTGTTCACTTATAAATAATATCGATAAATCACTGAAACAAACAAATATCCAAGTTTATTTAGTTTCCAAGTTTATTCATATATATAGCTCACTAAGTATAAGATACTTAAACAAGAGCAAATAGGCACATTATTCACATACATACACGCACACACAATCGGAAATAAATATCAGGCAACATAGCATACAAACAGCATAAGAGAAAATGAGATCAAACAAACAAGCACAATAACAAACAGTCGATAAAAAAAGGCGAAAGAATGATAATAAACTGTGTCGACAAGCAGATGACAGCAAAGTTCGATTTGCACACTTATTTTCTTTCCGCTAAATAAAAATAGTGTATTTAAATAAAATTGGTACCCGTCTACTATTGTGCGAAATTTGACTTGGCGCACTTGTTTGTATACGCCGTAATGTCCCGATAGGTATATGCCGGGTACTCCGATCACGTGATAGGTACACCGATCCGGTACAGATGAATAGAGTGCAGTTCGGGATACCTTAAAATGGCCGCCAAAATAGTAATTGGAACAACAATGGAAGATTTTCTTGATGACGGCGAAAATGTTGGCGATGAGTTGCTGTTATCTCTATTGTAAGCAAAGATTTAGTCACATATTGCTAAAATATATTGCTGTTTTGACCGGGCCATGCGGTATGTCCCGACTTTACCGGAAATACATGCGCACGCAAGTAGCCGGACTGAAACGAGCGTAGATCGGTGTCCCGCGGTATACCTAGGACTGATTCGGGACACCAATCAAGTGCGCCTAGTTAGAGCAATTATCACGGATATGTAATTATCATTATTCTCTGTATATAGAAAAACCTTTGTTTGAGTCTCGTGATGTGAAATGTGTCTTTGGTGAAATTTAAGCATTTTCAGATTTTGTTTGTTTTAGAAAGAAAACAAGATTAAATTTCATTTTCTAAAAACGTATTAAACTTTGATACCATTTTTGAATGCATTATATTTTATTCCAATCGGATTCGGCGTCACTTCAAGGAATTCACGTCAACATTCCGGAGACACATCGTATGGTGCAACTTTTTCTTGTTTTTCAGTCCCACAGTGCAAATAGTGCACAGTATTCTTGCATTATAATTACTACCACTGATAACTATACAATGTCAACATCTCATCTGGCAGACCATAAAAATTACTATTATTCCTGTTCCTATAAAAAGGTTATTAACTATGTTTCAACCAAAACCAACTAGATGTTGTACATACAATGTATATGTACTCTATAACTTATTTTCTATTTAAGAATGGTGGTGGTATATACATGTGTACTGTTTCACGTATTTTAGGTGGTGTATATTTCAGAAAGGGGAGGAGGGAGAGGATAATGGACACTTCATCGATGGCTTCAACTGACGCTAACTCCAGGTCGGTTTACGGGGAAACCTCGCTCTTAAATCTCTTAACGCCATTTCAGCCAATCAGATGCTTGAGATTTGAGACTGGTCTCCAGCTTTAGTTTTATGATTCTGAGACCAGATGGAGAGTAACTTAATAGAATTAATCTTGGGTTTCTGACGATGGACACTGGAATAATCTAATCTCATTCATAAAAACACTTCAGATTTGAGACAGAAACGCCATTGATAAACAAAATAATAGAAAGATCAAGATGGCAGATAGATGACTAGAAAACTGGAATGTTTTCATACATCTATAGCCAATAAATAATGTTTTATTTTGCGTCAACTGAATGTGCATCAGGTTGCGGGTATACATAGTTAATGGCACCCTAGCCACTTTATAACTGTTCATATTGATTTAGTATAAATCCTGTTATTTATGTGTTTATCGTCTTTTGGGAGTGGTCGCAAAATATATTTGGTGCGTTATTTATTTCAGGTATTCTTTCAAGATTCCACGACCATTTACTCATACTGTTGGTGCAAAAATGTACGACTCTATGCAAATTGCTTATCCAAACTCTGTTTTTGACAAAGAGCACGATCCAGCTCACAGTGACCTTCGAAAAGACTCAAGTTCAAGCACTAGCGAACCTAAACCAGACCTTGTTCAAGTGGGAACTCTAGGCAGAGACAACAAACACTCTGATCATAACACGTGATGTGATATCATTAGAATATTAGAATATTATGTTGTTCATTGTAAGACTTTTGTTAAAACTTTAGATTTAAGTTGTAACTATTATCAAAGTTTGAAAATTCTGAAGCTGGCTCTGTATTGCGCTACTCTTATTAAAGTAGACAGTCTAGGTGTTGCTTTGTTTCGTCACTACTCTTATTAAAGTACGATAGATAGTCTAGGTGTTGCCTTGTTGATATTTCGTTGTTGAATAATACATGTTGCTTACACAATAAAGGATATTTATATGTAGAAATAATTTTACTTTGTTTTTATTTATTTAAATATTTATTTCCTTAATCCGGGTTTCCCAACAAACCCCGTATCTCACAATGAAAGAATATTGACTCAAATGTAATTGCCCTTCTAGTGGAGCGAACCTGTACGGCGACTGCGCCTAGCCAAGACCCGTCAAGAAAAAAGAAGTAAGACTCTTAAGAAGGCCATCAATGCATTGTTTTCAAGTTTGGACTTCCTCAGTAATGTTGAGTAAATGAAAATTGTATTCACTTGGGTCATCATTGTATACTACTGTAGCACTCCCTTTAAACCACCTTAACAATAAGACATTTTTCATTTTCTAGTTTAAAGATATCTAGGGTGTTTATCATTGAAAAATACGCAAATAAACGTAAAAGAAGTTACAAAAGAGACTACTTTTATTTCTACAAACAATTGTAATCGTGCAGTATAGTATTTGAGAGTTCAGTGCATAAATGTAGTATCTTAATCATAATAAAACATCAGAGATAATAGCTTTATACCGATCTTCAATCAGGAAGTATATTGCAAAAAATAACTTATGCCAAAATACTTGGAAGGATCGGTTTAAATTTGTTTTTCTCACATTAACAATAAAATGTAGACATTAGAGACATTAAAGACTTTTACTATTGATTCATGTTGTAATTCAAAATATAGAAACTATGATACATGTAGTGTGATTATTCTACTTTCGGTATTAAGTGTTCACAGCAAGCATATGTGAAATCGAAACTAAAGGAATAACTTTAATTTTTTCCAGTAATCAATAACGTTTTTACAAATGGTAAGTTAGTTTATTAATACACCAATTAAGATTAAAAATATGTTAAAATAATGGATATCAATGAAAACTCAATTTACTAGTTATACAACACTTTATTAAAGGCTTTAATAACATACGTATTAAAGTTATTAAAAATAACACGAAGAAATGTGTTGGATTCGTTCACTCAAAAATGAACTAATTGGATCAAATGATATATATAGTTAAACAAATTTCCATTTTATACATATTTTTATCAATCAAAGGAAACGATAAAGAACAGGAAAGCCGATCCTGCCATTCTAGTTGCGGCCATTGATTTTGGAACAACCTACTCTGGATGGGCATTTTCGTTTAAACATGAGTTTGACTCAGACCCTATCAAGGTCTCGGCCAAGCAGTGGACAGGTGGTCAGTTGGTGTCATCTAAAGGTCCCACGTGTGTGCTCATCAAACCGGATGGGAAAACACTACATTCTTTCGCGTACGACGCGGAGACCAAGTATGCAGAACTGGCGGAGGAAAATAAACACAAGGATTGGTACTTCTTTCGGCGCTTTAAAATGATGTTGTATGGAAAAATTGTGAGTATTTATAACAATTAAATGTTTATTCATGTTCCAGTAGATTTAACAACATGTATTGTTGAATGAATGGTTTATATACTCCGCTGTATACTTCAATACTTGAACACAAATGGCCATGTGTACAATTTTGAAAACCCTCACGCGCCCTAATGTCGACTGACGTAGAACTCTGCTTCTAGGATAAGCAGAAGACGTGCCCAGTGATCTGAACAACTATGTTATCGGGTAGGAAAAGTAATAGTATCAGCAACAAACTCAAATGAAAGATCGCGGCAACACGGAAACCATTGGCATTTATGCTTTCTTTGTACTCCTACGGCTACTCTTTATAAAGTTTTAAGAAGACAACGATCTTCAATTTAAAATAAGTTTTAAGAATACGAAGGTCATCTTGTTAAATTTAATAAGGTACGTATTCACGTCGAGGACGTTTCATTTGTTTGTTTTGATTTTATTCATATACTAGGGTGTTCAAAGGGATTTACAGCTTGATGACCAGACTGAAAAGAAACTTCCGGCGAAAACCGTATTTAGTTTGTCAATACAATATCTGAAGGATGATTTGTTATCAATGTCTAAACAACGTCTTGCCGACGGTGGCTTAAAGGTTGGAGATATTCATTGGGTGTTGACGGTGCCGGCTATCTGGAACGATGCTGCCAAACAATTTATGAGGGAAGCAGCCGAGTCGGTGATTCTTTTAATTTCAATTTGATATTTAACAAAGTTACTGTCACATTAACGTGGAGTTTTGCATTGAAAACTCTCGGGCATCATGGAGAATGTTAAGGTTTCTATATCCGCCCATCTTTTAGAGGTAACGCGATGTTTTTCTAATCAAAAGGCAGTTACATTAACAGAAAAGCATGGCGATCGAAAGTATAGACAAACTGTTTTCTTAAAGTTATCGCTGATCGTTAATTGTGTTTGCGATATGATTGTTAAAATATTAATGACCGCATATTGATTGGAGCCTAAAATATTTTAGTTATAACTATATCGATTTAAAAATATAAAATATGTTACTGTCTATTGTTACCTTTTTTGGAATTGACCAAAAAATAATACCTTTTACAACCAACAGGCGGGTATTCCCGGAGAAAACCTGACCATTGCACTGGAACCGGAAGCAGCCTCACTTTACTGTCGTCATCTTCCGGTAGAACGTCACGTGGGTGACAAGACATTGTCGTTGGGCAAGTTCAAGCCGGGAACCAAATACCTTGTTCTTGATGCTGGAGGTAAAGCTTCGTTTCCTTAATGTTTTTTGAACAGGTCTGCAACAGTTACTGTTAAAAATATTTTCATTTAATATTGATCAATGTAATTCTGTATAAAAAGGAAACCCCTTTAAACCGGAAATTTTATTCGGTCCCGACCTCGTCCGTTTTAAAGGGGTTTAAAGGGGTTTCAGTGTATTGTTCTCGTGCCTAAAAAAGTTTACCTAATCAACTACAGATAATGAAAAGCTTCATTATTCTAATAATAACACTTTAATGATTTTTGCGGGTAAATCGTTAGCTATTACTTTTGTATTGTGCTCTATAATACGAACGTGAATCTTGTAAACTAAAATTTTTCATGACGCCTAACACATGCTACTGAGGCCTAAATCATATTAAATGTATACATATATTTAACACACTCCATGTTTCATGTGACATGTTTCCATGTTTCTAAGGGGGTACAGTTGACATTACTGTTCACGAGGTAATGGTCGGCGGCAAGTTGAAGGAGCTACACAAAGCAAGTGGAGGGGCATGGGGAGGCATCAAGGTGGATGAATCCTTCCGACAGTTTCTCATCAAACTTGTCGGTAATTGTTTACATGTAATAAACAATTTGTCATTTAGTTGTACAAACAAAACGCATTACATTGAACCTGCCTTAGCAACCACATGCTTTCAGCAACCACCTGTTTTAAACAGCCAGTTTGAATATGACCTTAACTGACATTTTATTCTAATTTTTACCATTTTATACAGCCAATGTGTTACATGTATGCAGCCACTTCTTGTCACTCGCTTGGGTGGCTGCTTAATACATGTTTGACTGTATTTCATTCCATTACAAAAATGTAATAAATTGTCATATTTTTAATTAGAAATGTGAAGATAACATTGTTGAAAATGTCACATGGTATGTATCCAAAAATGTCCAATCTGATAATACTAACTTTGGGAAAAAACAATGATTTGTAACAAAGGATTAGTAACAGTAACATAAAAAATGAAATTAACCTACGTTTCAAGGTGCGCCAGTTATGAAGAAGTTTCAAGATAAACATATGGAAGATTATTTGGAAATTTTCCGAGATTTCGAAATCAAGAAGAGAGACATCAGCCCGACAAAGGACGGAAAGGTAACCATCAGAATACCGTCAGCGCTGATGGAACTGTTTGAAGAATACACTGACGGCGAAACTCTAAAAGAGGCAATCCTACAGACCAACTTTGCTGACCAAATAACTATACTTGGTAAGTGACTGATTTTGTATTTGGAGTATTACTTCTATTTACTCTATATTCTATTCTCAGCAAGAAAAAATAAACAGCCTAAAAAACAAATGATTCGGTGAACTTAAATAAAATAATGAAAAAAAAAAAAACTAAAAATAAAAGCCCTTTAAATAGACTATGTACATGTAGATGTATGCCAGGCTTGGAGGGACACAGATGAGCATTATTGAAGAGTTTTATCAATCAAGTTACGACTTCTGTTAAGCTGGATAGTTTTATTTAGATCAGTCACTCTGTCTGCTTTTCTGCCTTTGTGGGAAATGTAGCTTTTCTTGCTCATTCGCGCATTTCTCCTTTAAAGTTTCTTTCTGGATGAAATAAGAACCGAATTGTTATAAGTAGTAAGTTAATACTAGGAACAATCTAAACCTCAAATGTCTCACGCTTTTAAAAGAAAAACATGTTAATCGTTATGTATATTATAACCACAATCTTGTAATGGATAAGTTGATGTTTTGCTTTTTCATTTTCAGAAGACATGTCCCTTGTTGTAAACTCTGCGGAGTTGAATGTTGTTATCTAAGACAATATTGTTTTATTTCAGGTGACAAGATGCGAGTTGATACAGTTATCATGCAGAGATTTTTCCAGGAACCAGTTGACAGCGTTATCGAACATGTATATAATTTACTTCGGGAACCAACAGTTAACGGATGCGCCGCCATTGTTATGGTCGGTGGGTTTTCTGAATCACCAATGCTGCAAGAGACGGTTAGAAAGAAGTTTCCTAGTACTAAAATCATTGTGCCGGATGAAGCAGGTCTTGCAGTATTAAAAGGAGCGGTGATTTATGGCCACTGTCCAACAGAGATTGCTGAGCGAGTCAGCAAATATACTTACGGGGTAGAGTGCACCCAAAATTACATGGAAGGTTTCCATCCTAAAGAAAGGAGAATTAAGAATTCCGAAGGAGAATATGAAGTTGACAAAGTATTCAAAATATATGTGAAAGCAGGTGAAAGAATTAAAATTGACGACGAGATTAAACACACATACGGTGTAGCCACGGATGACCAAGACGGAATGACTGTGGTTTTTCATTATACCACTGAAGAAAGTCCACAATACATTGATGAACCCGGATGCCATAAGCTAGGCGATATGCAAGTTGATGTACCTGGTCGAGGCAAAAACAGATCCGCCGAGGTTTCAATGAAATTTGGTAAAACCGAAATTGAAGCATCGACGAAAGTTATACACACTGGAAAAGTAACTAAAACGAAACTGAATTTTCTAGGTTAAATGATGTTTTCTTTTGGAGATTTCAGTCATTAAAACCTTTAAAAAGCCTGTAATAAATTTACGTTTATAACAACAGATATTGTTACCTTAGTATCATTTGTTAATTTCCAAACCTTTTTCTAAGCAAATAAAATGTTTATGTGCTTGACGTTAGCAACTAACACATTTTAGCAGAGAAACAATCCACACTCTTAAGCTTTAATAAACTATATGTTTATAAATCCAACCCTTTAAATAGTGTTTTAGAGGCTTAACATTTGTTTTTTTTTCCCGTGGATTTATTTATTTTTGTAAAGATACCCTGGCCATCAAGAACAGTTATATAGGGGGGCTTTCGCTCCTGGACAATATCACCACAGCATCGTCATTGTCACTTTTGTTCAAGTACAAATAAAGTATATGCAAAACATGTAAAATATCATATTAACGGTATAACGAAGACCTAGTTCTAACGTGATTTGTTCTCGGGGTGACCCTGTCAACATTGAACGGAATGTTTTTAGTAAAATCCAGGACCCTCTTAGTTTCATATAGAGCATACAATGTTAAAGAATACAACACAGGTGTTATTGTTCACCGATACTGTCAGCTTGCTGACAAGGATGGATCATATGTGGAGGTGACTGCTTTTCTAGATATGCGTTTTAAAACTTCTTCCACAATTGTCGGTTACTCAAATTAAAAAAAATACTTGATTAATTTCATTGCCGATTAAGTAAACAATCAATATAATCGTATTTCGTAAACGTAAACGTAAGATATAATTTACAAATTGAAGAAAAATGCCTTGTCGATTTCTTTACTATACTCAAGAAAACCTTCGGCCAACATAAATATGCTATAAACAGGCCAATGATCATAAAACTAAATCAGGAGACCAGTCTCAAATCTAAAGGATCTGATTGGTTGAAATGTCAGTATGACCAGTCGCCATTTCAGCCAATCAGATGCTTGAGATTTGAGACTGGCCTCCAATCTCAGTTTTATAATCTTGTGCCCAGTCTATTCAACAGTGTGTTTCATACATGATGATTTACCAGGGTAGACATCTATAAATGATTGCTGTTCTTATCTCGCAATTCCCATGTTTCTGTTTATTCAAGTTTATATGGACATATCGAAAGACAACAACAAAAAGGAATAAGAGATACGATCGTGCCTTTTGTTCTTGCTGACATGACTTCAGGTTCACGGAACAATCATCTAGTACCTTACCGATTTTCTTGACAATTGCACAGACTACTTTTGTTTTATTTGGAAGTTTTTTGTCGGCGTGTTTGAATAGAATTCACCAAGGCGACTTGCGGCAAAGATATCTTGTCAGTGTCCGTTCCAGGCCAGTCGTTTATTGTGTGCGGTGCCCTGTTTTTTTTCTTTCTCTCTTTTAAAATGGCGAGGATACTGAGGTTTTCAAGTGTGGCTTTCCCGGATGTGACCTTTTAAATATTTACGTATTTGGATTATTCGTCATTCGTCGGAAGCATCGATAGTTTCTAATTTTAATAATTTTTTATGAAACGTTTGTTTGACCCGATTAATTAATTAAAAAGTTACTTGAAGTATTCAGTATCCATGTCCGTAAAACACACAGTATTATTAGATAAACATACTAGTAGTCATTTGATGCATTCACCTTACGGTTGTTTGGTTAGTCCCCTTAAACAACGAAATACATGTACACGTTGCCTTTGGTGATTAACTTCATAGCTTCCCAGAAACCTAGAAGTGTAACATTAAAATGACAGTGCAGATATCTAAACATCAAAATGAAATATTGAAATTTTAATCTCATAAATTAGGAATGTTATTGAAGGTCTAGAAAATACCTGACATCAGAGGATGAAAATAATATTTGAAATTTGCTTGAGGAAATTGGGAAGTTTTGGAAAATGCAGACTGTTCAAACAGGCAACTCAGAAATGACTGACACAACAGAATTGTTGTTTCTGAGTTGAGTTGATGGGAGTTGGTTGAATCTAATTCACCAAGACAACGTGTTCTTGTTCGTTAATGAGAACATATTGCGACAAGTGTGAGGTTGATGCACCCTTGAACCTTGTCTAAACCCCAAAATGGCACATTTTTTGCCACTGACCGTTCCAATGGGGTAATTTCTCGAGTTAGCTTTTATCAGTACATTGTTCGTGGTGTCCTGTGTTCGTGGTGTCCTGTGTTCGTGGTGTCCTATTTGAAATTGACCATTTTATAAACCCATGCTCTTTTCCTTTCTGTTTTTTTTTCGGTTCTGATGGGAGACTGTTTTCTGAGTTCGGCCATTCCTGATATGAGTGTTTCATTTTGTTATCTATTATATCCTTATGCGAATTATATCAGTACCCAATGGATGGTTATTTTAAATACATGTGTTAATAGATAAATTTTTACTTTATCGACGACTTCAGTGAACGCATTCATGTTTGTTTATGTTCCTACAAAGTAATTCCACAGAGGGCTCAGTGTTACATTCTCAATCTTCAACGTCCATTTCTCATGATTTCTGTCATTTTAATTCGTAGCAAACAATTTACTGGTGTGAAGATCTACGTATCATCTATTCAAAACACAAAAGAAATAGGAAATAGGGATTTAACATTCTTTCATGAAAATTACTAATATCCTATTCTAAACACAGTATCAAGAATAAGGCCGAAACACTTGCCCCCCCCCCCCTCCCCCCTCATGTAGCTTCCGTAAAACAAACTGATCCAACAGTCATATGGAATGGAGAATTGAGATTGAGAGAGGTGAATTTACTCGTTAACTTATTGAAGAAAATATCAGTAGTAAGTGATTACTAATTCTGGTATGTAGCGTTTTCATGTTATAGTAGAAAACATTTAAACTCTTTGAAACCTGATTGCTGTCCCAGAAGCCATCTAAAACATGTTAAATGTAATTATTTAATTTAACAATTCTTAATAATATAAGATATTAATTAGGTATTAAATTTACAGCAGGTGTTAAACCAAACACTTGCAAAAAATTGCAGCTTCTACTTTTTCTTTATGCAATACGTACCTTCAGTTCGTCAAGCTATTCTTCACGCAAAGCATTATTTTCCCCTTATCCTACACCAAGAAAACGTGCATGATTTCCTCTTAAGAGATTGTTCAAAACAAATGAGGAAGTATATTAACTTTGCATATCAGTATTGTTGAAGACAGATAAATAACTGGTCGATAGTTATAACAGCGTGAAAACGAAACTAAAATTAATAAACTTTATTTATTTTAGTAATAAAATAAGAATCGGAAATGGTAAGTCAGTTTACTTATATAAAATATAAATGATTAACGTCTGAATAAGTTGAATAAGTAAATATCACACTTGTAAATGTAAAAATGAGTAGAATCTTACAGGAACTACTGGCTGCCGGTGTTCTGTCTTTGCTCATTATTCTTTTCTTGGGTATCTAGATTAAAAATACCCAACCGAATTCAGAGACGAAAATTAATAGTGAATGTGCCTTTCATAAAAGCAATTAAGAATTAACAAACTAAACGTTTAAAAGAGAATGTGTTCCAATTTTTACCCTCTGTATCATTCGCAGCAAACAATTAAGAACAGAAAGACCGATCCTGCCATTCTAGTTGCGGCCATTGATTTTGGAACAACCTACTCTGGATGGGCATTTTCGTTTAAACACGAGTTCGAATCGGACCCTATCAAGGTCTCGGCTAAGCAATGGACAGGTGGTCAGTTGGTGTCATCTAAAGGCCCAACTTGCGTGCTGATCAAACCGGATGGGAAAACACTACATTCTTTCGCGTACGACGCGGAGACCAAGTATGCAGAACTGGCGGAGGAAAGTAAACACAAGGATTGGTACTTCTTTCGGCGCTTCAAAATGATGTTATTTGGAAAAATTGTGAGTTGATGGTCTTTGTAAGATTTTTATATTGGAATTATTAAAATAATTGTTTTACAAGTTGAATGAATGGTTTATATACTCGGTCATACCTGATTTAAGGTTTTGAAAACCTACTCCTTGGGCGCGGATAAGCAAAAACAAAAAAGTAGTTTTTCTAAAGAAGGGTGAGTTCATTTCAAAAGAAAAGTAGACATATCATTTCAAACATTATTCTGAATAATATGTTGCATATATATTATGAATAGCACACAACTCAAAAGATAAACACATGTGAATTTTACAGGTAAAAGCATTTGCATCCATTCGCAATACTGAAGATTATATAAGCAAAAGTAAAGTGTTCAAAAGCTGATCAATATATCTAACTAAAAACAGTGTTGAGATAATACTGATAAAAAAGCAAACTTCAAGAAATTCGAGAAAACCCACTCACGTCTACTTTCGATTTTAAGAGAAAATCATTTTATGTATATTTTCAAAACTCGACGCCAATTCTCGCTGTCAGACCAATAAAAGTAAAAAATAGTGTGCTGTGACTGTATTGAAGTTTGAATGCTCAAGTTATTAACAAAAATGCTTTATAAACATAGAACAGACACATACAAAAAGGAAATACCGTTTGCGAGAAAACTCTTGAAATGCTGTTTAAAACCTCTAGAAAAATAATACAGATATCGCGTAACACTTATTTACAGTATTTCGCGGTCATCTATCAAAAATGATTTTAAGTAGTACAGCAATATTTGTCTCCCCCTAAAAGAGGAACACAAATACAATTTATAGAAACAATGTGTTTAGGATTCCTGTTTCGTATTCTATCCCTCCGGTATCATAAAATTGGTACGCTGAGTAAAACATTGCCATTTGCCATCTCTGTAATATAATAAATAGAAGATCGCTACATATATTTTTAAAATTCATGCTACATAGGTAATATATTTTTGTCCTTCTTAACCTTTATGGTTGACAATGCTCTTTGCTTCTTATGTTTTATATTTGTGGGTGCTTTTATCGTGCAACATTGTCTTATGAGATAAGTCGTAGGTGGAGAAAGAACTTTTTGACTGGCAAAGAGTCCGGCAAAGATGCAGCAATATCTTGCGGACCAGAGATTGTAACAGGCAAGACAAATGTCTTAAAAGTCGGAGAAATAATTGAAAGTTATGGCAATTACACGAGTCTTGATATTGCCAAAGCTGTTGGCATATCACGGTTGCATTATTTCATTTTGAAGCGTCTTTTAAAAGTACGAACTATTTCTGCCAGATGGATATCCCATGTCTTGACAGATGACCACCAAATAAGGGTAAGGGTACACATCGCTAAGCAATTAATCACAATATTCTCAATCAAAGACAATAAGCAAACATTGTTACTGGTGATGAAACAGGGTTCACATTGTCAAACCAGTCAGAACGAAAATGGGAACAAAATATGGCAGTAGAATCCTGCAGTTGCCAAAAGGGCCGTTAGCACAAAAAAGATTCTGAATTTCTTCTTCCGTGATAGTATCGCCGTACAGATTACCGAAGGGTATCAGTGTTACAAATTGGTATAACCGAGATGTTGTACTTATTCATAAGCCCAAGAAATATTATCAGAAACGACGCCCTATGTTAGGGTTAAGGCATGATCGTCTACTCCATGATAATGCTAATCACGTACACCTGAGCTTATGAAGCCGGAGAAGGTTACCATCTTACCACACCCAGACTCTACAGATATGGCCCATGCATATTTCCTGTCCTAAAATAAAAAAGTTCGTATCTGTTCGTCGATACAAGTCCCGACAGACCCTTGGCATAGCCATCAGTCAGTGCCTCAGAGGCCTGCTTAAATCAGCGTAACGTGACGCATTTCAAAAATGGATTCAGAGATTGAAATTATGTATTTTGAACCTCGGAGAATATTTTAATCACCATTTGACTATTAATATCGTATGCTTTTGCGATATCATACACATTACATTTCGAACATCCTTTCACTTTTCGCCCAATCTGAGGCGATATCTTTTTGTAGAGGGCTATTTTTTAATTGCTTGTGTTGGTGATGATAACTGTTTTTATTTTTATTTTTTTTTTTTTTTTTTGGGGGGGGGGGAGGGCGGGCTACATTACTTTATAAATGAAATTGATAAAAAATTCGGACATAAGTAGATTTGGTGAACCCTAGAACCTGGTTTTATCCTCCAGAGGTAAAATGTTTGCGATTGGCAGTTCCGAGGCTGTTAACGCTCATTTTTTATTTATTGTTTGTGGTGTTCTTCTTTTGAATCTTTTTATTAACAAAAATCTCGTTTCCGCTCTGCGTTTTGGCTGTGTTTTTTTTTGTTTTGGCCATTCCGGATCGAATATTTCACTTTTTTCAATTTAATGTTTGGATGTTTAAATATGGTCCTATTGGATGTTTGGAGCAACACCTCACCGCTTTGTTCGAATTTTCCCTATTCTAGGGTGTTCAAAGAGATTTACAGCTAGATGACGAAACCGAAAAGAAACTTCCAGCAAAAACGGTATTTTCTTTGTCCATACAATACCTTAAAGATGATCTGTTGTCACTGTCGAAACAACGTCTTGCGGACGGCGGCCTGAATATTGACGACATTCATTGGGTATTGACGGTGCCAGCTATCTGGAATGACGCTGCTAAGCAGTTCATGAGGGAAGCAGCAGAAGCGGTAAATAAATGTGTAATACAGAATAATTATTTCAAACAATCGTGGACTTTAATGTGTTTACGCGGAAGGGCATCACGAAGTGAGTTTGATTACGAATTGCCTTTTTATGAACAGATCGAAGTTACTTTCAAAAAATCAAAATTATGTAATTTCTTTTACTGTGACGTCAATGGCATTTAAAGATTCAGTATTTGATGGTACCAACAAAATCAGTAGCAAAATATGCCTCAAGCAGCTTCTAGTTCAAATTTAAGTTGAAATATTTTCGAGAGCACAAGACGTGTTTGTTTTTTTCCCTAAAACTTAGCAATAACCTTTGTTAAAACAATGCAGACACCAGTAAGCCTGTACACACGTTTTGTTTAATCTTATTCACGTCAATGCTGCCCATAAGGCTGTCATTTATTTTCATTTTTAAGAAACCAGAAAATTGTTAAAAATTAATTTATTTTAAAATAATGGAGTTTCGAAGCATTATCCGACGCATGATGATATTATGTATATGGTTAAGTCATCAGGTAAAAATGATGCAAATATGTACAGCTAGCAACATTCGCCACAAATCAGGTAATCTGGTAACATCATATAATGAAAAATGATAACAAATAATTACATAAGTTGACACAGTTAAATGTTCAGTGCAAACAGTTATGCTAATTTTATTATATATATACTGTAAGAATGTAGAAAATATGAGCAATTGTTAACAACAACAATAACAAATATGTGCACTAAGGTAACCACATCGATTGCAAAATAATGACAAATATGTACATCAGTTAACTTATTTGACTGCAGAATGATAACATATGTTTACGTCATGTTATATCATAAAAAATAGTAACACCTTTAGTAATACAATGAACTATGCATATCGGGTAACAACAATTGTAATATAGCAACACATATGACCAAGTGTTGTCATCTCTTACTGTAAAGGGTGACGCATGTACAGTCATAATTTTATAATGGACAACAAAGGTAACATATGCTTTCAACAACCAACAGGCGGGTATTCCTGGAGAAAACCTGACCATTGCATTGGAACCGGAAGCAGCCTCGCTGTACTGTCGTCATCTTCCGGTAGAACGTCACGTGGGTGACAAGACGTTGTCATTGGCCAAGTTCAAGCCGGGAACCAAATACCTTGTTCTTGATGCAGGGGGTAGCTACTTTTCTTAAATAAGTTGTTTTCTGCACGTATCGTCAGAAATTTTATTAAAGTAATCCGATATCGTAACTGCTATCTACCAAATACGAATTTTTTTCAATGCCATTTTTTAAAGATTTTGAAGTGGGATTAAAAGTTACTATTTCACTTACAAGCGATCGGTATACTTATTTGAAAAGACATAATAGACTGTTTTAAATAGTGATTTGATCGAAATTGTCAATGTATAGTGTTTAATGAAATCATTTTCGTCTAAGTGACAGCTGATTAAAAATCCTCATGCTTTAAAATTGATAATACATGTAATAATATTATTATATGACACTAAACAATTTTCTAAACCTGTATGGAGAAAACAATCCTTTACGTGTACCTTTTCTATATATTGTTTCTTTGTGAAAAGTACTAGTAATACTTTCTGAAAGGAGATGCTCTATCGGGAATTTATTTGATGTGGGCATGAGGTTTTACATTATAAAGACTCACTATTCACAAAATAATTTACTCCATAGGTACTTCAAAATGCTATTTATGTAATTGTGCGTGATTGTTAAAATAATTGGTCATTCTAGAATACAAGTACTTTCCACGTGTGCGAGGTTTCAATGGTGAAATCCTGTCCTCGGATTTTTGTGCGGTAACTAAGCACTGTTAAGTTACCGCAAGGGAACTCAATCGAGGTTCTGTTAAGTTACCGCGCGGAAACTGAAACGAAGTTCTGTTAAGTTACCGCGCGGAAACTGAAACGAAATTCTGTTAAGTTACCGCGCGGGAACAGAAACGAGGCTCTGTTAAGTTACTGCACGTGAACTTAAATGAGGATTTGTTAAGTTACCGCACGGAAACAGAAACGAGGCTCTGTTAAGTTACCGCGCGAGAATTGAAACGAGGCTGTGCTAAGTTACCGTTTAGGAAAAAGAAATGAGGCTCTGTGAAGTTACCGCGTAGGAACTGAAACGAGGCTCTGTGTAGTTACCGCGCGGTAACTGAAACGAGGCTCTGTTAAGTTACCTCGCGGGAACAGAAACGAGGCTCTGTTAAGTTACCGCGCGAGAATTGAAACGAGGCTGTGCTAAGTTACCGTGTAGGAAAAAGAAATGAGGCTCTGTGAAGTTACCGCGTAGGAACTGAAACGAGGTTATGTTAATATACAACGCGAGAACTGAAACGAGGCTCTGCTAATTTACCGTGTGGGAACTGAATTTTGGCGGTCATTATCAATAATTAACATCAAATGTTAGAGAAATTTAAATTGACATTAAATCTAAGAACCGTATTTTAAAATCTTTATTATATCGCCTGATGTTCCTTTTATTTAGGCGGCACAGTAGATATTACTGTCCATGAAGTGATGGTTGGTGGAACCCTTAGAGAGTTACATAAAGCAAGTGGAGGTGCTTGGGGTGGCACGAAAGTGGATGAATCTTTTAGGCAATTTCTCATCAAACTTGTTGGTAAGCTGTTTGTTTTTGATTTTGTTTTTGTTAAAGAGACTGCTGATCGTGTAATAAAATATTTCCCTAAAATATGGGTCTTTTGAAATTTTAAACAATTTTTTTATCGCAAAAATGTGAATATTTGGTACATTTTTTATAACCTCAGTTTATATTTTCATTTAAAAAAAATAAATATGACAAAAACAACAGCTAACATTTTTTGAAGTGAATAGAATAAATTGCATTAAATTTCTTCGATTTCAACCTAAAATACGAAATAATAACTTTTTATAATAAATTTCAAGGCGCACCTGTCATAAAGAAATTTCAAGACAAACACATGGAAGATTATTTGGAAATATTCCGAGATTTTGAGATCAAGAAACGTGAAATCAGCCCCTCAAAGAACACCAAGGTGACGATCAGACTGCCCTCGGCGCTCATGGAACTCTTCGAAGAATACACAGACGAAACTCTGAAAGAGGCTATTCTACAAACAAACTTTGCCGAACAGATTTCTATACTTGGTAAGGCCCTAAATAAAAAAAATCTGGACTCAATATTATGAAACTGAGAATAGAAACCAGTCTCAAATCTCAAGGATCTGTACCCTAGGTTATAAAACTGAGCACGAAAACCAGTTTCAAATCTCAAGCATCTGATTGGCTGAAATGGCGACCAGTCGCCATTTCAGTTAATCAGATACTTGAGATTTGAGACTGGTTTCCATGCTCAGTTTTATAAACTTCAACCCTGATATGCTGAAAGGCGATTCAAATCTTAGTTTTAAAATCGGCAGCATTGATTGTTTCTGGAAACATCACACCATCTACTAAAAGCTGCTTATCCTAGTGTTTTTCCATTATATATATATTTATATTTAAAGCAACCTAATACATGAAAGAAAAAGCTAGTAGTTCGTATTCTACAATTAGTTTTACATATAGCAGGTGAATTTACTTAAACAAAAACTTTCATCATATTAATGGAAAAGCCCCGTTATGTATCAAAACGTCATTTGCGAGAAAACGATCTTGACGTAAGGTATATTTGTAATAAACAAAAATTCTAGCTACTTCTAGCTACTTTATTTAGTGAGTTTGTGTATGTTACTCTAAACAAACATTTTATTTGATGCTTATGAAGATGTTTGAACATTGTTTACAATACCAAATGTCAATCACTACCCTGGCACCAGCTAGATGGTTTATTAAGAAAACACTGAAATACTTATTATCTCCTTTTTTTATTCATTTCATTTCTCTTTTTTTACTGATTTGCTGAACCATCTATGTTCTGGGAGATAAGGGAAGTAAAATGCATGTCAGTAAGGTACCTTCAGGAGTTTGTTTCTTGGAGGTATTGATGATTATTGTATAATTGACATGAGAATAAATAACAGAACATAGGGACGGGAGCCAGTCTAGTCAATCGCCAGCGGTAATTAAAATAATCAATTACACCTATACTTTTTCAGTATAATTGTATTTTGAACTTGTACAAATCCATGACGATTGTTGTGCAATCTGAACAACTGAATATTGTTTATCTTTTCAGGTGATAAAATGCGAGTTGATGCGATTGTGATGCAGAGATTTTTCCAGGAGCCCGTTGATAGTGTAATTGAGCACGTGGCCAATTTGTTGCGGGAACCTACTGTACAAGGATGTGCAGCCATCGTGATGGTTGGCGGATTCTCCGAGTCACCAATGCTGCAAGAAACGGTGAGAAAGAAGTTCCCAAGTACAAAAATTATAGTACCGGATGAAGCAGGGCTTGCAGTTTTAAAAGGAGCGGTTATTTATGGTCACCGACCAAGAGAGATTTCCGCTAGGATCAGCAAAATTACATATGGTGTACAATGTACGCAGATTTTTGTCCAAGGACGTCATCCAGAAAACCGAAAAGTGAAAAATGCTGATGGTGAATATGAGGTCAATAACGTTTTCAATATATATGTGAAAGCTGGTCAAAGTATAGGCATAGATGAAGAATTTAAAGACACGTATTCAGTTGCAAAGGCGGACCAAGACGGTATGAGTGTGGTGTTTTACCAGACCATTGATCCCAATCCTTCTTTTGTCGATGAACCGGGCTGCAGTGTTATAGCAACAATGCAGCTGGATGTACCTGGTTATGGTAAAGACAGGGGAGCCGAAGTTGCAATGACATTTGGTCGAACAGAAATTGAGGCCACAGGAGTTGTAAATCATACAGGACAGAAAAAGCAAATCAAACTTAATTTTTTGGGATAGGTCGGTAATGGAATTATAAGAATGGATTGTTGGGCCGTTGCAAAAGTTATCAAAACGCTGTCTTTATGAATTGTTTGATTGTCATTTTGTCATCCTGAAATTAAGCAATGGATTCGGATTATGTTTGCAACAGACAAATACATAACTTTACGGAACACTATATGCTTATAACGTTCTTATACATGTTAGCAGTAAGCAACAACATGGACGTCTTTGCTGTTTTCCGTTCGTATAACGGGAGTATAATTTAGAACAAAAAATATTTTGAAGAGAACATTGCATATAGGAGTTTGATTTTTTGATATATTTTATGTCTGGCTTACAGTGTTGTTTGCCTTGTAGAATGTTTAATTTTGTTTAGTCCGACGATTAAGCCTGTTGAAAAGACAGCATTAGAAATACAAATCACTGTTAATTCGGTTCAGCCTCGCGTTTAGTGAATATCGTTACTAACACAAGTGAATACTACACATTTTGGTCCACTCAAAACGAGTTTCAAGAAGACACGTTCATCTAAACTGAGATTCTTTGCAAGAGAAGGTGATGATCATTCATCTTCGACGATTCCTTTAGCTAAGAATTTCTTTATTTTTACATTTTTGTAATATCTTCAGTGTTTATCTCTGTTAAGTCAATTTCTTTATTGTCCTTGATCTCGTCATCTTGGACGCTTTCCTTCTCTACGTCGTCAATGTTATCTGGAAGCTTAGTCTCGACCGTCTCCGGAAGAGGGAGTGTGAGGAATCCGCCAAACATGGTCACGGCACCAAAAATAATCAGTGGAAGTGATTTTTGTCCTCCCGTTCCCTACAAGTAGACGCTGAATGGAAAATACGTATTTACTGGAGCAATATGAAAACGTTTGGTTAGTAAATCCACCGACCCACTGTTACAACTAAGAAACATTGAGGCGGTAATACATATTCATAGAAAATAGTTTAACTTTTTCACTTTAAAGATCACATCAACTAGAAGACAGTGTCGTTTTTTATGAAATTGTAAAACTGTTAGTGAATACGGCGTTTGATCGATTGGTAGAATCCTTACCAAAACAATAAGCTGCGGGGCTACAACACCCCCAACTCTTGTCCAAAATGCACAGGCGCCCATACCGATATTCCTGAAAGTGACAAAACAAGCTGAGGCAGGCAAGCCAAATCTCATTTGTCTTGAAATTATCCTGTACTTATATGATTTGCAAGTATCAAATTAAAAACAACATTTTATTTTGATTGTTGAAAAGTGGGAAACAATTATGCCATTACAAGAATAGTAAAGGCAATTTGGTCAACTTGGACTTGTTAGACTTAAAATGCTACAAAGTGTATGGTTATATATGACACTCTGCATAATAAAATTGCCACTTTGTGTAATGTTAAAAGAATGAATTTTTAGAAAGAAATATGAAGTTTTACAATTTTTCATCATTTTGAGCCTTTTATATTATAAACAGACATTTTCAGTAACAGAATAAATCCTTACCTAACATTGGTAAAATATGTATTTATTTCTTTATTACACTTTTGTTTCTGACTTCCTAGCATATTATTATGAAGCAAAGTGCTTGAAATGAAAATGCTAAAATGTTACTTTCAACGGTTTTTATATAAAACTTGATGATTGTGATAGAAAATGTGCTTCATAAAATGTTCTCTTTATCGTTAATTGTTTGTGGCGTCTTTTTGAAAATGATCTTGTTATAAACGCATGCTACGTTTTCCTCTACGTTTTGGCTGCATAAAGAGGCTGTGCTTTCTGGATGTGACAATTCCTGTATATTTCACTTTTTATAAACGTGGAAAATTAAGTCGAAAAGAAAGTAACTATCCTGAAAAGTCTGAATAATAAAAGCATCTAACTTAGGACATTTACCTGATAATAGTTGGGTATAATTCCGATGTGTACAAGAAGATCACACTAAACAGACCGCCCATGGCGAATTTCCCAGCAATCGCTAAAGCACTGGCGACATATAACCAGTCAGAATTAGAAGTGAAGTATGGAATCACACCAGCGCCAATCATAAACACAGAGGCCATTGTAAAGTAAGCCAACAAAGGTCGTTTTCTACCAAATCTGCAAAAAGAAATAACAATTGCAGTACAGTATATATTTATGTTCAAAATCGAGGACAGTAATATGCATTTCCATTAGTGCCCATTAACAGGCTCAATCAAACCGAGCATGCAATATTTTCATATTTGTCGTGTTTGGTGGCTGTCAAAGTTCCCTTTTTGAACATCTATTAGTTAAAAACCTTATGTGTGAACTGATTCAAACTTAAACCATTTGTAAACGGTGTTTACATTCTGTGATTTTAAGAGAGCGCCGACAAATATTCAGCAAAGAAATCACAAGTTGTTACAAGGTATCAGGTTAATTCAAAACAATCTGCGGTATATTGGTATCATTTCCATGTACTTATAGGTCAATGTGGAGTCATTTTTTGTGTTTGCATTTTTCCTCAGGTTTTTTCAATATTATTTTTTTTCTCTAAAAAGCAGTCCTATTGCCTTACTTTTTTGCTCAAATTAACAAGGTCGTGCGTTTTGCAATTGACATACAGTAATAATTAAAGTAAATTTGTGTGATAAGATTAAGTTGCCTTCCTTGACTGGTTTTTGAGGAGCGAACCCGTACGGTGACAGCGCATAGCAATACCGATTACGCTACCTATTGAGCTAACCGGGTCAACCCAAAGATGTTATAAGTTTTATTAAGTAATAATTAATACCGACGTAGGTGTTTTACTGATTTCTGATGGGTTCACTCAGTACTCCAGCAATTAAAAAATCCATTGCTCGTGCATTACCTCTTAGTTATAAAGATGACGAGGGTGTAGGCGAAGAACTCGACAGCACCAGCAATGAAGAAGTTAAGATACTTATTTCCGGGTAGACTGGTTAGCTGCCAGGTAAGACCGTAGTACCCGATTGAAATTGCGAACCTGAAAGGAGAGGTAGACAAACATGATAGACCGTAGTAATCTACAGAAATTGCGAACCTGAAAGGAGAGCAAGACAAACATGTTAGACCATAGTAATTTACAGAAATTGCGAACCTGAAAGGAGAGCAAGACAAACATGTAAGACCGTAGTAATCTACAGATATTGCGAACCTGAAAGGAGAGCAAGACAAACATGTTAGACCGTAGTATTTACAGAAATTGCGAACCTGAAAGGAGAGCAAGACAAACATGCTAGACTGTAGTAATCTACAGAAATTGCGAACCTGAAATAAGATGAAGACAAAAAATATTGAATTGCTTTCAACCCCGGCTAGGCGGCAAGGGCCATTACTGCCGAAAAACAGGCTCAATCTTACTGAGCCTGCAATACTTTTATGTTTGTCATGTGGCTTTCAGTTCCAGTTTCATCTATTATATTTTTAAAAATAAAATGACATTTGGAACATTGACATTAAAAGTCAAAAATTCAAGTTCGAATTTAAGACCAGGTCGTATTTAGCTTTGGTTGTCTTATATAAATATTTAATATTAACTATTTACCGACATCAAACAATGTTTATGTGTCAACGGTTATATCAAGTTCAAAAATATTAGGATTTATTTGAGGACAGTCTGGGGTAGTGAAGTATTATCATATTTTAAATGCAAACTTCTACTGGCAAACAAGAGAATTAGCGTTAAGAAAGCAAAGCAGTATTTGGCGTATAAACTGTAAGTTATTAACATCGAAACAATCGTCGAAATAACTGCCAATGCTATAAATATAGAAGTTACGGAATATATGCCATGTGATTACCAGATGTAAAACAGGATTAAGCTTCTTGTTCGCAGTTTTGGCGTTCTCAATAGATCAACGACAGAATATGTCTTCTCGTCTTTTCCTTTGGTTTCCATGTGTTTCTTGACGGTTGCCCATGCCGCTTCTGGTAGTTCTGTTTTGTTCCACTTGGTTATTTTGTTGATAAGGACATCTGCGTCGTCGAGGCGGGATTTCAGAATCAGCCAGCGTAGAGATTCGGGAATAAAGCTGACATTTCAGCAAACGACATGAAATAGATACACTAGCCTAAACAGTTGTGCAAATCACATTAGTAAAACATATTATGCCAGAGACCATTCCACTGCGGTAAATCTACAGGCTGCATTCTTTGTTATTAATTGCTTATGATATATGCAATTTTGAAATTGTCTATGTTACCTATGTTTCGACTCTAGAAAAGGTGCGGTTATTGTGTGATTGTAATCATATTTATGCTTTTCAGCTGATCACTGTTTTGTGCTTAATAATTCTTTTCATTAGCACAGTTGGGTAGATCGAACAACTCAAGTCAAATTGACTTTACTTGACTGCAGATCTAACAGATGATTATAATATGAAACAGATGTGTATCTGAGCTTCAAAATAGTCCCTTTTCTAGAAGTCGATTTTTAATTTACATTTCTTTATATCAACAAATTTACAAAATAAGAATTATATAATTATATTACCTACTTTGAAACTGTGTTGTAAATCTGACTCCGGAGATAAATAGACATTACCTTGTCATGTATATATAAATACATCACAGCCTTACCAGATATACCATATAGCTAGTACACTTGGTATGGATATAACAAGCTGTAGATAGCGCCAGTTCTGTACAAGATACGCCAACAGGGCAACCAGCATGACAGCAAATCCCCAGTAGCATTCGAGGATCGCACCAATATAGCTCCTGTGCCGTGGCTGGAACGATTCCATGATCAGAGTGTAAGTGGACGTTTGCAGTCCCTGAAAAAGAACGCAGTGATCTTTTTAGTATTTAATCAAATCAGCAAGAACACGGTTGCAAGGATTAATCAAGCGGATCTAGCTTCCGTATGTTTTTTCCGTATAAACCTTCATTAACTCATAAAGCCCTCCCACAGTCGTGCTAACAAATTAAGCATAACGATCAACTTCTGATGGGTAAAACACCAGACATGCGGAGCATTGTAGAATATCATGTTGGCAACCTTTTGTTTTGAAATTACAGACGGCTATTACGAATAACGTGGAGAAATTAACAATCCTTTTATTTTCTTTCGTTTATGGATTAAGTCTAAATTTTAAAAAAATCTGGCTGTGAAATACCTTGTTTCAATGTATATTCATGCTTTCTTCTCTCTGCATCATGGCTGTGTCTACTGGCCATTCCTGATATTTCACTCTTTTATTAAATTATGAGGAAGTTAAATATACAATGAGGAAAAAGATCAAAGACAAAGAGGACGTCTGATAATTATTTAAGCTTCTCATCTGAGTTTTTATAGACATTAATTTTGCAAGTGGTTTCAAAAACCTGTGCAGTAACAATATCACTCTCTGATGAAGATGTCAGTGTATAAGCATTTGCATTATTAAGCTCTTCAGTTTGAATATTGATACAGTGTTTCGTCACACTATAATAACATTATCAGAAGCCTTATCAGCTAGTGTTAAAACAAATGTGTTATGAAAGTCTTGAATATCCCTTTTCAACTAACGAAAGTTAAAACGAAGTCGCGGTGGTAATACGGCTACGTTTCTTTTATAAAAAGAAATACGACTGTCAATTATTTTGAAGCGAATATCCAAGAGTAAAAGAGTTTAACAGTATTTTTATCTAAACGATTTCTTTTAACATTATTAGTACCTGCATCAAAACTCCTTGAACAAATCTGAGAAGCACGAACAGCCAGTATCTATGAGAAAATGATATACCAATTCCAAGCACAATTGGTACGTATAGTGTGACTAACATGACTGGTTTTCGACCAAAATGATCTGCCAGGTGCCCGAAGATGATGCCACCGACCATGACCCCGCAAAAGTAAATGGTGGTTGCCAAGGCTGCAAGGTACTTCTGACTGCAAACTAGGTCCCACTGTAAGAATTTTTTGAGTGTCAAAATCTGTTTTAACAAAATTTAAAATCATAATAAAAATGCTGTAGTACAATGGATTAAAATCCATCTAATTAATCCAATGGAATAACGAGATATGAACATTTTTGATAAGGCCGCTCATATAAAAACGTAAATAGCGAAATTCATGTTCCTTCACGGCTGTCAGGCAACATGTCAAGAGTAAGATCGGATAGTTTATTAGTAATTAAAGAACTGGAGTTAGCAATAAAACGTATAATTGAATAAAATATAATATGATCATCATCACACGAGGATTCTTATTTTTTACTATAAACTGAGTGAGTATAAATTGAAAATTTTTAGTCTAAATCGTTAACAGTTTGATTTACGAAATAAATCACTTATATGTTGTTTGGTGAATATTTCAACGAGCCTTACTTAAACTGTAAACAAATGAATGGGCGGTACTTAAAAAGCTGTGTTTTAAATCTACAGACGACAAATTGTACCTCTGTAACAATCGTGGTTGATTCTTCCATTTTCTGGTAAATTACAAAACTTTTATCGTTATCTGGGCAAGTTACAGACACATTTGTATGCAGATCTGAAGAATACACTGCTTTGCAGTTCTCAAATTTCCCTGTCGCGTTGTTGGCAAATTTAACGTCTTGGAAGTCAGCAATACTGTTGTGAGCTTCTACAGAAGGATCAAACAGCGCTCTGGAGTAGCAGCGATAAGGTGGCGTGGATCCAAAGAATGCCATTATCACGTGATTAAACACAAGGGGAAAGTAGTTCAGGCAAAGGAGAAGAAATATCATGACCTGATAACGCCCCGGACTTCCAAGCTGAGAAAGAAGTTCCTCCAAGTGTGTGGCCATATTTGACGGTGTTGTTTCTATTTAAAATTTTAAAAGGAGAAGTATAATCCGTTAACTTTTTTATAAATACAATACTTATACTAAATGAGAGTGTTAATAACAATAATAATGTGCTAAATATTAAATCAGTGTTTTCCTCACCATGATATTGGTCGTTTGTTACATGTAAAATAAACGTAAAATAAAACGTAACCTTTCTACGCATATTTATCTATACATAATTTAATAACGGCAAACGTGCGTCCAAGCTGTTATTGTAGTAAGGCATTCGGACAAAAGGTTTTCATTGCAAAATAAAAAACAAACCGAAAAAAAACCCCAAACACTTCCCTTGCAGAAAATTGGAAAACGAGTGAAAATATAGCGAACTTTATATCAATTTGTTCAAACCAAATAATTGCGTATGAGTAAAATTAATTGCAATTTTGAAATGAGTTAGAGGCTTTATAGAAAAAAGTGTATCATACAAAGTTATTTTAAATAAATCAACAATTAGAATTACCGGTGATGATAGTTTTAATACTTGAATCAGATTTATTGAAGCACTGTTTTTCATTGACTTCATGAATTACCTAATTGTAAACAATTCATGTATACACTAAAACAAAATACTCTCTTGTACATATAACTATTAAAAGTATTGTATGAATTCTGTCATTATTGTAAATATACTATTTTAACAAACAGGTAAATACCTGATCATACACATCCAATTCCAAAATGTACTTAACAAACTTTCATTGAATCTTAACGTATTTGCTTATTAACGCAGTTTAAACTGCAGCATACCAAAGTTGCGGTGCAAAATTTTAAATGCGTTTTCTTTACCAACCTAAATTGAAATGGATAAGCATATACACAATAAATCACAAACTGAAAGTATGAACATGTTGAAATACTTAAACTTGTTTACTTTTTACAACAAGTGTAACGGTCGAGTACAGAGGGAGTGTTCTATACCAAATCCGGATAGATGATTATATATGTATTTTGTGAATACGTGCATAAATAAATGCTTAAAGCGGAATTACTTCAATTTTATTGAATGAAATATTACATGTATTTGGAACTTTAGGCACAAATTTGCAGCATTTCAATATATTAATAATATTAATAATATTTTAATTTACTAAAATAAATTTGGTCCGCGCGACTAAAAGCGAAGATAGGATTTCCGAAACGTCACAGAAATCAAGATCGCGCATGAAGTGGTCGCTTCGTCAAACATAGCAATCTCTTTCGCAGAGTTGTCGTTCCTTACACTCACTTTACATCTCTGCTAAAGGCTCAATGTCAAGATTTTTTACCAAACTCGACAGCCTTATTTTATACAGTCATACATTATTAATTTGAAAGTTGAAAAAATGGCAGCAATCTTCACTATCTTTCATTAAAACAGAAGAAACCCAAACTATTGTAAATGTAATTGGTGAACTATTTCTTTGAGTTAAAGTAAAAGTAGATGAAAGAAGTCCCAGCCTATAACAGAGGCGAATGTAATGAGCCGATAGTGCAAGAGAGTGCAAAAATAGGTGCTTAATATAGCTCCATTATATTTAGCTTCTTAAAAGTTCGTCAACGATAATTTAACATTATCATTGAAAATCCCGTCTATAAAAAAGAATTCGATCGGACCTTTTTGTTTTCTGTTAGAGAGTTTATATATTGGAGTCTATATGGACAAATATGAGTTTTCAATAGTATATTCTTACTTAAGTTTAGGGCTGGGGCTTTAAAGACATCGGTAATTTTAGTCGACGGTCAGTGTTTTGATAGAGATAGAGCATGAGTAAAGCAAGACGAGTAACTGTAAAACAGCTCTTATTGTATTTACTGAAGTGTTAAAATTGAGGCCCAACTGCTAAATTCGTAATAGTATAATGAACAGGAAATTCAATAACTTATTAAATAACCAGAATGGCGATCTTTTTAAGCATGTGCATTTGCATGGAATTTAAACAGCAAAAGAAATGCGCGTTACATGGTTAGTTGATAATTTGTAAACATTGATGGTGAAAATACAACTTTACAACGTTTATACACGCATGCGGTTGAACAATCAGAAGGGCCTCATAATAACATCCCTTGATTTGACAGCTGGAAGTACTGTTATATATAAGGCTCGTAACGACGGATACGACGCACTTATATCTTACGACAAGATAGTGATTCGTGGCAGGCGTACACCGTCTAGACGATCTTCTATACCAATCCAACAGAATTTCAACGCGGAGTCAGAAGAGCCCGAGATACACCAGGGATAGGCCAGTAGCGAACAAAATACTATCTCTGTTCTCCAGTGGAATGTGCAGGGTCTTAGAAACAAACTAGATGATAGTGACTTTTTAAATTTTATCAAAAGTTACGATTTATTAATTTTTACCGAAACATGGAACTCGCGAGTGTCAAATATAAACATAAACGGTTTTGAATGTATTAACTGTCCAAGACCAAAAACCAACAAAAAGGCCAAACGCAACAGTGGAGGCATAACGGTTTATTATAAATCATTCTTAAACGGATTAATAGAGCTTGTAAATATAAATCCAAATGGTGTATTATGGTTTAAACTACATTCAGACGACAGTGACAAATTTTTAGGCGATTGTTATATTCCACCGGAGGGCTCGTCAGTCTATAATAGTACAAACTCGTCTTTATTCCAGTATGTTTTTTTCGATCAATTAACTGTTGATATACAGAGGTACCAACAGTTAGGGGAAATCTTTTTATGCGGAGACATGAACAGTCGTACAGGAGAGTTGTGTGACTATGTGGAAGATTTAAACTTATCGCGTTTTGTAAATTTACCGGAAATTGACTATGCAATTCTCCCACAAAGGAAATCTTATGACAAAATAGTTAATACTTTTGGTCATAGACTATTAACATTATGTAAGGAAAATAATATTCAAATTACTAATGGAAGGTTAGAAGAAGGTGTATTTACTTATCACTGTGTAGGTAGGGGCCGCCAGGGTTCCAGCGTAGTTGATTACATGATAACTAATTTCAAGAACTTTAATAAAATTCAGTATATGAATGTTTTAGAGTTAAACGAATTTTCTGATCATTGTCCTATTGAGTATAATTTACTATTTAAAAAGCAGTGTAAACCAGATGAGGAAATATACTCAGAAGCCAAAATCTGCTGGAACCGTGACGGCCAAGAAAGACTGATTGATTTATTAGAAACAAAAAGAGTTGATCTAGATCAAATATGTGTAAATATTGTTGAAAACATAGGTGACTTAGATGATAATATAAGATTGTTTACAAGCATAATACATGATTGCTCATTTGAAACATTTGGAAAAATTATTAATAGAAGAAATGGTACATAAAAGAAACGGAAATGTGCCTGGTTTGATAATGATTGTAAAGCAGCTAAGAAACAATTTTTACAAGATAAACGAAATTTTAAAATGGTGAATTCAGATCTTAATAAATTCAAATTTCTTGAAAGTAGAAGACTGTTTGTAAAAGCAAAACATAGAGCTAAAACCAAATTTAATTACCAAGAGAGAAAAACGTTGTCCGAAATGAGCAAACGCACGCCAAAGGCATTTTGGAACAAGGTTAACCAATATAGAAATAAAAAAAGCAATTCAAACCATAAAATTAATCTCTCAGAGTTTACCGCGTATTACAAAGATCTGCTTAATGTCGAATCAAATATATCAGCAGACCGAACCGGCAATGTAGATTTTATACATATCCATAATAATAATGAAGTATATATTGAATGCTTAGATAAAGCCATCAATGAGGAAGAAGTTAACCAAACAATTTCTACTTTGGTGCGCAATAAAGCACCTGGGTACGATAATCTGGCTTCCGACTTCTTCATTGAAGCTAAACATTTGATTACACCATTTTTAGTTACAATATTTAACAAATTGTATATAGACAGTGTATATCCACTCAGCTGGACGAAGGGAGTTATCGTCCCTATTTACAAAAAGGGCGATAAAGCTGATCCTTCAAATTATAGAGGTATTACTCTTATAAATACTATGGCAAAACTTTTTAGCCTTCTACTTAGAAATAGGATAAACAAATGGTGCGAAGATAATCAAGTGTTTAATGATTTACAATTTGGTTTTAGGAACAATAGGAGTACTTCAGACTGTGTTTTTATTTTACATAGCATTATAAAGAAATTGATTTCTAACAAATTGTCCCTTTATTCCTGTTTTGTTGACTACGAAAAGGCCTTCGATACTGTGAACAGAGAAGCGCTATGGCACAAACTCATTGAAATAGGTTTAAGTGACAAAATGCTTAAGATATTAAATTCCATATATAGCCACGTTTCGGCCTGTGTGAAAAATTATAAGTCACTATCAGAATTTTTCGATGTCACGTTGGGCTTGAAACAGGGAGAGCCTCTTTCGCCGATACTTTTTCTTCTATACGTAAATGACGTCACATGTAACATTGATTTTAACGCTTTATCAGAAAGTGACCTATATATATGCTGTGTATATATATGCTTTTATTTGCCGACGACATGGTTCTGTTCACTACAACGCCAGAGAGTTTGCAAGCTCAAATTGATAGTCTGTATATGTACTCATTAAAATGGGGTTTAAAAATCAACATCAAAAAGACTAAAATTTGTATATTTAGCAGAAAGAGAAATCAAGGAGATAATGATTTTTACATTAATAACGAAAGGTTAGAAATAGTAGATTCATTTTGCTATTTAGGTGTTAAATTTTCTCGTAATGGTCTTTTAAATGATGCAGTGAAAGCACTTTCTGATCAAGCTTCTGTAGCACTAAATGGTTTGTACTCTATTTTTTCAAGAGTGAAGATCGATATTAAAACTAAGTTATTATTGTTTGATAGAATGGTAATGCCAATATTGTTATATTGTTCGGAAGTATGGGGAATATATAATACCTCACAAGAGATAGATAAAATACATATTAAATTCTGTAAAAACATACTAGGAGTTAAAAGCCAGACACCAAATATGGGTGTATTAGGCGAACTTGGCCGTTACCCCCTTACAATTTTATGTAAAGAACGGGTTCTAAAATACTGGCTCAAAATTATGTCGGACCCGAAATCTGTTATGTATAATATATATATAAAGGAACGCATTAATGTCGATAGTATACACTGTATTCCATGGATTAAATTTGTTAAAAGAACCTTAGATGAAATAGGCTTTAGCCATTTGTGGCAAACTCAAAATATTAATATTAAACTTTTTCCAATATTACAACAGCGTCTCAGAGACCAGTTCATTCAACAGTAGCATACATCTATAATAGAGTCGCCAAAACTAGAATATTATACAAAGTTTAAAAACACCTTTGAGTTTGAGAATTATCTAGTATCGTTAGATAATGATAAATTGAGGAAGTTGTTGACATGTTTTCGTTTGTCGTCACATAGTCTGTACATTGAAACTGGTAGATATACAGGCATAGAAAGAACAAATAGAATCTGTTTAAACTGTAACCAAAATTTTGTTGAAAACGAGTATCATTTCTTAATGTGCTGTACTAAATATAAGGAAATCAGATGTAAATTCTTACCAAAATTTTGCCAAAGTTGGCCGAATCGTGATAAATTTGTCTCACTTATGAAAACCAAAAATAAAGGTACATTAGTGAAACTTTGTAAATTTTTGAGAGATGCTTTTCTGTTCAGAAACGCTGGTAACAATATCGAATGAATTGTATGTGGTTTTTCTAAAACTTTTATTATTGCATGCGTCACATAATAGAAATAAGTGTAATATGTTTTTCTTTTGTTCGTTGCCAAAGTCATGTAAATGATGAGTTGCAATAAAAGTTTGTTGTTGTTGTTGTTATAGGTACAGTCGCACATGAAAAGCGTGTATAATTATACAGTATAAATTTAGTACAATTACCGTATATACGGTTAAGCACTTGGTTGAATGATTTGTCCTTTTACCAGTCCGAAAGTCTTATATTCTTTTGTTTCTGATATTGTATTGCATGTGGAATTCCAAGCAAAGATAAACCATGTGTGGAGCAATTTCAAATTACAAAACCGTAATTTAAAAGTTATTAAGAAAATCTTTAACAATTTAAAGTTTATTAGTATCGGTACATATAACAAAGTTGATTTTGACCCTGTTTGGGATCTAATCCGAAAACATATGTTCCTAATATTTATTAAATCGTAGAATTTTTTATGTTGATGGCTTGCCACACTCCTCCCAGTCCTGTTCATCGATAAAAAGAAAATTATCAAAATCTCAATAATGGCAAAATGCCGTTCAATGAAACTTTGCACGAATGAATGTTACTAATGTATCTTGATTTTGCATACAGTAAGCGACGTTTGAATAGTAAAGAAAACAAGCTAGACCTTAAAATTCCATCTACATAAATTCACTAAAACTAAGCGATACAAAACATAACTTTAAATTCCCACATTAGTGCAATGTTACTGACAAGAAAATGTTGTGTACTTTGTAAAAAAAACTTTCAACTACTAAAAGAGAAATCAGTATTTGACATCCGTTTACACGACCAGGAAGCGACCAGAAAATTGAAGGTCAAACACACTTTTACTAAAAGTTTACATAATTATGTAAGTCACGAGGACCAGAGACCTATATAGATAAATAAATTGTTGTCAGTATCCAAAGACCTATATATTACATATACGTCTTTGCAGTATCATACAGTATTACTCATGTGGGCATTTAAAATGATGTATTGTGTTGTTTAGTTTTTGTGAATTTATGTAAATAGAAATTAAGAGAAATGTTAGATCTCGCTATTTTTCTTTACTGTTCTAACGTGTCTTACCATCTGCAAAATAGAGATACATTAATAACATAGATTTGTGCAAAGTTTCATTTAACGTCATTTTGCTGTTATTGAGATATTGATAATTTTAATTTTATAGATGAACAGGATTGGGATGAGTGTGGTAAGCCCTTAATGTGTTTTTCCCCTTTAATCATAGAATGCCCCTTTAATAGAAAACAGTACATACGACCGCGAGAATTGTCGCCCTTTTCGGCCTCTCGCATGTGTCATTTTATTTACCTTTGAAAATAAATACACAGGTGCAGTAATCTTCCATGAACCGGATACTGGTGTAAACACGACACTTTTCGGAAGTTATCATTAAAACATGTTTTCCTATGTTAGAGTGATTTCGTAAAACATTACAAAATGAACGTTATTTTCAATTTAATACTTTTCACAGGTATGTTTACCTTTAAACTTCTTATTTTATGAAATATGATATAAAATGCAATATAAATGGCGGCAAAGATATTTAAAGAATGTGAATTTTTGATCATATTTTCATGTCAATGAACTTTTTATGACATGCATGTATGTGCTTATCCTGAACTAGTAGAAAATCACAAATTAATTGACAACTAGTTTGCTCAGTTAACACTGGTTAAATACATGTACCTGTTGTTGTGTTTAAATTGTTGATAAACAGGTAGATAATGGATAAGAGGTAGACAGGAGACGAGAATGATAGAAAAGGATGAATTTAATATTTTTCAGTAGCTAATCAATATTCATCTGAGGTATTTTCCAGCTGGGGTGAAGCAGCCATCCCCCTCTGCGGTGGGACACAAATCCAGGTAGCAACTGAGCAAACTGATGCTTGTAAGGTGGTTGGTACACTATTTACCATGTAACTGTAAGCAGCAGTTGGAAGTGACCTTATGCTACTGTCACTACACTCTCCCAGGGCTTTTCATCTGAAAATTGGGAAGAGGTCCTAGCCTTTCAAATTGGGAAATTTATGTTTATTTTGGGAAAACAAAATTCATTGAAAGTTTATAAATTGGAATAGTAATAAGAATTTTCAACTTAAATTTAATGTTTTAAAGCACTTCATTTTACAGACTTTAATGTTGAAACTCCCCTCAGGGGATTTTGATTTATTTTTCAACATCTTACCAGGCATTTTGGGAAGAGACTCTGCCACAGTTGGGAAAAAATACTATATTTTTTTATTGGAAAGAGGCCTGTATAAGGCCTCTGTTATATAAGGAACAAAAGCCCTGTCTCCCCTCCTTTATCTTTCGGAGCCATGCATCAACAGCTGAGACCTGTTGACTGCTGTTTCTAGCTTGCATCCACTCCGAAAACAGTCATGTGGTCCTTGACTTCTGACAACAATGAGGTTAGACAACAGCTGAGGGTGAACCAACCCATCGAAACACTGACTAAACTGTTGTCAGGCAGTCGTCCGAAACTTTAACCACATTGAGGGTGAACCAACGGATCCTCAGTGGGACACCCATCCAGGCATTGACCAAGCAAACAGGGCAATAGCCTAGCAGTTACAGTTGTTGAATTAATTCAGTCAATCACAGGCTTTTGGGGCAGATGGGTGGGGGACTTCCGGAGGCTAAAGTTGTAAGGTTGGAACACACCAAGCTTGTAGAAAGTTGGTAGTACTGCTTAAATGCCTACCTAGTATAATCCACAGTCTGCTTGAAATAGGCAGCAGGACTCAGGGAAAAGGGATCTAATATTTGTTTCAACATGTTTTTCAGCCGTGCTACCACTGTTAGCAGCATTTTGTCCATCGGGCTTCACGGGTCCTTCATGTACCAAATGTAAGTGAAATTTATTTTTTATTGTCACAGTCAGGTAACATAGTGAATCATGATGGATTTCCATCAGGGAGGCTATACCACATGGGTTTTAAAATTTCATGCACTGTGACACAAAATCACTCACTTCAGGTAGGTAAAATTGCTTATTTCTAAGTAATTTTATGGACCGATTTTAATAAGATAAAGTGTACCATGCTTTTGTTTATGCTTCTGTCATCAGCAAAAACCTTCAATATCAGTTTGCTGCCATTTTCTCTAAATTTCATAGACATTTCAAACAAAATATGTCTTTACATGTTTGAGAAAACGGCAACCGATTGATATTGGAGGTTAAATGTTGATGAAAATGCTTTTTAACAGGATTACCGTGCTACTTATCTCATCAAATTTGTTCCAGTAATTACATTTTGTGTGTGCACGACATTTTAAAAGTGCCATAGAATAGCCACCCTGCTAAAGCATGAAACAATGATTTAGTTGCAGAGGAAATACAGTAAAACCTGTCATAAAGAGCACCCTGAAATTAAGACCTTCCCAAAAATAAATCCACTATTTTAAAGTCCATTTGAACAGTTTTACACTATTTTGTACCCTAGAATAAGAACATCCCCAATATAAGGACTAAACTTTCCAGGCCCAGAAGTGGTCTCTATTGCGAGATTTCACTGAACATTAAAGTATAATTATTGTTTTGTTGAAACAAGTTTCATATCAGTGTTCTCACTGCTAGATGCAGTTACAGAAATTGAATAAGCATTAATAGTAACATATTGTCACAATAATTGGCATAAATGTAGAGTCTGATATATGATAGCGACTTTAAGGTTGAGTGGCTTGAAGATGAAACCATTCATCTGGAAATGGAATGCCTGGAATGTCAGCATTCTGAAGATCTTCTAATATTCCATTCATATTAAAACTATTTATTTCATGGACATACAATTTCATGCTTTTGTCAAAATTAACACAAATAATTTGCAATTTGGTTTTGTAAAACCTTTTTACACTAACTTTTTACATCATATACATGTACACCTTTTTTACGCATGCGCAACCAGTGTAGATTAAATCAGCTTGCAAGTCTATGCTGTCTGATCAGGATCTACATTGTTCACATTTGATTCATTAAATTATTTCTTAACAAAATACAGTATTAATCCGGATCAGATTGCATGGATGTACCAGCTGATCTGGATAAAAGTGCAGATCCTGATCAGATTGCATGGATGTACCAGCTGATCTGGATAAGAGTGCAGATCTTGATCAGACTGTGCCGATGTAGAAGCTGATTTGGGTCAAGTTTTACCTAGTTAATGTGACCATGCTGTGTATATTTGTTAACCCTTTCCTCCATATATACGCATTTTTACCCATGTCACTTTGTGCAACCAGTGTAGGTCCAGATCAGCCGGCACATCCGTGCCGTCTGATCAGAATCTGCACTGGTCGCATTTTGGTCAGAAATAACCTAACGAACCAAAAAGCAAACAGTTTAGATCCTGATCAGATGGCACAGAAGTGCCGCCTGATCTGAATTTAAACTGTTCGCCCATGCAATAACGGTGTGTCTATGGAGGAAAGGGTTAAACTTGAGAAGGCTTGGAAGTTTATCTTATTGAGATCCATGCATACACACTGCAGAATTAGAAAGGAAATAAGATAAAATTAATGACTATGTCTTGCTTATTAAATTAGTACACTGTATGTAACTAAGCAGTTAAGTGGTGATTTAATTATGAATTTCATTTGTTAACTAAACCCTGAAATTAAAACAGAGCAGTGATTTTTTGGCTGAATTTAAGCTGTTACATCCTATTCCAGTACAGAGATTATTAACTTGTTACTCCCTGGAATATTCTTGGTATATTTGGACAAACAGTTTAGATCCAGATCAAGTCTGATCATAATCTACAGTGTTCAGTTTCATTAGGTTATATCTGACAATATATATGACCGGTATAGAACCAGATCAGATAGCATGGCTTCATTCCACAATAAAATCCACTGAAAACCATCCACAAAAGCTTGTATTCATGTGTCCAGTAAAATATCAATTAATAGTAAATCACAGATACACCTTTATTGCATGGGTGACTTGTGTAGATCCAGATCAGCTGGCACGGATGCTGGCAAATCTGTGCCATCTGATCAGGATCTACACTGCTCTCTTTTAAAAGTCATCAGGTTATTTCTCCCCAATATGGGACAAGTTCAGTTCCAGATTAGTCTGCAGTGATGTGCCGGTTGATCTGGGTCTACACTGGTGGCACATGCATTAATTTACATATATATGGAGTAAACCTTAATCTGTGATGCTCAAAAGCTCGAGGGCATAACTGTTTGACAATGAATATTTATTTGGTTGGGTATTTTTGCAGCTCATAGGGATCATTTACGCATGTCCATCCATATGCCACTTGCACAACAGTTACTGTCAACTTAATTTAATAATAGCTAGGGCAGTTAATGGTCAAGAACTCTCTGGACATTGAGTTTAAATTATAATACCATATTTTGTTGACAAAGTCATATACACAATGTGAAATCATTGAGTTACCCAAGGCAATAACAGGCTGAAGATACTGAATGACTAGTTCCATTTAAACATGACTGTCTGCAGTCCTAATTGCTTCCTAAATTATTAATGTTGATATTTCTAATAGGTGAACCCAAGCAATAGCCATACATTAGGGAACTACAGTGCATTATGAAAACAATAATGTCTTTTACTCTGACTTTTTCATCACTTGCATCTTTCAAGCCTATGTTGGTGCTAAATAGGAATAATGTGGTATCTTTTGGGTAAAGTGCCTTGCAGTGCTATTATTTTAATTTTATACTGTTGGTGTACTAGTTTTAAAACTTTAATAAAATACCTTGCTCTTACTTCATCTCCCATAGAAAAACAAAAGATCACGGTCTGGAATACAGATCTTCCGGTCTCCCAATTTACCACTATACAAACAATTAACCTCTTTGTCAACCCTGCTGAGACATCCTGGTCGAGTTACGCCTGGGGAAAACCATGTCAGTATCGAGATTGGTGCAAGCAGTGTAACGTGGTTTAGAAAGATTTACCAGTTATATTTTACAAACCTTGAACAAAATATTGAAACTAAATTCGTACGACTTTGAGGGTATTCGGATACGAGAATGGTATCCGGATACGATCTTACTATTCGGATATTCGGTTATCCGGATAACCGTTCCCATCCCTACTATTAACTTATTTTTCCAAACACAGGCAGTATAATTGTTTTTGAAGCAATCACAGACATGTTAAACTGAACATATTTAGAGAAAAAATTTCATGTTAACATTAAAACAATAATAAAGTAAAGTTTAGATGCACATTTATGCTGTCTAAACTGGATTTTCAGTATTCACTTATAGATTAATTAGCTTTTTTGATCAAGAGAAGGACAGTTTGGATTCAGATCAGATGAGGTGGGTGAACTGGCAGATGGATTTATATTGGCTGCCCATCCATGATGTTTATATGAAGTTAAGGGTTAACACGTGAAATTTAACATAGAATTATAACTTAAGAAAATCAAAACTTTATTCAACAACAAAGGGATTTCAATTTATTTAACATGAAGTATCTGGATTTTTCTATTTTTCACATGTATGAGAGATTGTGTATAAGTATGTTTGTTTGTTGGAGAAATGCATTGTTTTATTTGCACAAGGAAGACAATGAATAAGAAAAACATTGCTTTGTATCCTTGATTGTCATGCAGTAGTTAAAGTATTTGGATTTTATCCACAATAATAAAGTGAAGGCATTCTCCCTGTAAACAAACAGTTGTATTTATACCTAATGAATTAACAACACAGTTTTGTGTTGCCCTGGGGTTGAAAAAAGATCACAAAATACAAAGCATAACTTGTGGTTGTCACATTTGTTTGTTGGTTGGAAATCTGTTTATCAAAAAATGAGGACAGGTGATCAATTCTCTGTTATCAGTTGAGATTCAATGGTAATTAAGACCAAAAAATGACATTTGAATGTGTACTTGACTAATGTTGAAATAAAATCATAAATTTTTCTGATTTGATGAAAAGTACTGTCTCTAAATATGAAACATATCAGACACATGACTTTCTTTAAAAGTAAAAATAAAACAATTGCCATTTCCACAAGGTTATATCACAGTATTTGTTTTTCAAAATTTGCAGCTCAAAAAGATGCTGTGCTGTAGAATAAAAATTTGAGATCTGAGAAATATTGAATATCAAAATCTTACAGACATTTGTTTTAAGAATACAGTGATGAAAATATGTCTAGCAGGTATCCAATGGGGGAGGTTTAAAAGGATTTAGCCTTTATGTTCAGTTGGTATAGAAACCATACCAGTAATGTATGAAGATTATATTGAGGAATTTTAACATATTTTAAATTCAGTCTTTTTAAATATAGTGAATAGCATTTAGCATTCTATAAAAGTTTTGTAAGGTTGTCCATTTTCTCCATATATAAATCTTTTATTGCATGAGCAAATAGTGTTGATCAAGATTATTCAGGCCATCTGTGCCATCTGATCAGGAACTGCACAGTGTTGGTCAGAAATAACCTAAACATCATCAAAAACTGAAAAGTGTAGATCCTGATCAGATGGAACAGATGTGCCAGCTGATGCCAGCTGATCTGGATCTACACTGGCTGCACATGAATAAAAAGTCATATATATGTAGTAAAGGGTAAATTAAATTTTATGCTTACATACATCATTACATGGCTAAATATATCGCTTAAACTACTTACTTCTACCTACCCAACAAATTCTGGGTAAGGAAACTGAATAGAAACAATTTTTTTAAGGTTGTCATTAACAGTGTGTCACTACAGACAACTAAATTACTTCTGAGGGTAACCAGCCATTTCATGTCTTTTTCAGATAATTTAGCGTATCAGAAGTCAGCCAGCCAAAAGGAAGAATGGATGTCTCATTCTGCAGACTTTGCTGTGGACAGCAATCAGACAACCTGTACCGTGATGAACCCGCCGGTGGAAAACCCCTGGTGGTCCGTCGATCTAGGGAAAGAAATGCAAGTTCAGGGAATGGATTTGTATGTGGGACAGGAAGCCATCAGTAAGCATTGAGTCATTTACTGTAAAGTCCTTAAATATTCTGTCACATAGACATTTCCTGTGAAATCACAGTGGTTGTTTTATAAATTCTGTCATTGGTAATTCTTTAAATTCATATGATAAAACTCTCTCATTGGTAATTCTTTAAATTCATGATAAAAATCTCTCCTTGGTAATTCTTTAAATTCATATGATAAAACTCTCTCCTTGGTAATCTTTAAATTCATATGAAGCCATTTATATTTTATCAATCAGTTAAAGCTGGCAGTAATTGCCAAAGTTGTAACTTTCTTTCGATGGGGAGTATAGTTGCATTTTCACTCAATATTTTCTTTCATGTTTATGCATGTGGCCTATATTTTTAATATTACTGAACTCAGGTACTCGATCAGAAGATTATCCATGAACTTGGTACTATTTTACTTCTCAATACCATCCCTAATTATTGAAGTTGTCTTTTTCTAGATCAGATTATCAGCTACACTGTGGAGGTGCAGAGAAGTGATGGTAATTGGAGCATGTGCAACAGTTACAGCGGTGGTGCTTTATTCAGCCCTATAAGTGTGGTGTGCCGTAATACAGTTATTGGACAGAATGTGAAGTTTACAGTGTACGCAAATTTAAGCCTGGTTCTTTGTGATGTTGGGGTGTATGGAGGTATGTTTATTTTTCTTTACATAAATCTGTGACAAAATTAACCTTCCAGAATGAATTTTCCACTCAAGTGAACTTGAAATTTGATGTTGGTATAAATGACTCGTCATCCAGTTGGTTGTGGGGTCTGTTTAAAGATGTTTGTAGTGCAGAGTTCTTCCACAGTTTCAGAGGCTTTGAAATGGAACTGAGTATATTCTGATACTGCATAACAGTGGCATCAAATCCTATGGTTTTGATTAAAGACCGTTCCTTTGCTGCAATTACCCTATTGATGCTGAGGCTTATTTTTAAAATATCAATATAAATTATTTTATAAATTTATAAAATTTACATGCTACCAAATAGAATAGGCTAAGGTGGGTTGTCTAGCCCGTTAATCCATGTATGCGCATTTTTAGGCATGTGTGGCCAGTGTAACCAGATCAGCAAGTACATCTGTGCCATCTGATCTGGATCTATAATTTTCACCTCCTGGTTAGAAATAATGTAATGAATCTAAAAATAAACTGTTTATCAGATGGCATGGATGTGCCTGCTAATCGGGATCTAACCTGTTCGCCCATGCAAAATAGCATTGTCTAGGGAGTAAAGAATCAAATAATAATCTGTTCTTCCGATTCCTTTTGTAATATATTTTAATTTCAGCATGTGTGGATGGGTCATATGGTAATTATTGTGAAAATGGTTGTGGGAACTGTAAGTTGTCTGCCCCTGTCTGCGATAAATTTATAGGAAGATGTCCACAAGGTTGTGAAATTGGATGGAATCCACCATTGTGCAACGACAGTAAGTTACAAAGTTTTTACAAGTGGACAATTTTTTTTAAAAAGCCACCTTTCTTGTTGGTTAATCACACTGTCTGCTCAACCCTTCTTACCTGAATTCATTTGTTTTGTTTTCTTTGACATTTTGTTTATTCTAATAAAATGTTTGTGGAAAATAATACATGTATATTGATTTGTTCCCCTGGAAATACACTACTGCCCTGTTTTGTTTAGGAATATTGACTATTATTTGATAGCATGAAATAAGATGACAGTTTAAAGATGCAATGTCATGCACCTCACTTTATACTTCTTTCTTGCACATGCTAGCAGAATTATATGCTCATGTGGTTTTAATATTAATCTCAGTTCATTTTTATATGCTCATCTTAATTAAACATGATGAAGCAGCAGGTAGGTGGTTTCTACAAAAGTTGTCTGCTCTCTGACTAAAGCAAGACTTTTACAGTCTGAACAAACCTAATTAAACTCAATCAGAATGCAATCTCACTAAAGTCAGATCTAACAAAATGTTAGATCTGAAGACAGCCTGCAGACACCATACATAATGTAGCGGTTTTCCCAGATTACTATTTTTAGAAATTGTCAACACAGGAAGAATTATTAATAAGGCTCCCAAAATGATCTGAAGATGTCATTATATTAGAAATAAATGCAATACTACATAAACACATATATCTTTAGTCAAATATGTCATATGTGAACTGTCAACACTTTCCATGCCTTAAATTCTATGTTTACTTTCACTTTTGCGATTTGTAGGCGACAATCTGATTGGCTCAAATGGTTAGTGATAAAAGCACATTTTATTTACTCGTCGTCCGATCCTAATAGCGTAGCGGTTTGTAGGATAAGATTTTAATAAGATAGATCAGAATGTTAATGGGCATAATATATCAGCCAAGTTTGATAAACAGCCAGATTGCCCCTTCATAATTGAGTAATCGCCCTTTCATTGCAAAGTTAACAATGTCTGCCCTTAATATCTACTATTCACTAAAATATGTTCGCATTAAATATAGGTAACCAGAAATACTGCTGGAGTTATTAACCTTTAAAACAAATATTGTTTTTAGGATTTTTTCATTATATCACCTCATGTGGCCCAAAATAATAAAAACAATAAATTTCAAACAAAGCATACAAAGCGAAAAAAGCAGCCATGGTTCACCCCCACTGTTTAAGAAATTCAAGATGGACTTGAAATTAAATATCTATAAACCTGGAATATTCACAGAATGTATGGTCTGATATGGCCCTGTGGAAAGCATAAATGGGGATGCCCTAAATTTCAGTCCTTAAAAGGTTGAAGAAATTAGGGATGTGTTGTACAGTTGAACTTGCTTTTGCAGCCACCTGCATTCAGCATCCACCTGTCTTAAACAGCCAGTTTAAATTTGTTTTAAAATGAGTTTTTGTTATAATTTTTATAGCTTCAAAGCTTTAATGAATTTAAAAAAGGGAGTTAATTTTATATTTCAGTGTAAAAGTTAAAGAATTGAGATATGCTATATATTTCAGTATGTCCATCGATGTTTTATGGTGATCAATGTGCACAGAGATGTGGACAATGTCTATATAATGTAACCTGCACGAGATTTACCGGTGAATGTCCGAGCGATGGGGCTTGCCAACCAGGGTATCTATCACCCATGTGTCAACAGCGTAAGTTTGCATGATAATTAAATTTTAATTGTAAACAAATATGAAGACCAGATCAGGGCTTATGGTCTATGCAGCCAGTGTAGACCAGATCAGGGCTAATGGTCTATGCAGCCAGTGTAAACCAGATAAGGGCTTATGGTCTATTCAGCCAGTGTAGACCAGATCAGGGCTTATGGTCTATGCAGCCAGTGTAGACCATATCAGGGCTTATGGTCTATGCAGCCAGTGTAGACCAGATCAGGGCTTATGGTCTATGCAGCCAGTGTTGGCCAGATCAGGAATTATGGTCTATGCAGCCAGTGTAGACCAGATCAGGGCTTATGGTCTATGCAGCCAGTGTAGACCAGATCAGGGCTTATGGTCTATGCAGCCAGTGTAGACCAGATCAGGGCTTATGGTCTATGCAGCCAGTGTAGATCAGATCAGGGCTTATGGTCTATGCAGCCAGTGTAGACCAGATCAGGGCTTATGGTCTATGCAGCCAGTGTAGACCAGATCAGGGCTTATGGTCTATGCAGCCAGTGTAGACCAGATCAGGGCTTATGGTCTATGCAGCCAGTGTAGATCAGATCAGGGCTTATGGTCTATGCAGCCAGTGTAGACCAGATCAGGGCTTATGGTCTATTCAGCCAGTGTAGACCAGATCAGGGCTTATGGTCTATGTAGCCAATGTAGACCAGATCAGGGCTTATGGTCTAATCAGATCAGGGCTTATGGTCTATTCAGCCAGTGTAGACCAGATCAGGGCTTATGGTCTATGCAGCCAGTTTAGACCAGATAAGGGCTTATGGTCTATGCAGCCAGTGTAGACCTGATCAGGGCTAATGGTATATTCAGCCAGTGTAGACCAGATCAGGGCTTATGGTCTATGCAGCCACTGTAGACCAGATCAGGGCTTATGGTCTATGCAGCCAGTGTTGGCCAGATCTGGGCTTATGGTCTATGCAACCAGTGTAGACCAGATCAGGGCTTATGGTCTATGCAGCCAGTGTAGACCAGATCAGGGCTTATGGTCAATGCAGCCAGTGAAAACCAGGTCAGGGCTTATGGTCTATGCAGTCAGTGTAGACCAGATCAGGGCTTTTGGTCAATGCAGCCAGTGTAGACCAGATCAGGGCTTATGGTCTATGCAGCCAGTGTAGACCAGATCAGGGCTTATGGTCTATGCAGCCAGTGTAGACCAGATCAGGGCTTATGGACTATGCAGCTAGTTTAGACCATTTCAGGGCTTATGGTCTATGCAGCCAGTGTAGACCAGATCAGGGCTTATGGTCTATGCAGCCAGTGGCTTATGGTCTATGCAGCCGGTGTAGACCAGATGAGGACTTATGGTCTATATAACCAGTGTAGACCAGATCAGGGCTTATGGTCTATGCAACCAGTGTAGACCAGATCAGGGCTTATGGTCTATGCAACCAGTGTAGACCAGATCAGTGGTTATGGTCTATGCAACCAGTGTAGACCAGAGCAGGGTTTATGGTCTATGCAACCGGGGTAGACCAGATCAGGGCTTATGGTCTATGCAGCCAGTGTAGACCAGATCAGGGCTTATGGTCTATGCAGCGAGTGTAGACCAGATCAGGGCTTATGGTCTATGCAACCAGTGTAGACCAGATCAGGGCTTATGGTCTATGCAGCCAGTGTAGACCAGATCAGGGCTTATGGTCTATGCAGCCAGTGTAGACCAGATCAGGGCTTATGGTCTATGCAACCAGTGTAGACCAGATCAGTGGTTATGGTCTATGCAACCAGTGTAGACCAGATCAGGGATTAAAAGCTCCGGGACCATTATTCATATGATGGGGCCATTTTTGACAAGTGACACTGCTTGCCCATTTATTTACCTATGCTAACTTGAATATAAGGTAATTATTACATGTATGATTTGATAATTTTCTACACTTTAACAGTTGTTGGCAGGGCTTAAACTACCCTTGAAAAAATACAAACAATGATTTATTCTGGATAATTGACCAGTCACTGATGTTGGTTCACTTGTGACAGAAATGAACTTACTCTTATTGACATTTAAGTCTTCTTCAAGCATCTTTTTCCACACCTTTCTGTATTACAAATGATTTTGTCCAGTGTTTTACAACTTATGTCAGATTTTAGTAGATCTATATGTAAAATCAAAATTAGTTGACACAAATTTTTGATATTAAGCCCACAATATGTAAAACATGAAGAATGCAGGATATAAATCCAATAAGACATGTGCCCAAGGTTATAAAGCTGAGATTGGAAACCAGTCTCAAATCTCAAGCATCTGATTGGCTGAAATGGCGACTGGTCGCCATTTTAGCCAATCAGATGCTTGAGATTTGAGACTGGTTTCCATGCTCAGTTTTATAACCTTGGGCATGAATGATTTGTTTCAGAATGCCCAAATGGGCAGTGGGGTCTTGGATGTGTGAAGTGTGGAGCCTGTAAATCCCAACCATGTGACAAAATAACAGGAGTATGTTCAGGAGGATGTGCGCCTGGATACAAGCCACAGTTTGTCAGCAATTTGGACCCTGTCAACTATAACCCTTTGTGTAATATAAGTAAGTGTAACCCTGTCAACTATAACCTTTTGTGTAATATAGGTAAGTGTAACCCTGTCAACTATAACCCTTTGTGTAATATAAGTAGGTGTAACCCTGTCAACTATAACCCTTTGTGTAATATAAGTAAGTGTAACCCTGTCAACTATAACCCTTTGTGTAATATAAGTAAGTGTAACCCTGTCAACTATAACCCTTTGTGTAATATAAGTAAGTGTAACCCTGTCAACTATAACCCTTTGTGTAATATAAGTAAGTGTAACCAGTTTAATCAGTCTTAACAAAGAAGGATGTCCTTTACTGAAGCAAGAATGTTCCTGTGATAAGTGGATGGAGATATTTGGCAAATATCATGAAAACTAAATCTGAAGACCAGTATCAAATCTCAAGTATCTGATTGGCTGAAATGGCACCTGGTCCCAATTTCAACCAATCAGATGCTTGAGATTAGAGACTGGTCTCCAATCTTAGTTTAATGATTTTAGGTCATTGCCTATGTATCTAAGGTGCCAGGACAGGCTCAAATTCACCAAAGGATATCCTGATTTGTTGTTCATCTGTTGTGTTTTTAAAAGACTACTATAAGAAAAGTATAAATCACAAAATAAATTTTCTAAGAAAAAAAATAATGTGCATTACATCAAACATTTAAGGAGAATGTTAATCATGACTGTAAATTAACCATTATGCCAGCTGTAATGATTTTAAGGCATTTTTGAAGTGAATGACAGCATGCTTTTTAACAGCAACATGTTAAAAACGTTGATGCTTGCCGACGTCACACATTAACAGAATTGTGCACAGTCCAATAAATTGCAATGTTTCTACTGTAGCCATGCCTCTTTTATTTTTAGTAATACATCACACTGGGTACCATCAGAAATTATTTTTTGTTAGATGAATAAGACATCGTTGAGGACAATTTAAAGTGTAAATATACCTATTATGTGTATTTTTGCAGCATGTGATTATGGGCGATATGGTATCGATTGTGCTTTTGAGTGTGGATTCTGTAAGGATAGTACAGAAAGTCCTGCTACCTGTAACCTAACAACTGGTAGATGTGATGTTGGATGTGCCCCTGGTTACAAGGATGACAGTAACACAACTTCTGCGGAACTGCAGTGTAGAACTGGTAGGTTCTTAAGTCACCAGTATTGAAGGGTGTGTTGGCCGTGAGTCATATGGCTAGGTGACTAGTGTAGACCCAGATTAGCCAGTTTAAGATCTATAATGTTTACCATTTGGGCAGCACAGGAAACTGTTTAGATCTTTTTTAGACCCTGTAAATCTGCAGTTAGATCCAGATTTATACTTATAATGGTCAGTAAGCCATGTTTCTTATGGTGCAGCACATGCAATTTCATTTTTCTCAATCTGTCCATCATAGGTTTTCTAAAATGCTAAATAGTCATTTTGGCAATTGGGGGAATGTTCGTGCCAGTGAAATTAAATGATACCACATATTAAGAAGCTAAGGGGTCATTGCCTTGGAAAGTTTGAAATACTCTGATAAACCCCAACTCCCAATGCAGTCATAGGAAGAGTGAGTACATCTTTGTTTAAGGTCAATTTATTAAAAAGTAAACATTTGAAGTAGTTAAAGCAAAATAGAGCCATGTTGTCCCCTATAGGACAATGGCACTATATATTGTTAAATGTGGTTTGAAAGTGCATAAAGCTCACATTTCATCATCAAGCTGTCTTGAGAACACATATTTTAATACAGGTTGCCTTGGTGTATTAACTCCAACTACTTAACATTACAAATACATTCTGAGTTTATACTAAGTCTTATAACTTGTGATCAGATTCTATAACTTTTGATCGGATTCTATAACTTGTGATCGGATTCTATAACTTGTGATCGGATTCTGTAACATGATCGGATTCTGTAACTTTTGATCAGATTCTATAACTTTTGAATGAATTCTATAACTTGTGATCGGATTCTGTAACTTGTAATCGGATTCTATAACTTGTGATTGGATTCTGTAGCTTGTGATGGGATTCTATAACTTGTGATTGGATTCTGTAACTTGTGATCGGATTCTATAACTTGTGATTGGATTCTGTAACTTGTGATTGGATTCTATAACTTGTGATTGGATTCTGTAACTTGTGATCAGATTCTATAACTTGTGATTGGATTCTGAATCTTCTTTTAGAATTGATTAGATGTACTAGTGCTTCTGAAATCAGACCTTGGGCAGATTATATCAAAAATCAATTCTTGTCAAAATGTCACCATAGAAAAAACTAAAAGAGGCTATAGTACCAGCTTAATTTATAATTGCAATTATCTGCCAATTGCCATGATTACCAGTTAAGCCATTGAACTGCTCTGGGGATGGACATGTTTAAGGAAAATACCCGGTAAGAAAAAAGGCACCAAGATCATAAAATCAATTTTCAGCCATTAAAATGGTTGAGATATGAAACTGGTCTCCTGATTTAGTTTTTTGACCTTGGGCCAAGATAAGTTTGTCAGTGATCTTAATATCCTGATACTTGTTATTGCAACAATTGATTCTATAAAATAAAAATCATTGTTGCTGATTTTGATGGATATCAACTTATGTTCGATTGTTAGTAACAACTGCGGCATAGCTATAAGTGGCCAAACAGAATGCAGTCAGATATAAATAAATGTCATAATCTTGGTTTTCTCTTTAGAATGTGTACCAGGTAACTGGGGCAATAACTGCTCGGAAACCTGTGGAAAATGTGCTCGGACAGAGAATAACACCCTTATATCTTCCCCCTGTGAGAAAGATTCGGGAAGCTGTCCTTTTGGATGCCTGCCTGGTTACCAGGGAGTCAAGTGTACAGATGGCAAGTAGTGTGGGGAAAGATAAATAATATGTGTGAACCCTTTATTCTGTATATATGTGTTTTAATAAATGTGTTGGTGGTGTAGATCCAGATCAGCTGTACCTCTATTCTATCTGATTAGGATCTACTATGTTTACTGTGTAGTTAGAATTAATGTAATTTATCTGAAAGTAAACAGTGTAGGTCCTGATCACTTGACATAGATGTGCTGTCTGATCTGGATCTACACTGTTCACCCATGGGATAACAGCCATATCCCTTAATAGGGCTAAGTTTTGGTGTCCTGTGGATGACTTTTTGTTCTTCTACTAAAAATATAAATAATAACTTTACAAATCACAGAAGGACTTTTTCTGAAGCACCAACTTTGTAAATGAAACAATAAATAGCAGCTATTTAGGTTATTCAATGTATTCACACATCTTATACTTAGCTGTGATGAAGGTCTATCTAGCTTGGCTGTTTTTAGTTAAGGATTATGGATTGAATCAATAATGGATGATTTTTATTTGGGTATGAAAACATTTGATTATTTTAAAGAACCAGTATGTGAAGCCTGAATCACGCTTATTTTAAACAATCCAGCTGTATGTTAACTCTGATACCTTGATCTTATCTTTTGGTTTACTGTTACAGTGTGTTCACCGGGAACATATGGAAGCAGTTGTGGCCAGAGCTGTGGGAAGTGTAAGGACGGTGCCGACTGTGACATTCTGAATGGTACCTGCCCAGGGGATTGTGATAATGGTTACCTAGGCAACATGTGTAAACAAGGTAAGTCATGTTGTCTTCTAAACAATTAACACTTTACTACAGAAATACAAGTTTTATTTCTAGTGCAACTTGTGTAGATCCAGATCAGAATCTACACTTGTTGCTTCTTGTTCAGAAATAACCTGATGCATCAAAAAGTAAACATTGAGGATCCTGATCAGATGGCACAGATGTGCTGGCTGATCGGGATCTATAATTGGCGATGGCGGGTATTTGATCTATAATTGGCAATGGCGGGCATTGATCTATATTATAATTGGCAATGGCGGGCATTGGTGTATTTCAGCTACTCTTTGATGTCAGTAAGGTAAAGATGTACCAATAATAATGATAGATCTATGTCAGTCTGGTGGTTGATTATAGGCAGTTGTAAAGAACATAAAAATACTTCAAACATTCAGGACAATTTAACTTTCATTGTAGAATGTCCAGCAGGTACCTTTGGTTTCCAGTGTAAAGGTAAATGTCCTGTCAACTGTGCAAACAACTGCCAGTTTACAGACGGTTCTTGTATCTGCAAAGATGGTTGGACTGGACCTTTTTGTCAGCAGGGTAAGTTTGCTTTTGATGTTTAGGACGAGTAACATAACAGTTATAGAGATAGTGCAAAATAAATCTGCATATAAGTTGACATGCTTACAGTTACTAGCCACTCTTTAAACTTCTGTACAAAGAAGATCAATTTTTAAGGAAGTATAAATGAACATTCATATAAGTATTTATATAATTTATAGACATTTATGGAAAGTTACCTGTACCATTATGATAGTGAATTATGCCTGTCTTACTGAAATATTTTTCTTTACATATTTCTACCACTTGGAGAAATTAAACTGACTAATCACCACACTTGTCTAGACACCTTGCCCAAAGACCCCTTAACCAATCACTCCATTTATACATATAAATTTAACACATGCAAACAGTGTAGATCCAGATAAGCAGGCACATCTGTGTATCTACACTGTTAGCTTTATAGTCAGAAATAACCTAATCAATAAAAAATGCGAACAGTGTAGATCCTGATCAGATGACACAGATGTGCCTTCTGATCTGGATCTGGACTGTTCATCTTCACCATAAAGGCATATACAGTCCACACTTGTTATGTCAAACTCGCTTAAGTCGAAATATCAGTTATCTCAAATTAATTTAACGGTCCCGTCAAAATGTGTTCTTTTTACATATAATATTACGCCGTTTAAGTCTAATTCAACTTAAATAATGTTTTTATAAGTCAAAGTAAATATTAAACCCGACTGCTAAAATATCCTATGTAAAGTCATCGGATAAGTCGAAATGTGAAAATTGCCACAGTTGAACAGTGTGCCCGGCTTCTTCAAAGTAAGAACTTGTAAGCAAAATACCATTATTTAACAATAATTAACGATGATCGCGTTTTGAGTAAATGTTCGCTTAAGTAATGCATTTGGATGTACATGTAATTTTTAATTTGAGTTGAAAACAAAACAAAAATCATTTAATTATTATAATGATGTGACCACCGGGCCTTTAAAATACGAGTTTATTCGTTTGGAATAACACATGCAAAAGCATGGCTGATCCAATTATAGCAAATTGTCGTCAACAAAATTGTAGAACAAAAAGAAAACTCCGAATATGAGTTAAATATTTATTTCAATTTGAATGAGTTTACTTATAAAAATTTAACTAAGTTATTAAAAGACGACTTTAAAACGCAGAGTGAAGATGACGACAATGTAACACAATGATGATGATTGTTGTTTTTCATATGTAATAAATATAATCAAATTAATATATTTTTCTGTTCTATTTTGATACATGAATTTATCATCTAAAATGTTCATATATGTGTTCTTGTGCATAAAAAACTACCATTACTTACAATCATGTCAGCATTTGAAGCATATAGGTATATTATTCGTGCATTGGCACCGATTCCGATCTGTCGAACTTTGGATATCTCAAAATAAAATCTACGGTCCCGACAAATTCGACACAACAAGAGTGGACTGTATATGAAGGAATGGGTTAATTAAATATAATTGTTTCAATTGAGTTTTGAAAGATTTCTTTTTTGTTGCACTTAGAAAGGTTAACACTTAATCCATTCAGATATGCTTGCCCCATTTTTCTTATATTAAAGTTAGTTTTTAATTATTTCTTTTATATTGTGTTTTAGTATGTCCCAATAATTTCTATGGAAAAGACTGCAAGTTCCCATGCAGTGGTAATTGTGTGGGTGGAACAACATGTAACCAAACTACAGGGAATTGTGACAAAGGATGTACAGAGGAATGGACAGGGCTTAAATGTGATACAAGTATGTATTTATTTATGAAGTGTAATTTGTTTATTATGTAAAGGTATTTACCCGTTTTCTCTATCAATGACTAATATGAACTAAGGCACTGCCTCTCTCGGAATCGACGAATTTAAAGAGATGTGCATCGAATGTTTAACAGTAAAACAAAGAAACAAGTCATCATTTGTTGTTTTACTTTTTAACCAAAACTGATCAAGGTTGTAAGATGTATTATAAAGAGCTTTTGGTGTAAAACGACTTTTGCATTATTAATCTCTTCTTCTGCGGTGAGCGCTTATTTGAACAGCTGGTGTTACACGGGTTTATTGTTGTTTTACACAGAGTGGTTGTTCTACACAAAGTCTTTTCAGGTTTCTCAGCTTTTATTTGCGGTTTATAAAATAAATCCACAATAACAATTTTTCAACTAATAATTTTTGATTCACAAAGTAATGTCTTAAGATTTTTAGCTTAATTTCCCTTTTTAATTTTCAAGTTCACAAAGTCCCTTTAACAGTTCGCAAAGTTTTCACAAAGTATTATCTAATTTAGTCACAAAGTTTTAGCTAATTCCTTCACAAAGTTTTTGTTGTTGTTTACCTAGAAAATTCTGTTTATATACCCTTTTCAAAAATTGACATTTACAACTTAACAATTGAGATTTTGACAGATTAAGGAAAGTAAGACCTAAAGCACATTTAACCAATATGTGATAAAAGCGTCAGATTGATAACAGGTGATAGTTCCTTACAATTCAAAGGAAATAAAATATATTCAATCAGATATCATTCAACAAGTCTGGCTTCAGGTTCTCAATATTTACATTACTTAACTTACTGTAAAAAATCATGAAGAGTAATAAGAATATTTCTTGTTAACAATTTACAAAATAAGTATTTTTTACAAGAAATTGATACTAATTTCCTAAGTGAACATTTTATGTATCACATATATATTGCTTTTAAAATAAGAAACATTTTGCTACTAAACATGTTATAATTTGATTTTCAATATTAAATACCAAATTATTTGTTATGAGGCAATTTCAAATAATGTAGAAATTTCAATCATAATAGATGCAACAGTACATCTAAGTGAGCTGAATGATTCTGTGAAGTTTGGAAGAATCCTCTGAGATGTTGAATACACCAGTTTTCCTGTAAACTCTTAGTTAAACAGCACTTAGTGACAGTAGAGAAATTTATTATCTAAATAGAATGAAACATTCAAATTAGTCCAGATTTATATAGCACTCTTCATATGTTCAAAAGTGCTTTACAACAAGCAAGATATAGCAATATAATACAATAAGAATTAATAAAGCATGGGCAAATAAAACATAGAGCAAAAAATAAAAATAAAAGAAATAAAAAAAATAAAACTTGGATAAAAAAGTTTGCATGAAAAACATAGTAGAAAGTTAAAAAAACAAGTGCGTTGATGTGTAGATAACACATTATAGCATCACTCTCCGTTCAAAATCAACCCAATGTCTTATGATTGTTAATATATCCAGTTAAACTTAATCAACATTATACATAGTATGAGCGGAAAGGGTGTGTTTTAGCTGTCATTTGAAAGTGTCAAGTGTCTGTGCGGTTCTAACTAACTCTGGCAGTGCATTCCATAACCTTGGTGCAGCATGGCTAAAGCTACTGTTTCCAAAAGTCACAGTTCTGGTATGTGGTACTACAAGTGTTAAAGAACTGCTAGAACGAAGGTCTCTAGCTGGTCGGTACACACACAATAAGTCAATAATGTACTGTGGGCACTGTCCATGGAGAGCCTTGTAAGTGTATAGTAGGACCTTGTAATCGATCCGTTGACATATTGGTAGCCAATGAAGTTCCTTGAACACTGGTGTTATAAGGTCATGACGAGGAGTTTTTGTCAAGATTCTGGCAGCTGTATTCTGAACCCGTTGTAGTTTATTCATTGTCAGTTTTGGAATACCGAAGAGCAATGAATTACAATAGTTAAGCTTTGATGTTACTAGACAATTAACTAATGTTTTTGTAGCATCTGTTGTAAGGTAATTCCGTATGCATCCGATGATTCACAGCTGGTGGTAGGCAGATCTACAGACAGTGTTGACATGTTTCTCCATGTCCATTTGTGAAAATGATGCATTAGACCATGTTTACCACAGATAGCACCTACTGGCTTGGTATACATCGTAAAGTATTTCGGTCCTAATATGGATCCCTGTGGAACACTGAAATTCGTAATAACTGGATCGGATAGCTCTCCTTCTCTTCCCTCTACTGTCTAGAACAGTTAACCTGGTCTTCCCACAGCATTTCATGTGAAGCTGTTTTCCTGAAATATTAAAATCAACCGCAAATTAATTTATCTTCAAAAATAATTTTATATCTTAAGGCTTTTATAAATTCATTTGTCGACAGTTAAAATTGATTTAAAATATTAAGACATACATTTCTTTTGCTTATTTAACAAAGGCCTATACCAATTAAGAAGTTCTGTTTATTTAAAGCTTATCCAATAATAATCCATAAATGAAGTACCACTTAGACCCATACAGGGGCTATTTTAAGGCCCTTAAGGATTTTGAATGATTTAAAGAACATTTTGGACAGTTTGGTTGTGAACAAAATTGACCAGTAATGACCAGCATTGACCAGAAATGATCACCTTTGACCAGTTATGACCACTATTGACCACCGGCCCGCTCAATACTCAATTGACCAGTCAATAGGCCAACCCTGCTATTATACATTCATGCAGCTTTAATAAATGAAAATAAAGAAAATTTATGCAAACCTTTTATCTGTTTACTATGTTAATGTTCATATTCTGTGCCGTAGCTGTCTACCAATTCTGCATAAGTATCTATAGGCTTCATAACCTTGGTGATACACATCTCTGAAAATAAATGTTTTATTTTAAATCTTCGCTGATAACAGTAAACTAATAATTCAGTTATACAGTACCTTTTGTGGCTTATGAAGATGTAAATAAATTGCTGTTGCAGTTAACAGTGAACAATTCATACTGTTGCCATAATTTATTTATTACATGTAAGGTCTTTTTATTAAAATCACATACAAGGAAGATGGAAATGATGAAACATTTCATGCCATCTTTAATTCCAGAGTGTTATCACATTTTAAAGACCACATAAAGATGTGCCAGCTGATCTGAATCTACATATATGCCATCTGATCTGGTTTTACATGGGCTGACCATTTGTGCTAAAAAGTTGTGTCCATGAAGTATGTTAAGTTATTGACTGTGAAAACTAAAACCGCATTGTTTTCTTCCTTAAAAATGTGAACAAAATTATGAGATTTATCCACTAAATAAAGGATTAAATAAGTGACCAAAGGGACCCATAATGTATTTACAACATGGTCTGCAGAGAAACTTTGTGGCGTTTGATTCTGTGTCTTCCAAAAATTTGGCATGTTCAGGTGATTTTGTGTGAACATGCCAGAGATTATGGTACACCATAGCAGGGCTGGACAAATTTAGATTTTTTAGTAACTACAATGTAGTCTAAAACTTGCTGGGTAAACATTTCAGCTACAATGTAGTCCCACTTTTGCCCAAATAAGCAAATTCTGATTAGTCAGTTACACACAGTATTAACAGTACAGAAAGAAACAGGAAATTCAAGAGGAACCATTACATGGGGGGCTTGATAATGTTAAAATAGATCTCAAAACATGTTATTTTGTAATAAACTTATTGCTGTTGTAATATGATATGCATTTAGTGCTAAAAGAGAATGGCGCATATCAAATTAACGTTTAAACTAGTCTACACTAAAAAAATTGAGCTAGCCCACAGACAAGCAATCAGATATTTTGAGATTGTCCGATACAATTTTCAGCTTGCCCAAGGCGTCGGGCTAGTGGGTTTGTCCAGCCATGCATAGTCATGTAAAGGAAGGGCAAATTCTGTGCTGTTTGAGTGTTTGTACAGTTTATTATAGGTAAATTAAAAAAAATACCTCTCCAGTAGTCTAATTTTTCTCATATTCCAGTTTCATGCTCTTTGAACCAGATTTGTCAGGCATCTTTTATATGTATACTTCAAACTGAAATACCAATTACAAAAAATAAAATTTATAAATGATATTATTTGCCTATACATGCATATACCTTCCAATGACTTAATTTATTTTTCTTAGTGACAGACTTCTTTAAAGTCGCCGGACTGTCGGACCTGTCCGGTAAAATTTGGACTGGTCTGATGTGATTTTCAATGTTGTAGGACCAAATATCCGGCAAAAATTTGATCGGCATATTCCAATTTTACTCCCTAAATTACAATTTTACTCGCTGTTTTGATTCGAGACTGTTCTGAGGGAAATGAGTGAGGATATCCAAATGAAATATTTTACTTAATTGTCATAATGACAATTTGTTATTTTGTTCCACTGAATAAAAACAACAACAAAAATACCCTCAATACTGTGTTTTGCTTACTTAATCATTAATGTGTTAAATGTTTCAGTCGGACAGAAATTGTTTTGGTCAGACAGATTTTCACATCTTGTCCGACACTTTTTTTACAATTTTTAGGAAGTCTGTAGTGATCATTACACTCAAACATCTAGACCAAGGCATGTATACAAAAGTTTGACACAATTTATTGGACTGTGAAAACTAATTAAAATAAATAAATTTTCAAATTTATATCAATTAATTAATGGTCAACACGGCTTCACCATGCAACACATCTGAACTTGTTTGACAAAGAATTCCACTCGACCGCTCGCCATGGCAAGTAAATGATCCGTTGGGTCGAAGGAAGCAGCCGAAACACTCGACCGGCAGGGCCAGGGTTTTTCTAGCCTTTCTGAGAGTCCGGAAAACAGACCCTTTCCCAAAGTTAACGGACCCATTCCCAATAGGAAATTTCTTCCACTTTTCGCAAATGAATCCACTGATAATTTTCAAAACATAAGAAACGGTGTTAACTTTCGCTTTACGCTGTATTTTTGTTGATAAAAATTCCTAGAAGTTTCACGCGCAAAAATTTTCCCGATTCTGGCTAAGGTACTTTTCCCAAAATGGCTAGGAAAACCAGTGAGGACGTGTAAATTTTTCAGCAAAGCACATGTGTTTTCTTAGAATAATGAAATATTCTCAAGTTGTTTACAAATTTCAATTTGATTTCCGGAATTTCGGTCGATTTCCATTGTATTCAGAATGTTTCTGATGTAAAGATAACAGCAGCATTTTATTTTTACCCTAATCAGAATAAGGCTGAAAGTGCACCTTTTTTCCCGCTGTATGTTAAAAATTATGTAGAAACAAAATATTGAAGGTAAAGTTTTTTACACAAGATACAGGTGATTATGAAAAGCGAGAGAGCGAGCAGGACAGTAAGAAAGAGATCGAATGGAAAAAAAAATGTTACAGAAAGAGTATTTTATTTATAAGGGCGAGTGTACTTTCTGTAAGGGCTAGTGCACTTGTTCATTCACCTGACCTGTAGGGCGATTGGGTTAAAGAAAATTTCTACACCTCTGTCAGAGCAATTATTCCTAAAATCTGAAATAAATAATTAGTGGTAAACACGGCTTCGCCGTGCTTCCTATTTAAATCATTCAACACTATGCCTCATTTTTTTATGAAATGTAGCTCTAAATTCTAATAATTTTTATTTGTAGTAAATGAAGCATTATTCAGATAGCATTTGGTAAACAAAGCTTTACAGAAAGAGTATTTTATTTAAAATGTAAGAGCAAGTGTACTTTCTGTAAGATGGAGTGCACTTGCTCATTCACTCAACCTGTAAGGCGATTGGGTCAAAGAAAATTTCTACACCTCTGACAGAGCAATTATTCCTAAAATCTGAAATAAATAATTAGTGGTAAACACGGCTTCGCCGTGCTTCCTATTTAAATCATTCAACACTATGCCTTATTTTTTTATGAAATGAAGCTCTTATAATTTTATTTGTTGTAAATGAAGCATTATTCAGATAGCATTTGGTAAACAAAGCTTTACAGAAAGAGTATTTTATTTAAAATGTAAGGAAGAGTGTACTTTCTGTAACGGGGAGTGCACTTGCTCATTCACTCGACCTGAAGGGTGAGTGGGTAAAACAAAATTTCTACACCTCTGCTGAGCAGTTATTCCTAAAATCTGAAATAAATAATAAGTGGTTAACACGGCTTCGCCGTGCTTTTAAATAATTCTACAATATGCCTCATTTTTTTGGAAAGGCAGCTCTAAAAAATTTGTTGTAAATGAAGCATTTTTCAGATAGCATTTGGTAAACACAGCTTTACCATGCCTCAAACAACTTATATTAGCAGAGTAGCTTTATGCTTAATCTGCAAACTTTGGGTTCAAGTCCTGATCATGAAAACACTTGTATCTTCAAAAATTGTGGTCAGATTTCATTTGACCAGTTTTGTCCAGAGTTAATTTCAACGTAATACCTTATCGCTTTCCCACACCAAATTAAAACGAAAGCAATCGATATTACCATCTAATCTGCAATGTTAAACTTACTGTTCTTGTTGATGATTGCAGTAAAAAAATAAATAAAAACGTCGTAAAATTCCAATGTTTAGAATGTTGTGGAAACCGGTGTAACTGCAACTAACCAAATTTCGAACAACTACCGTAATGCTCATCGCTACAGTACGGTGAAGCCTACAGTTAGACTCTAACTCTGTGACAAAATTATATTTTAATCGATGTTGAAACTTATTTACCTGATTTTTAGGGCGAGTTCAATCTTAATTTTTATATAACATATGGAATCAGAACTTCTGAAAATGTGAATCGAGAAACAAAATGGCGGCTTTTCAGTTTTAAAATCCAGAAGCAAGCAATCTGGATTCAAGTCATATTGTCCAATCAGAAAAAGCCTTACTTTGCAAGGTTTTTTTATTGTCCAATCAGAAAAGCCGTATTTAACAGGGTATTTTGCAAACCGGAAATTCACGGTTTCCAATTGTCTTGGTATAGACCGTTAGACATGCGCAATACCGTAATCGGAATCGACACGATTTCGACGCGCTTCGCGCGTCGAAATCGTAGGGTCGATTCCGTATTATCACATGGGCAGATTTATGCTGTATGATTTGGATCTATACTGTTTGCTTCTTAGTCTCAATTAACCCTTTTCTGTATAGATACACATTTTTACGCATGTGCGACCAGTGTAGATCCAGATCTTCCGGCACATCCGTGCCGTCTGATCAGGATCTGCACTGGTCGCATTTTGGTCACAAATAACCTAATGAATCAAAAAGCGAACAGTTTAGATCCTGATCAGACGGCACGGATGTGCCGGCTGATCTGGATCTAAACTGTTCGCCCTAGCAATTAAGGTGTATCTGTACAGGAAAGGGATAATAACATCAATCTAAAAGTGAGCAGTGTAGATCAAGTGTTGTCAGCCAGCTTATCCTCGTCTACAATGGTCGCCCATGTGATATCTTGTATAATTCATCTTCATCGAATAAAAGGGTTAGAAATCATGTGTAGATGTTAATGGCCATTTTGAATTGCTGGTTTTTTAAAGCACAAGTTATGAAAAATGCATGTTGGTTGCAGAATTTACATAAGAAAACATAAATTTTGCCGTCTAATAACAATTTTCGAAGAAAGGAATACATGACATCAGTCAGACATTGTTCTTTGGGGAGTAAATACTTGCTGTCAACCAATAAAAATTTAAGATTTGTAATTGACTGTTCTTGACTCTTGGTCTTCTTTCAAAATATTTCAGAGAAGATAATTGAGAAGTTTGAAAGATCATATGCAGATGTTATTGGCGGAGTTATAGGAGGAGTTATAGCCCTTGGTCTAATAATAGCTTTCATAGTGTGGATTGTGTGGAGATACAGAAAAGAGTAAGTTTTATCATTTTTATCATCTGAGATGATGGTAATTTGTTTTGTTGTCATCTGTCAGCCATATGACAGGAAAATGTGTTGTACCATAGTAAGTATGTTGTGAATCTGTGCTTAATGTTCACACATGCTTGAGAAAAATAAAAATAATAATAAGATGTTGAGGGACAGCTTTTGCTTATGATTCTGATGCTCTGCTCAGTAACCATATAATAAAGTTAAATGTCAAAATCAGATTTTTAAACTGCATCTCCAGCACATGTAGGATACTAGTCTTGTTCTTGCATATACAATTACCACAATTAGCCCTGTACTTCATGGGATATGGCTGTTATCCCATGGGTGAACAGTGTACATCCAGCACATACATGCTGTCTCATCAGGATCTACCCTGCTTTAGATCCATTAGAATTTGAGAAGTTATTTGTTCGAGATGAGTCTTAATCAATTAACTGCCAATTTTTATTCCTTCAATATCCAGCAAAGATATCCATATAAAAGCCTTGGCATCTTCAATCCGTGGATCTATCCGAAGACTGTCTATACGAGGTCGAGATTCTCTCCGTCGGTCAGTGCAGCGTCTGTCTATGAGGGGTCGCCGAGCACAAGATCAACAAAAACTTGGCAAGGACATTGAAGGACCTGCTCGAACTAATGGAACTAAAGGTTGGTTTGATGAAAAGAAAAGCTTATCAAATTATTTACTGTTACGTAATAAAATTATTATGTTGGGAACCATCCTTAAAGGATTTCCTGAGGAGATTGGATCTTGAAATTCAAAACCCCAATGAAATTTAGATTTTTAAATATTTTCACGTAAATAAAATATATTATTGACATTTTGAAATCACAACGTTTTTTAACGCATGAAAATGAATGCAATAAATTTTACAGCATATATTATCATTGTCTGTGTACATTTTCTATGTTAAATTATTAGTTCAAGGATGCATGTATCAGTTTAATTATTCCACTTTGATACCTGTTGTGTATATTTAGATAACAGTAAAAAGACAAAATTTTTGTTTCTGTGTTTCATTTTTTTTTAAATGTCAACATGTGATTATAATTAAATTATTTATTTTATGGCTCTTATCATTTAATTATTTCATTGATTATTTTAAGGAGGCAGAAGACATGTACCACGTATGTACGAGTGTGTGAAATTGCAGTCAAATCAGATACATTACGATGATTTTCCTAGAATATATCTGCAGTTACAAGAAGCTACGCCAGACGGACGGACATTGTTATATGACTCTTTCCAGGTAATGTCACTTCAAATTCAAATGTAATGTTCAAGAATATTTGGTGCATATCAAATATACCATCATCGTCTAAATATAAGCTGCACTGATACATAAGCCGCACCCCTCAAAACCCGATGGAAATGGGTGAAAAAAGCCTAACTCTATGTAGAAGCCGCGGTCTCTTTTTCAGACTGGTCGCCATTTTGAATCACCGGTTCCGTGTGCCTTTGCGTAGGCAACAATAGCCAGCTATACTATTTCAGTGAAGTACATACGCGTTTGACCCATAATAATTATTATGTTTGACAATTTCAAGGTATAGACATTTTCAATGAAGACTAATATTCGAGAAAATTGGCGGGAACGACATATGACCAAAATGTGCGAGTTTTAAATAAAATTCGAGTCGACCATGTCATCTCAATATCTTGTCAAACATTCCATAAGAATCTCAAACATGGCATCATGCTTTCAGTTTTTCACACCTTAGTCAAGTGACATACCCTCTATGACAGGTGAGACCAAGCTGCCAATTAAGGGTGACACTGATTTTACCAAGGGAATCTTAAACATGTCATCTGGCTTTCAGAGTTTTTCACGCATTACGGTCACTGTGATTTTACCGATACACGTTTTGTTTTAAGTACTCAATCTGATATAACGCGTAATTAAATAAAACGCGATCGACTCGTGGACCCCACTTTTTCCATAAAATACGTAAAACACTGGTAAAAGCCAGTTTGCATGATTTAAATAACTGAAAACAATTACCTTGATGGTGATGTCGGTTCTTACGAAATCCGCATTTTATTTCCATTTATCTTTTAATTATTACATTTATAATCCGCATAATTTGAAAAACAGCCGTTAACTTATAAAAACCACATGTATCCCTTACAAAAACATGACCATACTGTGTATTTCGTATGGAGGCAAAAAATCGATACCGCCGAACATCAAACGCGACTTCAAAAGACGTTGTCGGCTCTAAAACAACCATCCGTGTTTATTTCGGCTTTGCTATAAAAACATTTGATCTACCTGGTAGTGTGCGCGTGTCAATTTTAGCTTGTGTGATGCAATAATTACTGAAATGTGATAAAAGCGATAAATTAAAGATTAGGATATATTTTAAATGATGGAATATGTTAGCGTTCGGTAAATAATAATTATTTTACTTTGTCATTCGTAAATGTTGCTGATTATTTACGTACCGATAATTGTATTTGCAGTAGAGTTTGTGACAGCATTTCTAAGCAATTATTTGCCTTTGGCAATCATAATTATTTTCGTTCGCACATGATTCGCACACGTTGCATAGAAACGTCCCCGGATTGGAGATCATGACAAGTTGCAAACTGACGATTATTTTAATTGTAATTATCGGTACTCAAAATAAAAAGAAGAGTAAAAGATTTCAATAATAGTTTATCATTTAGTACATTCTTTTACCAATCAAATAATATTTTTCGAAAAAACCGTGTAGACATGACAAATTTCTCGTTCAGCGTCCGTATACCGGTGCGCTTGACAAATTCGCCGCGGTAAAAAATCGGTGTTTTGAAGGCCTTGAAAAATGTCTTGGGAAGCTAAACCTATGTATAAGCCGCACCCCCAACTTTTTTTCGCCGAATCCTGGATAAAAAGTGCGGCTTATATTCATTCGATGACGGTATGATGAATTTATTTTTGGCATTGTTTTATAAGACTGTACAATTTTCCAGTCATTCTGATGTATACTTTTACTATAATATGGTATTGTTTATAAAGAGGAAATCAGAAATTGATCATTTCATGAATGGTAAAGTCACAAGTAAAAAATCAGTTTTTGGTGTGAAGAAGCTAAAAGTGATATTTGCAGGAATAAACACATTTTTGTGTTTATGTTGTCCTGGCATCAATTCTAAAACATTGGAAAGGGAGGTAATACGTTAAAAAAGTAGTTTGGCAAAACATTGTCAATAAAAATTCTATACTACACTTTCAAAACTCTATATTACGATGGAAAACAAAATCAAAAAAATATACCTGTAGGGAGAAGTGATGAATAGTTTCAACTCTGCAATGTTTATGTAAACCAAGAGTCACAGTTACTGCTGTTATTTTTCAGTCGTTTATGGCACAAAGGCCTCGTGATGATAAAGCCAGTCAGAATGGACATTCCAATAACAAGTCATATTATAATGCAGCACGTAAGCAAACATATGAGTATAATTAACTCTTCTCCGTGGGATATGGTTGTTTATCTCATGGGTGAACAGTGTAGCTCCTGGTCACCCAGCACATCTGTGCCATCTGATCTAGATCTACACTGTTTTCTTTTACATCCATTATGTAACTTTTGACAGAGATGACCACAAGGTGTATCCATCCATGCCATCTGATCTGGGTCTAACTCGGGTCAAACATGTGATAAAACCTGTATATATGGATCAAAAGATTAAGATACTTTAAAATACACTGATATAACAAATGTTTATTACTTTAAAATACATTAATATAACGAATGTTTAGCAAGTTAATTTGTTTGTATTGTTAGCCATAGGTGAGTTTCAGAACAACAAAATCCTTTAGTTCATAAGCAAAATAATTTCAAAATGATTTTCAAAGTAAAGATGGAAAGACCCTTGAACATAAAACCTGACAAAATTGCAGGCTTGCTTTGATAAAGGCATTTTATGGAGAGGAGCAGAACTGCATTTTAATGCCCATGTTTCCTAGCCCCTGATTAAGAATACAAGAATTAAGTGCTGGAAAATAGCTCAGACAATAAATATATTTCTTCATCAAACTTTAAAACTATATTGCTTATGACAACTCAGTAGTGTTGATGCTAAAGTCTTTAGGTCAAGGTCAAATTTGATGGAGTTATGCCCCCTTTCGTACTTGCATTTTTAGCTCGACTATTCGAAGAATAGGGGAGCTATCCTACTCGCCCCAGTGTTGGCGTCGGCGTCCGTTAAACAAATGCGTTAAACAAAAAATGCACTTTGGTCCATAACATGAAAACTACTTATGATATCAACTTGAAACTTGGAATATATATTCACCATCAAATTCTACATCATTACCAACAACACCCATAACTCTGCTTCAAATATCTTTCAAGTTATGCCCCTTTTTCACTTAAATTTTGCGCTAAGGAAAATATGCACTTTGGTCCATAACTTATAAACTACTTGAGATATCAACTTGAAACTTGGAATATATATTCACCATCAAATGGGGGCCTACTGATATACAGAGTTACCTCCCATTGAGAGTGGCTTCCCTTGCTTATTGGGTTGTTCCAGTTTAGAAGCGGTAATAAAGCGTAGTGTTAAAAGTGTAGATAAAAAGTCTCAAAGTGCTTCTGAAGTTAAACTGCATTGTCGATTAACAAAAAGTGAAACAGGCATATAAGGAATAACCATCATCTTTGTAAATTGATTTTTAAGTTGATATTTAAGTTGTTGTTTTTATGCCCCCACAAAGTGGGAGGATTATAGAGTTGCACTCGTCCGTCCGTACGTCCGTCCGTACGTACGTACGTCCCCAAATCTTGTGGCATCAACTCCTCCTAAACTATAAGGCGGATTTCTTTCAAACTTGCACAGATGATCAAGCAGGATGTGTAGATGATCGTAAAGAAAGGAGTTTTTCCTGCGACCATTTTTACTAGAGTTATGGCCCTTTGTTAATTTCAGTGATTAAATCTTGTGATGTCAACTCCTCCTAAACTATAAAGCAGATTTCTCTCAAACTTGCACAAATGATTAAGCAGGATGTGTAGATGACCGTAAAGAAAGGAATTTTTCCTGCGACCATTTTTACCAGAGTTATGGCCCTTTGTTAATTTCAGTAATTAAATCTTGTGGCATCAACTCCTCATTAACTATCTAAGGGATTTCTTTCAAATTTGCACAGATGATCAAGCAGGTTGTATAGATGATCGTAAAGAAAGGGTTTTTCTTACGGCCATTTTACCAGAGTTATGGCCCTTTGTTAATTTCAGTGATTTAATCTTGTGGCATCAACTCCTCGTTTACTATTGGATGGATTTCTTTCAAACTTGCTCACATGATCAAGGTGGATGTGCAGATGATCATAAAGAAAGGATTTTTTCCTGCGGCCATATTTACCAGAGTTATGGCCCTTTGTTAATTTCACTTACAAAATTTTGTGGCATCAACTCCACATTTTTTATTTGGCTGATTTCTTCCAAACTTACACAGATGATTAGACATGATGTCTTGATTGCTGTAAAGGACATTGTCTTGCAACCATTTTCACCAAAGTTATGACCCTTTGTTTATGTTAGTCATTAAATTTTGTGGCTCTTACTCCTCATTCACCACATATTGTTAATACCTAGTACACAATTTTGTTACAAATGTACTTGCAGCAGTGGGGGCATCAGTGTCCTGAGGACACAGTCTAGTTTTAAATGCAAGTTTACCTATTTACGTTACTGCACGTATCCTTTATGAAAATGTAGTTTTTGGCTGGCATGGAAATTATAGTTTAAAACTTTCACTAAGTTAAGTATTCAACCAATCGCCATTAAGTCATGCAACCAATGCTAATATAGAAAAATGCCTGGGGTTTTATGACCATGTTACGTAATCTAATTAGCAAGACAGGGTTTTACCAGCTGGAGGTGTGATAAAGGCTTTTTGAAGTTTAGTTGTAGATTTGTAAGAAGTTGAAAAAGTTCCTTGTTTGGGGTAAAAGTGTTGTTTTATGAAACTGACTGGAGATAAAATATTCTAATTAATTGCCAGAATGTTGTTTGAGACCCCAGACATTGTTTATTTGATTTTGGCAACTTAAAGCACTCCGAACTTAATAAAATAAAATAGCACTTGGGGAAAGTTTTACCCAATCATATATTTATTTAATGAAATAAAATTGATAGTAAAACCAAATGAACTAAAAACTCAGGATAAAAGAGAAAAACTTAATGTAACAATGTTTTAATATGTTCTAAATAATTGTATACAAATAAGAAAGAACTTTTTGAAGAAAACAAGCAGTATATTGAAAAATACGTCAATACCTAAATGGCACAAATCTGTGAAACAAATGGCGTGCATTCAATTTGTAGGAAAAGGCATGATAGAAAATATATAAAAGTGAACGGGCCTTTCATTGGCGGACGTCAAACTTTATTTTATATCACGTGTTGTAAATTTTACTACCTTTTTAAGGTTTTTTTTAACATTTCTGCTCCTCAATCTGCCATTTTTGAGCATAAAAAGTGCGTATTTTTTACTTTTTATTAGTTACTGAAGGAGTGGAACATAACGATGTTAAACACAAGAAGAGAACATTTAAATATTATGTGCTGCACTATAAAAACTAACTATTTTTCCATTCAATGATAATAATCAAACGTTTTTATGCATTATGCTGATCTCCGACTAACCAGACACTATTAAAACGTATTTGAAAGGACCACGGAAGACTACTTCATGTCTGTTTTAATTGTCAATCTCAGACCGGAACTACCCAGTGACAGGTGCGCGTTAGAAAGGGAGATAACTTGTGACAGAATATTGAGATAACTCTGTATATCGGTAGGACCCCATTCTACATCATTACCAACAAGACCCATAACTCTGCTGTCAATATATTTCAAGTTATGCCCCTTTTTTCTTATATTTTGTGTAAAGCAAAATATGCATTTTGCCCATAACTTAAAAACTACTTGAGATATTGCCTTGAAACTTGAAATATATTTTCACCATCAAAATCTACATCATAACTAACAAGACCCATAACCCTGCTTCCAATATTTTTCAAATTATGCCCCCTTTTCACTTACATTTTGTGAAAAACAAAATATACACTTGGCCCTTAACTTCGTTATGAATGGAGGGATTTCAAAATTACTTGGCACAAATGTTCACCATGACAAGGCGATGTGTCGGTACAATGCCCATGCCTGTAGGTCAAAGGTCAAGGTCACTGTTACTAAAAATAGAATTTTCTTGCAAAATCGTGTCGGCTCCGTAACTTTGTTATTTCTTATTGCATTTTTAAATAACTTGGTATTATTGTTCACCATATCGGTGTGTCACTTACATGCCCAAGCCTATAGGTCGAACGACAAGGTCACTGTTACTAAAAATAGAATTTTCTTGTCCGGGCTGTTACTTTGTTATGAATGGAGGGATTTCAAAATAACTTGGCACAAATGTTCACCATGACAAGGCGGTATGTCAGCACAATACCCATGCCTGTAGATCCAAGGTCAAGGTCACTGTTACTAAAAATAGAATTTTCTTGTCCAGGCTGTAACTTCGTTATGAATGGAGGGATTTCAAAATAACTTGACACATATGTTCACCATGACAGGGCGGTGTGTCAGGTACCATGCCCATGCCTGTAGGTCAAAGGTCAAGGTCACTGTTACTAAAATAGAATTCTCTTGTCCGGGCTGTTACTGTGTTATGAATGGAGGGATTTCAAAATAACTTGGCACAAATGTTCACTATGACAAGGCAGTGTGTCCGCACAATACCCAAGCCCTAAGGTCCAAGTTCAAGGTCACTGTTACTAAAAATAGAATTTTCTTGTCCGGGCTGTAACTTCATTATAAATGGATGGATTTCAAAATTACTTGACACAAATGTTCACTATGACAAGGCAGTGTGTCCGCACAATACCCAAGCCTGAAGGTCCAAGGTCAAGGTCACTGTTACTAAAAATAGAATTTTCTTGTCCGGGCTGTAACTTCATTATAAATGGATGGATTTCAAAATAACTTGACACAAATCTTCACCATGACAGGGCGGTGTATTACGTACCATGCCTGTAGGTCAAGGTCACTGTTACTAAAAATAGAATTCTCTTGTCCGTGCTGTAACTTCGTTAGGAATAGAGTGATTTCAAAATAACTTGACACAAATGTTCATCATGACAAGGTGGTTTGTTCCATACCATGCCCATGCCTGTAGGTCCAAGGTCAAGGTCACTGTTACTAAAATAGAATTTTCTTGTCAGGGTTGTAACTACGTTAGGAATAGTGTAATTTCAAAATAACTTGGCAGAAATGTTCACCATGACAAGATGGTGAGTCGTGTACCACGTCCATGCCTGTAGGTCCAAGGTCAATGTCACTGTTACTAAAAATAGAATTTTCTTGTCCGGGCTATAACTTTGTTTTGAATGGAGGGTTTTCAAAATAACTTGGCACAAATGTTCACCATGACAAGGCGGTGAGTTGCGTACATTACCCATGCCTGTAAGTCCAAGGTCAAGGTCACAGTTACTTAAACTTGAATTTACTTGCTCGGGCTATAACTTCTTTATGAATGAAGGGATTTCAAAATAACTTGGCACAAATGTTCACTATGACATTGCATTGCATTACCAACAACTTCTTCATAGTCATTTCCGTGATGAGAAGACAACAGTGCCACAAATACAAATAATTTACTTGATCTTCAAGGTTATGCATATTCTTATAATTACTCGAACATCACTGTCTTTGAAATGCTATTATTCCCATCAATGCACTTGAGTGTCTGAAAACGATGCATAGCGGGGGCATCCATGTCCTATGGACACATTTCTAGTTTCACTTATATTTTCACTTAAGTGCACTTCATCGATAACTTTGCAAATACTTAAGGTATCAACTTCAAACTTCCATTATATTTTCATTTCAGTTCTTTTTCTGTAACATTACTGAAGTGATTGATATTTGACTAAAAGTAAATGTCTCTAATAAAAAATTACTAACAAGTATTCTAACAAATTCAGAAATATTTCATAGTTATTCCCCTATTCAGTTTAATATTTATGGTACATTAATGAATTATTTCTGTTATTTGAAATGAATTTCTCCCTTACTATTCACTTGTTAATATTTTTCCGGATTGCACATGAATGTATGGCCATAGTTGTTATTGTTTTAATCTTCAAATTGCATTTGTTTCAAATGATTCGAATGGTCGAGCATGCTGTCCCTCTGACAGCTCTTGTTTTATTTTGACAGTTCCATAGGGTAACAGAAGCGTTCAACTGAACATCCATCAAGTTTGAAAATAAAATGACTGTTTTCTTTAAAATTTCAGTTGAAGATGTCAATGTGGAAATGGATTCTGGAAAATCTACAAAAATACCTGCTTTTCTTCCAGTAAGCTACATGATTTATATCCCTTTTAAATCATGGATAAGGTATCTATTGCATGAGTGCACATTGTAAATTGAGACCAGCCAGCACATTCATGCTATCTGATCAGGATCTACACTGTTACCTTTTAGAGTCATTATTTTATTTCTGACAAAGAAATAAAACAGAAGACATCTCACTTTCCAAATGAGAACCTATCCTCTTACCACAAACCAGTAACTACTGATATCACAAATTCTTCTCCTTTAATATAAGGATTTAAATCCTATTGGATGATATCTGGGATTGTAAAACAGTTTAACAGTTTAAAAAAAGCATGAAGACCAGTCTTTACACACTTGAAACAACCCTTATGAAAATCATCAAAAATTAATATTGATTTAATTCATAATTAAGGAATGCTAAAGAATGGATGTTGAAACTTTCAATCCTCTCACATATATAAATTGATTTAACTTGGTGATTTGTTTTCAGTTAGGTTCGAACCTGAGTGGGTTTTTGCTGATAAATGCGCCGGCAGCATCAGATGTATTATGGAATCATCTCCAGCAACGACAGATAGCAACCATTATATCAATAGGAAAGGTAGGATATTCATAAACACAGACAGATAGCAACCATTATATCAGTATGATATTCATTAAAACAGACAGATAGCTACCATTATATCAATAGGAAAGGTAGATATTCATAAACACAGACAGATAGCTACCATTATATTAAAAGGAAAGGTAGGATATTCATAAACACAGACAGATAGCAACCATTATATCAATAGGAAAGGTAGGATATTCATAAACACAGACAGATAGCTACCATTATATTAATAGGAAAGGTATGATATTCATTAACACAGACAGATAGCTACCATTATATCAATAGGAAAGGTAGATATTCATAAACACAGACAGATAGCTACCATTATATTAATAGGAAAGGTAGGATATTCATAAACACAGACAGATAGCTTTAATTATAAAAATAGGAAAGGTAGGATATTCATTAACTATCTCAAATAGCTCTGTGTCACAGGTATTGTTTTCCACCATCCATTCAGAAATGCTTCAGATCTGTCTCCATCAGAGACCTATAACAACCATAGAGTACTGTAGGAACAACAGGTGTAATGTATTACTCTAAACTTTAGTACTTAGGTCTGCTTTGTTTTGTTGGTAAGTTTGAACCAACTCTGTAGCACATTTTAACATATTATACATCAACAATATTAAGGTTATTAAAAATCATAAGATTTAAAGAAATAGTAAACGGTAGAATTTTCTAGATATTGACTGGAAACTTTAAACTTATGTTTGGCATCAACTATAGATAATATGTGACATACATTTTATGCAGAATAGTCCCTTTTTTGTTTAATTGAGGTGGGTAATGGAGAGGGTTTTATTTATTTATTTATTTATTATTTCCCACACTTTCAAATGCAAAAACATGAATATTAAATCCCACAAAATATAATGATGCCACACTGGTACTTTTTCAGTTTTCTGTATGTTAGTTGGTCAATTTTGAAGGTACTGACTTTTGGAAGCTGTCATTGTCATGGTTAAAGATTTTTTCATGTCTGCCAACAGGAAGCATCGTTTGTATGGCAGCCTGGAGAGAGGATTACTATCGGCCATGATATTGTCGAGTGTATAGATGTTCAGCTTTATACGTCACACAAGGAAACCAAACTTACAGTGCAAAGAATGGTACATTTTACACATGTTTACAAGGTCCTCAGTCTGGCCCCAGTTCCATTTGAATGGCAGTTTTCTAAAATAACCCTTTCCTCCATATATATGGCCTTAATGGCATGGACGAGCGGTGTAAATTCAGTTCAGCTGGCACATCTGTGCCAACTGATCTGGATCTGCACTGTAAGCTCTTTGTTTTATTACGTTATTTCTGACAAAAAAGCAAACAGTGCCAATCCTGATCAGATGGCATGAATGGGCTGGCTGATCTGGATCTGCACTGGTCACACACAGGTAAAATGGTGTGTATACAGAGGAAAAGATCAGTGTAAATCTAAATCAGTCTGAGCATCCATGCAGTCTGTTCCATATCTACTTCATTAAGTTTCATTAAGAAGAAGCGATTAGTGTAGATCCTGGTCAGACTGCATTTTATACTGTGTGAGCACATGGCATGTAAGAGGATATATTAGCCAGAGAATTAACAGTCAGATACTTTGAAATAAATGTCTAATACTACAAATTATTAGCATTTTCATTTACTGTTGGCTTTATGACAATGAGATACATGTATAATTTAGCGTTTTAGTAATACATGTGTACTTCTTCTTTTTAAAAAAGATACAGTTTATTATATTCAGAGTAGATAATCTCCTAAAGAATGCTCAAATAAAATGGAAATGTTTAATCCTAAAAATGTATTTTGAATTACAGGGAACACGAGGGCGTCGTGCTGTGCGGCATTTAGAGTGTTACATCTGGAATCAGCATGAGAGGTTTCCTCTTGTACCAACACTCATTATGTTTATGGAACAATTCCAACAGATAACATACCAACAGAGGGAGCGCATTATTCTTGTCAATTATTTGTAAGTTATCAACAATATCTGACAGTTTTGCAATTGACATATGCTCATACAGAATGCCCAGTACTAGACATTCAGTGATAAGTGGGGTATTAAAGTAAGAAAACAATGTGCAGAACTGAACAGGATCTGAGAGTATTTATTTTGTGTATTACCAAATCTGTGTATCTGTAATAATGTTGTTATTAATTTTGAGCAGTTTCAATATACCTGCCAGTACAGACTTGGTTATTGTTCAAACACCCCAAGGATATACCTCCTGTTTTAATTTTTGTCTCTTGCTTTCTCTGTGATATGCAGCATTTATATTCTCAGTTCCCCTGCCAAAATCCCTTTCTGCTCAGTTCCATCATTTGTTTTCTTATTTAGTATGAAAGCATTCTTTTATCTGGTGACCATATGCCACATATGTCGGAAAGGCATTACATAAAAATAATGCATTGAAGGTTCATTGTGATATGCATCATTTGGGATGGACCTAACTGTAATGTTTACTTGTGTTAATATTGATTTGTGCTCATCCCAGGCTAGGTGGCTTATGCAGTAATATGCAAGTATATTACAGTCCATGAACAGGCTCATTCAAACTGAGCCAGCAATAATTTCATATTTGCCATATTTGACGGCTTTCAAAGGTCCCTTTTAACAAACTTATATAATTGTTAAAATTTAACCAAAAAAATTGAGATGTACCATTTGATGTTGATATGCTGTCATCAAGTTGTATAGAAGACAATTGGTCATTACTTAATATTATGAAATTTGCTAAAAAAAATATTAAATGTAGTCAAAACTTGCAGCAAAGGTAGACAAATTTTGTAACAAAGTAAAATATGCATATCAGGAATCGCCACACTCACAAAACACAGCTTTCCCACACAGCAAAAAGAAGTGAGGAAAAGAGAACATGCGTTTGTAAGTATGTCAAATTCAAAAAAGACACCACAAACAATTAACGAAAAAGAGAACCCCCTGGGGTTACCACCTTGGAACAGTCAGGAGCAAAACAATTTGCTTCTGGGGGTTTAAACCAGGTTCTAGGACGCAACAACCTCACACTTGCCCCAACAGGTTCTCATATTAACAAACAAGTACAAGTTGTCTTGGTGAAATAACTCCAACAAAAAGAAGTTGAAATGTGTAACAGTATAAATTTGTAACAAACTCACCTACCATTCATTTAATATTGAAAGGTAAAAGTTTGGTCATTCCAGTCAATTTCTCAGAATAAGGCTCATTTACTGTTATTTTGTTTTTTTCAGGAATCTTCATGACCAGGCGATATTATTTACTCTAGTAGCATCTGCTTTAGAAATTCTTGCAGAGTCAAAAAAAGCAGACATTTTACGAACAGTAGCCATAGGTGGAAATGCAACCCTCAAGTCTGTCAGAACTTTTGTAAGTGCAACTTTAAGTAAATATGTTTTTACTACTTAAGCAGTATCTTTTCAAACTCCAATTATATGGCTTACATTCCATGTTAAACCAGTGTTGTAGATCCAGATCATCCTGCTCATCCATGCTGTCTCATCAGAATCTACAATGTTGGAGTTTCGATTCATTGTTATTTCCAGAAAAAAGTATGTAGATCCTGATCAGACTGAACAGATGTGAAGGTTGATCTGCATCTACACTTGTTTAACATGGAATATAAGCCCTATGTATGGAGTAAGACTTTAATGATTTGAATTATTTGAAGTGACAGATATGTATGTAAACAAATATTTTGTTGTTCTTGCCTAAAGGTTATTTTTAACAAGTTAATGATGGTCTTTATTTTGAACTTTAAGAATAGCAGTTTGTTTTGGTCAAAACAGTAAGCAAAATGTTGTGGCTTTCTGTTTTGTCAGATAGGAGTCAGCTACAGCATCAGCAGTGTAATGTATATGCTGGCAGACATACAGGTTTTATAGACATCTCTTGTACAATGCAAAACTAATGGCTCCTGTGATAATTGGTAAAACCTGCTTTTCTGAGAATGCATTCACCTCAGTCATATATAATCAGTACTAAATTACTATGCAGGAATAGATGCATTTAAATTGTATTTGAAAAACAAAGTGAACAAAGTGGGAATTGTCCATACAGTTTTCAATTTGATATCTATTTTCCAGGATGAATTTAAGTACCTTCATGACGTGATCTTCCAGTATATAACATCTATGGAGAACAGACACAGTTCTACTGCCATCTGATTGTGTTCTGTCACAACATTGCAGATAATCTAGATACTCATGATGGAGTGTATTCTATGTTGTGGTCACATGGACACATGGACAGTGATTGAGGAATAATTACTGTGTCATTAATGGTGTTCAATTACAGACCTATATCGCCAGTTAGGTTCATGGTTACTCAGACCAGCTGTGGTCCAACATGGTTCTAGTTTAGCTGAAAGAACCATGGTACAACCATATAGCTAAATTGGAGTGGTTAGTTATACACAATACAGCCAGTATTTTAATTAAAAATGGATTTTATTCACACATGTTCACAATTGTGTGCTGAACTTGGATCTACCAACAACTACCTGCTTGTATAATGGATCAGCATCAACTTAGTTCAGTATAACTTACCGTGACATCATTTATTACCATCTACTGTCGGATAAGCTTAAACTGGCTTGTTTTTTACAGAAATAATAATTTGTTTTTGTGTTTTCAGATCTGAGTTATCAAGTTACAAATAAAATGAAGTAACTGTTCAGAAGTTTTACTTTGACACAAATTGGTTTTTGATTTTTATAGGGTTTGATATTGCACAATTGGCTAATGTGAAATACTCGAAAATTGAACCACTGCAAAATGTTGTGATACTGCAGTAGTTTTTTTAACAGAAAGTGGTGAGAATAAATTTGTTTTTTTGGTAATTTAGTTTAACTTTAAAACTGATTAGTGTTGGTTAAAAGAAGAGCGAAACTCAAGTCATTTATTTCAAAGGCTCAAAACTGACACTTTAAAACTTTAAATTAGCAGAGTGCTAACATTCAATTTATGTTTTACATACTTTGTTGTTGTAAGAGTTAGGTATGTCTTTTTTGAGATTATAGGTATCTACTTTAGACAAAATAAGTCCCCAGATATATGCCAATGTATAGAAAAACCAAATTGTGTTTGGTAAACCAATTTTAATCCAAATATTTATAGTTTTTTGCCTACCTCAGTGTTTATTAAGCTTTCTTTGTATTCTATATGATTCAATTTTAAGAAAAGCTACATTGAAAAATGTATATCAAATCTTGTAAAACTATTGAAATAAACAGTTATGCCAGTATCGGATTGAAAAATCGTCGGGATGGCTTGCAAGAAACTACTCAGTCTAATGCAATTTATTTTTATACTTCATATACCATCCCTGTTGATTCAGAAGTCAATTTTTATGCCCCCGGCATCTAGTGATTGAACCGTCCGTCCGTCTTTCCGTCCGTCCGTCCGTCCGTACTTCCGTCCGTCCGTCCGTCCGTCCGGTTAACATTTTTCGGCAAGTTGGATATTTCTCAATTTCTACAAAGAGCATTGGCATGAAAGTTAACACACTTACTTAACAGTTCACAGGTCATGACCCTGACAAGTTACATAACTCTGGGTACCTTATTTCTGGTGTTATCTCCCCTTTTTGTACTTAAAAAAATGGTTAACCTGTTTCGGCAAGTTGGATATTTTTCCATTTCTACAAAGATCATTAGCATGAAAGTTTACAAACTTACTATACAGTGCACAGGGTATGACTCCTAACAAGTTACATAACTCTGGCTATCTTAATTCGGGGTTTTCTCCCATATTTGTACTTAGAGATAAATGGTTAACATTTTTCGGCAAGTTGGATATTTCTGAATTTCTACAAAGAGCATTGGCATGAAAGTTAACACACTTTCTTAACAGTTCACAGGTCGTGACCCTGACAAGTTACATAACTCTGGGTACCTTATTTCTGGTGTTATCTCCCCTTTTTGTACTTAGAAAAATGGTTAACCTGTTTCGGCAAGTTGGATTTTTTTCTATTTCTACAAAGATCATTAGCATGAAAGTTTACAAACTTAATATGCAGTGCACAGGGTATGACTCTTAACAAGTTACATAACTCTGGCTATCTTAATTCAGGGTTTTCTCCCCAATTTGTACTTAGAGATAAATGGTTAACATTTTCGGCAAGTTGGATATTTCTGAATTTCTACAAAGAGCATTGGCATGAAAGTTTACACACTTACTTAACAGTTCACAGGTCATGACACTGACAAGTTTCATAACTCTGGGTACCTTATTTCTGGTGTTATCTCCCCTTTTTGTACTTAGAAAATTGTTAACTTACTTCGGCATGTTGGATATTTCGCAATATCCACAAAGAGATCTGGCATTAAAGTTTACACACATACTTAACAGTGCACAAATGATGACCCTTACAAGTTACGTAAGTCTGGCTACCTTTTTTCTGGGATTATCTCCCCATTTTATACTTGGATATAAACGGTTAACTTGTTTTATTTGATTTTTGCCCTTTTTCGCTTAGAAATTAGAATTAAGACTTAGAAATTATGGTTAAAGTTTCAATGTTAGTGTTTTTCTAAGGTAATGCTATAGAAAAGGTTTAAAACAGATGTACTTAACATACTTTGATGAAAGTGTTGAGTGGTTACTCTACTATACTCTACTATACTATACTATACTATACTATACCATACCATACCATACCATACCATACCATACCATACCATACCATACCATACCATACCATACCATACCATACCATACCATACCATACCATAGCACACCACACCACACAACACCACAGCACACCACCACCACCACCACCCTCACCACCACCACACAACCCCATCTCACACCACACCACCACCACCCCACAACACCACCAACAATAATACTGTCAACAACATCGTCAACAACACCACCAACAACACTGTCAACAACACCACCAACAACTTCGTCAACAACACCACCAACAACACCACCACCACCAACAATAGCATCAACAACACCAACAACCAACAACAATAACATCAACAACTTACAACACCAACAACACTGACAACTACACCAACAACAACATCAACACCACCAACAACACCAACATTACCAACACCAACAACAATACCAACAACAGCAACAAAACCCACACCACCAACAACAGCAACCAGCATACCATACCTTACTATGCTACACCACACCCCACTACATCACTATAGGTGGGCAGGGATAGTGGGTTGATGGGTGTGGGATCGGGGGTGTATGGACTGGGTTGTGTAAACCCTCTAAAAAAACTACAATAATAAAGTAACTGTAATTTATTGATTTCCTAACTTGGATTAAGAAACTTTTGTTCATGTGTGTGTGTTGGGAGTCATAAACTCCTGAATCACTCCCCAGTTTAAATGAAGCCCAGTTTTAAATGTGCTTAAATATGTCTGACTTCGAATAGTCGAGCGTGCAGTCGTTTCTGACTGGCTCTTGTTATGATAAATTCTTTTCATGTACAGGTTCTGGCACCAGATGGTTATTATCATTATTTAGAACTAACTTGTGATTTTAGTTGCAGTTTTAACACTGAGCTATCATTTAAAATTTGTATCGTTACAAACTTCGCTACCGGGGGCATATGTGTTTTCCGAACACAGCTTCTTGTTCTGCAGACATTTGGATTCACTTTTTGTTAAAATCATTTTGTATTACTATCCTCCAGTTTCTTCTGTTTAAACAATTATACATAAATGGACATTGTAACTGGAGTTCGGATTTAAATACTAATATTTACCCTTTGTTCAGTAAATATGCCTTTTATCACACGGGCAAATAAATAAATCTAGATTAGCCAACCAATCTGTTCCATCTGATCTGGATCTACATTACATGCTTCTTGGTTTGAACTTAACATACTAGTAACTTATGAACTAATGAATCTAAAAGTGAACAGTGTACATCCTGATCAGACTGCATGGATAAGCCATTCCCTGGAGTAAAGGATTGGCATTCATGATACTGAGATTTTTGGCTCAGAATTTATGTAATCAGGGAGTTGAAGAAAACATTAATTTGAACAAAATGTTAAGGTTCTTGTTTTAGTTCAGACAGTTAGCTATCATGTATATTATTTTACCTTTAAGTTATTGTTTTGTAGCTCTTTTCTCATTTTGTTACATATATTTATATTGTAAATGTACATATGTAGACTTTTATAGTGCTGTCATGTAGCTAATATAAAACTGTACAGTTGATAGCATTTATTTAAAATATTTACCATTTACTCTTAAACTGATGTATTACAAAACTAAGGGTTTAGCATGCAGCTCATTTCAAAAACAAAAGAAATGACTAATATAGTTTCATGATCATCAAAAGAATCACCAATTAAGACGATGTGTCGTGTTTATTTCATTAACTACTGCTAAGCAATTGGATTACTTACAATTTTGCTGTCAACACCTGTAAACATAAAATATAATCATATTCTAATGAAACAGTAAATACGAGATAGTCACATGTATTCTAGAAAGCTCATTTCTTGCGACAGGCTTTCCTGTATCTACAGGAGGTGGCCAAGTGGATAGGACAGGTGAACAGTTAATTAAAATAATTCTTTTTTTTTTTAAGAACAAAAATTTCTTAATGATTCCTAAATTGTTTAAATGACTCTATTGTGACTGTGTTCTGCATTTCAGAGATAAAGTTTGTTAATCAAATGATTATTATGTCTCTTCTAATGGGAGAATCATCTATTTTTTGTTTTTGCTCTATCTGTCTGTCTTTGTGTCTGTCTGTGACACTTTGCTCAGTAAATAGAGGTCCATATAACCCAGTTTTCAAATTTCAAAGGATGATTGAACTTGTTGTGTAGATGATCCCTTTCATTCTTTGAGTCACAGGGTCAAAGGTGAAGGCTACTTGGACAATAGAGATCAAGTCTGTTTCTTCTTCATTACTATAGAATCCTTCATCCCAGAATCTTCAATCTTCAAAGGATGATCCTACTCTTGTAGATTAACCACAGGGCCTACTGTTTTAGGGGTAAATGGGTCAAGATTAAGGTCTTGGGGACAAAATCTGTCAGATCCATTTTTCCAATATCTCAAAAACCCTATGAACCAGGGTCATTAAACTACACTGGATGATTAGACTCTTCGAATAGATGACCCCTATTGTTAAGGGGACTCCAGTGCAATTGTCCAGGTCATAAAAGCTATGAAATCAGTTTCTGTTCACCATCTCAGAAACACTGACACGAGTCTAGAGTCTCCACATTGTGATTGACCTCCATTAGATCAGTTACCATATTTTAAGATTTAGTTTCTAAATTCTTGCTTCCGTGTTCTAAACATTTCATGTCAATACTTGAAAGGGAATTTCATTAACTCAGCATATATATGCATTTAAAGACAGCTTTGATATAGTTTTCTAGCTTTTATATAGCTTTTTTGTCATGTTCAAGAGTGCTGTAACATTTTCAAATTTAAACTTACCAGAATGTGTTTGTCAGCTTGCCAAATTTTGTATAGTGTATATAATTTCATATATTCTTGTAACTGCAGTCATGTTAGATGCAGCCTCAATGGATATCTGTTTTAACAAGTGCTTATCTAAACGTTCCCAACCTCCTAAATGAAAAGTACTGATAATCGACCGGAATGAAATGTTGCTGTGGATTTTACTTGAACATGATTTCATTTACTTCTTGATTAATGTTTCTCAATATATTTTCAATTATCCAAAGCGAAATGTTTGTAAAAGTAGTAATTGTTGAGTGAAAAACTATTATTCTGTTACAGTGTATTCTCATTATATCCTCATAGCACACATCAATTGTTAAGATATGTTTTAAATCATTTAGTGAATTATGTTTTAGATCATTTACTGAATTGTGTTTTATTAATAGCCATATACATGTACATGTTTGTTAACATTGTGTCTCAAAAATAGTATGAATCTTCAAGGATTCATAAGTTATTCACAAACTAAGATGTCATAAACATTCTCATAAACGTTTACACTGCTGCTTACATTACAATGTGCCATATGTTGATGTGCAGCATATTGTATATAATTACCAATGGAACCAAAAGTTGCTTACTCTGCAGCCTTGCATTTAATTAAATGCTTTCATTCACTTATTCGAACTAATTGCGAAGTAATTTGTTCATTTTTTTTTGGAAAAGGCGATTCATAGAGATCACTTTGTCCGTCCATCGGTCCATCTGTCTGTCATGAAGACTTTTGTCTTATTGCTATAACTTTGCCATTTCTTAATATTTATTCTTCAAACTTTTCAATTACTTGTATATTGCTTATGACAACACAGTCGTGTGGTGCCACATCTTTATGTCGAGGTCCCATCAAATGTTTAGCCCCAGTTTTGTACTTGTTTTTTGTTATGCTGACAGAGTACCAGAGGGCGACTCAAGTGTTCAACTGAACACCCATCTAGTTAGTATTGTTATTACAATGGTCTGAAATGTTTACACTTTAAGAGCTTTCTACTTGTAGCAATTAAAGTATATATTGCACTAATAATCCATTCCTGATATTACATTCCTTCTTGTGTTAATGATGTGATAGTTTTGTATCTGTTCATGTATATGTTTATGTTATGATGGTGCATACACATACTATGTTTTTTATATAACAACGCATGTAGAGTATTATACATATTTTCTATGTTATAATAACATGTCAATTTTTATTATATAATATGCCAATTAAAACCAGACAGATTGATCTCATTTATCAGTTTAAATGGTACATAACGACATTCATGGTCTAGTTGATGACGTTTCTGACTGTCGAACCCTCACCTGGGTTTGTTATCACCTAGGGTGGGAATTTTTGGAAGGAAGCTATCCAGCTAGCTTGTATAAGACGTCCGCTAGCTTGTGTAAAAAGATGTGCAGAAGACGAGGCTTGACAGTTGGCCGTTTTAGTCTGCGGCTGTTCTTTACTTTTGTGGGAGTTGCAAAAGAACACCTTTTTCCCCCAGTATGAATGCTGAAAAGGTGAAGTATGCATATATTTATTTATAAAAGCGAGTTTGGGTAAAACAAATTAACACAGTCTGTTGGATTCGAACTCACCATGTCTAGGTTGAAGATTTTATACCCTAACCAGGATTCATTTTTATTCGGGTTATTTTATTTTGCAAATTTGTGCATATCCAATACCCACACGAATAATAATAAGAAATATTACTTTACATTCTTGAAGTTTGTGTCTCCTTTCGAGGAATGCGTAAAATCAAATTATTGCATTAAATTTAAATAAAAAAGTGTAAAGCAAAAAGAGATGAAAATAAATTTATTTTGCAAAAAGACATTAAAATATACTTAATCAAACCTAGAACCATATTTGCGTTTTTCAGCGCTCCTGACTTCTCGGCTAATAGGATATAAATAATAACAAGTTCACCTTATAATTAATGATGATTGAAATAGTAGTATTTACATGTTACGCCATTGTCAACTGATATTTTTTATTAGTAACATCTTAAATATATCCCTCCACTAGGATTTTACTTTTCAACACCAAAGGAAGATATAGTTTTGTAACAAATTCAAACAGTTCTTGCTTTGGATTTCATCATCAGTTCACACCTCAATATCCGATACTTCGTGATCTATTTCTGTCCCTAACGGGCTCTGCTCAAAGGCAGGTGAGGGAGTTCTTAATATAGGCGAAGTTGAGCCTTTACGTTCATGAACTTGTAACAAGTTTTTGTCTTTGTCTATTAAATCACCTTTAGGCTTTTTCTGTCTTTTAGGTCTAGGTTTATCACCGGTACCATTTGTATTATGACTGTGTTCTTTTTCCTTATAATCCGCTGGATGTCTAGGAGTTAGAATCTGCTGAGGCAATGGGCTGCCCTCTCTGTACACATGACCTTCCTTTATCGGCATAAATGGCGAAAGTTTAGGTGTAGGTGATGTTTGTTCCGACTGATTGCTAGGTTTCTTGCGGTCCTTATTATTTTTCTTTGGCTTTGGTGCATCGACATCTATAACAGGTATATCTAGGGAGCTTGGTGTTACTGCTGGCACGGATGTTGGTGTTCGTGGAGTAAGGATTTGTTCTGGAAGGTAGTTTCCTAGGCTGGTTTCACCAAGTGAAGAAGGCGTTGCAGACGTGACAGGAGATCGACTTCGCGGCCGGCTAGGAGATTTTCGGCCCGTCATCATCGGTGGCCTTTGTAGTTCAATATTCCTTGTTGACAGAGGAGCTGGGGACCAGGCTGCATCAATACTAGTCGAATCAATCACGTGTTTGTGATGACCACGTGGCGCAAGAGAGGTGTCAGATCGACCCATGTCAGTCACGTGACGTGCATGACTTACTGGTGCCTTTGATGGTGTAAAGGCACTTCTATCCATATCGGTGAATATTGGGTTGAATTTAACGTCTTCTGCAATTATTAATAATTTGTCAAAATATAATTTTCAATCAGTAAGATAAACGATGTACTTTCATATAATAAACCCTGGCATTGTGTTCCGGCTTTTTCTTATAGAATACAAATGTCTAATGAGTAAAATTCCAAAATTATCATGCGTTGCAATTTTAAGAAAACATAAATTGCCATTTAGGATGTTTTATCGTGAAATTTAATGTTGTATAACTCCTTACTCTGTTTTTTTTTAATATAAAACAGTAATTCAATTAATAACCATGCGAAAACTGATTTAAGGTTATACATGCGGCGATAAACGACTGACGCACACAAACAAAATTTTAAGTACACGTTAAAATTTGGTTAATAGTGTGACTTACAGTTAAATCAGTTACGATAAATGTTCACGTACTGTGGACTTGAGTTTTTTTTGTAAATCAATAAATTATAGCTTGAGTATGTTCTTTAAGTTAAGTTAAAATTAAATTTGATTTTCTTTTACGACGGAAGTCATAAACTGGTGAATAAAATTACCCCAGTTTAGGCGCATGGGAATAAAAAAACAGAAATTATCAATATACCTTTGACATAAGGAGTTCCCTTCATTTTGCCATAAAGTTGGTATTTCCTCCAATACCTCCAGGCCACTACTCCAAGTATTACTGCTGCAATGAAGGCTAACGCAAACAATATCCCGAGAGCTATAGCTGCCCCAGAGTTCCCTGTTGCGCATGACTGAACTGCGTCGGCAGATATTTTCTCTAAAACAAGAAAATAAACATTAGAATTAAAAAAGGAAGCAACATCAGTGACCAGATAGCAAAACGATAGAATGGAAACCAGTCTCAAATCTCAAGCAATCAGATGCTTGAGATTTGAGACTGGTTTCTATGCTCAGTTTTATAACCTTGGGCAACGATGCGACTTTCAATCAACTCTGGTTTGGGTGAAGTGTTGAGCACAGCCGCAGAACTGATATATTTATAGATATTTGAAATGTCCAATCAACTGACATAAAAATAATCTGCTTGAAATGGCATCGACAAGTGGACATAATAGTATGAATGTTCGGCGTTTAAAAACTCAAATCTTTATATGAAACATTATTAAAAAGATCAGACACAGAATAAATGCGTAGTTGTAAACATTGGTCACTTCAAACAAGTGTAACCGCTACTCTTTTCCAGTATGCTGAAAATCGGCAAACAAGATTCGAAATTACTGGGCCAGTAAGTTGTACCCAGTCTCTTCCGGTGTTATTAAATTTTATTACTAACCGCAAGTTGGTTGCGACGTGCTCCAAGATCCATCTTGCAAACATTGGATCGTTTGAGCTCCGCTTATTTCGTACCCAGACGCACACGTGAATTTTGCACTAGTGGAAGAACCTTCCGTTTCTTCAATGAAGGATGTAGCACTACTTGTGTTTAAAGGAGTGCAGCGGACTAAAAAAACAACAACAAACACTCGAATTAATTAGTTATACAGGTAAGAGAGCTTTTCATTTCAGGATATAAATCTTATACATAAAAGTATTAGTATCCAATTCGATAGAACTTAAATATAAGATTCATATATACCATTTATTATCGAGTTTCGAGAAATAATAAGCTACAATAAATCATATAATCATAACGACCTCGATAAAATAAAGTATATTCTTAAATAAAATTTGTAAATTTACACTCAGTTAATGAGAAAATGAAAATGTCCCTACACACATATCTTATGATTGATTTTCTGATATTATTCGTGTATATGATTGTTACAATATATAAAATCATAAAATGTTAACTAGATGCCAACTCGTATCATTTAATTTCACGGAAACAAGCAAAATAACATTTTCCGCAGGCATAAATTCGCGAAGTTGTATTACTGTTACAAAATCCTGATACACGTACAAGAAAGCGTTTTAGTTCGTTCGAATAATTAATGCCATCTCTTTGCTACCCCTTTTTGCCATACTAAGCAAGGTATTGCGCCGTTTATCACTGCTTTGTCATGGACAAAAAAGAAAAACACCGAAATCTCTCAAACGGCACAATGCAATTCCTTCAAACTTTGCACAAATCAAATTCTATTTGCAATTTTTCACAAAAATTATGCAATACATAACAACAATTCAGATGCCAACATAAGCGAAAAAAATGATACTGTCAACGTTATCTATGGTTCTTGAAAAGAACTTTCAATTATTGAGAGAGAGAAAAAACATTTATATTTTTGGTCATCCCTTTTCGCGATCAGGAAATTGAAGGTCAAACACACGTTTACAAATAACTCACATTGTAAACATTTGTTAGTGTTACTTCGTTTTTGTGATAAATTTCAAATAGAATGCTACGCAATTTTAGGTCTTACTATTTTTCTTAACTTTTCTAATTTTTCTTAGCGTATGTAAATTGAATATATATAAATAAGTTTTATTGAGCTGCATTTTGCCGTTAGAGAGATTTTAATATTTTTCATTTTTGACTATGACAAAGCACTGATGCGGAGCAATACCTTAACATCGTGCCAAATGACATTGTTAAGTAGTGTTATGGACTGAAAAATCTTTTCAAACCAGTATTTATAGTATTATCATTTTTTTATTGATTTTTTAAGTAAAGATAGGTTTTTAAAAAACAAAAAGTCACTGACTGCAAGTTGGCAAAGTGTGACTCCAAGATCCATTTTGTAGACATGTAACATTGTTAGTGTGCGAGATGCTGTAACCAGTATCACATCTGAAGTGTGCACGAGTACTCGTGCCGTCTGTGAGAAGGGTTATGTTCATGCCGGGTCCAGCAGCTAGGCTTCCACAGGTGACTGCAATAGTTATCAGGTTATCAAACTAATTATACTATTAGGCAGGATATATATTTATTCAAATGAAAACATAATTTTTACATAATTATAGTTCAGGATATACATTCATTCAAATTAACATAACATTCACACTTACATGCAAGAAATTATTATCTAAATAGCACCATCAGACCCCGATAAGTGTTACAGCTGAAATGGACATAAATGTCAAGTAATTTTTGTTTTGCACGATTTGGCTGGATGTCTTAATGGCGCAGCAGTATTTATTTATAAAGAAACTTAAACATTATAAAAAAATTAAAGGTCATACCACAGCTCGGGTCTGAACCAGACCACCATGTACCGTCTGTCTTGCACTGCCTACTTGCAGGCCCCGACAGAGTATATCCGGCGTTACATGTGTATGTCGCTGTTAGTTTATCTGCTGATAATTTATGCAGCCCATTGGCAGGGCTTACTGGTTCATTACATTCTGCAAGCGAAAGTTATTGTATGAATAAAATGGGTAATTAAACATTTGAGACTACTTATTGTTTTTATACACATATCAATTACATTGTTATTTCTGCTGCAAATAAGCAAATGTTTAACAGATCTTTTCTTGTACGAAGGCTTTCTTAATAGGATGTTACAAGAGCGCATATTTTGAAAACACATACATCAGTGATACTTGAATAAACCTGGCTTGTCTAACATAGAAACTTTTTCTTATTTCCCTTTCATTACTAAACTAAAGCTTAAGCTTAAAATAGTTTTTGGAGTACAACTATGCTATTTTTGAACATTTAGAATTTAGAATTTAAATCAACACGCAAACTATAATGGATTCTCATAAATGTTAAACAAATATTTCAATAAATATTTGATCGTTGTTGCTAGTATGTATTTCGTTTATAAATTTAAATATATACCACAAAAAGGCTGGTCAAAGTCCCATGACCCATCAGCTTTGCATGTGAGCATCCTACTACCCTTCAGAGTGAATCCATTAACACATGTAAATAAGGCTGTAGTGTTCCTGCCATCAGAACTTAGTGTGACATTCCCACCAACAACACTTCCCAGCTTGTCACATATCTCTAAAAACGCAAACAATTAAATTATATCATATCTTGATTAACTTATTTTATATTTTAATAAAAGCTTAATATATTATTTTTCTCTGTCCTAATTACGTTTTGAATTTGTTAATTTGTTTTGCCGTCGCTTTACCTGTAAGCATAGCACACATGGGTTAGAATTCAGTTCATTCAGTTTCATTCTATTGTTTGAGTTGGAAAAACTCCGGATAGTGTAACTGCATGAAGTGATCATATGTGCACTGTATACTGTTACAATAATCTATCGAGGTTGACAAAAATTGAAATATGCATATCAGGATTTGCCGCACCCACCCATCACAGCCTTCCGGTGCACCCAAAATGTTGAGAGGAAAACAGAGCATGAGTTTATAAAAAGATTACTTTCAAAGACACCACAAACAATTAATAAAAAGAGAATATTTGGGGTTACCGGCTTGGACAAGGCACTGCCTAACTCAAAGTCATTTGATATATTTGTTACATACATATTACATGTCCTGATATATAACCACGTATTGGTAACTTTTTAAACACAGTTTGAACGAAAATTAAAAAAAAAGGTGCTCCCACAAAAAGTTGAACTTGAGAGCTTGCAGCTGTTAGTCAGCCACTTTGTGCTAGTTGGAACTGAATCAAAACTATTAGACAGTTTAATTGTCACTTTCTGAAATTCTTAAGACAGAATTAGTTTAAAATTTTAAATGGATTATAATCGACTAGAAAGCCTCTTTGAGCACCGCACTGGTTATATACTTCTTTCGCCAACACCAGTAATATGTGTTGTTCAGTTACAAACGTCGTAAACAAACTGTAGTGGATTCCTCTCTGTAAACTCTACCTCCAATCGAAATTATTTAATTGAAAATTTCAATTCTACTGTCAAATTAATCATCCGTGCTTTTTAACAAACTTGCCCTCGATTAAAAATTAGGTAAAACGCCGGCATACACAGCTAAGTCACAGCGGTAGTGAAACAACAGTTCGAGACGGTCTGTGGTTAAAATACATTTAGGTGGTACTAAGATGGATTTCAAACTGATTTTAACCCATTGTTTTCTGCTTGAATTAGTCTTGGACTTCGTGTATAAACATACCACATCTCGGTGGGCTGTAATTCCACGACCCGTCACTTCTGCACGTCAGGGTTCGTTCTCCAATCATAACATATCCTTGTTCACATGAATATGTGGCAATTGTTTGTGCACCACTTGTTGACATCACAACTTGTGACCCCGAGACACTTGCCAAGGCTTTACATGAAACTGTAATAGGTTATTTAAATATAGTAGCAATTAGTTTCGGCGCAAACCTACATACGAATAACGATGTGACTGGTGCAAAGATTACGTGCTGTGTAAGCACTTGTTATAAAATAATAATAATTCAGTGCAGCTTTAAAAGTTGAAATATCTCATCTGTTATAAACCAAATGATTAAACTTTAAATATGATTATGATAATTACGAATAGTTTATTTATAAATTATTAACATAGGTATTTTGTTACTCTATAGATCATTTTATATTACCACAAGTAGGACCAGACGAAGATGGACTAGACGTCGTAGAAGTAGCACAGGTTTGAACTACTTCTCCACTGAGGGAATATCCTGCATCACAACCGTATGTAGCTTGTGAACCATTTGCTGCTACCACAATCTTTCCGTTCAGAGGCGGCGTAAAGCTGTCGCATGCTGTTGTTGTAAAACACATTATTTGGTAAGAAAAAACACAAATATTTTACATTCGAGCCTCTCAAGAACTGCAGATAAATCATCAGTAAAATAAGTTAATTTTAACATCAAGTTCACTGTAACAGAACAGAAACGCCAGACTTTTAAAGTTACTTGAATCTTAAATATTGAAAAAAATGTAGACATTTTGTTGTTCTGGTCAAAGAAGCAGGAACATATTTGACAAATATCAAGTTGGCGGATATAATAACTCTGATGATTAGTCCCATTTTTTTTTCACTGACTACTTACCACACGTAGGAGAAAGGCTGTCCCAGGACCCGTTTATCAAACATTTTAAGTTCAGAGCACCGACTAAGCTGTACCCAGCAACACATGTGAATGAGGCAGTTGTAACAGAGCCATCCGTAGATATGTTTACTGCACCGTGAGATGGATTACTTAAAGTTGGACATGAAACTGAAAATATTAAGAAAATACAAATCTCAGTTCAATTAAGATATGATTGCAATGAAAGCAATGACTCAAATAATTTATTATTTAGTATTAAAATGGACTAAATGTTTAATTTTTGTGTACTTGAAATTCTTGCAATTTTGAAAATAGTGAAGCATGCATATCAGGAAGAGCCACACTCAGAAACACAACCACAAAGCTAAAACAGGAGAGAGGAAAAAAAAACATGGGTTTACAAATGGAAATACTTCAAACAAGACACCTCAATGAAGTTGGGGGTCTTCCTGAAAATATGTGTAAAATTTTGAGTAATGAAAAATTGCGTTTTGATAATTACCATATTTAATAAATGTGATTTGTATACCACGACGCAAAATAGTTTTGTATTCGGATAAGGGCTATACTTGTTACCATTTGTATGAGCACAACTACAACCCTATAATAAAATCAGTCTAAACCAAACATTATACTTCTACCAAAGCCGATATAGAACCAGTTAAACATGTATATACCACAAGAAGGAACTACACTGGACCAAGAGCCGTCAGCGTTGCATGCAGCTTTAGAATTTCCAAATAACGTTGATCCTAGTTGGCACCGAAAAACTGACGATGTAACTGTCCCATTTGTTTCATAGGTTATGCTACCGTTTGACTTGGAGGTTAATGCCTGGCACGTGGCTGCGAAAAAGAGAAAAACACATATAAAGTCGTTTTTGCTGCTTGAACAATCATGTAATTAGTTTTTTATCTTCTGATTGGTTAATGTCAAGGACAAATTGAATAAATGTATAATATCCAAGATTAAAAACGAAAGATGCTTTCTAACCCAATCGTACGATAACGCGATATCTTGGACCGTTTGTGGAATATTTCTTTATTAAAGACGCTGGAAAAAATATACAGTGCTTTTATTAACAGAATCTGGTACATAAGTACCCGAAGCTATTTTTGTAGAAGAAATCTTATTTGACTTAATCATATGTAAAAATTAACTTATGTCATACCGCATGATGGTAATGTACCACTCCAGGAGCCATTAGACAGACATGTTAATGTTTCCACACCATTCAGTGTAGATCCAGTATTACACGTAAACTGTGCTTTCGTAGCTGTACCGTTGGTTGTTAAGGCAAATGCCCTGCCAGTTGATGTCGATATTGAAAGACACATTTCTGAAATATCATGAAAAGTAAAATATGCAGGAATCGCCACACTCACAAAACACAACCTCCCCACGCAGCGAAAGAAGAGAGGAAGAGAGAGTATGTTTGATATTAGTATGTCAATTCAAATAGGTTTTCAAATGAAGGTTTTCACGACATACAAAGATGAAATTCAAAATCACGCGTTATAAAAACTAAAAATGAATTAATGTGTATATGCTGTTCGGTCAAATCCTTTTCTCTTTTAGCCTTCTATTTTGCTTTAAGGATGTTCAAGTTCAAGATCAAGATTCACTTCAAAACGCTTAGCGTTTAAACAACATGTAAACAGCATACTCTAGAATTACTGTAGCTTTACTATTGATCAACTGCTTGATAATACAACATAAAACCTTGTCGAAATTCTTAAAGCGAAAACATTAGATTTACAATTGTGTTCTGCATATTACGCTTTTTATTTCACAACTTTATATATTTGTAAAGAATGTCGATATACTGAACACTGTAGCCCACTTAATTATATATCCAAAAAAAGAACAAACAATTCGGTTAATTCATGCGTAAATGTACTCACTGCAGGACGGTTGTGTTCCGTTCCACCCAGTGCCGTCTTTCGCACATGTTCTTTTCTCTACACCACTCAGAGTATATCCAAGATTACACGCATATGAGATTTCCCCATCGCTGGACAATGTAAACGTGCCATTTGATATAGCTGGTGGAGTATCACAATCTGAAATGGGTACATTTGTGGCCAGATTCAAAGTATAAATTTAAGTATCCCAGTAATTCTATTATTAATGTAATTAACAATGTTCTCTTGTGATCACTGAGACAAATTAATTTTGAATACTGAAGCAATCTGATAAAGGTGCTTGGTTAAGGTAAGTGACTTTTTGCAGAAAATGTGATTTTTTAATAATAGAATGAGTGACACAATAGGTGTCTAAACCACTTCAAAATTTTTTCACTCAGGTTCATTTCGTGGCGTTTTAAAATTATTTTAATTTTTAAATTGGTGTTTTATAAACTTATTGCTCTTATATCTCGTTTACAGTCGGCTACATTGGGAAGTTGTAATTTATGAGTATGGCTTTCCCTGACATATGCTTTAATATTTTAACTTTTACGGTTTGCGATGTATGTATTACCCTTCGTATGCTACCCTTAAGGGGCATATAAATTAACTCTTGTCCTTCCATTTATACGTACGTACGTGTGTTCACTTAATGTCTGCACAATTACTTAAGAATGGTTTGAGCTATCCCCATTAAACTGAGTGTGTACGTAGCATGTGTTAAGAACTTTTTTGTCAGGCCGAATACTTACTACATGTTGGTATAGGATGATTCCAGCGTCCAGATTCTAAGCATGTCAAACTACTGTTTCCATTGACATGATAACCACTTGTGCATGTGAATAATGCCATCGATACTTGTCCTGATGATGTAACATTCACAAAGCCATTCACCGGATCAGTAATGGATGGGCATTGAACTGAAACGAAAGCATAGTACTATCAATACAATACGTAATATTATATTTACTTTTAGTGTTTTAAATGAATCTAAAGAAATCTCAGGGCTACGTGATAGAGTAATGGCGAGGCATGTCTGAGGTTGAACATTGCGCTCCTAAATCTGATGACAAAGTAGTTTGTCATTCAATGACTGTTCAAAAACCTTTCCTGCAGCGTTCCCTACCTATTGTGTTGGTCTTGGAATTATCATTTACAGACATACACTTTATCTTCGTGTTTCTTCATTGGCTTTGAAGTTAAACTAAGGAATTGAATGAATGAAATTTTTCACGATATTTTATTTCAATTTTTGCAAATGTTTTCCAATACTGTGATTATTGGTTATTGACCGGATAAGATACAACATGAAATTATAAGAAGATATTTTGTTCAATACAAAAAGCAGTGTTATCAAAACCACATTTACGCATGAAATGTTTTAAACTGTAAGTTTGTATATCTTCCCTATACCATCTTACCACAGTTGGGTTGCTGAAAATCCCAAGTTCCGTCAATCCTGCAGGAAAGCACGCCTTGGCCAGATAATGTTGTCCCAGTACCGCAGATGAACGTTGCTTGTGTAACTAATCCATTGGATGCAAGAACCGTATTGCCACCAACAACCACTGGTAAGGAATCACACGTTTCTAAAACAAAAACGTTACTTTTTAATTAACTTTGCAGGATCTTTAAAATTGTTTTATCATCAGGGATTAATCATCCAGGATTGGTTCCTATTAGAATTAATATAGTGGGTCCCCGTTCGAGTTATTACCGATAATGAACACCATATAATATTGTTAAATCAATATTGTATACCATTATTATCTCATTGACAGTTATGTTCAGTTCTTGTTTCACTAACACGTTGCGTATCAGAATAGTATTTTAGGTTTCGAGTTTGTATCGAACAATATCTTTACAGGAACTAACTTACTACAATATGGAGGAGCACTATCCCACGAACCGTCCGTCCGACAAGTTAGATTACTACTGCCCACCATTGTGTATCCACTTGGGCATTGAAACTTTGCTACAGTTCGTGTTCCATCTGTCAGTAGTGAAAATGTTGCTGCAGAGGATGTGTTCAAAGACTTGCACATGGCTGCAAATATACATAGAGAAATTACTAACGGTGACAAATAAAAGTTGATTAACAGTACAAAAATCCAATTTTACGAGTATATATAGGTCAGCACGAGATCTGCACAACGAACTTCCTTATTTTCAAGATAGTAGTAATAAAATGAAAATTGGGACATACTTAATTCAGCATAATTAATACGGATGAACATCTGGTAAAACACCAGTGAACTTGCGTTTTATTGTCACTGTAAACATATTTAAATAAGAAATGCGTTTGATTTCTTAATTCCATTAAATGATTATAATCGTGTTTTTAAATTGTAAGTTTTATTATTTAAATGACAATAAAAAGGAAAACAGTGATCAGAAAGAACAATTTATTTAAACAATCCCACTGTCTTACTAAAGGGATTAAATTATAAGCAAAATTGTTTAACTGAGAGGAAAACAGATCAAGGTTTATTTAACGATTGACCTCAAAGAAGACAACACAAACAATTAACGACAAAGTGAACCATACAAGAAATATCTTTTTTTATCCAATTTTGGGGGTAAAAAAGTCTTACTGCAAGTAGGTGCCGATGAAGTTACATTTCCTAAAGTGACTGACACACCACACGTCTGTTCTACGCTGCCACTGAGTGTAAAACCCGGGTCACATGTATACGTTGCCTTCGTACCGTTGGCTGATATGTTAATCTTTCCATGGCTAGGCTGGACAAACGCCGAACACACTGAAAAATGAATTTTAATTATTTTATAGCAAGCAATGCCGATAAATATTTCGTTGTATTTAAATTATATCTATAGATGCAAAGGTTGGTATTAAACAAAACCAATATGATATTGGCCAAACATTCATTTTAACGGTTCAAAATTATTTACACATTTTGTGACGAAATATTTTTTCTTCATGTGCTGTTGTTATTCTGTTACAATTATATTATTTTTTAATGGCAACAACCTTACGTTATATTAAAATAGATGAAAAGGGAACTTTGAAAGCCACCGAACACGACAAATATGAAAATATTGTAGGCTCGGTTTGATTGAGCCTGTTCATGGGCAGTGATGGGAATGCATATAACTGCCCACGCCGCCTAGCCCCGGATAGAGCGCAACTCAATATTTACACCAATACACAGTACAATTTCGATCCATTCCAAACGATGGTATGCATATGCATATGCCGGGCGGTGAACGTGGAACCTTCAATGCGGTATTTTCGTAATACCATTCCATGTTCAGCGGTGTTTGGTCCCAAGAGAAAAGAAAGGCTCTCGAGCAAAATTATAAACCACTAACCACATGTCGGTGCTGTTCCATTCCAAGTTCCGGAAGTTGAACAACTCAGTACCTGTCTTCCTCGTATGCTGTAATCCTGATTACAAGTGTACGTTGCTATGGTTACGGTACCATCAGAAGTTACATTTACCTTGCCATTTTCGGGATCACTCAAAACTGGACATGAAACTGTATAAGAAAAATAACAGTTCTTCAGGAATTTTTAATACATGCTACGATATCCGTTTAAAATCTAGTGTTTGTGTAATTTTATAGCATGAGTATACTAAAAATGTTTTTAATATGTCTGTTTCCTTGCCTATAAAATATCATTTAGCAACAGATTTGTTTATTCAGCAGGCGAAGACATATAAAAAGTATATGTATATGTGTTAAAATTTTTAAAATGATTAAAATCAATTTTATCCAAATGTGCTTACTAAAAAGTGTATACTGATAAATCTTCCATCGAATCATTCTTACCCACTCTCACGATCTACATAGTTTAATGAGAATGATTTGACAAGAATTTCTGACAAAGGACAACTGCACATGGCAAAATAAATGACCACATACACAATGATCAGAGTTTATTAAACACAAAACACAAAACTAATTTACCACATGACGGCGTTTGACTTGTCCAAGAACCATTTGAAGAGCAAGCAACTTCAATGGGGCCCTTTAGTGAGAATCCAATTCCGCATGAATACTTTGATACGGTCACTGTACCGTTTGATGACAATGAATATGTACCATTAGTTGGTGCAACCGTAGTGGAGCACTTTTCTGCAATATTTGAAATTGTTAATGTTTAAAGTAAATCAGATTTTAAATACTCAAGTTTCATTCGGATACCTTAACAATTAAGAAATTTATGCGTTACACTGACGTTTCTTAGTCCGCAAAACCAATGAGGTGTTAACACATTTATAGAAACGATATAAATATCTGTTAATATAAACAAGACCCATTTATTGCTCTTACAGTATGATTGCAAAAATACGGAAATAAAGATTTACGACATACTTAAAACTCAGCGTCCTGATATACTTAAATATCGATAGAATCATTTTACCGCATGTAGGTTGTTGAACGTCCCATGTCCCATCAGATTTACACCGAATTAATGAGAAGCCCGAGATGGTATAACCTTGGGCGCAAGTGTATATTGCCTGTGTTGACAGACCATCAGTAATAATGGTCACTGTGCCGTTCTGATGACTGGCTAAGGATCCACATTTACCTAAATTGTTAACAAAAACGTGAAATATGCATATCAGGAATCGCCACACTTAGAAAACAAAACAGGTTTATGCATGAGCGAAAACTTCTTTTGGTCGTCATGATTTTCATGGTGCAAAACATAATTGGATGTTTGTCCCGCACAAACTTTTGTACTTACATTGCGTGCAAACATGTTAATTATAAGTTCGTCCTGGACTTATTATCACATTATTCATATTATCAAGAAGTCATGATATTAAATAAAAAAAACAAATTTGTGCAAAAGAAATTTCACTAACATCAATATACTACTACACTATTAGTTATTTTTAACCATACTGCATTGTCACTGTTGGGATTTGTAACAGTGCGACATTTAATACTAGTATTTATAACTAAATTGGTAATGGGCAAAATATTAATTACTGCATGTCGGAGCAACAGAACTCCATCCAGCACCGGTACTGTTACATGAACGTGAAGCGTTTCCCGACATGGAGAAACCTTGATAACAGGAGTAGGTAACGGTGAAACCATCACTTGATATTACATACGATCCGTTGTTAATGACGTCAGGTGGGTTGCATACTGAAAAGTAGAAAAAGAGAAAAGTTAGAAAAATAAGTCGATCATTTGTAAGCAAAAACTAACAAGAAATAAAATCAAAGGACTGGAGGTACTGATGGGTCGGCCATCAAAACAAAATTGAAAAACAATGGATTTTTGGGTTTGATTAAGTTGGACCAGAAATAAACTTTCGCCTCAAGAACGGGGGACAATTTACTTTATGTCCTCTGAGACATAGATCTTCGACCCCAAAAACAATTAATGCCCATTTATCAAGTCAAGACAAATACTGTTATCAAGTTTGCAGACGCGGTGACATGGAAAGCGAACCTGGTGGTAGGACATAATTAGAATATGATTGGACTTGTAGACGATAATATGAAATTGACCAATCAAAATTAAGTGAAGGATATCATACTTCATAGTTCATATGGTCAACAGTGAAACAAAGCTGGTCAAAGTTCTCAAACACAACGCTTTATTTAAAGGTACTACTCCTTTCGTCGTTGCATTTTGCATTTAGACAGACTTTTAATTTTTCATTTTATCAATGAGAGTGTAATGACAAATGGAATATTACCTTAATGGCGTGAATACTTTGTAAAGTTTGGAAGAATCCTGTGAGCAGTTGTTTGCAAGCGCAGTATCATTAGACAGCACTTAAAATGCTGAGTTGAGATACGGTGACACCAATGACAGAAAAAAGTAGCTAAGCTAGTCATAATCTTTGAATATTCAAACTTGAAATCGACAAACAGAATTGGGTCACATGATTTAAAATAATACCACAAGTGACACTATGTTTTTTTTTTCAATGGTTCTATTATTCAGCAAATAATGTTCAAACACACAATAACACTGATGCTTTTTTGTCAACTGATGTTTTTTTCAGTGAGGTGCACATTAAAACGTTTTGGTTATATTTTATATAAATTGTCTCCATTTCACATCCACTATTTGTATTGACATTTGTGATTTTTTTATTTTTGTCCATTACAAAAGCAGCATGCTCCATTGCAGGAATTAGTGGCAATCTAACGGCTGTATGCTCCCTCAGACAGTCATAGACAGAATTGTCAAACTGGTCTCCTCACAGCATTCCATGTAAAGCTGTTATCCTGAAATATTAATTTCAACAAATAACCTATTTATATTGAAGTTGTAATGATTTTAGCTGAAGTGTCTTTTTTTTCCTTAAATTAAGGGTAATTTTAGTTATTAATTGCCAGAATCCACCAAAAAGTTACACTAGATGGGTGTTCACTTGTGTCGCCCTGGGAACTAGATCAGGTTAAAAATGCAAGAACAAGAAAGGGAATAACCCCATCTTGACATAAAGAACTTGGAGTCATGATGAGTGTGTTGTCATGAGCAATATAATTTGAAAGTTTGATGTAGAAATATTAAGAAAAGGCAAAGTTATAGTCAACATTAAGTTTTTCTGTTAAAATAAAAGTACAAAAAGGGATTAACTCCATCAAATGTGACCTTGACCTGAAAATTAACATCAGCTCAAGCATGTTGTCACAAACAATATAATTTGAAAATTTCATGAAGAAATATTAAGAAATGTCAAAGTTATAACCAACATTAAGTTTTTGGGACAGATGGACGGACAGACAAAGCGATCCCTATGTATTGCCTTTTCTTTGAAAGGGCGACACAAAAATGACCCTTTAGATTCAGCAGCTAGTGGACACCTGGAAAACAATAGATCAGTATCAGCAAGAACAACTTTGGTGTCTGATCTGGATCTGATTGGAATCTACACTGTTTGCATATTTGTAAGAAATAGCTCATCAAGCTTATTATGAACCGTGTAGATCCTGTTATGACTGCACAGACATGCCTGCTGATCTGGATATACACTGGTCACTCATGTCATGTATTCATGGAAGAAAGGGGCAAAACAACACAGTAACTTTTATATAGGATGATTAATTTTCTTGTGAACTGAGGTCTCACAAGTCAACAAATACATAACAACACAATTTTATGTTTTCTTGTTACAAGATACAAAAATACAAATACCAACATATACAGATAGATTTAGTGTGTCTCTATCATACATTCATGCAGCTTTAATAAATGAAAATAAAAAATGCAAACCTTGTCTTCATTTTCTACAGTAACATTCATATTCTGCTCCCTAATGTTCTACCAATTCTGCAGACATTTCAAGTCCACAGCTTTCACAAGACTGATGATACACATGGCTGAAAATAATGTTGTATTTTAAATCATAACAAATAACCCAAATCAATTTCACTGTACTTTTTGTTGCTTATGAAGTTGTACATAAATTGATGTTGCAGGTTAACAATTAACAGATTACACTGTTGTCATAATTCATTTTAAGGGATTTTTTTTATAAATATCACACAAAAGAGGTTTTTCTGGTGTAAGCTTCATGCCATCGTCAATTCCTATAGGCTCATACACAATTTATCCCATTTAACCTTTTCCTCCATGTAAATGCCTTTATGACATGGGTGATCAGTGTAGATCTAGATCAGCCGACACATCCATACTGCCAGATTAGGATCTAACCCGTTAGCTTTTTTATTCAATAGGTTATTTCTGACCACAATGTGACCAGTGCAGATCCAGATCAGATCTGCTATCTGATCTGGATCTCTACACTGGTTGCAAAGGCATGAAAATGTGTATATATGTAGTAAAGGGTTAATTATTACAAAAAACACACCTGCATTTTGATACTTCATTTTACTCGATGGATACACCTTTTAACACATGAGCAACTATTGTAGATCTAGGTGCTGACACATCTCATTCCAGTTAATTAGAGCTTTAAATGTATCTAATGAACAGAGTAGATACAGATCAGACCACAAAATGTCTGAAGTGCAAGCTGGTCTGGAGCTATACATTTGTGCTATCTCTATCTGATGTGGATTTACACTGGTTGCCCATGTGGTAAAATGGCGTGTAAATGGAGTAAAGGGTCAAGTTATTAACCATGAAAGTGGAAACAGCATTGGATTTTTGAGACACATTCATAAGAGATTACCCTATTTAATAAACGAATAAGCAACCACAAGAACCCATCGTGTTAGTTCAAGGTGGCCCACAGATGAACAGTACTACGAATAAGCAACCACAAGAACCCATCGTGTTAGTTCAAGGTGGCCCACAGATGAATATTACTATATATAATGTTAATAATCAGGTGAATTAAAGTTGACCTTGTTATTGGGTCAATGGTAGTAATATATGACTGAGGCAGAAGGCCGAGGGTAAATATGACAGCCCGAGGCCCAAAAACATGGTCAAATTCATATGAAGACTAAACTGGGCCAATACAGGTGTTCTGGACCAATATGAGAATTGCTGGGCCATTATAAAATACTTAAGTATTGATGTGGTGTACCATGTAGTGTCTGCCAGGAAAATGGCATGTTCAGGTCAGGTGATGACAAGCCTCGAGAAATTTTGATACACTGCAGTCATGTAAAAAAAGGGCAACGTATGCAATGCCTGTACTGTATATTAATACAGGGCTCTCACTAGAGAGAGACTTGAAGGAATTAGTCTCATCAAAAGTGACCAGGCTTCTCTCTTCGTTGAGCTTCGTGAGAAGTAATTTTGTATTGAAGATATAGGGAAAGAAAGTTGCTGACTGCAAACTTCTCCATAATGCAGTAAATTATGACAAAACTTCTCCCTGATTTGCAAGTCTGGTGAGAGCCCTGTTAATAGTCAATTAATAAAATTTAATATACCATTAGCCTTCTTCCTCCCTCTTCCAATTTCATGTTTTTTGAACCAGAGATGGCACATTTCTTTCATTTGATTTTATCACTGAAATTATAACAAACACAAAATTGCAAGGGTGCAAGTAAGCAATTCTGAAAAACATGAAATCCTGAAAATTTATTTAGGGAAAATGAAGAAAATCAATCATTTTTAGACAAATAAAAACCTGATTTTCAGGCAAACGCACCCATGAAATTATAACAATTATTTTGATCTTTGCTCAAATTACAAATATTCTTTATAATAATTTATTTTATTTTTTAAGTGAGTGATTATAACAATTAGTTTACTCTCATTTTGTACTTTGCTAGAATGGTCTTTCTTCAGATTGTTTCTATTCCGCATTGGAATCCATTCAGTCTGAGGTGTATCTACAAAAAGTCACGCACAATCTTTTAGACTGTGAAAAATGTTTTTCCTTTAGTTGCTGTGAAAAAGAGTGCCGTCATTTATTTTGTAGTTAATATGCCTGTTCCTACAGCCATTCAAGAAAATTTCATAAAGTTATATTGATTAACTTTTGATTAAGTGGATTATCCATATTGTTTCATCACTGCCAGAGAAGTTATTATGTGTTTCCTTCTTTTGAAAAAAAATAAAATATGGATCCTGGCATGTCACTTTAAAATTAACCAGAAAGTATCAGACTGCAAAAAGTCAAAAATGTGTTAACTGCTCTTATAAACTGGTCAAATTGGGTTGTCACTAAAATTCACTCAGTGGGTTCCTTTCCAAATAACTACCGGTAATTTATTTTACATTGCTATCAGAATTCAAGTCTGGGTAAAAATCATAGAATGAAATAGACATAAAATTAATGTCTGAAGTAGTTTTGGTTTATTTTACCTTAAAACAATTTGTATTGGAAAGCTTATGAATACTTGTAACATCAAAATTATTGAACTGAAACACTGTGTAAACCTAGGTTCACTTCAATACTTAATAGGGGTGTAACATTTAAAAGGAGATAATATATTTATTTTTATAATTTGGCACATGTTTGTAGTGAACAAAATTTATATCTTTGGTTTTCATTTCATAATTTATTGTTACTTTGTTAGGCAATTCTACTATTAACAAGACTTAATTTAACACTATGAAACTAACTTGAGTTATTTATCAAATTACAGGAACCTGAATTTCCATCAGAAAATATCCAGATAAGAAAAAATATTATATTTTCCCAATGCAACGGATGTGTACCCACCCATTAACATGTTACAAGAATTTACCAGTTGCAATGTCAGGGCACTAGACAACTTTTGGGGACAGGCACCCATACCCGCAGGAAGGGGAATATTACGTCATTTTAAGACAAAAAGGGGAATTTTAGGTAATATACATGTATTGAATTTAAAGGGTCACACACTGTAATCGAAACACTGTTTTCTATCTCTGATTATAATAGCAAGCATATTTTGTGACAGTAGACTTACAAATAAAACAATTTAGTTACTTTTTTATTAATTTTTTTAATGTTATTTTTTTTAGATTTTTTAGGGGAATTTTTTTCTGAAATAGCGGAAAAAACATACTATTTTGACAGGGGAATGGGGCCCATATTCGGCCCTAAAATCAGCCAAATGAGTGCCCTGAATGTTGACAGCGTTATCGCAGCTCAAGCATTACAAAGAAACTAAAATATACTACATGTATTTACAATAATTACATCTTCTAAACAGTCATTCTGGATTTAACTCAAACATTATTTTCTACCTTCACTTTTGTTGTCCACTTCATAGCATGACGTCAAACAGTTCTATACAGCTTCAAATGGGGTATTATGTCAAATTTGGTTGATACAGGTCTGACCAGAACCAAAGATCAACTAAACCTGTTTATGAATAATTAAATCAATTAATAAATACTTCATTCTTTCTTCCAGGATGCTAAATTCACCTGAAATGCATTTAAGTTAAAATTTAAGAGATACTATTAAATAAATATTGTGAAGTTCCCATTTCTGTATAAACTTGGTGAATCCCTGAGGTGCTACTCTTTTTCTTCTTATGGTTTTCCCTGGGTTATTAATTTTGAGAATATCTGTTCGGATTAAATGACCTGTGAGACATATGGAATGGAGTATAAGACAAAATTGAAAGTAGGAAAAACTTCTGATAGCGGATTTCATAAGGTCTACATATAACGCGCAATTATTGAAAACATTAGATCAGGGCTGGACAAATTTCGTTTTTTGTAACTAGTCCAGAACTAGCTGGGTAAACATTTCAGCCAGTCCCACTTTTGTGCAAATAAGCAAATTCTGATTGGAGGGTATTAACAGTAAAGAAACAGGAAATTCAAGAGGAAGCGTTACATGGGGGCTTGATAGTGTTAAAACAGATCTCTAAACATGTTATTTTGTAATAAACTTATTGCTGTTGTAATATGATACGCATATGGTGCTAAAAGAGAATGGCGCATATCAAACTAGCGTTTAAACTAGTCTGCACTAAAAAATTGAGCTAGCCCACGGACAAGCAATCAGATATTTTGAGATTGTCCGATACAATTTTCAGCTTGTCCAGGGCATCGGGCTAGTGTGTTTGTCCAGCCCTGTAGATTTTCATTTCTTTGAAATTTTATACTTCAGAAAATCTTGTGTCAACTATGTAGCTGGTTAAGGTTTGGAAATGGGTTATATCGGAAAATGTCATTCATTTCAGATCTGGATATTTTCTGATGGAAATTCAGGTTCTTGTGATCAAATGCATAAAATGCATTTATTAATATATCTGTTAAATCAATTCATGTATGAATTTTAACGTACTTTAAACATAATTTTCAATAGATCAAAATGTGATAAAAAAATAAATCATTGTGAATCAGATACTTTATGTTAGTCTTTAATTTAAAGCATTCAAATGGGAATAAAATTTTTACACGAGTGACGATATTTAATTAACCAAGTAATTCGTTTATCGTTTAAAATCCAACTTCTTTCAATGCAATACATTGCAATAATTTGATTACTTACATCTCTACAAGGTTCCACAATTAATATCCACAATGATTAGGGCCCTAAATTAAAAACGTTTCGCTTAGTCCTACGGTCGATTTTGAGACTCCTACTTTCATTTTGGAGAGTGCATTAATTAAATGACGTAACGTTCAATAAAACCCAAAGAGCCAAAATCACGTTTACTGCGGTGTATAGTCTTTCGAATCTAAAATTTCAAGTTTTACAATGATTTTGTAACGTACCATTCGAAAACCACCAAATCCACCTCCATTTCCATATGAATAATTCTATTTACAAAGAGAACTGCTATTGTCAATATACATTCAAATGTAACCTGGGTGTTATAAAAACATTGCATCACGAAAATAACTCGATAAATACTCACTGTTCAGTTGATTACGATGGATTTTTATTCTTCACCGAACGTTGTCGAATCCAATATGGCGTTCCGCCATCAGGTACTCATGCGCGTTCATGACTCAAAATCTTTTCTGACGTTCCACGAGTTAAATTTCTTCAAATATTGATTGATTCCATATTTTTTAGTATAAATTTTATCATTTTGCACAGAATTACAAAATTGACCGCTTTGTAGCATTGACTTACTTTTTGAAACTAAGAACTATATTCTAGGGTAGCAAGCATACATTCTATGGTAGCATGCAAGTACTGTCGTTACTACATTGAAATAAAGAAGGAGTTAGGACAGTATTTCATGCAACCATCAAATTGCTAGGTTCATAGTAAGGCAAAAACGATTGTCGAAAATTGGTTTTTACTGGGTCTGCCGACCCAAAAAAAACAGTGTTTAAAATTATATGCCGTTTCAGAAGATTTTATAGCTGGAACAAGACACATTAATGTTTTACAAGTACTCTTTAGAAGTTACGGCAAGCAAAATTTTCGTCAAAATAAATGCCTTTATAAATATCTCTAACTAATGTGCATCACAAATCCAAACTATAAATGTTGTTCTTTTTCGAGCACCGCTTCCAACCTAATGTCCCTTCTCAAACAGGAGCATAGCTAAGAAAATCGGATATAGGATGAAAAAATGCTGAATACTGACGTAGCGAGTTGTTAGAGTAAAGGGGGTATAAGTATGTAATAAGAAACGTTGCAATGTTTAAAACGACGGTAGATACCACCACCTTTAAACATCGAAACCATAAATATTGTTTCCGAGCAGCGCATCAAACACTTATGTCTCTCCTCAAACAGGAGCATCCGAATAAGGAAGGACAAAACTGAAGTCAAAGGCCCAAACGTTGCAATTTTTAAAGTACAAGGAGGTACAATTATGTAATCAGGAAGGATAACAAGAATACAGTTGACGAAGAAAAATAAAGATAAAATACATAATGTATCATTTTACTGGAAGAGGTGACATATCGAGCGCAAAATACAATATAAAATCTAGTTAAAAAAGTAGTAAAATAGAGACTTACAGCAAGTTGGCGGACTATCATTCCAGAGTCCGTTAATTCCACATGAAATGCTTGTTTTGCCCTTCACATAGTAGCCTGTGGTACAGTTAAATATTGCCGTTGTGAAAAACCCATCCGTCCACATATGTACTGTGCCAGCGTTTGGAGCAGCAAGTGCTGGGCATGCAACTAATAAACAAAATTGCGTGAAATGAAAGGATTTATTTCACAGTATATTGATAAATAGCATTTTTAAATTATTGTATTCATCTGATAAATAAAATTAATTAATACTTCATAGGACAAAATATATAGTAAAGATTTCTATGCGTTATTTACATCTTCAAATAACTCAATAGTTTAAATATGCATCGGATGCTGTTGTTCATGTGTTTTTGTTCACAACAGAACTAACCACAAGTTGCTGGAGAGAAGTTCCACGTCCCGTCCATTTTGCAAGTTAAGTTTGAAGCGCCAGATAAAGTATATCCAGCTGCACACGATACTGTAGCAGTGGTGTCTGAACCATCAGAATGCAATATAATCTGTCCGCCTGCTGGAGGTGCCAACGAGATGCATGACACTGAAAATTGAGAACAAGATAGTCATGCTAAAACAGATAATGATCCGATCGTGATAGTAGTTATCTTGCTAATTAGTCCTAGTAAGCTTAGGTAAAAGTAAAACCATGTTCTGTTGCGCCAATAATGTTCACAGACTTCACTATTTTACTTACGCAATACATTGCAATAAAATTAGTTAGAATTTGATTTTTTGAAGACTTTAACTAATTATGCGGTAGGCGTAACGTGGTTCTAAAGCGAAAACGTGAACAAACTTAACTGATACGTATAGGGGAGACCGGGGATAGTTGTTACACGGGGCAAGTTGTTACACTTAATTTTGCGACAATATTGCTTCACTGATGAAGTTAGTATGGATACTAAATTAACCCTCTAAGTTTCCTCTATGTTTAGTGTAAATTTCATTGAAATTGCCCAGGAAATAGTCATATTAGCTAGGAAAAACTGATTTTACTATATTGAAGTATTTTTTTCGAATCTGGAAAATATTTCGATATTTCCTTCTTATTGCATATACAAGTTTTAAACACAAACACAAATTAACATAAATATTTGTATTTTCTTTGAAACAAAGTAGTAAAAAACAGACTAGTATATGTTAAATTCAGCGACTCTGAAGTGCGACAAGGGGTGGGTGGGGTAAATTGTTATGTCGGTGATGGGGCATATTGTTACAGAGTAATATTTCGTCCCTCAATAAAACATGGATTTTTTACCAACATGGAACACTTAAATATTATTTATTTCACAACTTTAGACAATATTATCGATATTTTATCGGCTAATAATGCTCTTGTAAACGCAAAAATAAACCGAAATATTAACATCTTTATCTTACTGCTTTCAACCTGGCGGAAAACTATTGGCACTGACCGCATGAAGGCGGTAACCCTTCTGGTGCTCTTTTTGTGGTGACTTTTTAAATTGGTCAAATATAAACGGATGGACATTCAGAGTTTCATACAGAAATATGGTATGTCTGTGTATGTAAGCTTTTGTATTCTGTGGCTGTGGCTGTTCCTGAATCTATATTTGACTATCATTGTTACATGTATCATTCATAACTTTCGAAACTTTCTCTCTCAAAAGTTATAAATGTACATTGTTTTCGTTCGAACGCTGTAAGAAAAAAGCAAATTTATTTATACAGTCGATCGGAATTCACAATTAATTAAAAAAACAACTTAACATCCTTTTGAATATATTTATGATAAAACATGCATGATTTTGTCAACATCCATATTCTAAACAGTGTTCACGTATTTGAATGAAACCGTTATCAAAAAAGTCACCTTTAGGTCTCTGAATATGGTTAAAATTGTACCCAGAGCTATTGTAACATTTTACCCCGAGACCTGTAACAACATGCCCCATGACCGGGGTAAGTTGTTACACTTCGGTCTACTTGTTTTTTTTTACGAAGTCAATTTATATACTCTAATCGGTCTAATTTCATGTTAAACTTCATTTCCTATGTTTTAATTGCCACTATTTACATTACTGTCGCACAACTGAAACAGTCACAATTCTGAAAAATGCTAGTGTAACAACTATCCCCGGTCTCCCCTACTAAGAATATTGATATGAAAGAAACGATAAATTAAACTTCGCGACAAACAGTAGATAACAACAACAATATTTTTACCACAAGTTGGCACAGATGCCGACCAGGTCCCATCATTTCTACAGAGGCTGGTTGTTTCCCCTACCAAAGTATACCCAGTGTCACATTTGAACATGGCTGTTGTTACAAAACCATCGGAAGTCAAGTTGTAAGAGGCACCAGTGTTACTCAGAGTATTGCAGGCAGCTAAAACACAAAAAGAAAACCATATATGTATATAAGGCATTAGTTTATAGTAAAATATTGGAAGAAAATGACCGGAAACAAGTATTGAAAGGAAGAGACCTCCGTGTACCCGCGTCTGGCATCCACGTCTGGCTTCATTTAGCAAAACAAGCTGATGCAAATGTATGTCCACTGATGATCTAAGCAGAATATATTTAGTATCAATCAAACAATATAAGAGTTTTTATAATTTTAAGTATTTATTAAATACACATGAGTGAAGAAGTCTTACTGCAAGTAGGTGGCGATGAAGTTACATTTCCTACAGTGACTGTCACACCACACGTCTGTTCTACGTTGCCACCGAGTGTAAAACCCGGGTCACATGTATATGTTGCCTTGGTACCGTTGGCTGATATGTTAATCTTTCCATTGCTAGGCTGGACAAACGACGAACACACTGAAATGAAACACTTGGAATACTGACTGGAAGACTCTAATGTCAAATATTTGAGTGTATAAAACTTGTTTTTATGCTTCAGTTTATTTTGTTTCAAACTTGCTGTTCGCGTTTCTGAACCCTTGTGTTCCGTTTGCGTGAGCTGTGTCTTCAATACATTTTACTTTCAGTACAAAATAGACCAAAAACAAGCATGAAGAATTAGAATATTACTGAAAGCACGGTTTGACTGAAAACTGTTTTGACAGCAATGGAAACGTCATGAAACAAGAGAAGTCAAACAATTTCCCCAAGGTAAACCTAGTTTAAAAAATCCAACGGATTTATGTGATACTACATGTCAAGGTGCAACCGTTTTATTAATTGATATATACATAGCATATATCAGTTAAATGTTTACCACAAAATATATAAAAATAATCGTATTTAAAGTTATTTATTTATTTTGCAATCGGAATCGGTAACTCGACCAGTCCATGATATGACTACACGCATTTTTATAATACAATATTATCGACAGCTTTATTTATTGATACTGTTTTCACTCAGTTTTGTGGTCCATCAACTTATCTTGAAGGACATTTCGCTGATCTAAATAAATGAACGTAAATCTAAAAGCATCCTAACGCGAAATATGAAATTGTTACAGGCTCGATTTATAAAAATTAGATCATTTTCTCCTTAATACGCATCATTTTAGCGCTTTGTTAATTTCTTTTTAAATATTATCATATCTTCAATCGTGGTAATTAACTATTTCAGAAAAGTTTGTATACAAATCAACGTTAGAAATGCATTAGTTATATAGTCGCCGTACCATCCTATTTGAATATTCTACGACGTTTTTCTGATTTTATTATTGCGATGTTTTAGTAAATACTTCTAAAAGTAACCATCTTAAGTCAAATATATGCCACTTACCACAAGTTGGTGCTGTCCCGTTCCAACTTCCAGATGTTGTACAGGCAAGTACACTTTTTCCTATGATGCTGTAATCTTGATTACACGTGTATGTTGCTATGGTAACACTTCCATCAGAAGTTAAATTGACTTTGCCATTTTCAGGTTCACTTAATGTTGGACATGAAACTTTAAAAATGTAAAACAATAATTTAAAAGTAAGATTGCAAATTAGTTAAAAGCAGCACTTCATGTTATTTAAAACTAACTTCATCAGTACAAAATGAAGTATTTTATATTTTTATATTTTAATATTGACAATAACTGACAAGGTAATCAACAGATACATATATGAGACAAAGATATTGTGGAAATGGCTGGATCTTTAGTTTCAACTGAGTTAACATAATTATATACCGCCCTTTTTAACATTTCTTTTGCCACTGACCGTTCCAAGGCGGTAACCACTTGGGTTCTCATTTTAGTTAATTGTTTTTGGCGTTTATTTTGAAACTGATCATTGTATAACCATGCTTTCTTCTCCTCTCTACCTTTGTGTGAGGAGGCTGTATCTACTGGATGGGGTCATTCCTGATATGCATATTTCAATTTTTAATTAACATCGCTCACCCTTAAAAGGAAACATGTATCTATACCATTATGAACTTAATACTTTGTCATTTTCTCTTGACTGTCTAAATATGGTTACGGTCCACTGACAATAACAACGACGAGATCAGCCAACTGTGCGGATCTTGAAAAACTAAAATCTTACCACAAGACGGTGTTGGGTAAGTCCAAGAGCCATTCGAAGAGCATGTGATTGCAGAGGAGCCCTTAAGTGTGAATCCAGTTCCACATAAGTACTTTGAAATCGTAACAGTACCATTTGACGACAGTGCATATGAACCATTTGTAGGAGCAATCGTGCCCAAGCACTTAACTGCAATATGCAAAATAAAATAAACTTTGCTGTCATAAAAAATCTCAAGAGGTTGATTGATATGGATTTACTGCATTTTTTTGTACTTGAAAAATGCTTCATATGTGAGCATACTTTAAATGTGTATACAATAATATAAGGTTGACTCAGTCTTCAGGATGAACGCATATTTCACAACTTTATAATCACAGTAGATTTATCTGTACTGTGTAGCGGCCGTAAAACGTCTCACTTTAAATTAACACTAATACGATCTTCGCTTTGTACAATTTAACTGCCATCAATCGCTTTATAAATAAATTCAAGTTACAGTTCATTTTGATTAAAAGCCTACTTCACAAACTATTTCAGGTATATTAATATAAGTGAAATGGAACATATAAATGAACATTCTACCACATGTTGGTTGCTGAACGTCCCATGTACCATCAGATTTACACTCAATCACCGAGGGTCCCGAGATGGTATAACCTTGTGTGCATGTAAATATTGCCTGTGTTGATACTCCATTCGATGTTATAGTTAGTAAGCCATTTAGTTGATTGTTTAAAGCTGAACATTTATCTGAAGAGATAAATATGAAGGTTTTCGTATGAAACTGTATTAAGCTATATAACGAGACGTCGACTGCAAACTATGTATTATAAACAGTTAAACATAACACACATGATTGTCAATTTTCAACAAATCAAATTCATAAAGGGATGATTAAAAACATTTAACCAAAACAATTACTAGCAAAAAATATGACAATATTCATCTGTCGAAATATAATGTAGTATGCACTAGTTTCTATCTTTACGAAAATTGCGAGGTCAGTTATATATTTTGTATTAAATATTTTACATCTATGCCATTTATTAAGGCCAGTATGCCACAACAGTGTTTTGTGAATTCCGATGCGTGCACAAATCAAATTAAACACCAATTATTGGCAGTTTTATTAGAAGTACTAACTGCATGTAGGCGCAACTGAACTCCATCCGGTCCCGGTGCTGCTACATGAACGGGTAGCGTTTCCTGACATTGAGAAACCTGGTTCACATGAGTAGGTAATCGACAGACCGTCACTTGATATCACGAAGGACCCATTCTGAATGACACTTGGCGATTTGCATACTAAAAATGATAAAAATATTAAAGTTGTTAAAATAAACAGACACAATCGTTTTCGTAAGATGTCACGTGATTCACATACAGTAATGATTAGATAAAAATGTTTAAAATCATCTTGGTCTTAATGGTATTCAACCATTTATTATTGTTGAAAATATTTAGTTAAAAATAATGGTCGAATTAAACGGTGCAGATCTAAGTGGAAACGACCATTATTGCGTATGTGGCTATTTTAAATATGCTTTCTTTATCGTGGCTGTGAGGGGAGGCTGTGTCTGCTCAATGTGGCATTTCCTGAAATGCGTATTTTACTTTTTTACTTTTGCAATAATTATGTTTGGTTTTTAATGTTAATTGTCAAATGAATCTCTCCCTTTTAAATCGACTGAGGGGACTTACAGCAAGTTGGTTGACTATCATTCCAGAAACCGTTGGTTTTACAAGAAATGGTAGATGGTCCTTTAATATAGTAGCCGGTGAAACATTCGAATACCGCAATTGTGACGATTCCATTTGTTGATATATTCACTGTGCCAGCATTTGGCGCAGTTATGACAGGACAAACAACTAAAACAATACAGACAGTTGAATACATTTTTGGAAGTTTCAAGAAATTGAGTTTAAAACTAAAAAATAATCAAATAAATGTTTTACACATAATTATCTCTTGAAATAAAGACGTCACTTTAACAGTTTAAAAGATGCTACAATCTTTTTTCTAAACATGAAAATACATGTATTATTCATTAAAAGAATACAAGACTGTTTAAGTTCATTTTTGGCGTATTAAAAAAAAAGTTTTATCTTTACAGAAACTGTTATTCATTCCTTGAACATTTACCTCACATGTACTAGTATTATCGCTCCCGCAGTAAATAGTTTCAGATGAGAAAAGAATATTGTAAGTCATAAAACAAGAATACTGCAAGCAGGGTTGGATCGAGCCATTCCGGGGACGAGCTCATACTGCCCATGTCGTCTAACACCGGATAAATCGAATCCCTATTGATACACAAGTGATTAGTAAAGAGTCCGTATAGAGCTTTTTAGGTCTAGTAAAAATGTAAAAATTGCTGCAAACCGACAACAAAGAAGCATTAAAAATCTACCACATGTTGCAGGAGAAAAATCCCAAGATCCGTCGATCCTACATGTTATATTTGCAGTGCCAGACAGAGTATATCCAACACCACACGACACGTTGGCTGAGGTGTGTGAACCATCTGAACGCCATGTAATCTTCCCATCAGTTGGCGGTGTCAATGGGGTGCACGACACTGTTAAAAACAAGAGCAAAATTATCAAAACATTTATTGAATGCAATCCAATGTTTAACACCAGAAGCGAAAAATAATTATCATTATTAACAAAAAGATGTACGGTAAATAAAACAAAGCAGATATAATATAAAGATTTTGTTGCTTGTGTGATTTCCTTTTTTAATCTTAGATTATAACAAATGAAGTATTGTATTTTGAACTTTATATCTGCAAAAACATGAATTATTTAAATCTCCTTTGTCAGTCATCAAATTCATTTGTAAAAAAATATGTTGTATTGTAAATGTTTAACGCAAAACAATTTATTTTTAATTCAAAAGGCATACACAATCTGCTATTTTATTTTTAATAACACTTGTGTTCTAGTTAGAATACCAGATCGTTTTGCAGTGTTAGCTTTCCACAATTATATTCCGTTAACGAATCCATGTGTTAAACCATGTGGGGCACTACTACCAGTACAACGTTACGTAGAAAAGTAAATTTAAGGTTTTGTTACCACATGTTGGTACTGATGCAGACCAAGTCCCATCACTCCTGCATGAACTGGTTGTCGCCCCTACCAGAGTATACCCGGCACCACACTGGAACGTTGCTGTTGTAGTTGAACCATTTGTTGTCAAGTTGTAAGATGCCCCGGTGTTATTTAAAGTAACACATGTAACTTAAACGGCAAATAAATACTAAGGTTTATTTCAATCAAAAGTTTCTTTGACTTTATGGTAAGTATAAAATGGATCTTAAAATAAATGATCAAAGGACTTCATAAAGTAAAAAAAATATCAAACCAAAACACAACTACTGAGCTTTTTGATTTCAATATTACATCTTCTTTTAGTTGAACAATAAGATAATTCAGGCTAGATTTCATGTTTTTACACATTTAATCAAAAGAAAAAAAGTCACATTTGAGCATATTTTTTAACAACAATCAGCACAGTCATATAAAACTCACGTCAGACTGAATAAGGAACAAACTAAAACGTTTTCAATTTGTAAATAATATATAATAAATTTCACATACTACAGGTAGGAGCCTTGTTTGGAGACGAAATACTGCTGGGAGAAGCACATATTTGTTGAACTTCTCCACTCAGAGTGAAACCAGCACCGCAGGTATATGTAGCTGTTAAACCATCAGCAGATACTGCAATATCTCCGTTAGGAGGCTTTGAAAAGGCCGAACACTCTGAAAAATGAAGTTTGATAAATAAAAATGTGAAATATGCATATCAGGAATTAGTAAAATTTACAATTAGAAACAAATTGATTTATTGTAAATAAGTTTCGAACAAGTTGATGTTGAAATGCATTATTTATTAAACCATACATATGCATACAGAATCTATTATTTGACTGAATTATGAATAATTCAAGTCAAATCTGTGCACATTATATAAATATCACATCCCATTGGGGGAAACAGTACGAAATGTTAACCCGAGAGAAGTAATGTCAACCGAGGCGTTAGCCGAGGTTGACATTACCTTCTCAAGGGTTAACATTTCGTACTGTTTCCCCCAATGGGATGTGATATTTATTTTATTACACCGAACATTTGTTTTTTTAGAGATCTTGACTATGACCAAATTAATTGCTTAACATTACATTTTGAGTTCAATGTTTAAAGAAGTCCAAAATCAATAATGCTCAATAAGCGGCTACAAATAATGATCAAAATGCGTTTATCTCCCTTGGTCAATAGAAGTTAATTTGTAATCGGATTTCCAAGATATTTATTTTCAGATCCACGCGAGGGTGACATGATGCTGTCGCATATGTGACAGTAGCGATTATCTCCCTGTGACGTCACATTACGCTATATAGTAAACTTATCACGTGAGGTGTAATAAAAGACATTATCAAATGTGTATAACTCTGTTGACGAGGTTCTGGAATAATTTCAGAAAGATACACGTCGGAAATATTGATTTCAGAATCCATGCGACATATCGTCACTTATAATTGCAAAACTATTTTAACTAATAATAATACAAAATGTAGTAAATATAAGTAAAGAAGGTATAAGTAAAACCCCTCATTAAGACCACCCCGAAATGAAGACCACATCGCTTATAAGACCTCTATTCTGGTGTCCCATTTTACAGTTTTGCACTGTTTTCTACCCCTATATTAAGACCACCCCACCGATAAAACCACTTTTCCCAGTCCCAATGGTGATCTTAAAAGCGGGATTTCGATAGTTTCGCATATAAGTAACGATAGTGATAAATTGTTAACAGTTGGCATGGTCAATTATAATTTGTTACAATAAGAAACTTTTATAGTTACCACATGACGGCGGTGCACTATTCCAGCTTCCATTTACACACAACGATGTTTCATTTCCAACCAGAGTAAAGTTAGCATTGCAGCTAAACATGGCTTTACTTATACTGCTGTTTGTCGATATTGCAACGTGGCCATTTCTGGGATCAGTTAGGTTAGGGCATGCAACTGAAAGACGAGGAAATATTTAAGGTTACTAAATATTAAAAGTAATAACAAAATTGTTAAAGAGTTGTAAAATAAATAAATCGTAAACTTTGTGAAATAGTCAAATGTCTTATAATCATATTATTGATTATCACATCTGGGGAAATTATAATTGGTTTAATAGTAAAAACAAAAAATTCTTTTAATATATGCATTTAATCATTGGATGGATTGTGTTATCATGCGTAAGACCTCTAGAGCATAACTTTTTAATAACAATTGTATAAAATAAATCTTTTATTAGATAGAAATCATGAACGTTGAAAGTCTTAGCCATTCCTATGATAGAACTAGTAACAGTATAGTTCATATCAGCATTAGTACGTCGGTGCTGGGTCATAAAGTTTCACAATATTCCCTGTTCACTCACAAAATTTTTGCACAATTTGCCAGTGGTTTATTATTAAGGGCTTGCCACACTCCTCCCAATCCTGTTCATCGATAAAAAGAAAATGATCAAAATCTCAATAATGGCAAAATGCCGTTCAATGAAACTTTCCGCAAATAAATGTTACTAATGTATCTTGATTTTGCATACAGTAAGACACGTTAGAATAGTAAAGAAAACAAGCTAGACCTTAAAATTCCTTAAAATTATATTTACATAAATTCACAAAAACTAAGCGATACAAAAATAATTTTAAATTCCCACGTGAGTGCAATGTTACTAACAAGAAAATGTTGTGTACTTTGTAAAAAAACGTTCAACTACTAAAAGAGAAATTTGTGATTGTCATCCGTTTACGCGACCATGAAGCGACCAGAAAATTGAAGGTCAAACACACTTTTACTTATATCTCGTAAAGTTTACATATGTAAGTCACGAGGAAACAATAAATTGTTGTCAGTATCATATTTCTCATGTGGGCATTTAAAATGAAGTTTTGTGTTTTTTAGTTTTTATGAATTTATGAAAGTAGGGAATTTTAAGATCTCGCTATTTTTCTTAACTGTCCTAACGTGTCTTACCATCTGCAAAATAAAGATACATTAATAACATACATTTGTACAAAGTTTCATTTAACGGCATTTTGCCGTTATTGAGATTTTGATCATTTTTTTATCGATGAACAGGATTGGAGGAGGGTGGTAAGCCCTTAAGAACGAAAGAAATATACAGCAGAAGGCAAAATTGCTTAGCATTTGCGAATTATGAGTTAATTAATTTAGAATTTACCGCAAGATGGCGAATTTCCAATCAGCGTGCCATTAGGAGAGCAAGTCAAACTGGCTGACCCAACCAATGAAGATCCAGCCATGCAAGAGAAAACGGCTTTTGATGTTGAATTATCCGTTTGCCATTGAACCGATCCGTTGGCGGGTACTGTAGCATTTCCACATTTCACTTAAATAAAATTATATCAAATTACGTTATTATCTGAATTTAATAACGAAAGTAAGTATATTTAAGGGTAAGCCTTTTACCAAAACGACCAGTCTGTCAAGACCATAGATAAAGTGCGTCAAACATACCACAGGCATCGTTTGACAAATTCACGAATTCAAAATACAGTTAAGTAAGCTACCTTTTCAAACAAAAACACATAATTATTTGCATTTCTACAATCCATGAAGGGATCTTTACTATTGCATATGTGTCGTAAAACTTTTTTTGCCACTGACCGTTCCAAGGCGGTAACCCAATAGGCTCCCTTTTTCGTTAAATGTTTGTGGGGTCGTATTTCAAATTATTTTTAATCCCATTCTCTCTTTTCCTGTCTACATGTTGGCTGCATGGGTGGCTGTGTTTCTGGGTGTGGCGATTCCTTATATGCAAATTTCACGTTTTCATATTTTCATATTAGTTTAACGATAAATCTCATACCGCAAGTTGGTTGCTGTAGTTCCCAAGAGCCATTCGGTAGACATTTAATTTCGGAGCTCCCTGAGATGCTGTATCCGCTCCCACATGTGAACGTTGCTGTAGTTACATTACCAGTTGTTGTCAAGGTAACCGTTCCATTTAAATGGCTGGAAAAGTCTTTGCATTTATCTGGAAGGAATGGACATTACGAAATGATAAACAGCTTGAACGTCAAATTAGTTGAATGTGTTTTTTTTTTCAATAGTTGAAATATCAGACACTGGAATTTCAAAGGAATTCAAGTTGGTACAGGTCCATTTGAGTTACATGAGTTACATGTAATTAAAATGTCCTAACATAGGTTATATTAAAATATATAATCTTTGAAAGACAATTTGAGAGCTCACTCGTGTTTTAGAAAGTTGAAATTTGAGTGTTCGGAAAGGTTGGTTCCATAGACGATCGCTTTGTTACTGTATTCAGAGGTACGAAGGGGGTTGAGTTTAAGTCTCAAGAAGTTTTTTTAATTATAATAAAGATATATTAAACAATAATCTGAAACTCATATGATGGGCATGAGATATGACATTACAGGAATAACACTGTCCAATACACTATTTTAATTCTAAATCACAATCGTACAGGTGAACTGGATCTCATATATATATATATAGATTGTTTCCCATCTAATGGTTTTCCTAGCGGGATTGTCAGACAATTTTTTCCAATGGTTTACTTACAGCACGTTGGTGGTAAGCTATTCCATCCAAGACCATTGTTTTGGCATGTCAGTGTACTGGACCCATTCATGGAGAAGCCTACATCGCATCTATATAAAGCCGAAGTTCCATTATTTAAGATGACAAAATGACCGTTCGCAATTGTGTTTGGAGCAGTGCATTCTGAAAGGTAGAGACAAATATTTAGTGATTGCTTGAAAAAAGAAACCGCATGTGAATGTTCAGTAGGTTTGGAATATAACATTTAATATTAACTGATAATAGAAGAAATAATAGAGGTATTTCACATTGTTGTGCGTTTAGGTACGAAAATACTGGTTTTATCCTAAACCGACGCGTGAGGGGGCATTTAACTGTGTCATTGCTAACAGAATGAACGGACATGATCACGGTGTCGTCTTAAAGCTTATGATAAATTATAATAATAATTATGACGAACATATTACATTCGAATTTCACGAATTTCCGAATATTACTGGCTTAAAAAAGTCTGGTCGGCAAGATTTGACTGTGAAAAGCGTAAAACAATCACAGACGTGGTTGCCACTTTGAATCACGAGGTCTTATATGAAAACAAAGACAATGTGGAGTACATGTTACTTTATATTTGCGACAGACACATATATAAGCGACTCGAGTTTTTGTGACAAAATGCGTTTTCTTCAAGAAATACATTTTATGTTACATGATCTCTGTAAATTGGAGGTAAACGGATGAATTCAGCGATGTATCGGCGCTGTATTCAACGCCCGTTAAGCGTTCTTATTTTGTTTACTTTTTCAGTTCGTCCAGACATTTATTTAAAACTAACATTTACTGTAATCATTCGTATATTTCTTTCATCAGTCCTGATTTAAATTATGTTTATGTTTAAGAAATAGAAATCATACTTTTAACACGACCGTGTAACTGTTTATTGTCCTTATATATTTGACCAGGAATTTAGAACTACAGTTCAACATTCCTGATTTGACACAATATTCCAATTTCCCTTCTGTCCAGAAAACGATGGTGACATATGAAGGTGCGAAAACTTGTTTGGCACCTGACATTTGAGGAGACATAATTCTAGTTTACTTTCAAATAAAATTAATTATCTCAAATAATCAAATTGAAAGTAACTGTTATTGTCACTTCTAGAATACATTAATATTTACGTGTTACGGAAAAGATAAAGATAGAAGATAAAATGTCCGCAGACCGCCAATTCTCAGGATTTTATCTGAAATATCCGGAGTGTAAGGTTCTTCTCCGGATCTTAGGATTTTCAGGCAAAATTTCCGGATTTAAAAATATTAAACAAGATAATTTAATGAAACATAAATTTAACTGAATATAATATGGGGTAATTTTACAATTACATTAATTAATATTAAGAAACTTGGTCTTGGTCCAGGCTTTCCAACCAATTTCCTGTTTATTGAGAGATTACGAGAACCTGTTCAGTGACACGATGCCTGGGGCACACATGTACACAACAGCGAAGTGTCATTAAACTATACTCGGACCTGGATATCGCACTCCCGTTCTTTTGTTTTGGTCCATGGTCATTTTGATTTTTTTAACAGCTATGAAAATATTATATTTTTAAAACAGCGGCAAAAACAACGAACTTTAACTTCAAAATAGTTAAAAAAAACAACTCTGTATTTTTTCGAATAGTTTTGGCTGGCCTGCCGTCCGGCAATATTCGTTTGGTTCAATGAATTTAACGATTTCTCGGATTGTAGCGAGAATTATCCTATAATGTATATACGTAATAATCATTCTCTAAAACAAAACACGCAAAACGCGTATCAAGTCGCCGACTAGTGACATAAGACATTTGTGTGTCATTCCACAAATAATTATAGCGTTACAAAAAATGCCGTAAAACGTCAATTATACACGTTAGATTCATTTTCAGTTAACAAAATTCACGTGTTTGTTTTTAAAAAAATCAAACAAATCCGTTAGATAGGCTACTCGCATCCTTAAAATACCGCGATAAAAAATGTTAAAATGCAATAACCTTTCTTGATGTGTTTGTAAATAATCATAAAGTTGCTTTTTTAATTCATCGTTGTTTGAATAAACCCACTCATTTATAAATTTTAAATGATAAATCAACATGTTCTTAATTTTATTATCTCTTAGTCATACTAACAAAAGTAAACAATGCCCCCTCGCGTGCAGTTATCGACTAATTGTGCTCTTCAATTTTAGAGAGCGCTAAGGGGAGGTAACAATATGAAAGAACTCTATTAAGGTTTATTGGTAAAATCGATAAAAAACTACGTAAAGAATTTTCTGCAGCAATCAATCGTGGCCACTGTACCAGTTTACAGCTGATCGTTTGATTTATCTCTTTGGTTAAACGATAGCAACACGAGTCGCAAGCTTTTCATATGTTACTACAGAGATCTTGAAAGGGTACTCAGGGCATTGTTAAGAATAGTTCATACTGTTATAATACTGCAGATTCATTTCCAGGTATTTTGCTGTTGCAAATGTGTATTTGCCCATTTTACTAGACTCTCTTCCATTAGCAACGTTTGAAGTTTGGTTTGCGGAAAAAAGTGAGGTTTGTGTACCGGTGAACATGATATAAACTTAATTTGATATTTGCAACTTCCATACTTCCAAAAAATTAACCCCGACTGCTTGCTTCATATATATAGTCATTTAATAGTAATAATTTTATAACGCGAATTGGGATTCCAGATTTCTAGCTGGGTTCTAAAAACAACATCTTACTGCATAATGGTGCTTTATCATCCCATTGGCCAGCAGTCAAACAAGTCAACATGGCAGATCCATCAACATAGTAGCCAGACGCGCACCTAAACACAGCCGTTGTTACTGTACCATCACTTGTTATGTTTACATAACCACTTTCCGGGGCTAACAAGGTGGGGCATTTAACTGTAAGATATAAGTAATTATATACATTATCAAATTCCATGATAACTGTCAAGAAACCATTATTTGAATCTACATATTTTATTAACCAGTTTAACCCAAATTTTTGATTTTTCAGTTTTGTTATTGTCTACTTAACAGTCAACATGGGAAACAACATACAGAAAAAGGAAACATCAAAACACAGCACGTACTCAGGACAAGAACATACCACATGATCCCGGAGATAAGTTCCAGCTTCCATCACTTCTACATGTTAGATTAGATGATCCAGACAATGTATATCCATTAGCGCACGAGATGCCAGCACTGGTAACTGAGCCATCAGTATTAAACTCTATGGTTGTTCCGGTTGGGGGTGTAAGTGTAGCACACGGCTCTGAAGTAGCATACATACATTATGGACGTATAAAATATTTCATAACTTTGAAAGGATATTGCCCCTTCTGGTGAGCGAACACTACCATACGGCGACAGCGCCTAGCCGTGCGAATCCGATTACGCTTCCGATTGTAATTGGTAGCCCAAAATACATTTTAATCATTTTAGTAAGACAAGTAAAAATCAAAGAACATGCTTATGGAATGACTTGTTATTTCAGATCACAATGTTCCGTTAGACATACTGCAGAAGTTAACTAAATTGTAAAACTTCTGCTCTCTGGCATACTTTATAAACTCACACTCACTTCGTCTGTGCTTTGCGGCGGTGTAGGAGGCTATGACTTCTGAATATGGATATTCGTGATATGCATGTTTCACATTTTTACATTTTGAAATAATAATAACAATATTTCTAGGAAAATTAAAGGCCTTAAAATCTTTAATTAGTCCTTTCGCGCTTCTGTTGAAATTTTTTCTGTTGATTAGCTTTTCATAGGTAAATACAATTATTTAAACTAAGATAACATAAGGTAGTTGGCCAAATGCATGTTAGTATTAATGCGAAAACATATGCAATTTTTATTTGATCGAACATGGATTTAATAAGTTCAGTCTTACAATGGCATGCTGGAGTTTCTAGAACAAGCTTCAAGTGAAATTGTATAAAAAGATAAATATCAGTTACAAAAAAGACACCACAAACAATTAACAGAAATGAGAACCCGAGATAATTGTGCCGTACCACAAACGGGGGCGGCAATATTCCAGGTACCATCACTTCTACATTCTAGTTTACTGGTTCCCTTCATGGTGTAACCTTCTTGACATTGATACAATGCTGTACTAGTTGTTCCATCAGTGGAGATTATAAAAGTCCCCCCTGAGGTTGATGGGAGTGTCGAACAGGCAACTGAAAAAAAACAATTTGTAGGTAAAGTGTCCTTACTAACAAGAGCTGTCAGAGGAGACAGCGTGCTCGACTATTCGATTCATTTGAAGTAAATGCAATTTATACATTAAAAGAACAAAACAAATATAGCCAAACATTTATGTGCAAACAGGAATAATGTTAAGAAATAAGTGGTAAGGGAGGAAATTGAAATAATTTCTTAATGTACCTTAAATAGTGAATTGAAAGGAAAATAACTATGAAATAGTTTTTGAAGAGTTGGAAAACTTGTTAGTAATATATGCTGAATGCAAAATTTTAGTGAAAAAAGGGGCAAAAGTTGAAAAATATTGGAAGCAGGGTTATGGGTGTCATTGGGTATGATGTTAATTTATTGGAAGCAGGGTTCTGGGTGTCATTGGGTATGATGTAAATTTTGATGGTGAATATATATTTCAAGTTTCAAGGCAATATCTCAAGTTGTTGTAAAGTTATGGGCAAAATGCATATTTTGCTTAACACAAAATATAAGAAAAGGGTAAAAGGGGCATAACTTGAAAAATATTGGTAACAGAGTTATGGTTGTTGTTGATAATGACCTAGATTTTGATGGTGAATATATTTTCCAGGTTTCAAGGTGATAGCTCAATAGCTCAAGTAGTTTTAAAGTTAAGGGCCAAATGTATAATTTGTTTAACGCAAAATTTAATTGAAAAAGGGGCATTGTTTGAAAAATATTGGAAGCAGGGTTATGGGTCTTATTGGTTATGATGTAGATTTTGATGGTGAAAATATATTTTAAGTTTCAAGGCAATATCTCAAGTAGTTTTAAAGTTATGGACCAAAGTGCATATTTTCCTTAACGCTAAATTTAAGTGAAAAAGGGGCATTGTTTGAAAAATATTGGAAGCAGGGTTATGGGTCTTATTGGTTATGATGTAGATTTTAATGGTGAAAATATATTTTAAGTTTCAAGGCAATATCTCAAGTAGTTTTAAAGTTATGGACCAAAGTGCATATTTTCCTTAACGCTAAATTTAAGTGAAAAAGGGGCATAACTTGAAAAATATTTGTAGCAGTTAAGGGTGTTGTTGGTAATGATGTAGAATTTGATGGTGAATATATATAAGTTTCAAGTTGATATCATAAGTAGTTTTCAAGTTATGGACCAAAGTGCATTTTTTGTTTAACGGACGCCGACGGGGACGCCGACGCCGACACCGGGGCGAGTAGGATAGCTCCCCTATTCTTCGAATAGTCGAGCTAAAAATGGAAGTGTACGTTTATCATCTTTCAGAAGATTAAAAAAATATATTGCATCAAATATTAAAATCTCTCTGTATCATATTTAGTCTGAAGTATGTATTTAAACGAATATTTAAATAATGTTTTTGTTCAACTGCAATTTAAGTAATATTGTTTTTAAATCTTATATTTAAACTGTAATTAGTCTTTCTGCTCTTTTAAATTCTTTACTCATTTTCTGAAAATGCAAATGTTTGTTTTACATTCTTACCACATTCTGGTGAAGTTAAATTCCAACCAGTTCCATCACTTTGACAAAACCTCTCCGAATGTCCTTTCAGACTGTATCCTTCATTACAGGTGTATACAGCAGTATTCACATGAGTTCCAAACTTAACTACACCGCTAGGAGGTGCAGCTGGCAACTTGCAGTCTAAAAGAGATCAATTGCATATTAAATTTCTACAATAACTATGTTATGCGACATTCATTTTCGAAATCGAACATATATATCCTCTACATCACCACTTAATATATAACTAAATTTAACTTATTTCTGACAGAGTAAGCGCCTTTATATGAAACTGCAATTTTCTTTGTCCCATTAAAATAATTTTAACACATTTCTTTCCGCTAATCAGAATTAAGCAAAAACGATTTAAAACTCATCTGTTTGCTTTTGCACTGATCTTTAAAATATAATGCTTAATATCTTACATGTGTTTATCTATGCCCAAGGTTAAAAAACTGAGCATGGAAACCAGTCTCAAATCTCAAGCACCTGTCGCCATTTCAGCCAATCAGATGCTTGAGATTTGAGACTGGTTTCCAATCCCAGCTTAATAACCTTAACCCCTGCTTTCACTGATACTTACTGCAAACCGGCTGTATAAAAGACCACGAAGCATTAGTCAGACACTCCCTTACAGAAGAACCACTAAGCTCATATCTACTAACACAGCTGTACAGAGCTGTAGTGACTTGTCCACTGGTCTGCAAAGTCACATTACCACTGGATGGTGCGACAAGAGCTGGACAGGACACTGTTACAGGTATACACGAACATAAATTGAAATATACTCGAGGAATAAATACACATAATGTTAAATATCTTGCAAATAAGTTGATCAAAAACAATGAAAATTGGCCAAGCAACTCTCTTATTTAAAATTGATCATTAGAAAACACCCATGCTCTTTTCCCTCTACGCCTTTTGGCTGTGTGGGGAGGGTGTGTTTTCTGGGTGTAGATATGCATATCTCATTTTTGTCTAGGTTACCTACTCGTAGTAATGAAATTGTGTAACGATATCTCCAGGGGAAAGCGTGAAACGGGAAATAACCTAGAATCACCTTCAAAGCTTACCCTTCGTTTCTTTATTCTTTAAGTATATACGGCATTTAATGATGGTTTACATGCTATAAATAAATTTGAAAATCTAAATGTACCTTTAAGTGATGTTTGTTTAATGATAACTAAGAACAATTTAAAAATTCCTTTTTCGTAAAAACACTTGTGGACTGAAACCATCTGGAAGAAGAAATAGTGCACGAGCAGACAGTAGAGGGCTTCAAGACAGCTCTCCAACGGGACTAATCCCATACTCCACTCTCCGTAGAACATATGCCAGCAGTGGCCCTTTCTACGTATTCTTACAGATACAGATACAGTATTCATGTGACACAACATTTTTTATACTGAATTTTCTTCCAGGATTTGATTTGAAGAGGCGTATTTGTCTGCCTTTGTATGAACCATTTCTTAATTAAAGAGTGCATTGCAATTACTAACCAGTACTTATTTAAGGGTGAATCAAACTAAAGAGTACTTACCACAAACAGGTTCCGCACCCATCCAAAGACCGTTTTTATCACAAGATCTTTGAGAATTTCCATTGATTGTAGAACCAATACCACATGAATAGCTGATGACTGAAACAGTTCCATTGCTTGTCACTGTAGATATGCTACCATTAACACTTGGTAAAGACGAACATGCCACTGTAAAGAAAAGGTACATCTAAAAATCCAAACTGAATTATTCATAAAACTTTCTTCTGGTTAAGTGCTTTGACAGTCATCTGCACTCATACATAAATGATCAAATTGAATAAACGAAAACATTTTTTTAAATAACATTTTTCTGAAATCAATCATCAAGACACATGTCACATTGCAATTTTCAACGTCCAATGTTAGCATTTCCCTATGCATAAAATACGAAAGCTAAAATTATTACTGCAAATTAGAACCTTATATGATTAATAATAAATGACACAGTTTCTATATAATTTTCTTTTTTTTTCAGATATTTTTTAAAACTTTCTTACCGCAGGTTGGCGTACCACTGCTCCATCCAGTACCATTTGTATGACACGCTGATGTGGCACTTCCCATCATTGTGTAACCAGGGTTACATGTAAACGCTGTGGTCAGCTGATCACCAGAAACACTGACAATGCCATTTAATGGAGTAGACAAGGCGTCACAAACTGGAGCAAAATAGTAAACGATTGAAACAATAAATGTTGAAGGTTTTCAACTCGTAGAGTTGGCCTCCCAATCAAGTTAAAACGAATTTTGATTTTTATCATTATTCAAACTCAATAGGTTAATGGGCTGTTTCAAAAACAATGGCTGGAAAAGTGAAAAAATAGTGATAAATTAAAGTTCATAAAAATTCCAAACTTGTTATTCTGTATTATTTGCTAATTGAAACTGAGTACGATCTTTGAAATCGGTCAACAGGTTGCTGAGATATTGTCATTTGGGTTACTTAAAAACAATGGCAAGTGAAGTGAAAAAATGTTTAGAATTTAAGTTCATAAAAATTCCAAACTGGTTGCTCCAAATGTGTGTACAGTCTTTACAGTGATCAAAATCAATCAAGTAATACTCATATGTGGCAGAATAAACACTTTATGGAGAGTTTATTGACCAATATTAAATAAATCACAAGAATTTTATATTATATGCTTAAAATACAATTATTACTGTTTCTTATTATTTAAATGTGTATTTCTATTAAAAAGATGTTGAAGTATCAAATATAAGTGCTTTAGAATTTGTGGTATCGCATAAAGATAAAAAAATCATATATTTAAGAAAGTGTGTCACACTCCTGACAACCACATAAGTGCAGTGTACTCAAAAATGTTTCACTAAGGCCTTTCCTGTTTGTCACAATTTAAAAAACATGACATATACTTCTAGGAAAAAAACATGCTCTTGTTTTCATGTAAAGGATATGTTAACAGAATATTGCAATATGTGCATAATGTCACACTCCTGACAAATTTAGCTGATATTTTCTGAATGGAGCTGCAGACAAATATAATTTCAATAAAGGTGATAATATTATAATTATTGCATCTAGAAAAATTAAACCCAATGATACACAAAATATTTCTTTTGTACTATTAATCTTTAAAGTCCTATAAATTTATAAAGCAAAGATGTATTGATTTTCTTGAGGTATTATCTTATCTACCACGCTTGACTCAATGACATAAATTTTGATTACTTGAAGTATAATATGCTTAATTTTTTCATTAGTTGATGCCTTATAAATGCAATGTTTACTAAAACAACACTAAACTTGTCTTTATTCAAGCTTTTTGTAAAATGAAACAAATGTGATTTTTAAAGGTGTCACACTTTTTTGTCACACTCCTGACATTTTTTGCCCATTATTTTTGAATATTTTTTAAAACAGATGTTGCTAGTGATGAAATTTCACAAATTTTTGAAGGACATGATGAGACACCTCTGCAAAGTAGGAAAACGGAAGTAACTGTTTGTTGTACATTTTTATAACAGGAAAACCCAAACCAGCCATTTTTTAAAACAGCCCTAATAATTATACTTACTTTTATATAAATGTATTCACAAATCAGGTTATCATTTCTACGTAAAAATGAAAAATATCTTTTTAATGAAATGCGATCTTAAATACGTTATATAAATAAAAATAGAACACAATTCCGAAAGCAAGTCATAATAACTTATTATGTCAATAACGTTCAACACCGGTTTCTTACCACAGTTAGGCAGACTTCCATTCCAGGTTCCATTGATGCAGTTAATTGAAGTTTGGCCTACGGTATGATAACCATCAACACACGATGCTTTAGCTGACGTTACAGATCCATCAGTACTATAAGCTAACTGTTTAAATGATAAACTTGGTTCAGTCAGAAGTGAACAGCGGGCTGAAATCAAAAGACAATAGTTGCGGCTTCTTTATTGTTCCAACTTTTCTTAACGTATGCGAGATAAAGATACATTAAAACATTCAATTTGATTTGTGCAATATTTATTAAACTATATTTTCCCATTAGAGAGATTTTGATATTTTTCTTTAGATTGATGACAGTGAAGTGACGACTGGAGTAAGCCCTTAATTTATTGTCGCTTTGAAACACGTCTTTCATGAAAACCAACATTATAAATCAGAACCATCTTTTTTACGTTCTATTAGGTATGCATATATATATATTAATATGCTACGTTTAACAAAGGTCACACATACGGTCCCAACTAAAACGAGATCACTAAATGATTAAACCAAACTGTTAAAACTCTTATTATGTTATGTTCAGATACTTCTATCAGTCATGTTACAATATTTATATGAGTCATTGTAAAAATATTTTATTACATAATATGTACACAGAACTAAACTACTTACAACACGAAGGAGTCGTGCCACTCCATTGTCCGGTTTGAGTGCACGAAAGTTCGGATGCTCCACTCATAGAATATCCAAGTGAGCAACTAAATGATGCTTTAGTTAATGTACCATTGGTTGTTATTGCTGTAGAGCCAAATTTTATATTGGCAATTATCGGACAAGACACTGAAAATATATTATGCATTAAATTAAACTCATGAACATAAAACCGATATTCTAACATAAACGTTGTGACTGTCGCAATAAATTAAAATATATATCTAATTATTGTAACTTGTGTACCAGTTTGTGGTATCTTTTTGAAATTGATCATCTCATCAACTGTTTTGGCTGCTTAGGATGGCTGCGTTTTTCGAAATGAGGCTCTTCTGATATGCCTATATAACTTTATTAAAAATGGGACAGTTTAGATTACAAGGCAGCATTCAAATTTATTATTTGATACCGTAAATGTTGTTCAAGATTTTATACACAAAGAAGCAACAAAAAGTCTTTATGTTTAACGCTATAAATTGAACGTTCAATAAAGTCTAACTTAAGAGAAAATATACTTTAAAAACGCGATAAATTAATTTTCTATCTTAGTATAGGGTAAATACCATAAGCATAAATTACCTTACACATCTTAAATGGTTAAATATTCCTAGAATAAAGACAATTACCACAAGAGACGTTATTTTGTATTTCCCATTGTCCGCTTGTGCCACAGGATATTTCAGGGTTTCCTACCAGCGTAGTTCCAACGTCACAGCTGACTGATACCGACGTAGTCAAATTGTTCGTTGTGTAAGATATGGATCCATTGCTGGGAACGTTGAATATGTTACACTGGACTGCAAGAACAAGCATTTCAGTGTGAAATTATTAACCCAAAGAAACAAAGATAATATTTAAACTTCTAACAGTAATCAGCATAAACAGACTTTATAAAAATATTATATACCATTCAATAGTTTATTATGCGCAATCAAAGATAGAGCGCGATGTGATATATTATCTCTATCCCTGCCTCTCACCAAATCATGAAACGTACTGCACATATTTTATACACTTTCGGTTGAAAAAATAAGGCAAAGATCTGTTGTTAGCGCCGCTCAGTTTTCTGGAGGAAATTGCTGAAACATGGCACATTTTTCAGGAAATCCCATTTATTCATGCTAGGATTAAAACTCATCAGTTTTACAAAGAGATTACAAAGCGCAATGTAAGGTTTGGTATAGCAAACTTTTAAAATAATTCTAAACGTTGGTCACTATACTATTTTGAAATTCTAGCAAATTTAGACATAATAGAGAGTTAATTATACACACTGCCTTTTTTCTAAAATCTAAATGCACATTGTACTTATTTGAGCATGTTTTAAACAGGTATGATCTAAACAGTTAAACAGATTTATACCGCATGTTGGTGCAGTACCATTCCATCCACTACCATCTGAATGGCATCTCAATACAGAGCTGCCGACCAAAGTAAACCGAATGTCACAGTTAAAAGTTACAACACTTCCATCACTTGATACGGACAAGGATCCATTGTTTGGTTTCTGTGGCAAATCACATTCTATAAAGAAAACAGAACATTAAAAAGTTCCACATCTGTCCATCATTAACTGTTACGCAGACAAATCGTTGTCTTCATCATTCAGGCATTTTGGAAAAGCTGATAAAGACAGCTGTGATTGAGCAAACTCACACAGTATATAATGTCATACAGCCTTAGACAGAGAACATTTATAAACAGCTTAAATTCATCTAACGGACACCCTAATTGCATAATAATAATATGCTTTTTATTGTAAGCAAACTGTCTACAAAACATGAACAATTATAGTAAATGTATAGCTTATTTCTAAAGTAGGACAATGATAGAAATAGAGGGCAAAGAACTTTGAAAGCCTCCGAATACGACACACATAAAAATATTGCAGGCTCAGTTGACTGAGCCTGTTTTGTGGCAGTAAAGAAAATGCAAATTACAGTCATCACGGTCTCGGTTTGATCGCTACTCAATATTAACACAAATATATGTATCGTACTCAATGCATTGAAAACTAGTAAATGGTAACAATACTGATTGAAGATGCAAATGACTTACTACAAGATGGACTTGACCCAGACCAAACACCGTTAGTACCACAAGAACGATTACTATTTCCCTCAAGGTAATACCCTGCTGCACATGTGTAGTACACCACGGACTGTGTGCCATTTGTGATAATGGACTGGTTACCGCTGAGTGTAGATCCCAGAGGATTACAGGCAACTGCAAAAGTGACCAGGCGATATGGTTTTGAAAGGAGAATAAAGTACAGTAAAACCTGACTACAAAGATCACTCAAGGAAAACCCCAAATGTGGTCTTTGAGGACAGGTGGTATTTTTTCAATGGTGAATTTGTTCTTTACATCACTTGTTGGGATAAATAAAGTGTGGCTTATTTCACAGGTGATCTTTGTTTACAGTTGGTCTTCAGCACAGGTTTCACTGTAGAGTATTTTAAGTGTTATTCAAAGCAAAAGATAGAATATATGTAACCAGATATCGTTAATACTAAAGTGTTTTAGAACAACAAAATGATATGCACAAATAACATCAAACTTGTTGAACTTGTTTGTTTTTCCACGTTAGAAAATGTTGCTATAATCATATAACAACAAACGAATAAGTTGTATTAAAATCCAAAAAATGCAACTTTTAAACACACAAATGTTAAAACAGTTATGAGCAAATAAAATTATGCAATTCGCAAAAATGCTCTATATTGATCGTTAATGAGTTCATGAGTCTAGGCCTGTACAATCAATAGCACACATCGTATTAAAAACTCAATAGTTAAACGTAAATGATTAAAAATTGTTATTTCCTCTACACTACATACCGCAATTGGGTTCTGAGAAATCCCACGATCCGGAAGTCCGACAAGTCAGCCTATTGTATCCCTTCAGAGTATAGCCAGGTTCACATGTAAAGTCAGCATATGTTACACTGTTCACAGATACCAGTTCCAAACGCCCATTGTCAATCGGTGATAATGTAGCACATGTTACTGTGTAGGAAAATAGTATCATTATGCTTTCCTATAAAAGTTGTACAACAACCGTCTCAAAATAAGAATCATGTTTGATTGTGTAAATGACCAGATCATATAGCCCTTGGCGGTGGCACCATAACTTCACGCAGACTTATTTCTTCTTCCATTTGTTTTACATTATATCAGTTTGGAGAATAACAAATTATTTTAGAACCTGTTTCATGTGCCAGTCAATCATTTATACAGCATAAGATCCTTCTTATTATAATGATCTTGTTTAGACAGAAATCGCGGAAATAGGTTATAAGGGACAAGAAACGGGAAAAGCTGTATTCGGTCATATATTTTAAATTTTAGTTGTAACTATATTAGGAAAGAACTTAAATTATCTTTTATTTTCTCATAATAAGTAAACGATTTTGTTACCTTTTTGACAAAATAATGATTTTTTACCGCGTTTTTATGCGTACTAAGTAATGTCGTCTTCTCAACTTAATGACGTTTTCGAGAAATGACGTCCACTGTCCGAAGGTACCTTTTCCCGTGATGCGCACCGTAAACAAGTAATTGCAGGGAACATATACATTTTTTAAAATTTACCACAAGATGCAGATGAATAATCCCAGGTACCATCTGATCTACACGTTAGATTATTGGTACCACTGATTGTGTATCCCTTGTCGCATGTATAATGAGCAGTTGTTACTTGGCCAGTAGTTACTACGGCAACAGATCCACCAGCAGGGGAAATCAGAGACGCACACGCAACTGAAAGACAATTTTATTTTATCAAAATTTATTGGTATGAAGATGTTAAAGAAACTGCACCAAACGTCTTTAAATGAAGTTGCTTTGTTAAATTTAAAGGTAATGCACAAAAGTCATCCCCTACGTTAAATTACATTATAGTAAAAGGTGAAATTTGAAATAGTATAATATTGATGACAAAATAACGATCGTTTCTTTTACATAAAAAATGATATTCAAAACATACCGCATGTTGGATTGGTTCCATTCCATCCTGAGCTGTCATTTTGACAATACCGTATGTATTGCCCACGTAAGGTGAACTTGTTGGCACAAGTGAAGATTGCCGTGTGACCGTCAGCTGTAACTGATCCATCAACCGGGCTAGGTGGATCCTTGCACACTAAATAGAAAGTTAAGTGATATCAGATTTTATAATCTGTATCGATAACGGATTCAGCTATAGCAACGGATGATGTTAAAACCAAACATAAGGTTATTATTTGGATATGGGAGATAGAATAAATAAAACATGAATTCTTTCTTAATTGGCTGCTGCTGTTAAACCTCGATTGCTGCAACTGTTCGCTGTATACACGTATATGAAGCTCAAAAGTAACTCTTACAAGAACAATCGAGAACCGTAATATCAATTGCCTATAGATACAACATAAAAACGCAAATCAAAATTACAATTAAGTTCCAATTAACATACCGCATTGTGGAATTGCCACGTTCCATGTCCCATTTTCCAAACAAGAGCTAGTGCTTTGACCAACCAAGCTATATCCAGCAAGACAGCTGAATGTTGCCATTGTCGAAGTGCCATTTGTTGTAAGGTTGACTGTGCCACTCGATGGGATTACTAAACTACTGCATCCAACTGAAATAACACCAAATAGGCTAATTTCATCAAACGCTATTTACCTTTATTATTGCGTAAAATGACTTTTGATAGATCTTGTAAGTTATTTCTTACGTATTAGGTGTATACAATAGACAAACCGAAACAGATTAAACCTGAACAGAAAAGATCTCTTTTATGACATGGTAGTCGATTGGTTTAATGAAACCAGATTTAAGTTGAATCCACTATACTTATTGTCAGACACGATTTTATCTTTTTCATTAGCATCGTAGAATTGTTGTGCTGTGTTACCGTTTTAAGGTCGATCAGAATTGTACACCATAGTGTGCAAAAGGTGATGAGGTGTAAAAATAAAATTATCGCTTTTTTAACAATTTTTAAAAATACTGCTATTATATTGTTATAAACAGATGAATATTGATAATAACAGGAGACATTTGTTGAAAAAAAAGACTTTTGTTAGAATAGTAATAAAATGTGGTACCTGCTATGTTGTCTAATCCGGGTGTCAAAATAAAGCACTTTCCACACAACTCAACTAAAAATAATTAATTACAATATCCAGTTCAATGTTCCATCTAGGGCCAACCAGTGTTATTTTTTCAAAATAACTTGAAAATATTGCTCTTATAAATCAAAATCCAAACACATCATCCATAGTCCCATGAAGTCACTCATCCATGCAAAAAGCATGCAAATCATGTCACTTGTGTTTATCTATAGGGCAATTTAATCTCTGCTTGTATAACAATGTAAATCTTGTGTGATGGTATTTGTGCATTGTTTTGAAATTCATTATAGTCAATGTTTAAAAAGTGATTTTGAAAAAATAACACTGGTTGGCCCTAGAGGGAACATTGAACTGGATATTGTAATTAATTATTTTGGATTTATTTGAGTGGAAATGCTTTATTTTGACACCCGGATTAGACAACATAGCAGGTACCACATTTTATTACTTTTCTAACAAAAATTTTTTTTTTCAAATTTTGTCTCCTGTTATTATCAATATTCATCTGTTTTTAACAATATAATAACAGTTTGTTTGGAAATTGTTGAAAAAAATGATAATTTAATTTTCACAGCTCATCATTAGTAAAACTGTATTATCAGCAAGTATGAATTACCTTAAAATGTCTCCCCATTCTCGATTTCGAGATTACCTCTTTATCCCGTTTTCCGGTACCGATCGTATTTTGGTAGGGGTGGGTGGGGGGTAGTGCGATGCATAGAGCGTATTAAGAAAAACATGTTTCAAAACATAATACCATAGTACCAAGTACAGCTACGTTATGCTGAATCGCTTTCTTATAAAATAATTTTATGACCAAATTGAATAGTGATAAAATGTATATTGTTATCCGCATACCACACTTTGGTACGTCACTACTCCACGTGCCATTTGAATAACATGTCACGTGACTTTCTCCCTTTAGCGTGAAGCCTACGCCGCAGCTGAATTCAACAGATGATACGCTTCCATTGGTGGACAATGTAGAATTACCAGATGTTAAAGCAGCTAGAGAACTGCATACAACTGAAATAAAGCAGTCAAATTACGATACATCGCTACTTTTTTGTACAGTATATTACGCTGAATTGTATATTTTCAATAAACTATGACAGAAGCTTTTAAATATAGTGTTCTATATAGCATAATACCATTAATTAGTATGTTTTTACGACCAGGTATTAAAATTCGGTTTTTTTTATGACAAAAATAAAGTAAAATTTAAAATAATATCATTAGCAGAAATCACTTTCGCCATGTGCCTGAACAAATGCATTCTTACATTCCTTAGATTTGAATGAGTTTTCAAGTAAACAATGCGTAAAGACAGTAACATTACCACACGACGGTTGTGCATCGCTCCATCCGGATCCATTATTTTGGCATTGTCTCTGAACATTTCCCTTAAGTGAATATCCCTCTTTGCAGCTGTAGTCTACCACCATGTTGTTGGAGCTGAATGTCAACACAGCATTTGCAGGCGAAACAGGAACGTCACAAACTGAAAACAACACATAGTTGCCGCATACAAAAGACAAACTTAGTGCTGCGTTGGTTAATATTTCTATATAAAGCACAATCTTTTCTCCTTTTTCGGAGGCTGCGTTTTCTGTGGCTATTCCTGACTCGCATAATCAGTTTTCCCATCTAACCGCGTGATGCAGATTGACACTTAATAATATATAAATAACAGATCGAAGGCTTGATCAATAAAGTAACATTGTATGTCATAAATAAGCATTAATTAATATGATTTTCATCCTCTCTTATTTTCGTATTTAAACCGTATAACTGCAGTACCAGTTTCCGTGTTAAAAATTAATTAATTGGTTGAAAAAAAATTAGTACCAATCTTCGACAAAATTCTGTTTCAATTTTGAATTGCACTTCACTAAATCATTAAAATACTAGAAAAACATAGGAACAAAACGATAAATACCACATATGGGTTCCGAGCCATTCCAGGAACCATCTGTTTTACATTGAATAACAGAGCTCCCCACCAGATGATAGCCGGAAACACACGAAAACGTGGTGTAGGTGTTCAAGCCATCTGTGGTCTGATTACTCTGTCCACTAAATGGTGTTATAAGGGGATTACAACGCACTGAAATTTAGAAAACAAATCAATGTTTATGGGTTAAAGTTAAATTAACATGTAACAAGAAAACGTTTGACCGTTACTATAAAATTATTTTAACTCCTAGATACAACAACCATTGAATATTGCAAAAATTACAATATTTACAATTAACGGCCTTCTTCATTAAGTTATTAATTGGTTTGAGTATTACCATTAAAAACTTCTAGTGTGTTAAATGGAACCTTACAATAATTTCCACAATAAATTAAAAGTTCCGTGATCTTTGATCTAGGAAATGGGTGACTAATTATGTGACATGCGACACGTGGTCTCATCAAATTGAACCAAAGTGCCAAGTTGTTTCAAAATTCGACCATGTAGAATCTATGACCCAGGCAAGTAATCCGGACAGATGGACGCACGCACTCAGCCACGTACTTAAACCAAAATGTATAACATTGATAACGATGTCAAGCTATCCACAAGCGGGCTGAACAAATTTAATTTTAATACCAACAATATTGACGAAATACAATCTCACTGACGTAAAAAAATGATAACTAAACGCTCGTACACTAAAACTTCAGTGTACTGACTAAAATGATTTTATGTCAGGTTGTAAAATAATCCTAAATATAAGTTAATTAGTCCGCTGGCCATGACCGCGCCGACTATCGACTGTATTTGTGATTACTTAAGAGAAATGACCTTCCAGGGTCAAACTCATTATAAAGAAATGATATTTTAGCGTTGCAAGACGTAAATATTTACGATGTAACTGTGTTTAAAACACGTTTTGATAAATTTTAATAACGAAACATACTATCAAAACTGGTCGTACTTTGCTGGTGTTTTGGAAATAGTTGTTTATAATTACCAACTCGTTTAATGTGTACCTACCACAAACAGGGGGAGCACTACTCCAGGTGCCGTTTGTAAGACAGGATATTTCACTTGCCCCTTTAAGCGTGTAGCTCACGTTACATTTGTAGGATTTTACAGTGATATGACCATTGGTTTTTGTTTCTGTTGTTCCGTTCGCAATATCTTGCAGATTTGAGCACTGAACTTAAAATGAAGAATAATGAAAAAGGTATAACCTAAAGTTAAACATTATTGAATTTCAAACTTCATTTATCAAATCATCCATCAGTCGGATATTTTTATTAAATCATTAAAATTATAAATGAAAAAACAACAACAGGTATTTAGATGAAAATTAAAATAAAGTTAAAAAGGATAGTGGGGACTAAGCACCTAATAATCTGAATAAGTCAATTATGTCTATTTTTTTAGAGACTGGCTCATATAATTAGTTTATGGTTACTGAGCCACTCAGCATTTATGTTTAGAACACTTCTCTTTGAATATTCATGTCCTTTTATAACTTCTGCACGGACAACAGAATTAAGATCATACATTTTCTTTTATTGTCAAAACGACAACATTACAATTAGTAAATAGTAAAACTTAAGACTCCTTACCACATTTAGGGAAGTCAGCAATCCACTGTCCGGACCTATTGCACTGAATAGATGTCTGACCGTTGATACTGTATCCACTACCACATGAAAAGTTTAGGGTTGAAGTCAGACCGTCTGTTACTAAGGTAACAGATCCATTCTGAATCTGTGGTTGTTGGCCACAACTAACTGCAAGTAACACAATATAACACCATCTTTTAAATTGCACAACTTATGTCAATATACATCTGCTTTACTTTGTTAAAAAGTGTGATATTATACGACAATTATAAATATAAACATACAGGAAAATTAAAGAGAAATACGATGACGAAAATGAAGGTATTTCAACTAACTACATGTACTTGCATTCGTTTAAAATTTAATCAATACTTCTTAATCTGTCAAAATAAGCATAACTGCCATATAAAATACGGATTTGCGTGTTTATAAAATTCTCAGCATCTTTTTTCGACGCTGTTCAAATAAGTAGGTCTGATAAAGTTTTAACTGTTTCACTTCTAACCAGGATGCGTATACACTCTATAAGCGCGTGTACACTCTCTTAAATGTTAATGCTGTGTTAGTTTTAAAATATATAGTCATTTTTAATGTTTATCGCAATGAAAAATATATCACATGTTCATGAATTTTGTATATACCACAAACTGTGTTATTGGCAGTCCATCCTCTATTGTTATCCTGACACGTGATCAAACTGTCTCCATACATAGTGAATCCTGCTGAACACGTGATAGTAGCGGTCAAGCCATCCAGTGATACATCCACAGTTCCGTTCGTAATAGGTGCAGGGGCATTGCATACTGAAAAAGGATTTCTCTAAGCATCATTAAAACTTGAAATTAATATAATTTCACTGTTTTGTTTTTAATCATCAACTCTATTGGCAATCGATATAAATAGATGAAAAAGGAACTTTAAGAAGTCATCTAACACGACCAAATATCAAAATAGTGCAGGCTCGGTTTGACTGAACCTATTCATGACCAGTAATGGCAGTGCATATTGTATTTCACGCCGCCGTGCCCCGTACGTTTATATAAATTTACTTTTATGTTCTTTAAATATCAAAGCAATTGACAATCACGAATATAGAGGTGTTTAAATGTGTATTTGAATCACCAACATTTTAAATATGTTTTCAAAACTTGTATTTACCATTATGTACTAACGAAACGCAAGATGAAATCATATAAAACATTTTATAGAGGGAATACTTCACATTTAGGATAATATACGTACTACACAAAGGGACAGAGCTATTCCATATTCCAGTTGTGCTACAGAAAGACAAGCTAGCGCCTTTCAAATAGTATCCCTCGTGACACCTAAACGACGCCCTTGTTTCGGAGCCGTCAGTTGTGATATTGACGTATCCATTGACGGGCGGTAAAATACTTGCACATTTCACTAAAATACAAATATAAACAGCAGCTTTATGCTTTGTGTTAAAACACTAATAAGTACTAGCAAACACAAACAGATTAATTGAACACCACATCTGTTCAAATCACCTGCGATCACAGATAACAGACACAGCAAATGCGGACTCTTCTGTTGTCAATTTTTCAAACCAAAGTAAAATATGATATACTAATTAAACCAATCTTACCGACTGACTGCGCACGAGCACTTGGTAAACATATTTTAAGGTTTGACCGTTGGCTATACACAGCAGTTTAGATGTATTGACTACAATGTGTGTTTACCTTTTGAAGCTTACTTCGATATTTTTAAATAAAGCTTACCACAGTTGGACTGAGTAAAATCCCAGGAGCCGTCACTACGACACGTCAGTAGCGCCTTTCCGTTGAGTGTGTAGTTGTTGTCACATGTATACACTGCCGTTGTAGTAATACCATCTGAATGCAAGGTTACCTTGCCGCCGGTAACTGTACTGAGTGGACTGCACGGAACTGTAGAAAATAAATGTTATTATTTGATATGTTTATATAATAAACTTACGATCTCCCCATTGCTCTTCTATCTGACATTGTTTAAAGGCTGTGCGTTCTTAGTCTGGCTTTAATTTTTGATTTTTATTAACACGCACATTCAGATATTGGAAGATACTTCTTTTCCCCCAAATTTTAGGTATCTTCACAGTTTATAATTTTTATCGGAACATCAAGACAAACCTTCACTATCGTGGTTTCCCAAAATATCTGTGCAAGTTATTCAACACATCATAACATAACATAACATAACATAACATAACATAACATAAAATAACATAACATAACATTATGTAAGTTATTCAATATATTTTTGATTTTATCAATAATTTGAAAGTTAACAAATATATTTTATTTACTTACCTTAACAAGAATTAGAGTGTTTTCTTTTCAAGCTGTGCAAACATGTTCAAACAAGTGCTTATTCAAGTGCTTAATGTGAGGTGCAGCTCTGGAAATTCACAGAATACTGTTACAGCAAGAAAGTGGAATGTTTTTCATATAATCGCTCAAAAACATAAGGTGAACAATTGTCAGTAAATATTAAGTTTCAATCATTTTTGCAATACTGTTTGCACTAGATTTAAACGCGAACACGTGCCTACAAATATAACCAGTTCTTACCATTAACAATTTGGTAGAGCCTGTTCATGGGTAGTAATGGAAATGCATATTACTGCAAACGCCGCTTAGCCCCGGGTTGAGGGCAACTTAATATTCACCCCAATAAACAGTACAATTTCGATTCATCCCATAACGATGGTATGCATATGGCGGTGAACATAAAAACTTCAGTGCGGTATTTTCAAATTAATAACATTCCATGTTCAGCGGCGTATGTTTCCAAGATAAATGATTTAGGGTTTTCATTTAACGATCAAATAATGGGCGTACTTAACAGAATAGAATTTCAACAGGGGATAGGCTGTTAGGCTATGTACAAAGATACAACATGTAAGAGTTAAACAACAAGTAAAATAGGTATTAGCAACCTCGTTTCTCGTAATAATTTATTTGACTTTAATCAATTAAATAGATTACTACCATTAAATTACTCACCTCCGCACGTCGGTACGTTAAAATCCCAATTTCCGTCAGAACCACATATCAGGGTCGACGTGCCAGACATGGTGTAACCAGTGTTACACGAAAATTGTGCAATCGTTGTGAATCCATTAGATGTTCTCGTTAGATTTCCTCCTGCTGGTGTTGATATGGTGACACATTTAGCTAAAATACATTATTTATGTATTTTTATATGAAAATATAAAGGTTCGAAGTTAAATTCGCAATCATGTTTGCGTATATGTTTCAATAATACTTGTGTGACTATGAGAAGCAATAAAGCATTTGACAAGAACATGTGCAAATAAGACAAGCATTTATTATGTCTATTTTTTATTTAGGTGTTATTTTTCTACTTATCTCTTAGTGTGAGGATATTTCGTGTGTGTGATTACTTTGGAGATAAAACTCACATACGTTAAGTATTATCACAAAAAATACTGCTCATGTCAAATACTGCCATCTCTTACGTGAATTTTGCCGATAAACTCTGTAAAGTTTTATTTTCGAGAACAACAACAATAGTTTGTACTCACTGCATGTTGGTTCTGAGAGACTCCAACCTTTGCCGTCGTCCTGGCATGTTCTCATGGTAACTCCATTTAGACTATATCCAACATTACATGTGTATGATATAATTGATCCATTTGATACTCCCTTTCCATTTGCAAGCAAGTTTGTCGACTCACATACTGCAAATGGAAATATTGCGTTATACATTATGTTAATTTGTTTTGCGGACGGATGAGCACAAAACAGGTAAAGTAACTTAAGCCAACGATTTTATAACTGCAAGAAGTTCTTGTGCACTAAAACAAATATAACCTAATATTTATTTTCTATTTTTAAATCGCTTTTATTAATCACGTCTGACGTTATCTATTTTTTTCGAACCACCGTAGGAAGACCTGCCAACCTTAAGGTATTGCGCCTCTTTCCATTGCTTTGCCATAGACAAAAAGACAAGTATAAAACGTCTCAAACGCCACAATACACTTCCATCAAACTTTGCACTTGTAGCATTTATTTGCGCAAAGTTTGATGGAAGTGCATTGTGCCGTTTGAGAGATTTTTGTCTTTTTCTGTTTTTTGTCTATCGCAAAGCAATGGCGAAAGGCGCAATACCTCAATGTGTACTATCACTTGTTTTATTATTGTGCAGGGCTTTGAAGCAAGGAGAGAAAACTTTTCATTATCAAACTGATACGGTAGCTGTCGATTTTTGTGGCGGTGGAAGTGTGTTTAATAATTTTTATATAAAGTTACTCACAGCAGTAAGGTTGTGTTCCATTCCATACGCCACTGATGCAATGTCGAACCGAATTCCCCACCAGGTAATATCCTGACAGACACGAGAACTCAGCTGTAGTAACTGTACCATCTGTGAACTGGGCAACATTACCATTAGTAATTGTGCCAAGTGTTGTGCACTGGGCTAAAAAAGAGTAATGCCATCCTCATCAAATGAAATATGAATAAAAAAGTAATAGAAAAGAAGAATCCCAAGGCTGCAAATAGTCAAGACTGCAACTGATGTACTGGGATCATTCATATTACCAGACAAAATTGATGAGTTTTCTTTCTAACGTTTGTATTTAGCAGCACTATCAATGAAAATTTTGCACGGAATAATCCTCGGCTCTTCTTTACACAAGCGTGATTATTTGATACTGAAAGTACTGATTTATTCATGAAAAGAGGCTCCAAAGAAAGCAGTATGGTAGCGGTAAAATGGTAAATGAAGCTCAATTTTACGTACAAGCAAATCGGCGTTCTTACTTATGAAAACTGTTAGAAAAAAGAGAAATCGAAACTAGTTTCAAGGCTCATCGTGTACAAAATTCGAAGGAAATGAAATGGTTTGGAATATTTTTTTCACATTTATGAGTTAAGTATATTTTAATAATAGAAACACTTATAACTGGCCCCCTAGCGCGTTTAAACAAAAAATAAAGATTTTTATAAAGGCTCCAATCTATAGAATAAAGGCCTGTTACTGTAAAATACTACAAAAATAAAGAGTAAAAAAGGGCTTGTTGTAATTCACGTTGAAAAACACAATATATATGCATTTACTTAATTTGTTTTTGAAACCCACACTCTTAAACCAGAGGTATCAGAAATAGGCATGTTTGATATTATCTAATACTGTTTGATTTAAACATTATGATTGATTCGCAAGCAGTATCCTGATAACACTCGATATGGGAAAGAACAACAATATACCATGACGTGCTTTAAACTGACGGGCACAGCGAGCAATCTGGACAAAAAATCTAGGTTTCTAGTGAAAATTACAGGCTATTTTGCCGTTTTAAAGTTTTTTTTTCAGAAGATTTGAAGGTTTTAAAGGTTAGCTCTGTAAATAAAGGGTTTCAAAGGTTTTTAATATTTCTCTTGGAGGCCTGTAATGATAAGTAACTATTACAGATTTGGTAAATAACTGATATTATTCCTCTCAATAAACAACCCTTATAATATTAATAAATTACTATTTACCACAGGATGGAGCGGATACATTCCAATGACCACTTCCATCGCATGTTGCAATATTAGCACCTTGTACACTGTACCCAAGATAACAACTGTAAGTCGCTATAGAAATCTTTCCGTTTGTTGTTATGCTAACATCTCCATTAGGAATGGAAGTAACAACCCCACACTTGGCTGCAACATTGCATAAATTAAGTTCTAGAACGTTCTATAGAAATTGACATTATTAAGCGTACATTCAAGTAATAGTAGCAGTACAAATACAAAATTTGGTTCCATTCAGTAATCCTATTTCCGAACAGCGATCTGGCTCCAATGTTATAAAACTGTAAAATGAAATCATGCTCAGATTGATCAGTTCTGAGACTGTGCTCAGTTAAAAAAATAGATTTCCGAGACCTGTGCCCGAAAACAGGAGACCTGATTTAAATCTCATGAATCTGACTGGTTGAAATAGATACTAGTTAAATGATACTGGTATAAATTCTCAGTTTTATAACATTGAAAGCTAGTTGGCTTCAGACTGCTGGTTATAATCGCAAGAAGTTCGAGGAAGTCTAGAAAACATTAGAACACACTACGCTTAAGAAAATGAAATGAATACCATAACATATAACCAAAAACTATAGATTTGTATGCTATGACAAATGCTTACTACATGTGGGTGGTGATCCAGCCCAGCCCGAGGAATCAGTTCCACACGTTCTGACGACGGAACCAACCATGGTAAAGCCGCTATCACAGGCGTACGTCAACGTCATGCCATCCGAGCTAATGGTGTAGCTTCCATTGATCAAACTCAGCGGAGGGATGCATACTACAAGCAAACAGAAAATAGTTGTTCCGTTATAGTTGTTCTTTAAATCCAGTAAAGATGTCTATATTTTTCTAAAACTTACAACATTGAGGTTCGGTATTATTCCAGTGCAATGTTAAATGGAACCCTTTTTATGAAAATAAGCGTAAACTGTTCAAAAATGTAAAAACAACAGAATCCTGTTTATGAAAACATAAGATTCCTATGATTATGGAAAATAAGTACTAAAACTTCATGTAACTAATTAAATAAATTGTAAAAATGCTTATCTAAGTCTTGCATAAACGACGGAATCCTGTTTATGAAAACATAAGATATCTAAGATTGTGGAAATTAAGTACTAATTACTTAATAATAATTAAATAACTAATTAAATAAATTGAATGCAATAGTACTAATGGTAATGTAAAACAAGAACACGACGGAAAAATATAATTATGTAAAAGCTTTCACTGAGTTTACACTCTCAATTTCAATATCAATCAAACTGAAACCCGAACAACAACGAAAATCGCCAACCTTCAAATGAATTATTACCAGATGGGTTAAACAAAGTATTAAATATACCTAGCATTCAAGCTTCCTGTTGAGAAAAAGATGTTATTAATATCGTAATTAACAATTCGATAACACTCCAAAATTATCTATTAAAAACAGAGACAAAAATTAAAATCTCTTTGCATATACCATGATGTAGGTCTTAAGTGAAATTGCAAAACTTAACATATTTTATAGAAAGGTAGTTAACTTTTAATATGATTTAAGAACGTACCACAGGAAGGAATAGACTCATTCCAGCTTCCGTCCGTTCTGCATCCAAGTACAGAGCTACCCCGCATTATATACTTAGAATGACATGCGTACTCAACAAACGTGGTGCGTCCGTCTGTTACTTGGTTCACATCTCCGTTGTTTATTGTCTTCACAGCAGGACAAACCACTGTTTTAATGACAATATTTAGAAACAATATTATGTTAATATAACAACACATACCGATTTATGTTAACCCTTCATCTTATGTTAAATAATGTCTGGGTTTACACTTGTAGCCAGATCAAAGATGTTTTAAAAAGCGAAGGAAATCTTGTTGATTATAAATTTGGATGGTCCTTGGAGGAGCAGTCTTGATATGATATTTGTAGCATGTGCATAACTGTACTGTTCTTGAAACCTAACAAGCATGATGTGTTTTTGACCTTCAAATTGGCAATTCAATAGAAAATAATAATTTGGTATATGTATCAGACACTTGAAATGGACGGAGATCTTCGATAGTCCTCGGCAGTAGATGCTTGAAAGTGCTGGATGTCGAGTCACAGTTTTATGATACTGGAGTCTTGTAACGGCGGACAAAGAGCTCAGTTGTAACGTTTGTCAGTTTTTGTTTAGTTACAGTATTAATTACAGTATTATTAATTAATTACCCTTGATGGTAACATGATAATATGGCAATTTTAAAACACGGGGATGTTAATCATTGAGGGTGACTGATATAGCCATACTCAAGCTATTCTTATTTTAGAATAAGGATTGTGTGTATTATTTGCGTCTCTTGAATGGTTTCCTACCGCCGTGCTAACATTGCCTTGAGGTTATCTATACATTTATAAGACAAGTTGTGTGCTTATATTAGATAAAGAAAGTTCACCAGCATACCACATAAAGGTTTCGATAGCGACCATGTTCCATCTGTTCGGCACGATGAACTGTCACTTCCAGATAAAGTATACCCAAGATAACAAGAGAAACTTGCAGATGTCACGGTGTTGTTTGTTGTAATTAATATGTCACCATTTGACAAGGAACCAAGATTAGCACACGAGACTGAAAGTAACGAAAAAAAATTGGGTGGCATTTTTGGGTTGGAAAGCTTATGTAGCATCGACCAGGATTCGAACCTCGGACCTCCGGCTTACCGTGCCGACGCTCTACCAACTGAGCGACCGAGGCCGCTGGTACGAAATCTACTACATTTGTTTGTGGCGTCTATTTTGAAACTGATTATTGTAATACCATGCTCTCTTCTCCACTCTACTTGTTGTGTTGGCTGTTCGGGGAGGCTTTGTCAGCTGGATATGGCCTTTACTGCATATGCATATTTCACCTTTTTATAAATATATAAACATCTTATATTTAGTTTTATGAAATATTAAAGATGCTTTTTAGACAAAATGATTTCAGTTTATGCCATCTGTATGATTACTTGTTTCGCTACAATATAATTTAACAGTTTTCATTGCAATTAGTTGGTAATAATTATAAACATGTTCAAATATTCATTACGTAAAGAAGATCCCCATACCACATGATATAGAGGAACTTGTCCATGTTCCATTTGATAAGCATTTAACCTTGAAATCTCCTTGAAGTGTTGTTCCTACCGTACATGACACAACAGCCGACGTCACTGTGCCATCACTCGTAACAACCAACGAACCGTTCGTAGGTGGCTGTAGGTTTCCACAGGAAACTTTAAAAGAACAATCAAACACACAGTCTTAGTGAGACAGAATACAAATTAACATAAAACTGTATGTTTCGGAACGTTACATTAAAAACTGTTAAAATCTTATATCATTTTATTCTCTATTCGAATATGAAAACGTTTCGATCAAGCGTTGGTCGAAGTTGAAGTATATTTAAACAATTTAATGGAACATTTTGCGTTCCGTTCATATTTTAAAGACAACTGTTTATGACGTTGCATTGTATTGAGTTGCCTGATTGTGATTTTAAAACGAATAAAATGAGAAAAATGAGTGCTTTACCACATAATGGCGAACTGCCATTCCAACCCTGACCACTAGTTAGGCACGAACGCTTTGAATCCCCACTTAAAGAAAATCCCTTTAGACAGGAGTACTGGGCAAGCGCTCCACCAGACGAAATGTTGGAATAACCATTGGCTATTGTAGGTGGCGGATTGCATACTGAAAATGTTAAGTTTTGAAAATGAACATCATAACTTCAAGCGCAGAATGTACATGTTTGTCTGAAAACATACAGCAAACACGGAGATTACAATGAGCTTGATTGTGATCCCTCGTTACAGTAAAATAACTATCAGACACTGATTCTAAAATGTCATTTTGCAAACAATTTGTCGATATACAATGTATTTCTTGCAAACAATGTGCCTAGTATATATTTCTTAAACTTACAACATCGAGGCTCTGTATCATTCCAGTTGCCCAGTGTGTCGCAAGCTATTGCTGTATGTCCTTCCAGATAGTAGCCAATGCTGCATGCAAATGTCGCTACTGTCACTGTTCCATTTGTTGAGGTTTTTAATGAGCCAGAGTCTGGTGTGGTTATAGAATCACATTTAACTGAAAATCAAACTATTTTGTACAATGATCGAAGACTAATACATGTACTCGAACAAAGAAAATAAGTAATATATAACCATAAAAAAGTAACCTTCCAAAACAACAGCTTGAGGAGACAGTGCGCTCGATTTATTTGTTGTTTTTTTTTATTCTAAGTAGTGTATTCTATAGTAAAACTTTTATTGCCGTCCATCCCGGTAAAAACCGGAATAATAAGGACATGGTAACGAAAAAAGAAAGAAACTGGTTTCAAGTAAACATTTTTTTAACGAAATGCACAATATAATCGAAATTGAAAGGGGAAAAATCTACAAAATATATTTTGAGGGTTAAAAGGCTTGTAAGTAATGCATGACGACGAACTGTTATAAAACCCAGAAGTAAGTTTCTAGCTTTACTAGTATATTAACTTTAACCTTTTCATTCAGCGCACAATCTAAGTTTAAAGGGAAAACCTTTATAACTGAATAACTGAACAATATCGTGGAAGAGTTCAGTAAAATTAAAAACATACTAACATTAAAAATTACAATTTTGAAATTCGAATTTTTTGAATATGATTGAGATTTGAGATAATAATTTAAAATTAGATAGTACAGACGTATGTTGTTTGGAAGCAATAGCTGTGCAAAAATGATAAATCTTTCACCCGTGAACAAATTCGATTTTCTGTTTCTAGTTAATTGTTTGTGGTATCTTATTTTGAAATTGATATTTAATAATCACTTAAAAATGATATAACTATTTAATCAATTAAACCTTTGGAAGATAACATAAAATCTAGGCCAGTTTTATTAATAAACAACGTTATCAAACTGACTTGACTCATGCTTTATAAACAACAATTACTGGTTTTCCAAATTAGTGATGTTACAATTTTATTATTGTAAATTAAACTACTCTTTTTTGGATAATATGAATAATTAGAGAAATAAACGAAAACTACAGGATGGTCGTTGCATATTAGGCGATCTCCGACTATACGGTTAGACATTTCCAACGCGTTAACAAACTTGACTGATCTACTTTCTTTTTCAACTTTCGATTTCTAAAATTTCTTGTTCATTTTTCAAAAATGGAGACCTATGAAGTCGATGAGAGTTTTGTTGCGGAAAATATGCAAAGTGATTTGACACTTGTTGTTGAAAACCATAAGATACACGTGTGTAAGGCTGTGTTATGTGTAGCCTCACCGGTATTTCGAGCAATGCTTCTAGGAGACTTCAAGGAAAAGCAGTTGGAAGAAATTGAAATGTCTGGTAAAAGCTACAAAGATGTGGTTCTTTTTCTGCGATGCATTTATCCAAATAAACTTGAATATGTAACGGGTAAATATCCTTGTTCTGCTTTTAAACTGCATATACTTTTTTTTAAACTAGCACTTAAATATTTAAAGTCAAGGTTTGTTCCATAAAACTAAGAATTTATTTATAAAGTCAAAAATGGTTGAAATATAGTTTTGAGCCTCATAATTCTAGTGCTTAAAGTAAATTGTACTGAATACTATTCTTTCTCCATTATAATTGAGATGAATATGGTTAAACATAGCAACCATTTAACATCAATATTCAACCTCTCTTAAAAAAATAAAATATCAATTATTCAATTATCTATTATCTTATCGTAAGAGTATTTGTACAGTTTGACTATCAATGTAGAATTTTATTTTTATCTTGAAACACATAATGTCGTCTGCTCAACCCTATGGCGCATATTAAGAAGCACATATTCACACGACGTTTCCCGAACATTTTTATTGCGGTTCTTTGTTTTATGACATTTTGATAACATCACTAAATATTGGTCCGGGGAAGCTTGACCTGTTGATGATGATGAAATCTAAAATTTATAAACACATTTTCTAACTGCTTTCAGCTGAAACTGCCTACATCATATTGGCTTTGGCATCGGAGTATCAAGTTCATGCCCTTGAAGACAGATGTCATCGTGCTTTCCTAGCGATAGTTAAGACAAAGTGCTTAACAGATACAAAGGAATTGTTCAGGCATATTCAAATCGCCGAACGGTACAATCTTGAAGAATTAAGAGAAAGATGCATCTTGATTGCCTCAGAGCATTTACTAGAGAATATTAACGAGGCAAACCGATGTTATAAACTTTCCGTAAAATCATTGGGAGAGGTTAAGGATTTTGCAATAAAAAGGTATCAACTGAACGCTGAAGATGAACAATTTGTCTTTACTACATATGGAAATTCGAAGACAACACTGACAGAAGCGATAAGAAAATATATACAAAACGCAGGTTATGCGGACAAATTCCGTGCAAGGCGTCTTTATATTAGATACTTTCCTAATGATAAAAAACTTCTCAAGGATGTGGAAGACAGCAAGGTGTTAAATAATCATTCTAACTCTCACTTTGGGTTTGGGAGATTTCAGCCAAATCCCGCTAAACGACCGCGTATTTCTCAGGAGGAGCAGTTGAAGCTTCTACCTGAACGTATGAAGCAGATATTAAATATTTAGAACAAATTTAATTCTATTTCAAAAGTTTTAAAAAATAACTCATACTCATAAACTATCATTGCATAAAAAGTATGAATATTCGACCAGGACTTTTTAAGGACTACGGACTATGCAAGATGGAAGACATTTCACTTTCCTCTAACTTACAAACAATAATTAGCACATGACAATGTTTTCATACTCTGTTGAGCTTTCGTGGTCTTCATCTTTTGACATTATACTAAAACGCTCATACTGTTGTCTAAATATTTCTATATTTACTCTGAAAAGGAATGGACACATGACCATATTAAGTAAACCTTCATGTACTTCTATACCTTTATTGCCGTTTCGTTAAAGACTTTGATAACATCTAATAACGTTCAACGTTTGGTAACAATTGATAAAATAAATAATAAGCAATTGATGTTGTAAGATAATTCGTGATTGAAGGCAATTACTACAATTTCTGAATATTAAAACATCATAAAAATAATATTGAAATGATATTCGGGTAAATTTAAAGTGAATTGCTTTGGAAAAGTAATGTAAAGTGAAATACCCTTATTTTTCAGTGGAAATATATTTTTCCTGTTAACATTTATCAAAGTGAAAGCTAATTTCTGGCTAAATAAAACATGTCGTATTTACTTATAATGAGTATAACATATATATTTTAATTCTGATTTGGGGTGATTTTAAAGATTTTCTTGGTTTACCAAATAGTCCAAATTAGCAGCGTGGTAAATATGTTAAACTTAAAAGCTCATTATGGTCATATCTTGCTTTGTGACAATTTTTTTCATATATATTCATATTCATATACTTATTATATAAATTAATATCAATCAACGCTAAAATTGTTGGTATTTTTATCAAATAACAATATTCAATTTTAAAATATTTGTAAGAAAAGAGTTGAAAATGGAATATTTAACGAAGCTAAAGCTACAGCAACATACCAAATTGCTTGTACTTGTTTGTTTATCATGGGCAAGTGTAGGTTCTTGGTACCCTAAAACCTGGTTAAACCCCAGTCTGTTTCAAGGCGGTAAACCCCCACATTTTTACTGTTAATTATTTATGGTGTCATATATGAAACTGATCAATGTATATATATTTTGACTCTTATCTTGTCTGATTTTGAGCACTATGAGGAGGTTTTTTTCCGAGTGTGGCTATTTCTGATCAGGGTTTCACTGAGTACTGAGGTTCAGTACTCGAGTAAGTACTGAGTACTGGATGCTTAAGATGTACTCGAGTAAGTACTGAGTACTCACTTTTGTGAGTGTACTTATGTAAGTACTGAGTACTACTTAATGTACTCACGAGTATTTTGTGAGTACACAAACTTTTAGTATTATTTTTATAATTATATAGCATACTATACACACTTTTTCAAATATGGTATGCTCGTATAATTTTATTTATAATGAAGTAATTATAATTTTAGTATTGACATTGTCAATAGACAAAAAATATATTAACACATACAGAAATCATAAATATTCCATTACTGAAAAAATGTGACCATCAAAAACTACTTCAACTGTCTAGTTCACAGGTATTGCACAGTAATATCATTAGCCTTTTAAAAATGTCATGTACACCTATCTGGTCTCACCATAATTATATTATGAGAAAACATGTTATCTTCTATTGTGTTATTGTAAGGTGATGATTAGTTCTGTTGACTCCATTGCTAAATCTTATAATCTTACTGAATACACTGTAAAAGTAAGGTATTTCAACCATTGACAATTATAATGATTTTTTTAATGATTTAATATAATGCAATAGTATAAAAACAAGTAAGTACGCAACAGCATATACAAAAGTTGTTGAACTACTTTGCCCAATAATTATGTGATATTAATGAATTATTTCTTACCATTCCATTTTATATATACACTTCATTAGGTTAAGTTTTATTTAAGTTCATATTATTTCATGAAAGTGTGAAAGTACTCGTAAAGTACTCATAAGTACTGACCATTTTTCTTCAGTACTTAAGTAAGTACGAGTACTTGAACTCGTAATTTCAGATGAGTACTGAGTCCTGCTGTGAACTTGAAAATTGGTACTCGAGTAAGTACGAGTACGAGTACAAGTACGAGTAGTGAAACCCTGTTTCTGATTTATATTTGCATATTCTTTTGCAGACATGGCGTATTTTCAATAAAATCATCACAAACTTAATATATACTTAAAATAAAATAAAATGCACCATTGAACTGAATAAAAAAGCGATTGAAAAGTTGTTTTTCATCTCACATAATTATGTTGTAATTTAGTGTTGTTTCCTTTGCAGTGTGTATCAAGTTGATAGCCGTTTTACCTCCTGCGTATACGTTTAATCAACTTTATTCAAGCTGATGTCGCAGTTAAGAATCAATGTAATAACAAATGATTTTATCCTGATGAGATTGAACATTTTTATCAGCGATGTCATCGCATAACCCTAAGACTACAATTACGAAACAAGTAATACCCTTACAAACACGATCGCCGCCACTGCTCACTTGGATGCATAGATACACTTACCACAGATTGGCTCCTTGTCATTATACGCTCCCGTCATATCACATGACAGTGCACTGGTTCCCACTAGAGTGTAGCCTTTATCACATGTGAATCTGACCACAGATGCTCGACCGTCTGTTGACGTTGTGTACGCACCATTGGATGGTTTCATAACTGTTTCACATTTCACTGGAAAAAAGTAAAGTATGCGTTTCCGCGATAGCCTCATTTAGATATCAAAGCCAGTCCGAGCAGACATCTTGGGTTTTAAATAATGACCAGTTTAAAACAAGAGACCGTCGAAGACGGGTGAAGCTCCCGGAATGGGTACTTTGTTACAAAAACGGTTAGTTGTATAGATACTGTGGTGAATTTTGAAAATGGTGTAGTACTATAAAATCAGAAATAATGAAGCCTTCACCTATGAAAGTTGAAGGGAATTATGTTCAATTCTGTTCATTTTATGGGGTTCAAGATTAGAACTTTCTAGTGACTGTAAACGGACTCCACTTCTAAGTATAATGACACTTCTTAGTATAATGTAGTAAAGTACGCACAGAGCCAAACAATTGGCAAAGTAGAGAACCAAATGTTGCGCTGACGCGTCTTCTCGATATGTGATCATTTCTATGAAATGATTTTAAAATCCGAGTATAAATAACAAATGGGCCGGACACGATTTTGCTACAAGATCATGCTGTGACATTGACCTTCAAGGTAGCGACCCAAATGTTGCGCGCGACACGTCGTCTCATTCTTGTGATCATTACTATGAAAAAAAAATTGTAAAAATCCGACTTCAAATTAAAAATTATAAAGTTATGGGCCGGACACGATTTTGCTACAAGGTTATGCAGACGTTGACCTTCATGGTAGAGACCCAAATGTTGCGCGCGACACGTCGTCTCATAATTGTGATCATTCCTGTGAAAAAATGTAAAAATACGACTTCCAATAAAAAAAGTTATGGGCCGGACACGATTTTGCTAAAAGGCCATGCTGTGACCTTGACCTTCAAAGGTAGCGACCTAAATGTCGCGCACAACACGTCGTTTCATTATGGTGGTCATTTCTGTGAAATAATTTTAAAATCCGACTTCAAATAAAAAGTTATGAAAAGGACACGAATGCGGGAAGTACGTGCTGACGGACAGACGGACGGACGGACAACCCGGCGACTATATGCTCCCCCGAATTTCTTCGGGGAGCATAACAAACCCACAGATATTTAACGAATATACATACCTATGGTTTTACCGCCTTGGAGCGGCCAGTGGAAAACCTTTTGCAATTGTGGGTTTTAACCAAGTTTAAGGCTGCATAATCTTAAACTTGCCAAATTAGGTTTAAATATAAAAAGTGAAATTTACCGTGGTGGAATAATTCAACCCACCCATCAACTCGGCAAAGCTGCATTCAAGAGACCATCAAAACGAAAACAGCTTATAGCAATATTAAAATGTAGAAAAAGTAATGACCTTAATGAGATAAACAATAAACGAAATATCTTTTTAATATTACTAAAAGAAAGCAGTGTTTTTAAACAATCTCATGTTGGTTAAGATACAGATTGGGTCATTGGTACAAGCAGGCCTTTACTCTGTATCAGGCGCGTGACGATAGTGCAATCTAGAACCTATCTTCAACCTATTTAGGTAAGTTTTGCAACCGATCGTTCACAGGTTCGGTAATTAAAACAATATTTTATCATATTTCTCCTCCATTAGACTGTTTGGTAGGCAGTGTATGGAATTTTCTTTTTATGTATAGAAAAAATGTATTCATTTTGATAAAATATGATACCACTTATTTAGACAAGCATTTTAACAAATGTCGCAATGAAATAAAGATAAATATGAAAGGGTTTCAACATTTGCACTTATCAAAAAAAAGTTATAGCAGTTTCCAGTATTTTGATGGCATTTTCGCGGTCTTTATAATTTCCAACTGTAAAAAGTATCTTTTATTAAAACAGTTTGGTGTCGACGAAGATGTGCAAAACATGATATTTCAAGTATCATTATAAAAACCGCACGAAAAATTTGCAAACCTTGAGGATAACATTGTGGCTTGTGTGATAAACAAATCGCAAACTAAGTGCAATAACTGTACAAGTACCATTGAAGTAAGAAGGATTAATACTGTTGTGTGACATGTACACTACGCCTTACAGATTCAATTAATAATGTCGTGTTTTTGTTTTGTATATTTTATAACTCTTTAGCCGTATTGTACAGGCTTTGTTTCTTTTGCATCCTTTTAATAAATTAGAACATAAAAAGCAAATATTTATGACTGATTTACCGCATGTAGGTGAACGAACGTTCCATGATCCGTCATCTCTGCAAGACACTGAGCTTGCTCCATCCATTGTATAACCTGCACTACAGCTAAAAGAAGCTGTGGTTGAAATGCTATCAGTAGACACTGTTGCTGTACCGCCACTGGGAATTGTCAACGTTGTACACAGGCCTGTAAATATGATTGTACAGTAACAAATTGATATGACAAACGTACAAACACATGCTCTCTTACCTCTCTTCTTTTGAATATGCATAAACTTGATGATCAAGTAAATTATTTGTATTTGTGGCACTGTTGTGTTCTCATTACGGAAATGTCTGTGAAGAAGTTGGTGGTAATGCAATGCAATGTCATAGTGAACATTTGTGCCAAGTTATTTTGAAATCCCTTCCTTCATACAGAAGTTATAGCCCGAACAAGTAAATTCAAGTTTTGGTAACTGTGACCTTGACCTTGGACTTACAGGCATGGGTAATGTACGCAACACACCGCCTTTTCATGTTGAACATTTGTGCCAAGTTATTTTGAAAACCCTCCATTCAAAACAGTTATAGCCCGGACAAGAAAATTCTATTTTTAGTAACAGTGACGTTGACCTTTGACCTACAGGCATGGACATGGTACACGACTCACCACCTTGTCATGGTGAACATTTCTGCCAAGTTATTTTGAAATTACTCTATTCCTAACGTAGTTACAACCCTGACAAGAACATTCTATTTTAGTAACAGTGACCTTGACCTTGGACCTACAGGCATGGGCATGGTACGGGACACACCATCTTGTCATGATAAACATTTGTGTCAAGTTATTTTGAAATCAATCTATTCCTAACAAAGTTACAGCCCGAACAAGAGAATTATATTTTTAGTAACAGTGACCTTGACCTACAGGCATGGGCATGGTACGCGATACACCGCCCTGTCATGGTGAACATTTGTGTCAAGTTATTTCGAAATCCCTCCATTTATAATGAAGTTACAGCCCAGACAAGAAAACTATATTTTTAGTAACAGTGACCTTGACCTTGGACCTTCAGGCTTGGGTATTGTGCGGACACACTGCCTTGTCATAGTGAACATTTGTGCAAAGTTATTTTGAAATCCCTCCATTCATAACAAAGTAACAGCCCGGACAAGAGAATTCTATTTTTAGTAACAGTGACCTTGACCTTTGACCGACAGGCATGGGCATGGTACGCGACACATCGCCCTGTCATGGTAAACATTTGTGCCAAGTTATTTTGAAATCCCTCCATTCATAACAAAGTAACAGCCCGGACAAGAACATTCTATTTTTAGTAACAGTGACCGTGACCTTCCACCTAACGGCTTGGGCATGTACGTGACATACCGTCTTGATATGGTGAACAATTATACCAAGTTATTCAAAAATCCAATAAGAAATAAAAAAGTTACAGAGCGGACAAGATTTTGCAAGAAAATTCTATTTTTAGTAACAGTGACCTTGACCTTGGACCTACAGGCATGGGTATTGTCACGACACACCGCCTTGTTATGGTGACATTTGTGCCAAGTTATTTTGAAATCCCTCCATTCCAAACAAAGTTAAGGGCAAAGTGTATATTTTTCTTAACACAAAATGTAAGTGAAAAAGGGGCATAATTTGAAAAATATTGGAAGCATGGTTATGGGTCTTGTTGGTTATGATGTAGATTTTGATGGTGAAAATATATTTCAAGTTTCAAGGTAGTATCTCAAGTAGTTTTAAAGTTATGGGCAAAATGCATATTTTGCTTAACACAAAATATAAGAAAGAAGATATATTCCTATTAAAATTAATGTAAATGGAAGTATCAAAGGGCCATAACTTCTGAACGGAACATGTAAGAGCAAAACCCCACCTTTATGCACAACAACATATCAGGCAAAGCATTGCGGTAAAGTTTCATCAAATTCCCAGCAGAGGTGTAGGAGGAGTTGCGTTCACGAGATATACTCCTATTAAAACTAATGTAAATGGAAGTATCAAAGGGCCATAACTTCTGAACGGAACATGTAAGAGCGAAACCCCACCTTCATGCACAACAACATATCAGGCTAAGCATTGTGGTCAAGTTTCATTAAATCCCACCAGTAGTGTAGGAGGAGATGCGTTCACGAGATATACTCCTATTAAAACTAATGTAAATGGAAGTATCAAAGGGCCATAACTTCTGAACGGAACATGTAAGAGCGAAACCCCACCTTTATGCACAACAACATATCAGGCCAAGCATTGTGGTCAAGTTTCATTAAATTCCCACCAGTTGTGTAGGAGGAGTTGCGTTCACGAGAATATCGGACGGACGGAGGGACGGACGGAGGGACGGACGGACGGACGGACAGGAGCAACTCTTAATGCCCGTCGCAATTTCATGGCGGGGGCATAAAAAGAGATCCTGATAGGTTACCGCCTTAGAACGGTCAATGGCAAACAATTTGCCACCTGGGGTTAAAATCAGGTTCTAGGGTGCACCAAACTCACACTTGCCCGAACAGGTTTTCATATGAACAAACATGTACACGATGTAAATATTTTATGGACCTTGTTAAGGAGCTGAACAAACACGTTATTCAGAAAAGTCTTATTATGATTTATCAACCATTTACCAACAGTTGTCACAAAAGCTGTACCTTAGGGCTTTCGTGTAAACATTTAAGGTATATGAAAATTGGGCTGTTTCTTTCTTCGAAATAGCAAAGTGTCAGAAGGGATATTTCTTTTTTAGTGGACCCTCTTAAAATTGTAAAACAATCAACGCACTATATATAATTAATGGTCAGACTTCTGTGTTTTCATGAAGTGGTGCTTCGCTAGGAGGTTGTTGTTACTATTGTTTTATTACAGGTTAGCCTCCTATATGTACACCAGGCACAGTCTCCATGAAGCACACTGTAGGCCTCCTTAACATCCATAGACCAAAATCTGCTGTTATTTATGCAGTGTCATTTGAATCTACATTACAGTTAAATCTTAAATGTTGCTGGGGCAAGAGGGGACGTTCACCGGTGGGTCCAGGCCGTAGCCTTGGCAGGGGTTACAGGGAGCTTCTCCACCTGTCTAATCTTTAAATACGGGTTTTGAAGGGCGTTGGTAGCTTAAACCAGGAGCTAATGCATCCACTCAAAATCTGTGTTCATGATAATGGTTAGAAAATGTAGGTTTAAAGAGGACTTTCAGCAAAAAGTAGAGGAAAAGTAGGAAGAAAGTAAGAAGTACGGACGTAATTATAGGAAAAGCAGGACTACTTGACGGTCAGAACATGTAGTAATGATAACGAATTCAATAATTCTGTCTCCCATGTTAAATATGGAAGAAGTGAAATATCGTAAACGGGTAATTCTGTTACGTTAGAGATTAACATCAATGGTTCATGTGCATGTTATCTATAGCTTCAATGAGATTACAACCACTTACTGCAGGTTGGTGCATTGCCGGACCAACCCGTTCCAGTTATACCACAAGATCGTACGGCGATTCCCTTTAACGTAAATCCATTATTACATGTGTAGCTTGCTGTAGTTCTATCACTCGAAACAGTCACATTGCCATTCGCTGGTAAATTGGGATTTGAGCAAACTGTAATAGATACGTAAAATGCGTAAAAAATGATCTAAATGCTCAGAAGACTTAAAATTAAGGATTGAAACAAAACAAATCTAAGTTAAAAACATATTTTCAAACTAGAGCACAAACAGAAGTTCGCTAATGGTCGTCTGTTAAGTACGAGGATGAATATAACAATGATACCCTGTATTTGTTACTTCTACAAGTCCAATCTCAAATCTTAGAGTTAATAGTTACAGAGAAAAGTGGAACTTGAAGAAACATACCACAAGCCGGCTTATAGTGTGACCACGATCCGTTGTTCAAACAAAATCTCATCTGTGGCCCTATCAAGTCATAGCCAGTGGCGCAGGAATAAACTGCAGTTGTGGTGGTATTATCTGTCTGTAGAGCCACAACACCACTAGAAGGTTCTGATAACACCTGGCAACTCACTAAAACGCAAACAGATTCTTGTCATTAATGCAATATAATTATATTGTGAGCTTGCCTGTTTAAATTTACTATTCACATATTTAAAAAAGTTAGTTGGGAGGTTGAGTTTTCTATGTGTGGCAATTCCTGACACGCATATTTCACCTTACACTATATTTAGTAACCGAACTTATTTGTTGTATAACGAATGATATAAAACTATTGAAAACTGACAATGGGTTACAAATAAAATATGGAAAAGTGAAATATCCAAATCAGGAAAAGCCACATCCAGAAAATACACCCTCCCTACACAGCCAAAAATCAGAAAGGCGAACATGAAATTGTAATAGGATCAATTTCAAAAAATACACCACAAAAATTTAAACGAAAATGAAGACCTTATAGGTCAGCGCGTTGAAACGGTCAGTGGCAAATCTTATTGCTCTATGTAATGTACATGTTTATAAAACGTAAGAGACGAATGGCATAGTATATCGGAAACGGAAGTTATCCAATAGCCTTACAGGACAGGACAAATAGTTGAGATGACTTCACTGTTAAATTTAATGTTTTTCAAATATGAAAGTACACTTTGAGTACTCGTAAAATATTAATAAGAACTGTGGATATTTCTTTCCCATTTTGCATTATTACGATTAATTATACTCATAATTTTAGACGAGTTCTGAGTTCTGCCAAGTTCTTGACAGTTGGTTTTCTTGTAAGTCAGAGTAAAAGCAACGGAAGCACACCCATGACAACTTGTATATCAGCATAATTAAATTAAGAGCAATGAAGTTATATTATATGAACTCTATGAGATCCTTATTAATACCTACAACATGTGTACAATACATACCGCAGCTTGGAACTGCATGTGACCAGGTACCATTAGTCAAACACTCGTTAATTACTTCTCCGTCTAAAGTGTAACCAACAGGACAGCTGTACCTGATTACGGTATTTATACCATTCGTTGACATCACACTTGAACCATTAGTTAAACTTGTCAAAGATTTGCATCTTTCTATGAATGATAAATACATGCATAGATAAAACCCCGCGTTTCATGGGAGCTACATGTATACTTGTTTTCACTATTTATTTATTTCAAGGTACATGTATTACGAGTATTATTGATAAAACCACAAAATGTATTAGGCATAGTAACAAAACACTGGAATTCTTTCAGATATTGCTAAATTTGAAAATTTGAGGGGCTGGTAGGACAGTCACCATTATCTCAATATTTGACGGGTTTTATAATACACAACATTTTAGAATATGTGTTTTATCTTGGTCGTTAATAATAATATTATGTCGTGTAAAATATGTATATATTTTAAGCATTCATGCCAAACACATTTGATTGATTAATAATTGCAATTTTGTCAAGTTTCTCTTTTGGGTAATATTCACACGAGTCTGAACACATGTCAGTTATTCCATGAAACAATGTACCACTTACCACATGAAGGAGTTTGTGTTTGCCAACCACCACCATCTGATCTGCACAGCGATAATGCAGACCCTGACAACGTGTAACCCACCATGCAGGTAAATGTTGCTGTAAGACCTGATGATGTCATAGTACCATTGACTGGCGTAGCCGGATCATTGCATACTGCAAAAATACAGATTATAACTGGAAGTATAATTATCTGTCGGTAAAATATCGAACAAATCATTTCTTACATGTTTTAACGACCTGAACGAATGCGACTGTGCAACTTAGTTGAAATTTCTGATTTGTGTAATATATCAAACATTACAACTTTCAGCCCCTCACCTCCAGGGCCTGTAAGCTCTTTGCTGAGCTATCCGAGCCGCATGCATATCATCTTCCCTTATGTGAATAGATTTAAGAGGTCGCAAACATTGCAAATGGCGAAAACTAGCTAAAATTTCAAAAATGAATTTTGGGGAAAATACTTATTGCCACTTAGATTTTAGTGAAGAAATGTATTTAGCTATCTACTTTCACTTTGAACCAGGAAGTAAGATTTCCTTGAATTTCTTGAAAACCCTAACATTATTTTGACGAATTGGCACTAAACATTGTAGACCAGCATATACTTATTTCAGGTATGAGTTGCTTTGGTATATTGTTCATTAATTTCAGAGTTCTTATGCAAATGGTTTTTCTTTTGTTTTGGTATGTGCTTGGTAATTAGAACATGAATTTAGACTAAACTGAGCTTGCAAACCTTTACTACATCCATAGCTAAATACATTTATTTACTAAAATCTAGGTGGCAATAAGTATTTCCCCCAAATTTCATTTTTTGAAATTTTAGCCTGTTTTCGCCATTTGCAATTGCGATACCTTAAACCGTGGCATAAATGCCAATTCTACTTCGATGTTCAAATTTATAAAATATACTCATTATTTAAGCGTCGTATGACATAAAAACAGCGATGTTAGCGGCTCAAGCCATAAACCCCCGATTGTTGAAATGCTCATTTGACCGAACTATCCGGGCATATAACAAATCCGCTATCGTTATCTGTACTGATGTATAACCATAACCGTGCTATTTTCGTGATGTTTTCAACGTCTCCCGATTATTCAACTTTGTATTCAGAAAATTATCTTTTAAATTCTTAATCACTTGAATTATACTTTTTAAGAAATAAAAACATATTAAGTATATCTTACAACAAGCAGGAGTATGTAACCATATCCCATTTTCTGAACACGTTACAACGGTTGGGCCATTAAGGTAGTAACCATTGGCACATTGGGCAGTAACATACGTTGTCGAGCCATTACTGGATATTGTGAATGAGCCGCTCGTTATATTAGCAAACGCTGAACATTTTTCTGAAACAAATATCAGTATAAAATGTTTATGAGTAACAACTATAGGACTATGGCACATTGGGTAGTAACATACGTTGTCGAGCCGTTACTGGACATTGTATATGAGCCGCTCGTTATATTAGCAAAAACTGAACATTTTTCTGAAACAAATATCAGTATAAAATGTTTATGAGTAACAACTATAGGACTATGGCACATTGGGTAGTAACATACGTTGTCGAGCCGTTACTGGACATTGTGAATGAGCCGCTCGTTATATTAGCAAAAACTGAACATTTTTCTGAAACAAATATCAGTATAAAATGTTTATGAGTAACACCTATAGGACTATGGCACATTGGAAAGTGACATACGTTGTCGAGCCTTTACTGGACATTGTTAATGAGCCGCTCGTTATATTAGCAAATGCTGAACATTTTTCTGAAACAAATATCAGTATAAAATGTTTATGAGTAACAACTATAGGACTATGGCACATTGGACAGTGACATACGTTATCGAGCCTTTACTGGACATTGTGAATGAGCCTCTCGAGATATTAGAAAATGCTGAACATTTTTCTGAAACATATATCAGTATATAATGTTTATGAGTAACAACTGTAGGAAATCTACTTAACAGAAAATAATCACACCAAACTTTATCGAAGTAAAACATGGATGATATGGTTATCCTCACACTATTACAAAACATAGAACTGATTTACAACTTAAATTTTACAATTAAGGTTACTCGCAAGGATTTCTAATTTTTCATCACAATCTTATCACCTTATCTGAATATCTTGACTTGGATGCTAAATATCCCACCAGCATATTGGGTAATAAGTATTTCATTAGAATTTTATCATAAGACGTGTGTTCTTTTACTTATAAGTGATTGTTGATTACTTTAATAATATAGCGATTTATTGCGTTCTCATTTTTGTTTATTGTTAGTGGTGTCTTTTTTGAAACTGATCATTTTATTAACCATGCTCTCTCCCCCTCTCTTCTTCTTGACTGTGTGGGGAGGCTGTTTTTTTCTGAATGTGGCGATTCCTGATATGCATATTTCACCCTTTTTACATTACAAATTATAATTTACACAATGTACAAAAGTTTACCACAAGTCGGTGTAGTAGCAGACCACGTGCCATTCTGCTGACACGATAAAGATGTACTTCCTTTCAGAGAATATCCAACATCACAATAAAATGTTGCCGTAGTTTGTGAAGAGTTGGTAGTAAGAACAATGCTTCCATTGTTTGGCGCCGTCAGATTTAGGCACTTGACTGTAAACAGAGTGAGTCATGTCACATTCGGTATTACATTATTTAAAGGTTCTGTCACATATCGTTGTGATTTTTCTTGGAGAACAGCTACATACATACATAATTACCACAACAAATAACAAGCGGTGCAGGCATTGGCGTAAGTATTAAACAACCATCATGTTAACGGTAGAGTTTCATAAATGTAAAATGCTAATTTCGATAGCCTATTCAATAAAGATACCCCGGTAATAAATTGCAGTAGAAAACAACTGTTAGTAGCTGTTAGTGAAATCCTGCTAGAAATTATGCAGAGCTGGTATCACTAGGAAATAAAATGTGGTATCTTCGTGAGGAAAATTACTGTTTGGATATGGAATATTTTGTTCCGAGGCTTATCAAGGTGCAGTTAAGAAAGAACGAGTCTTGAAATAAACGTATTATTAATATGACACTTAACAGGAAATCCTTTAAAACAAAAATACGTTACATTACTCACCACATGTAGGAACATGACTGTTAAATGTTCCATTTGGTTGACATGCTAGAGACACTGTTCCAGAAGATGTGAATCCAACATCACATGAAACGCTTAGAATAGTAGATGTTCCATTACTTTGCAATTGTATTGTTCCGTTTGCGGGCGGTTGCAACGTCTGACATGTTACTGTAAAAAGATAGTTAAAGAAATAACTTCCAGCTACTTTTTGTTAAAATATAATAATGTTTAGAAAACCGACCGAAGATTTGTAAATCAACACTTTTTCCGAGCAAACATCAATATGATTACAATTACATTTTTTGCGACACAAATATAACTAGACAGTTCAGTGTGAATGGTAAATCCAATCCCCCCCCCCCCTTGCCAATGAGAATGAGCAGTATTGTTGTTAAGGAAAATGATTAAAATTGTATGACGACTAAATAAGTTTAGCTTATTTATTAGATACTGTTCAAAAGGTGGGTTAATTATAGCATGTCGAAAGATGTTTATAATGCGGTAATTTAATATATTATCATGTTAATTGTTAAAAGATATTACATAAAAAGAGTTAAAACTACAAACAATGACTGGAAAAAATATTTGAAATTCCAATACATTTAGAAATAAATTGTCACTTCCAGGCGAAATCATAACTCACCACAGGTTGGCTGTGTTCCATTCCAGCCCAGTCCATCAGAGCTACATGTTCGTATAGAATTGCCATTAAGGGTGGAGCCAGGGTTGCAGTTGTATATCACCGTTGTTCCATTTGATGAACCACTTATTGTACCGTTTGTGGGAGATACTGGTGGATTACACACTGAAATGCATAACGAATATTATACTATAATACCATGCTTTTGTTTAAGTTTACTTGGTCTAGATGGCACGGAAATTCCTTTAAGGCATTTTACTCGGGCTAAAATTGGTATGTACGAGTAAGTGCTAAAATATGCTGATGACCAATTACATAATTTCACTAAAGCCGACATTGCGCTATGTAAGTGAACGAATTCCAGAAACGAACTAATAAAGGCTGACATTTTTCTATGGTTACAAAAATTATTCTGTATAGTGTGACACGCTCATTATATGGCTTGGAGGAGTTCTTATTATTTGATATTATTCGTCTTTAATTGCTTTTAAAGTTCTATTTAATCAATTAAACTCAATTAATCAAGTAAAACAAATTATAAAAAGCTATTTCTATTGTATGATAGTAAATAACATATTTTAGGTCTGGCTGCGGTCGATGTTTATATACTGATGTAAAACCTTTATGTATAAATATTTCATAAATTCAATGACGGAGATTTATATTACTATATTCTATACTGGCATGTGCATTGTTATAAAATATTACTGCTAAACTTACCACAGACAGGAGTAGAAGAGTTCCAATTTCCGCTAGTTCCACACGAAGCTACAGAATTTCCTGTTAGATAGTATCCTGCAGCACAAGTATAAGTAGCGACACTGGTGACACTGTCTGTCACAATTGTTACTGATCCACTGTTTGGGCTAATAAGATTGTCGCATTTTACTGTCAACAGAAAGACAAAGCAGTGTAAATGCAGTGTGAAAGAATATTGTCAAGAAATCAAATCAATGTTTCTATTCCCTTTTTGAAATTATATAAATGCTTAGACCTTACCAATGCCCATTTTTCTAAACCATCGAATCTATGGATACATATATGATATTATGTTTACATATTGGGACCTCTTGGGCCGACTCGCTATTCTGTAAAACGTCAGACCACAATATGATAGATCTATAAGAGAGTAGATAGAATTGGTAACAAATATAGCCGCATTGTCACTTTGCTAGCTATCGCATTTTTGCGCAAACTAATCATCGTCTTTCTACACAGCCAACTTTGTCACATGTTTTATAGAAATAAAAAAGTTGACAAATACAGAATGGCTACACTGGAATTTCATATAATTTTTCTTTTCTTTGTGTAATACTGTACAAATGTCCGTCTGTACCCAAACCACATCAACATGTTATGCAGATTTCAGCCAATTTTATTGAAATATATAACGTATGTTAAAAGACGTAAATTCAAAATAAATCAGTTTGTTATAACTAGCATATTTGATTCAACAAGGCTTATAAAATACTTGGAATTAAATAAAATTAAAATAAAAGAATGGTTAACTTCATACGGAATCCTTAATTATGTTGACATCTTTAAAAAGCGCACTTACTACAAACTGGTTCATGATTTGACCATATTCCAGTAGCTGAGCACACTGCTGTCTGAGAACCACTCATTGTGTATCCTGCCTGACACTGAAAAGTCACAGTTGTTGTTTGTCCGTCCGTAGAGAACGTCGATGATCTTCCGGTAGCTACTGTCAATGACTGACAGGCAACTAAAAGAAATGAAAATTGAACACTGATAAACAGATACAAAATGGCAAAATACTAAGGAAAATATAAAAAATATGAATATGAAGAATGACCACATCAAGAAGACACAGCCTCTCCACAGAGCGAATTATTGGAGAGGAAATATGGGTAATAAAATGATCAATTTCAAAATAGAACGACAATTTTTCAATTTGTATCGTTTACAACAGCTATTATACTGAAACCATATTAAGGGCATATTAGGACATGCAAAACATTTTCGTTTAAATTATCGACTCTTTGTTCAGTTAGGTTTATCGTTAAGAACTTTGTTTTATTACATGCTAACGGTTATATACAAATATATACCACAAGATGGTGGATTGAAGTTCCATGTTCCGTCACTTCTACATTGTATACTAGCTTGACCGTCCATTGTAAAACCAGGGCTGCAAGTAAAGTTAGCGTATGTTGACGATCCATCTGTCCACATAACTAGCGTTCCGCCCGTCACTGTGCTTAAAGTGTTACATGCCACTGAAGACATGAGAAAAAATGAGAATTTTTTTCAGTCGGCTACTTCATTAAACTACAATACTGTCTAGTGTACACGTTTTGTTGCGATTGAACTATTTCTTTCCGCATATAATCATAACCCTTACTTATTTACCAATCAGTGTTGCAAACAATACAATATGTAACTATCTATTTAATAATGTATTTAAAAAAGTGACAGACTGTGCTTTCTAAACTGGACTATTCACACGAGAAATAGTCACATTAAGAAATCACAGCCTATACACACAGCCAAAACACAGAGAAGGAAATCATTAATGTGTTGATAACAGGATCGATTTCTAAAATGACACCACGAACAAGTAAGGGGAGTGAGAATCTGTGGGGTTCTTGGAACGGTCAATGGTAAATAATTAAAAAGGGGGTTTAAACAAGGATTTAGGGTGCACCCGCCTCAAAAATTAATCATAAAAATTAATCAAGTCAACCTACCTGAAAGGTTGCATGCAGAAGCACACAAACATATAAACATAATCACGGCATTGTTCGGTGAAAAAGGTAGATATTTTAAACAGTTTATGGTTTTATGGTTGTTTCGATAACACGTTTGGTAGACCGATAGGACTGACACTGGTAGAAGGGTGTGTCAGTTTAACTTATTTAGCTGGTTTGAAGATCGCCTACCACAAGAAGGTTGTTGGTAAGTCCAGCCAGTACCATCAACTGCACAATCCCGCTGACTGCTGCCATTTAGCGTGTATCCTTTACTGCAAGTATACGTAGCTCTCATGCCATCTACTGATATTGATACTAGCCCATTTGTAGGTGCACCTGGACTCTTGCAAACTGTAGGTAGGATATAAGAAGGATATAATTCGCGTTTTATGTTTATTTTTGTCATTGATTTACTTTAAGATTACTGCCACAATTTCATTATCACACTTGGATATTAGAATCACTCCTGGATTTTACAGTGTTTACTTCAGTAAACTACGAATTGACAGTTTTGTAAATATTTTTTAATAAAGTTTCAGCTCAGTTATTGTAAGATTACAAATGAAACACGTACCACAACTCGGTGCCGATAGATCCCAACTACCATTTGTCATACATGTTCGCACAGAACTGCCTTGCAAATTGTATCCAGTAACACAAGTGTAAGTGGCTGTACTGGTTGACACATTTGTTGATATAACAACATTTCCACTCCCTGGACTTGATATAGGGTCACACTTTACTGGAAAAACCCGTACAAAGCTTTAGCATTTAAATATATTGTGTTGGTAAACAAACATGATCTCTAAGTGAAATACCCTTTAAGTACCTATCAAATACCTATCAAGTCATATGTATTGTCGAATGGTATGGATCGCATTAAACTGTTTATAATGTCCTGAAGAGCTATGCTATTTCTACTCCAGGCGGCTACGGTATTAACAACAACAACAACAACAACAACAACAACAAACTTTTATTAGCAAATCGACAACCAAACACCTTTGGCTATTACCATTCATGCTTTGCCTGCATTTCTTTTCTTAATTGACATGCTCAACGAAGCCAAAGTTGCCATTTTCATGTTGTAACTAATTTTTAAATTTATTTGATATTTAAGGGCCTGCCACACTCCTCCCAATTCTATTAATCGATAAAAAGAAAATTATCAAAATCTCAATAACGGCAAACTGCTGTTAATTGAAACTTTGCACAAATGTATGGTATTAATGTATCTTTATTTTACAGATGGTAAGACACGTTAGAAAAGTAAAGAACAATAGCGAGATCCAAAAATTCCCTCAACTTCTATTTACATAAACTCACAAAAACTAAAGAACACAAAACATCATTTTAAATGCCCACATGAGTAATATGATACTGACAACAATTTATTGTGCCCTCGTGATTTACATATGTAAACTTTACGAGATATTAGTAAAAGTGTGTTTGACCTTCAATTTCCTGGTCGCGTAAACTGATGACAATCACTGATTTCGCTTTTAATAGTTGAAAGTTTTTTTACAAAGTACACAACATTTTCTTGTCAGTATCATTGCGCTCACGAGGGAATTTAAAATTATGTTCTGCATCCCTTAGTTTTTGTGAATTTATGCAAATAGAATTCAAGGAATTTTTAGGTCTAGCTTTGTTTCTTTACTTTTCTAACGTGTCGTTCTGTATGCAAAATAAAGTTACATTAGTAACATTCATTTGTGCAAAGTTTCATTGAACGGCATTTTGCCATTACTGAGATTTGATGATTTTTATTTTATCGATGAATAGAATTGGGAGGAGTGTGGCAAGCCCTTAAACGTATACCGCAATCAAATCTCTTACCACAAATTAAAGATGACTGATCCCAACTACCATCCATATTGCAGGTAACCCGAGAGACAGTGCTACTTAAAGAATATCCCAAATCGCATGTGAAAATGGAGTAAGATAAAGTTCCATTTGTCACCAGTGTGTAGTTTCCGTTCGATGGTTTGGCTATTGGCTGGCATTTTACTGTAAAACAGCATCGCAGTTCAAAATTTGAGAGGTTTTGACAATAAAACGATTATATACGACAAGTGGATGTGCAAGGTGTTTATCACCGGCGCGTCAAGGGCTAAATACATGAAAAAGGTAAGAACTGTTTGTTTATGGTTGTATTATATCATAGTGTTGCTCAGCCTATCAACTGTATCTTTTTAAACTAATTAGTTTTTTTTCAAATATCACTTATAAATTGTTTGTCAATAGAAAGAAGACATCCTTACGAAATAAATAACAATGTACACGATGAATTTATGTTTTTTTTCAAATCGATGAAAACGTCAAAACTTATTACCGCAAGTTGGGTGGGTACCCGACCATCCCATGCCATCCGTCTTGCATGTGTTACTATTGTTTCCATTTAGACTGTATCCTGTTGTACAACTATACTGTAGTGTCATCCCATCCGATGATACCCAAACATCGCCACTTGGTATACTCACGGGAGGCATACACACTGCATAATTAAAGATTTGCAAACGTAGTGTTCAAACTATACTAACTAAGTTGATGCACATAGTCAACTTTGCACCGGTGAACATTACTTGTATCAAATAATACTAGTAGGATGAACTTTAAATTTATCAAAATATAGATTGTTTTTGGTATTCAATTTACACTCTACAACAGTCAGCATGAACGACATGTGCTTTATTTATTGTACTTGACAAATAACTGTAAGCATAATAATAATAATTTTACAGCATTTAGGAAAAATTCATCTACATCAAAATAAGGTTAGCACCGAACACTTTGAGAATATTAATGATATACAATTCAAATAAAGTAGGTTGTGAACTTGCGAACATCTGTTAAATTATCGTTTATTAAGTAACACATGTGGTATAGGACAAACGGCGAGATAAAGCTTACCACACGTTGGTTGCGCTGCACTCCAAGTTCCGTCAGTTTTGCATGTAATATTAGATGAACCAACAAGGTAATAACCACTGGTACAGCTTGACGTGGCAATGGTTGCTGATCCAGTTGAGGAATAAACGATTGTTCCACTGCCAAGAACATTTAATGATTTGCATTGTACTGAAAACAAATGTTAAAAGTCAAAATGTATGATACTGTATGACATTTTAAATATTTAAGCCACTGTTATATAATGGCTGCTTTTTCTGGTTGTGGCAATTCCTAATATGCATATTTCATTTTTTCCTCAAACAATATGCTATATTATGTATCCTTTATTTAAAATGGTTACCCTATCAAATTCCCAAACAAATAAAACAAATTAAACAGATGCTGACCACATGTCGGCGCTGACGAGTTCCACGATCCATCCACCAAACAAACGGCAAATTTGCTTCCATTAATACTGTATCCAAGTTGACATGTATACGTTGCAACTGTTAGTGCACCATCGGTGTTTAAAGACATGGTTCCATTGGTTGGTGTTTGCAAAGAAGCACATTGCTCTGTGATGAAAATAACAGCATATAGATTTAAAATACAATATGTTATTATGCAATCCAATGGATTTCATTTTATGATTAAAAGGCAAAAATACCTTTTAATCCTTTAAGTCCATATTGCTCAGTATATTTCATTCAGAAACATTTTATTTTTTAGTATTAAAGTTTCAATTTTATTTACAAATTTTCTCGGTAACATAATGTTCATGATACTATTTGCACAATAGATATCAGATAAATTAAAAATAATATTGCTCGTACTGGGAATCGAACCCGTATCGGCGAGCCTAGCCATGGAAATCCGAAAACACTACCGTCATCATTATATCTCACCGGTAACCGATAATACAGTAAAAACGAAGCGGGTGTAAGCGGCATTCGCTTTGACAAATGGCAAACCAGCGCTTCAAGCAGAGCTTGCTTTTTTACAATTATACAAGTGCAGAAAACACGCAGGAAAGAACATAAAAAGTTTGATGTTCTTAGATACCAAAATTACCATCCTTATTTAACGCCGTGCAATAATATTTCTAAACATCTGATGTGCATCTGATAATTAAAACAACTAGAATGTTGTGTTCCGTGGAACACATGTGTCGCCTGCATGCAAAAAGTTGAAATGTGGGCCTATGTTAAATCACATATAATAAAAATATTTTATTCAAGTTGATTTCAATACTACACCACAGAACACAGTCATGTGTCACCTAAATTGCATTTAAAAGGGGAATAACTAAAAAAAGATGAAACCTGAGTTGTCATCTTCAAAAATTGGTATGTGCACGCAGATGAGTTATTCAAAGTATTTAGTGAATTGAACAAGTACTTTCCATTTTACAGGCAACACTAAGTTTCATGTTAAAGTTGCATTTGAAAGAGACATAACTCATAAAATATTTTTGTCACCAATGGCGTTGTTCATGCAGATAAAATATTCCAAGTATTAATAGGACAAGTATTTTAAAAGTTATAGACAACATTAAGTTTCATGTTAAAGTTGCATTTGAAAGGGGCATTACTCATAAAATATTCAAACAGGAGTTATGATCCTTGTTGTAACCGATGATGTTGTTCCAAGTTTAAAGTGAAAAGGACGAGTACTTTCAAAGTTATAGGCTACATTTAGTTTCATGTTAAACCTGTATTTGAAAGGAGCATAACTCAAAACATATTGAAACTCGAGTTATCATTCTTGTTGCCACAGATGCCGTTGTTCATGCTGATGATATATTCCAAGTATTACGTGAATAGAACAAGTACTTTCAAAGTTATAGATAAAATTAAGTTTCATGTTAAAGTTGCATCTGAAAGGGTCATAACTTATAAAATAGTCAAACAGAAGTTATGATTCTTGTTGTAACCGATGTTGGTGTTCATGAAGATGATATATTACAAGTATGAAGTGAATAGGATAAGTACTTTCAAAGTTATATGCCACATTAAGTTTCATGTTAAAGTTGTATTTGAAAGGGGAATAACTCAAAATATATTGGAAATGGAGTTATCATTCTTATTGTCACAGATGCCGTTGTTCATGCTGATGATATATTCCAAGTATGAAGTGAATAGGATAAGTACTTTCAAAGTTAAAGGCCACATTAAGTTTCATATTGAAGTTACATTTGAAAGGGGCACAACTCATAAAATAGTGAAAGAGGAGTTATCGTTCTTGTTGTCACTAATTGCTTTGTTCGTGCTGATGATATATTCCAGGTATGAAGCGAATAGAATAAGTACTTTCAAAGTTATAGGTCACATTAAGTTTCATGTTAAAGTTGCATTTGAAGGGACATAACTCATAAAATAGTGAAAGAGGAGTTATCATTCTTGTTGTCACGGATTCCTTTGTTCATGCTGATGTTATATTCCAAGTATGAAGTGAATAGAACAAGTACTTTCAAAGTTATAGGCCACATTAAGTTTCATGTTAAAGCTTAGGGACTACCGGACGACGCCGACGACGACGACGACGACGCCGACGTCGCCGGACAATAGGATCCGTATGTGTCTACCTGCTATCGCAGGCGACACAATAAAAGGCACCATTGATTATATTGTTTAGGAAACAGATAGTCTGATAAATAATTGCTTACTGCATGACGGTTGTGTAGAAGACCAGGTACCAGCTTCTGTACATGTAATGTTTGCCATCCCAACAAGTGTTGTACCAACACCACATGTCAAGGACCACGTGGTTGTCGCTCCATCCGTCTCTACGACAACAGTCCCATTAGTAACCATAGGTAAGGCAGGACAACCCACTGGAAGAATAAGTACACGATTCTAACATCATGCTTTGGACATCACATCAGTGAATCAATGTGAATGTCAGTGTAAAAGCCTAATACTTATTATAATTGCACTTTTTTCTTGTGTGATTTGTGTCAACCCAGGGCTAGGTGGGCTGGGCAATAATATACATTTCCATTACGGTCCATGAACAGGCTCAATAAACCGAGTCTTTCAAATTTCTTATTTGTTAAGTTCGATGGCTTGCAAAGTTACATGTTCATCTATTTCATTTAATCATATCTCACATTTGAAATGGATGAAAACAAAACTGAAAGTCACACGACATGTACGAACTTTTTGTCGGTTTGATTGATCCTTTGCATGAACAGTGATACTAATTGATATAGCTTACACGGAGCCCGGACCAAGGTAATATGCAATAGCTAACGATGTGATATAACTGTCTGCTGACAACGGACGCAAACACACACAGTTTAATATCATTTACCAAATGGCAAAGTATATATTACTATTACGTTACCGCAAGATGGTGTCGAGCCCGTCCAGCCACTACCATTGGTCAAACAAGTAGCACTTCCATTACCAACCAAAGTATGACCAAGGTTACACGCAAACTTAGCTATCATGCCAGCGTTTGTAAAAATCACGCTTCCTTTAGATGGTGAACTTAAGGGGTTGCATACTGAAACAAAACAAACGTATTCATACATGTAAGTACGTACTTGTTGCTTTGACTTTAAGTTTACTCACAAATTCTTTCGTACAGTTATGGTGTTTATGGACTACAGTGCAAGGCTATTTCTTTTACAGATAACATTAAGCAACACAGAGAGTGTAAAAGTAGAGATGCGAAAGCCGTACGACACATGAAATAAACGTTTTTAACCCCAAACTTGTTTATAAACAATAATCTCAAACCCAATCGATATTGGTAAGCAAGTTCATAGACCGAAGTGAAAAGCGCTTACCACAAGAAGGTAATGTACTGTTCCAGAGACCGTCCGAGCCACAAGTCGACACGGAACCGCCGCTGATGTAGTAACCACCGGAACACGTGACTGTAGCATAAGTCTGTTGTCCATTGGTAGCAACACTGACCACGCCACTGCTAACGTTTGACAGATTCGCACATTTTACTGAATACAAAATGAAGACGAATAACAGAATTCTTTAAGTATGTAGAACATCAAACAGTCTCCTCTGTTTTATTTAGTTCAATTTGCATTAATACAATTGGGATAAAAAAGAACTAATTTTAGTTTGAAAGATAAATTTATTCTACAATAGCTTTGTCGTTGGAAATGAATGCTTCCATGGTTTGATTCCTAGCGTGGGCATATATTCATTAATAATAACTTAAAACCGAGTTAACCAAACCGTTTTTAACACATGTTTTTATTTTAAGCTCTTTATGCAAAAGTGCGGATTAAATTATTCAGAATGAATTACCTAAGCGTTGCATGTAAGACTATTCTCATGGTTTTCCTTTCAATAACAACTGCATGCTCGGTTGGATTGAGCATGTTGAAAGTAAAACAAATTAAGGTTTTCTGGTCAATGTTGTAAAGTTTTTACCACAAGTGGGAACGCCGAAATCCCAGTTACCATCTGTTCTGCAGGTAAGCAAATATGAGCCGGTCGTACTGTACCCGGCGCTGCATGTAAAGTTGGCTTTTGTGACACTGCCATCTGAGAATAACTGTATTGATCCATGACTTGGAGTTGATACACTGCTACACGTTGCTGTATTGCGAAGAAAAAACCTCGAATATCGATCGACATAGCTCATTATAATGAACACTATATTTTTATTTTGAGGCTGACGGTTGTTACATATAAATTGTAATTTTTACATCTGATCAGATACCAAGGTTATAAAATTGAGCCTGGAAACCAGTCTCAAATTTTAAGCATCTGAATGGCTGAATTGGCGACCAGTCGCCATTTCAGCCAATCAGATGATTGAGATTTGAGACTGGTTTCCATGCTCAGTTTTATAACCTTGTCGCCAATTCAGCCATTCAGATGCTTGAGATTCGAGACTGGTTTCCATGCTCAGTTTTATATCATTGGGCACAGATCACTTGAGTTTTAATTCGTTTGCTTCATTTTTGATACGATAAATGTCATAGAAGAATGATACACATTTTGACAGTTTGATATTTTAATGAAACTATACATGCAAATAGATGAAAAGGGAAAGTGACATTTACCCAAGACCTAAAACATGAAGACAAAAATTTACCAAAGGTCTATATATTAAATATAAAACACAGTCATAATAACTAAGAGTTTAACATATCAGTCATATAGGAAATAAATTTGATCTATAATATGTTTACTGCAAGAAGGTGTTGATAAATCCCAGGTCCCATCGCTTCTACATGTCAGAGTTGAGTTTCCATTTATAGTGTATCCAGTCTGACAGGTGACCGTGGCGACTGTAACTGTCCCACTCGTGCTGAGACTGATTGTACCTCCGGGCTGATTACTGAGGGCAGTGCAGGTTTCTGTGTACAAACAACAACAACACAACATAAAAATAACGAAATTTACAAAAAAGTGCGATCAAGTAAAGTTGCTTAAAAAGTTGTCGGTAAGATCATTGAGTACCCGCCCTTTGGCTTTGCAATGCTATTAGCTTCTTATGTTTTATATGTTTGTGTGCTTTTGCATGCAACATTGTTGAGCCGATGGGTCGGTTGGAGTTATTTCACCAAGACAACTTGTGCTTGTTTTGTGATAATAGAACCTGTTGGGGCAAGTGTGATGTTGGTGCACCCTAGAACCTGGTTTAAACCCCCTGTGGCAATTGTTTTGCCACTGACCGTTCCAATGCGGTATCCCCAAAGGTTCTCTTTTTCGTTAGTTGTTTGTGGCGTCCTATTGGAATTGACATACTTATAACAAACATGCTTTTTTCTCTTCCTCTCTTCTTTTCCGCTGGGTGGGGAGGCTGTGTTTTGTGAGTGTGGCGATTCCTGATATGCATATATTACTTTTTTGATATTACGGATGAGGTATATCTAAAATAGTAAAGCTGTGGATTGCAATCAAAGTAAATGCATTGGTAACCTTTCCACATTAATATATTTCAAGGGTTACTATTAAGGGGAATATACATGATGAACTAAAACCATGACTGGAAATTATCATTTCGTCGAAATTTTCCGACTGCAGCGAAATTTGAACCCGCAGAGAAAGGGATAGCTACTTTTAATTCCGCTAAACAGTAAACCAGGGGATTGTATGGGAAGGGGTCTGGTGGGGTGAACGTCGGCCGAAGGAACTAAGTGAAATTACTATTTAAGATTTAAAAAATATAGTTATTTCTTACTGCAACTCGGTTGTGCCTCATTCCAACCGGCTCCACTTGATCTACATGTTCTCACAGTGACGCCCTCTAGCGTATAACCACTATTACACGTGTAGCTTGCCGTCATCCCATCGGCCGATATATTTACATGACCATTGATTGGTGTGTTAGGCGGAGAACACACTAAAATGAAAAATAATTTCAATTCCATATCAATCGCAGCACTGGGGGAGATATTTTATTGGAATTCAAATTTCAAAGTACCTGCACAGAATGAAGAATAAAATTCTAATTGTCTACAATTCGATTAATTTTTCCGTTCATATGTAGCTAATATTTATTATATATCTTTGTGTGTCCATTCTCGGCTAAAAGTTTTAAGTCACTTAACAAAAGGAACACAGTATTATGAGATTGTGTACGGCACGGAAAGTGATTTGCGAGTACACAGCAAATAAAACAAATCTATAAACCAAATTTAATGATTGTATATCACATCGTTTTCTAGTTATTAAAAACAAGTATAAGTTATCGTGACCGTGATATTTGACCCCAAAAAGTAGGGATCAACGTTTTATCTTTACTAGCGAGCACAAAATAATACCCAATTAACACACAACAACAACAACTACAACATTTTAAGAACTTACCACATTTCGGTTCAGCATCACTCCACAACCCACTTGTATTACAAGATAAAGTTGATTGGCCATTTATTTCGTACCCAGTAACACAGGAGTACTTTGCTACTGTTAGTTCTCCATTAGTTGTCATGGTCACAGAGCCACTGTCGGGACTCGATAGAGAACTGCACTTGACTGCAATTTTAAATTAATGGTAGAATTAATATTCAGTGTTTATGTCTCTATTCGCAAAGGTGTATGGCTAGGCGCTGTCGCCGTACGGTATGATCACGAATCCTAGTGTAGGTAGTATCATTTGTGTTTTTGTAAATTGTTTGTGGCTATAAGAAGTGCATGACTAGCATGTTATAGAACAAGCAGTACAACAATATGCACAGTTTTTACTCAGAAATTGGAAATATCTAGACTCAAATGTTTGTTGATTCATGTTTTTCAAAAGATGAGGATTTTGAGCACCCATGTCCAAGCGACTTTATGATGATTTGCTAAGAAAGTTGTTTTGCGAAGAAATCATCAACTTTCGTGCCTTGAATCAAACTCGATCCGTTTCTTTTATTCCAGACTTAGTGTTAGTCTGCTGATCATTGAGTACTCATCTAAACGTTGCATTTTTATTTGTTTTGTGTGTTTGTGTTGTTTTTCGTGTACCTCTACCGAGAAGGTTGATGATTAGATTTAATTTACACGAGCACTTTGTACATGTTTGTTTATATAAGAATCTGACTGGAAAGTTTAAAGTATGTTTAAAGTAGTTGCACCCTGAACCTGGTGTTAAACCCCAGTGGCGAACGTTGTTTTCCTATTGACCGTTCCTCCCTATCTTACTTGTCTCGATTAATTGTTTGTGGTGTTGGTTATGTTTTTACAAGTAAACGAGTGAATAAATACGAAATACGAGTAATCTGACAATATCAATAACGTTAGGTTGTATTAAATACGTGAGATAAATATATTCGTAATAAGTGTATAACAAAGCATGTGATAAACGGTCTAACCACAAACAGGTGAAGCACTCTCCCATATCCCACTTGAAGAACATGTTACTAAAGCTGATCCATTCAAAGTGTATCCGAGATTGCAAGTGAAGTGCCCTATGGAATTAGTTCCGTCAAATGTAACATTCAAGGTTCCGCTTGTTGGCTGTGTCAAGATAGGACATGCGACTGAAATAGACATATTTCTATGCAAATTTCAAGTATACTTAAAAGAAATTAGAAACGCAACTTATTTTAACATGACCAAGAGCCATGTTACACATGGTTAAATCCCCCCGCCGGAAAAAGTAACCTGAAGGTTGTACTTTCGTATAATTTACCTGGAGAGGAAATCCTTTTAAATTTGGAGTTAACATTTTTAAACAAAATTTATCAAGTAAATCTGATAAATGGGAATAACTCTAAAAAATAGGCAAGGTAGAGTTATTGGACTTGCACACTGCACTACCTACTGTGCTCTGTCAGTATATGAAATTTGAATAAAATCCCTCAAGTAGTTTTTGAGTTATGCTCCGGACAAAATTTATTAAGTAATTCTGATAAAGAGGAATAACTCTAAAAAGGCAAGGTAGAGTTATTGGGCTTGCACACTGCACTACCTACAATGTGCTCTGTCAGTGTATGAAGTTTGAATAAAATCCCTCAAGTAGTTTTGGAGTTGTGCTCCGGACAGAATATATCAAGTAAATATGATAAGGAGGAATAACTCTTAAAATAGGCAAGGTAGAGTTATTGTTCTTGCACTCTGCACTACCTACCAATGTGCTCTGTCAGTGTATGAAGTTTGAATAAAATCCCTCCAGTAGTTTTGGACTTATGCTTCGGACAAAATTTATCAAGTAAATATGATAAAGGGGAAGAACTCTTAAAATAGGCAAGATAGAGTTATTGTTCTTGCACAATGCACTACCTATCAATGTGCTTTGTCAGTGTATGAAGTTTGAACAAAATCCCTCTAGTAGTTTTGGACTTATGCTCCTGACAAAATTTATCAAGTAAATATGATAAAGGGGAATAACTCTAAAAATAGGCAAGGTAGAGTTATTGTTCTTGCACACTGCACTACCTACCAATGAGCTCTGTCAGTGTATGAAGTTTGAATAAAATCCCTCCAGTAGTTTTGGACTTATGCTCCGGACAAAATTTATCAAGTAAATATGATAAAGGGGAAGAACTCTAAAAATAGGCAAGATAGAGTTATTGTTCTTGCACATTGCACTACCTACCAATGTGCTCTGTCAGTGTATGAAGTTTGAATAAAATCCCTCCAGTAGTTTTGGACTTATGCTCCAGACAAAATTTATCAAGTAAATATGATAAAGGGGAATAACTCTTAAAATAGGCAAGATAGAGTTATTGTTCTTGCACACTGCACTACCTACTAATGAGCTCTGTCAGTGTATGAAGTTTGAATAAAATCCCTCCACTATTTTTGGACTTATGCTCCGGACAAAATTGTTTCGGACGGACGCACTGACGCTCAGACGCACGGACGCACAGACGAAGGGCATTTCTAATATCCCCCTCGCCATCGGCGGGGGAATAAATTATATTACATGTTAAAAGAATCTTTTAGAATGTATTTTAATTTAAATTTATTTCGTGTTTAAAGAAGTTGCGTTTCTAATTTCTTTAAGTATATATACACGATACACAATTGGTAAACAGCAAAGTGTCCTCGGTCAGGGGCGGGGCGATTTTCTGAAAAAAAAACAACAGTAAAACAACACTGAAATTGTTACATTTCGAGTAGGCATTCTGCTTAAGTTACACAAACGTTTTAACTTTTAAAGTTAACATCAAACACCATGCTAACACATGTATCAAGGTTACACATTTTATCTATCTATTAATGCTCAACTCGGTATTCAGTATATCGAATTTTGAATTTCTAAGTTATAACGAATTTTAGTAAACCATTAACGTACGAGGGTTGTCGCAGAAGTTAAAGGACTAACACTGTAGATTCAAGATTTCTTATAGTAGACAAAAAATAAAAACACTGTTAAATAGAATAAAATCTTCCTTATCAATATGTAAAATTTCGAAAACATACATAGAACAGGAATTAAAAAATAAACAAACAATCAACACACATAACGGTGATCTGGCGCACAAACGAGCGTCATTTAACGTCACACAAGACGTCATCATCTAAACCTTCTCAATATAGTCACCTTCCGTAGCAACACACTTCCTGTGGCGTGAGATCCATTTCTGGAATATGTCATCATAAAACTCTGGATCGAATGTAGACACAATCTTCAACGTTTCTGCCATGAGCTCCTCGCCGCTGTCAAAGTGGCTGCCTCGTAATTGCGACTTCACCTCCGGGAACACACGGAAGTCCATGGGCGCCAAGTCAGGACTGTAGGGTGGGTGGCTCAGACGCTGGAATCCAAGGACGTCGATCTCCAACTGGGTGGAACTCGCTGTGTGCGGAGGGGCATTGTCCTGGTGGAGAATCATGTCCGACAGCTCAAGGCCCGGTCGCTTCTTCCGGAGCGCGTGGACAAGATCAGGCGAAGGAGCTAAAATTAAAAAAATATTTGATTTTATTTTAAGATTTTAGTGTTTTTTTTAAAGAAAACAATTTATTGTATTTTTAAAGAAAACAATTTATTGTATTTTTTTAACATTTAATTTTGTTAAAAATATTACCTTCGAATAGTAAGCTGCATTGATGGTCTGTCCCTCTGGTACACGATGAATCAGGATCATTCCATGTCGGTCCATAAAGAACACAAACATGTGCTGTCCTCCGGACCTCGATACTTTGGCTTTCTTGGGTGGCGGTGTTGCGGGCGTCTTCCACACGGACGAGTCAGCCTTGGTTTCTGGGTCATAATGCCAGAGCCAGGTTTCGTCCTGCGTGATGATCCGGTCCAGGAAATGATCACCTTCTTCATCACAACGCGTGAGAAATTCCATGGACGACGTCACGCGCTGTGTCTTTTGGACGTCCGTCAGCAGCAGCGGGACCCATCTTGCGCACACCTTTCGCATGTTGAGATCATGAAGAACTCGTAGCACAGTGTCCTTAGAGGAGTCCATGTCTGCCGCTAATGTCCGTACTGTGAACCTGCGGTCCATAGCGATCCGGTCCTTCACCTTCTGTACAAGTGATATTCGCTTGGTCGCCGGTCTTCCACTGCGCGCCTCATCCTCTACAGACTCCCGACCTTCCCGGAACTCCTTATGCCATCGGAACACTAATGACCGGCAGCACTTGTATTTACCGGCATTTTGCACTTCTTTAAATGTTTGAGTTGGCGTTTTCCCGAGTGCCTGGCAAAACTGTATAACCGCACGCAGTTTCACATGACCGGTGGACGTCATGACGTTTTCGCTTGGAGAACAGTGTCTTGATGAAAAACGTTGTAACTGAGTTACTGCAGATGTTACGCCGACCAAACTTACAGGAAATGACGTTATAACGTCACGTGTAAAGCAGACGATATTTCGCGCCATTGTCACTTTATTTGCCTGATCAACGGTATGGTTAAAAAGAGTATGTTCTGTTTAACGCAAACGTTAATATGGCGTGCGCCGCTCGTCGCTTAGGTTGCTATGGAAACACTTGAGTACCGAGTAGTCGTTATGCATATTCCAATTTTTACATTATGTTTGTGTTGCATATGCGCCGGCGTTTATTATTGTAAAAGTATTCTATAAAATGGCAAAAAATAAACTTGTTATGAAGAAAGTCCTTTAACTTCTGCGACAACCCTCGTATGTCACATCAACCGCTCATAATAATTATCTCTTGAAATGATTTTAAAGCAATATACATATATAAATCATACAGCATTGGCAGTTCTAAATCTCATTAAAATACTGAACGAACAAGTTTTAAGTACCACAGAAGGGTTGTGTGCCCTGCCAGCCTGTACCATTAACAGCACATTGTCTTGTTTTAATCCCTGACAAGGTAAATCCAACATCACAGCTGTAGGTCACTGTCAACCCATTCGATGATAAGATAAAACTGCCTCCGATGGGTGAAGCTGGGGAGTTGCATACTATAAACAATAAAAGCACAGCTATTATTTTGTGGGAGTTATTATCATGAGAAACCTATTTAAAATTAAAAAATTCGTATAGAAGATAACTGTCGTACATTTGTGTATGTACCTCAATAATCCGTTTGCATGTTCGTTTTGTTTTATGCAGGAAAACCAGCCTGTCCAGTAACTATTTTGTTAAAAAGACTGTTGAAAGCTGCTGAACATAGAATGGTATTAATCTGAAAATACCGCATTGAAGGTTCCATGTTCACCATCATATGCATTCCATCGTTTGAGATTGATCAAAATTGTAGGGTACTGTTTATTGGTGTAAATATTGAGTTGCGCTCAACCCGGAGCTAGGCGGCGTGGGCAGTTATATGCATTTCCATTATTGTCTTTGAACAGGCTCAATCAAACCGAGCCTGCAATATTTTCATATTTGTCATGTTCGGTGGCTTTCAAAGTATCCTTTTCATTGATTTTGCCAAGACGCTTTTAGTTCCTAATTTTAAAAGCAATTGCTTAATGATTTGCGCTGTCCATGTCAATTTTTCCGCTGTCGGATACAATAATTATTGTTCTAATTATAAATTATACTATGTGATGAAGGGGCTTATATAATCTAATTGAGTCTCATGAAAACAGCGTTACAGGCTGTTCGAGATTTGGAACCTCAGCAAACAATTATCAAGACGGTAAACTTGAGTCCGTAATTTCATACTATGTTTGATTTATATACAAATATGAGAAAGAACTTCATAACTTTATAATTTTAGATCACTTAACTCCGTCTATTAAAATAGACAATAAACATATTCTTACCGCAAATAGCTGAAGAGGCGCTCCAACTTCCGTCGGTTTGGCATTTAATGACGTCACTTCCGACCACGTGATAACCAGATACACATTTGAAAATAGCCTGGGTAACACTTCCATTTGTTGTTACACTGACGGATCCACTTTGCGGATCGACAAGACCAGGGCAGGATACTGCAAGAAAGAATTGACGGAAATGAGATCAAAGTCAAACAACGCTAACATACATGTATAGAATATTTGAGTCTCAAAAGACCTTAAATTAAGATGTTTGCTGACCATACGTTTTATAAGTTTCAGATGGTATTTTGAAACCTTTTGTTTTTATTTTAAGACTCTTAATTCAAGCATATATACATTTGATGAAAATAACTAACGTTCGTTCTTTATTTTAATATATGCGAGATCATGTGTGGCACCTGTAAACAGTCGCATTTTTTTCCTTTAAATGTAACTGGTTCTTTAAGATATTAAGATCATTTTTTTGTAAATTATTCCGTTAAAGTCAGTGCTGATTTTCATACGAGGTTATGCATTATGTAGTCTCCTTATTTAACAAACTCATTTAATTGATTTTAATTTTTAAAGCTAAAGACTTTATAAAGCCTTGTTTTATTTTTCCAAACCGCAATTTTCGACGCTGCATTCATGGTAATACATTTCTACCATCGACAAAACCATCAAAGTTTGATTAACATGCAAGCAATTATATTAAGAAAGAAAAGTACTGCATAATGGCGGGTTCTGGTCCCAAGATGTGCTTGTCAGACAGGTTAGAATTCTTGACCCGATCATCGAACTTCCAACGTTGCACGAGAAGACAGCTGACGTCACTGTTCCATTACTTAAGAAATTTACACTACCGCCGAGAGGTGCCGAAAGTGGGTCGCAAGATCCTGTGAAATAGCACGCGTTTTTTAATTTGAATATGCAGATATCCAAAATATATTTCAAAGAGTCTAAAGCAATATAAATATAACAAAAACAATGTATTAATTAAATAATACGGTATTATTTAATTACAAATGTAAAATCATTAATAAGAATCTGATTGTCCTCGTAATTCATTGAACAAAAATTACAGATGTAAAATTTCATAAATGCAAATTTTCTTTAGAATCTTTTGTCTGAGTGGTCACAAATACTAATGGTCGACCACAATTTAACAATGTTTACTGTCATTAAATAAAGATATTGTGTTAAGAACCATACAAAACAGATTACAATAATCGTAATGGTTCAATTACAATTACAATCACAAGTAACAAGTAATGCAATTACCCTGCATTTTCAAATATTCTGATCGTAGTGTATTATTAAAACATATTATTAAAACATATCATTTTATACCTGATACTTCTTGCTTAACTTACTACAAGAGGGTTGAACTCCAGTCCAACCACTTCCGTCAAGGGCGCATGTGCGGATTGACGAACCACTGAGTATATACCCGGTATTGCATTCTAAGGTCAAGGTTCGATTGTCGGTAGAAACTAGGAAGTTGCCATTAGCTGGTATCGCCGGAAGAAGACATACTGTAGAACAAAGATGTTTTTGCTTTTACTGCAAAATGCCTTCTATTAACTTCAAACATACAAATGTTTTTAGGCTTATGACCTTATTAACACAATGGACATAGCTAATAAAGAGAAAAGGTATTCTCAGACACTTAATTTATGTCGGTTTAAACAAAATCCACACGAGCTTATACTTTAAATTGTTGGAAGCAACATGCTTCTCTGCCAAACCTAACAATTTACATGAAACGAAAAGGATAGCGTCGTAGATGCGTTTAGACGAAAGCGATCTAGACGCGTTCAGTTCACTTCTTCTCCGATAAATTAGCAGAAGATGCATATATTTTACAAGAAATGTCTTATTTGTCAAGTGATAACTTCCCCCGATATTTTTATTCTGGTAGGAATGGGCATATGCCTGGTTGTGCTGTAGACAATATTTTTTCTTTGAAATCACAACATTTTGTACCTGCCTCGCAAAATTGTGGGCGATTCAGCAAGGTTTGTGCATTTTCTAGTGATACAAACAAAAACTAGAATGCTGAGGGGTACTTTGCGATCAGTCCCTTGCCATTGTATCATCATCTAAAAAAAGTACAAAGTGTAAAATACTGCGGTGACGCTCTTTTGCCACGAAATCCGCCATCAAAATGCGTTGTTAACGCGATAGAAATTCGTCGTTGGCGCGATAGACGCTTCGTTAGCGCGAAAGCTATGTCCAGCGTGATAAACAAATTTTAGTCGTTCAATAGTCATACGCAACAAAACTAAATTTTTGTTTCGTATAGACGATAAATCAAAGTTTGAGGGACCCTGTTGTATTTGTTTTTTATTCTGTTACATAGACATGAGACTTCCACTTTCAGATGATCAACGAAAAATTCCAGTTTTTGTTCAAACAATAAAACCAAATTGTATGTTTTTTGCGCCCCAAAACAATCGCCAAGAAATCAGTGTTTTTAAATTATTAAGTCGTGACATTGATGAAACTAAAACCATGGTGTATAATTAGGCCTATTAATATGATTTGTTGCGTATCATCTTACAGCAATCGGGCACGTTCTTCGTCCAAATCCCAGAGTTACTGCACTCTGTCTGGTTTGCTCCGACCATATAGTAGCCAGCCGTACACGAAAACGTTGCTGTAGTTTTGAAACCATCAGTTGATAACGACAACGCTCCTCCGCTTGGTGAAGTTAGATTGGAACATTTTACTGGAAAGTATAAAGCCATGGTTATATCGCTGAACAGTATGTTGGAGATGATAAGCGTTATCATATAGAACGCAATTAAAATTACTTATATTACTGTAGAACAATACTCTATGTTTTTCGACTCACTTTTTTGTATACTGTAAACAGCTTCTGGAATAGAGTTATGAAAATGTAGGCATTTTGTATTGTTTGTTCTGCATCTGATCGCGGTAAGGCCTTTACCCATTGGGTTTTAATTTTTGGAATATCGTTTGAATGCTCATTCATAAAACGTTCATATCGTAATATGCACGGTACTAAGGGTTTGCGCATCATTTTACGCGAATTATAGATTATTAATCATTCTGGGCTCATAACCGTATCATACTTACACGATCTTTAAAAAAAGGCAATACGTTAGTTCTTAAATGCGAAAATGTGACAAAAAATAGATATAATTTAGACAGTTTGCCTACATCACGGAACATTTGAATGTTTCAACCATCTGCTGTATGAGCAAACAGTTTGCAACAATTTTGGCTGTTATAACTTTACACTAATGAAAACACGTTTATACACGTGACACATTTGTGTTCCAGATGCAATTTTTATCGGTTTTTTATAAACGTTCTCCAGATAAATACCACAGGTAAAATGATCAAAGGAAGCCTTGGTACGAGCCTATTACATAAAAATAATGTACATATAATACAGAATAACGTTGTAAAAGCAAGAAAGCTTTGACAAACGGGGTACCATATCGTGTCGAACCATGGCTTCGCTTATTTTTGATAAAACCAAATCTGAAGTGTAGTTTTTTAAAGCCAATAAAGACTCAATCTAGTTGTCACTTGATTGGTTCTTAACTCTTCCTTTGTATTAAATTACATTTATTTCGAATAAAAAAAGGGTGCCACTTGTGTTAGTATGCTTCTCGAACTGAGGCATCCTCCCCATCATGCTCTCTCCTGACTACTGCACATCTAGGCCTCGCACAGATAAACAATGACAAAAAATGCAAACACAGTAAATGCGGCATCATCAGAATGTGGTGCACGTCTGATGCAAATGTATACGATGTCACAATTTTGAGTACGGACCCATGATATGGTCAGTTTTCGGTCAGTTTTCATGCTTTTATGAAATATTTAAAGAATAAAACAGCATATAATATGTGCAATATTCATTAAATAATTTTTTATGCTCACGGCAATATCAAATAAATATTTCGATTGAAAACCTATTATTTTAAATATATATTGCAAATTTTCATTTATCACAAGCCTGTTCTAGCTGTTTTCACAGAAACAAAGATATCCAAAAAGTTGTGGATGAAAACAAGGTAATTACCTAAACTTCAATGATCATAATATTCTACTAACTTCAAAGATGTGCCTTTTTGACGTTTTTCATCATGGAAAGACTTTCTTGCAGGTTGATGTGTCTAAAATAACACGCTGATAACGCCCAGGATGATAAAATATCGGCGGTACTCGGAAAAATGATACATATACCCTTGACACCGTGAAAAGTGTTCTCTTTTTAATAATGTTTATGTTTGTGATAGCTATATCTCCTTGAAGGGATTGAATTTGTTATTATGTTTTATTTTTTAGGCGGTCATTTGGGCAGGACTTCTTGGGTATGTGAATTTGCAAATCGTAGATATTTTAAAAGCTGTTTTCTGCGGTGCTTTTATTTTGTTATTTCTTGCGACTAAGCCCAACAGGGAAGATTTAAAATCGGAGACTATTACATCTATAATGTATGTTAAGAAAGTCACGATTAAAACACCATACTCTATTCATACTCATCTTTGCTTTGATGAAAATATCTGCTCAAAATAAAAAATACTCCGAAGGTAGACTAGAATCAAACCAACTCACAACTATTGGACTATGAAGAATGTTTTGACATGTGACATTGACTCTAGATTGTGATCAGCAATTTACTGCAGCAAAAAAGCGTGCCGTCATGCGATATGAAGCCAGCGTCTCTATTCAAACAACTATTTTAAACCCTTTTATGTTGGTAAGAATATTCAAGATGCACGGACTACAAAGAATGCTGCGACTGTTACGACATCTGTACTGTAGGTGATGTAAGCGGTTAAAACAGACTCAATATTGTTGCGTAACTATATATAAGTACATGGTGAAACACATTTTCTGACCAGACGGAAGAATATTAATATATATTGTAGTCGACATTGCTAGTCTACTTAGCCAAAACTGGGCATCAGCGACAACAATAAGCAGCAAACTTTCTTCGCTACATTTCTTGACTTTTTGATATATTGAACCAGGCTGCACTTGGCAGATTTGCCCGACGCAAGAACTGATTTCAAAAAGCTGTTTTCAATTTCAGGAATCGAAGAGTCGAAATGTAACCGATAACGAAGATTATTATCCAACGATAACGAAGATTATTATCCAAATATTAATCATTTAATTACGCGGAGCTATTCAAAAACGGTTCTAAAACGCATAGACATGCAAGAGATATTTTGAAATGAATAATTTTATAAAGATATAGAATCGTTTATCGTTTTTCAATAAAACAAAACAAACACAAGAACCCACAACATATTTTGATATTCGTATACAAATCATATAGGGAAATCAGATTATTAAATTAAATGGTAAAAGTGAAACATGCATATCATGAATGGCCACATTTAGCAGACACAGCCTCTTCACACAGCCAAAACGAGGAGAGGAAAAGAGAGCATGTTATTACAATAATCAGTTTCAAAATGGACGCCACAAACAATTAACAACTAAATGTCTTGTCTTCCACTATTTTATTAAATCAAAATATTTATATATATATTTAAGATATTATTAACAATTCTGGTGAAATAGACCCAATTAGGATTTATGAAACTCTAGTAAACAAATAATTGGATCTCATAAGTGAAAACGTTTCAGTCTGCACAACCAAGATCATTGAAAAATGAGTTAAAAATAGAAGAATCAGTTAAAACTAACGTCAAAACAGAAATGAAAAAGAATTTAGATTGTTCAAATAAAGATTTCTATCAAACACTGCTTCAAAGAAATTATTAACAACTTTATGCAGGATTTATATTCTAAGATCTCCTTAAAAATTATATTCTGTTTAGTTCCGTCCATTGTTTTCTCGTTTAGGGCAAACGCATTATTTTTTATCTGGTGACCATACACCGCTGTACATGGAATTGTTATACTCTGAAAATATCGCATTGGAAGTTCCATGATCGCCGCCATATGCACACCATAATTTTGTATGGATCTAAATTGTACTGTTTATTGATGAAAATTTTGAGTTGCGCTCAACCCGGGGCTAGGCGGCGTGGGCAGTAATATGAATTTTTATTAATGTCCTTGAAAAATCTGAATCAAACCGTTTGCAATATTTTCGTATTTGTCCTGTTTGGTATCTTTTACAGTTTCCTTTTAATATATTTATTATGTTTTCACGTGTAAATAATTATGTTGACTTAATATAACTTTGATGTTAATAGTAGTAAGAATTACAAAATTTTGTCAGAATGCTGAAAAACTGTGCATTCTAAAATCAAATAAAATACGAATATGTACATGTTTACTGCGCACAGCAATATTCGTTGCCACACACACATTCACACATCAACACAAGGGTTTTGTCGGCAAGCACCAGAGTTATCCTTCTTGTGTTGCTTAGATTTGTTATCTTTTGATAAATCCACTAACTTGTTTGCACCAACTTCTAATATTGTCTTTAGACATTCAATTTCCCACTCGAAAAATGCACTATCATTCACTCTGAACAAGCTGTCGTGTGCTAATACATTTACTCCCTTTACGAAGTAAGACTCAAGATATCCTTCATTTAGTATAATTTCGCTTAAGCGGTTCAGCACCTGATATGCTACCATTATACTTGTCTGTTCGTCGTTGTTGTTACGCTTAACAAAATTGCTAAAACGCATACTTTCTACCTCCTGTAGGAAACATGTCTTCATGTGGTATGTCGTTAGACAAGTTTTTATTAAGCAATCGTCTTCTTGCAGAAATATTTTCGGAAAATAAGGTGAACTTTTTAAAGATTTCATCAAAGTATATCCCTTAAGAATTGACTTTGGAAGATATCGAAATATTTCAACCTCCTTATCAGCAACAGATATTCGGAATAAACAAAACCAATCTCTAGCAAATCGTGAATCTGGAGTTTTCATTACTACTGAATAGGGCAAATTTGCTACACGTTTTAGCAAATGTCTATGTTAATGCATGAAGGCTGCCAATTGACAGGTATTATAGTTGGTACCATATCTACGTCAATCAAAAGATTCTTGTAAGTACAACCAACCCACCTAAATGATAAATGGTCGATCGAACTTTTTTTTCCGGTTTCAGATATTTCACAGGATACAAGCCTTCACACAAATGCACGGGTAATTGGGACAAACACCTGTTGATTTGGGCGTATAATACCCTAATAACCTTTCGGCTGTCAAGAAATCCATGTTCGTTTACAAATTCACTTAATTCAGTGTGAACAAATTCCTTCTTTAGACCAAATCTTACGTAGCCTGTTGGGTCGTTTTCAGTCTCTTCCTGTGGAAAATACGCTGTGCTGAAACGTTTAAGAATCAGTTTATAATCAAATTCATCTGGACAACCTACTTTTGTACTTTCACTCCAGCTTCCAGCTAATTACAAACTAAACTCAAACAGTTGATATTTCATTTTAATGTCATCCGACAGATATTCCAACACTCTATGTATTTTCGTTGCAATGATGTCATTTTCAGAAACTTCGTGATAAAGCCCCATCTGCTTTGAGCCGACAATTGCCTTCATGTATGTCGTTATTGAGTGTCTATGATTAACTAAATTATCACCCCAACTATCAAGATCAACGTGATTATTTTCAAATATAACTTCTTTGGTAACTGGGCAGTCAACCCAAACATGGTCCACACCCATACACTGTTCAGATAAACCGTCCTCTGACTCTCCACTAACCGAATCATCGATTTCTTTCTCTACGTCGTTACTACCGTCGCTCATTTTGGAGTTGTAACCAGTATTGTGAAAAGATACTTCAGACTGAAATTTTTTTAGCCTACTTGAGTGGACTCTTTTCTGGCATCCTTCACTTTCCATTACTGTAGCACTATCTTTGCTTTCTTCTGTTCCTTCTTTTGTTTCTTGTTCTTTTTCTCTTTCTTCAAATGTACCGTCATCCAATGAGAATTTATAGGGTAACGGAAATATTTCCTGACAGTCGTGAATTCCAAGATCTTCAAAGAGCTGTGTACGTCTTAAGAAAATTGCTAATTGTCTTGTTCGCCCGTCAGCATCAGCAAGGTTTGTATCAGCACCTCTTAAAATGAGCATTTTAACACAAACAGGCTCAAAATAGTAGATAGCCCAATGTAAAGCTGTTGAGCCAAACTTGTCCTGTATGTTATAGTTAAATTCATCGGACAAGTTAGTGTCAATAAACTCTATGAGCGCCTCAAAAAGATTTGAGTAAAGTGTAGCCCTATGTAATGCAGTTTCTCCAGTTTTGGTTTGTAGGTGTACACAAGACCCATTTTTCAATAATGTTTTAACAGTTTCGACTTTTTTTGAATACCGTAGGGCGTAGTGCAAGGGTGTTAACATATTTCTATCAACAGCATTTACGTCTGCATTATTCTTCACAAGTGGTCGACTACTTCTGAAACGTCATTCTTTAACTCTTCACTGTCTTCAACTTGATCGCGAGAGATAAAAACGGAGGGCATCATGCATAAATGCAAAGGTGATAGTCCAAAAGCATTCACTTTTCGAAGCATTCAATCCATAACGGAGAACAACATCTATTGCTAGGCGATTAACAACATTTGCAGAAGATACATAGTGCAAAATGCTGCGATCCAGACTATCCGTATCTTCAATAGAACGGCCATGTTTTAGAAGTAAATCCAATGTTCTTTGGAAATTACTTTGGTTAGATTTCATTCCGAGTGTATGTATTACTGATTGTTTAGCAATAGATCGTGCATTTACGTTAGCACCATGATTCAACAAGAAAGAAACAGCATCAAAGCAGCCTGCGGAACATGCATGGTGTAACGGTGTCCAAAAATTCCCGTCTGGTTCGTTTATCATGCCACCATTTAACGTCAGGTGTTTTAAATATTTCAAACATATGTGTTAATTTCTTTCTATAGAGCTCTTAGTACATCCATGAACAAACGGAATTAAATGCATCAGGGTTTGGTCTCGGGAATTTCTTTGAGACAAATCTTCATATGATTTTAACAAAGAAAACAACGTATCTTCCGTACACTCATTTCCGAAATCAGAGCTGTGTATTGCATTATGCATAAGCGACGTATTTCCAGCTTTATTGCGGTGGTTTGTATTTGCACCATGTTTTATCAGTAAAGCTTGAATTTCTGGATCAATGTCTTTATATACTGCAGCGAACAACGGCGTGTCACCCTCCTCGTCTGTTATATTCGGGTTGGCTCCATGAATTAAAAGTCTCTGTACAATTTCTTTTTGGTTGCTTCTGACGGCACTGTACAAGATTGACGCCGATCCAGATTTTGCATTAGAACATGTTGCATTCGGATTAACACCTTCTTCGATCAATTCACACGCAGTTTCTATGTCCTTTTCATAAACAGCTGCGAACAACTGATCAATTTTCCCTACAATTTCGTCGTTCAATTCCATTTTTCCTTTTAATCAATTAACAGGGTGGGGAATCACGTGACAAAAACATGGCCGCCAACCAAAAAATTCTCTCGGGTTAAGGTAAGTTTTTACTTGTTTCTCGCTTATTCCTGGACCATTTTAAATGAAATAAACGCTAAAGTACCCCGCACACGAAGACAGATTGCATAGTGTATTCCAAATTTTGCCAGCTTTTGTGGTTTATGCGGTATTTCGTGTACAGTGTTTGGCAGCTTTCACTGCTCGGGGATAGGGTACACTTGGATCTTGATGAAATCGTTCTTCTGGCAAGTTTTCGCAAGTGAGCTGATTGTTGCATAAAAAATTTGTTATATCCCGGCAGACTGAATGTTACCGGTCCAAATATATCCAGTTTCTATATGCAACTGATGTGAAAAAACGCAAAAATGGAAAATGATAGGGAGCACTGGCCGCGACGTTGGAGATAGGGAACACTTGTATTTTTGAGAAGCAAACTGTTTGCTAATCCGAGCGATCAGTTTGCGAATAATCCATGCGAGTCTGTTGTATTTTTTTCAATAAAACATGGATATTTTGTTTCCTTTGTTTAAATTCTTATGATCAGCTACGAATTTGTGAGAAAGAAATATTATTTAACAAAGCAGTCTTGCTTACAGAATGTAGCTAGAAATGTAAATCTTTGAAACTTTTGCATTTATGAAACGAAACACTGGAAAAGATATCATAATTTGTATAAAGCAGATTTTCTGAAGATTATAAAAGAAATAGAGAACATTGTGAATTATAATGACGCGTTAGAATACAACATCTGTGCGAAATCATGATTACAGTTAGAACGTTTATTTACAAAACACGAACTTTTCCAGTTTTAGTGTAATATAGTGTAAAAACAAACCAGGGCGTTTTGTTTGCAACATAAGATTGAAAATTCGATTTCCGATTATTAAAACGACTTTCTATTTCCGCAATCCCAAAAGATTAGATATTGAAATGTGTTTTTGTCTTTTTAGTCATGAAGTAAAGAATGTGGCCACCGGTAAGATATTAATACATTTTATACAGGCTAGATATCCTATAACAATGTATTTTATATTTGAAACCTGGTGAACTATAAGATAGTATAGACATTGTTATAATAAAAATTTATTTTGCTGCAGACAGCTATAAATATCGATGGGGTTCTTAGAATATTTACTTAACAAACACGACAAATGCTTCGGTACTTATTATAGTTTTATATAAGCATGTTTTTCGGGATATGATGACAGGAACCCACATTAACGAGCAGGCACTATGTGAGGCAGTCATAAAACGACTGAGATTTTCCAAAAGCAAAGTTATTTTGAAACTAATTTAATTTAAAAGATTTTCCTTTTCTTGATGAAAAAAGTCGGGAGACGTTGATTTGATTAATAAAGTCGTAGTAGCTTAACCTCCGTTTTGTAGGCCTTAGCTGTGAAGATTTGAATCTTTGAGTTTTTCATTTTTCATTTTAAATTCTATTTTAAATGTATTAAAATATATTATTATTAAAATAATACTTTTGCCAGTGTGATTAAAAAAAAATAAAAACTGTTTCATGATGTTGATTATTATAAAGCTTTGTAAGAGCCTATAACTTTCCCTAAGCTGGCTAATAAACATCTGCAAGTAAGTTTCTGGTGTGAAATCTTTTTCAAGTTTTCTTAAATAATATGTTTGTTTATTCGTAGCTGCTGAATTAAAATAGAATTTACAATCCATATATTTTTCTTCACATTTCAGGGGTAACATAATAAAAACCTCCATAACTCCAATATGTCTCAGAGTGCAAAACAGCGCAAAATGAATCGGGGACAGACGAGGCTTTTCAGAAAATACTTGTTTATAAATGTCCCAAGAAGCATCTTCCCAGCCTACAATACGGAGGTTACGCCACTAAAATAGATGAAAAGGGAACGTTGAAGACCTTCGACCACGACAAATATGAAAATATTGCAGACTCGGTTTGATTGAGCCTGTTTATGTGCAGTAATGGAAATGCTTATTACTGCCAACGCCGCCAAGCCCCGGGTTGAGCGCAACTCAATATTTACATCAGTAAACCATCCCAAACGATGGTATGCATATGGCGGTGAACATGGAACCGTCAATGCGTATTTTCAGATTAATACCATTCCAAGTTCAGCTGCGTATAGTCCCCAGATAAAAGAATGTATTAGCCTTAAACGAGAAAACAATAGGCGGAACAAAACAGAATAGAATTTTGAGAGGGGATCTTAGAATATAAATCCTGCATATCACAGACAACGCCAAAGGCAAAATTTAAAAAAGCAGGAAGTTTATCCTTGGGGGTGATTGAACAATATCCAATATATAGGCTGGGATATTGAAACCACCAATCTTTAAACTGGCCGAAATATTAAAAACTAAGAATTTGTTCTTGGGGCATTTTATTCCATTCATTAGTCAGTGCTTGTCGATGTTCAGCAAGATTTTATTGTGGCTGACCACGTGAATAAATGAGTTTCTTCTCCCAATCCCTAATGTGTTTGATCGGCGACATGTCTGAAGACAAGAATAGCTAGTCTAAAATATTGATGTTGTTTTATTTTAAGAAAATGAGTGTGAAAACAGCGGTATGTGCCCGTGCTTTTCATGCTGTAGATTACGAATACGATTCTAAACGTTAATTACGGCAATACAAAAAGCCATGACATTGATACAGATTGGCACAAAGCCTTTAAACATGTTTTACTGTGTATCGGTCAACTGCTCACACATACATAGCAATAAAATTGCGAAATTTTAATACACTTTTAATTCAAGTGCAAAGTGTGGAATTTAACAAGTCACGTGCATCATGACGTCGATACATTAAATTTCGTTAGTCTGGTTTTCAAGACTTTACTCTGCTTGAGGTGTCAGATCTTGTAAAAATGGAAAAATCTTCAAAATACATGACATTAAAATCTACATTTTTAAATGTACTGGGTATATAAAAATTCTAACTGTAATCATGCTTTCGTACTTATTATTTTTCTGGCGCATCATCATAATTGTAAACGTTCACTGATTATCTTAAGAAAATCTGCTTTATACAAATTGTGGTATTTTTTCTAGTGCTTTGTTTCATAAATGCAAACGTTTCAGAGATTTACATTTCTAGCTATGCAAGACTCAACTGCATTAAATAATACTCCTTTCTAACAATTTCGTAGCTGATCATAAGAATTTAAACAAAGGAAAAAAATATCCATGTTTTATTGAAAAAAATACAACTGACTCGATCTGTTTCGTAAACTGATCGCTCGGACTGGCAAACAGTTTGCTTCTCAAACAAATGCAAGTGTTCCCTATCCTCAACGGCGGGGCCAGTGTTCCCTATCATTTTCCATTTTTGCGTTTTTCACATCAGTTGCAAACAGAAACTGGATATTTTTGCACCAGAAGCATTTTTTGTCGGGATATAACAATTTTTTTCGTACAACAATCAGCTCACTTGCGAAAACTTGCCAGAAGAACGATTTCATCAAGATCCAAGTGTACCCTATCCCCGAGCAGTGCAAGTTGTCAAACACTGTACACGAAATACCGCATAAACTACAAAAGCTGGCAAAATTTGGAATACACTATGCAATCTGTCTTTGTGGTCCAGGAATAAGCGAGAAACAAGTAAAAACTTACCTTGAACCAAGAGAATATTTTGGTTTGCGGCCATGTTTTTGTCACGTGATTCCCCACCCTGATTAAAACAAGGGGGAAACATTCTGTCACCATTTATTTAACCTGAATATTTTGCTCATTACCTATAGTTTATAACTATAAATAAAGCTAAAACTGTCATCCGTTTCAAACATAAATCAATTTGTCCTTCACGCGAATAAAGGTTATCTTTTCTATTTATGAACACAGGTTCGGTTAGGGTAAAGAATCTTCCTTCTGTTAATTGAAGGTATGAAATTATTATCATCGATACTAAAATATACGATCAATAACGGTTTTGATATTAATGTACACTTTAAATGTCTCATAAATAGTTTGTTGAACTTGATTGTTCGGACTTTCGTTGCTTCGTTTTAAAAGCATGACTGATCTTACTATAATTATAATGTAATTTGAAACTTAACTGTTTTTTTCTGTATATAAATTGTTATTCTTGTGTTTGAAAGATTCTACGTATTAAAGGATATTCCAACACTATTTACAATTTTCATCAGTTAAGACCCGGTCAAAACCCGCCGTATTTGCGAGTTCGGCCGGTATTCCATAGTTCCCTGATGCGTATTCCGTGGCCGTGTTCGCTTCCGCGTCAGTGTCGACGATTTTTCATTTAGTCTAGATCATCTAGACATTCTGTCATTGATCAGGGTCACACTGCTCTGACGAATGTCTAGAGACATCGCTATATAAAAATCTGACCGACAGGTGGCGCTTTTGTATGGTAAACAAATCAAAAATCAATCGCGATTTCTAATGACATTTGTTAACAGTGCTTTAACCGTATTTCTCCCACACTGGGCAAAGTAAAATTTATGATATCGAGCTACCAAATCAGGTATATAAAGGACGTTTTAGTACTTGCCTACCTCATTTTACATAAATGAATGCAAATATATGGTACGCCGTTGCTGCCTCTTCGTGATAATGGTTTTAGACTGTCAAGTTGTATGGTGCGGCAGTTGTCATTGTACGGTGATTGATAAAAGGGGAAGAATAACAAAATCTCTCTAACGGAAAACATGCAGTTCCGTCAAACTTTGCATAAATAAATCTTATTTTGTATGTTTATTATTTATACGTTAAGAAAAGTTAAAACAGTAAAGAAAAATAGTTTGACCTAAAAGATCCATAAATTCTGCAGCCAAACACAAAAACAAAGCTAAACACTAAACATAAATTTCAATGTCTTCCTGAGTAATGAGTTACTAACAACAATATCTAAGATAATCTTGTCTAACACATGCATACAGTAAGAGTTATTTGTAAAGTGTGTTTTGGCCGTTAATTTCATGGTTGCGAAAATGGATGACACGAAATTGTTGATTTCTCTCTGTATAATTAAAAGTTCTTTTAAAGAATCTTGGATACTGTCAGTATCATTTTGATCATGTGGGCATTTGAACTGTTTTTGTTTTCCGATGCTTCGTTTTTGTGTTTGATTGCAAATAGAATTTTAGGGATTTTCAAGCTTTGTTTCTCTTTACTGTTCTAAATTGTCTTAACACTTTTGTCTTTTCGTAATTGGAAAATTATTTACTTTTTTAAAAATTTAATCTAATGATTTCACTCTAAAATGTTTCTAAGATCGCCATTAGGGTATGCCAAAGAGTTTTGAAGTTATCTTAAGAAATTAAAAAAAAATGGTTGTAGGGCAAAGTTTTTTCTTTCAGTCGTAATTTTGATCCAAAAAGGTCCAAATTTAGAAAAATATGATCTTCTTATTGAAATGATTTCATTCTAAAATATTTCTAGTTTTGCAATAAGGTAACTATTGTGCTTGCAACGTCTGTATAAACTTTTCATCAGATCTCGTGGTAACCGCAGAACCCAGCTTACTTGAACACGCCTGTGGGCGCAATAATACAGTTAAAATGCGTGTAGCCGTAGGATATGTTTTTCCGATTTCCAGCTGGCAGGGCAAGAGTCTAAAAAACAGTTTTCAGAAGACAACAACGGCGTTCCATACTAATGCCCTAATTACAAGCCTCGTTTTGGAGTGTCTGTTTTTTAAAGCACAATGTCTTCAGACGTACTGATCGCCTTTGCGAAATCAGAGCGTCTGCATGATTGAGACTATTTTTCATTCACCAAATAATCGTTGGGTATATTCCATATCCGTGTCCGTCCGACGCGGAACGGACACGGAGGTATGGAATATACCCAGCGATATCTTTGGTGAGTGAAAAATCGCGGAAACGGACGCGGAAGCCGACACAAACACGGAATACGCATCACGGAACCATAGAATACCGGCCTTCGTGCTGTCTACGTGCAAAAACGTGGGCCAAATTCAGGGATCCGTACGTGGTGAGTACCGCCTCCGTACGGATTTGGGAGCACGCAGAAATGCTGTAGCATTTTTAGTGCATGCAAAACTTTCTCTGCGTTCGAGCTGCGGGCGGACTAGGGGTTCACCCCCAGTACGGGTGACGTGCGTGCCCTGTACGACCACGAGCGCATAACGCACTGCCTCCGCGAGTCTTTCCCAGTTAAATTCTCCAAAACGCGCACAGAACTCAGGCGGACCTCTGCGGTACATGTATTTAAAATATATATCGAGCATCGATAGGTCGCCCATAATATATCACCTAACAAAGACCTAAATAAACTCACGTTCACCGCACTTGCACGCACTTACAACAGGCGAATAAGAACACCGTACGTGAGCAGCGCGTGTAAGTACTGCCTCCTTACGTTAACATGGAAATCGCACGGAGATCTTGTGTTGTAACCACGTTGTCAGCACGTACAACTCACTTACCACCTACGCAACGTACGATGCATGCAACCGCTTAATCCTAGACGTGACGTGCGGGCCACATTACTCACACCTTGCGCAACCGTGAGTGTGACGTGCCTCCTCTCTGCTCTTGCCACGTCTGACCCAAAAACGCCGCGAACGTGACCTCCGCAGAACACGTACGGACAAAAAGACGCACGGCGGGCTGTGACCGGTGCTTTAGACATGTTTGTTGAAAACGTATTTAAATAAAGAAAAAAATATATAGCGGCGACTTATTTTTATAGTGAATGTTGGCGACATGATGTACATATATACTGATGTGCACATTCCAATGGTTTCTAACTTTACACAGCTTTCATGTGTTTAATATTTGGATTAAAACATTTATTTTGTAAAGAAATGTACGAATAATAAACAGCTGACAGCTTGCAACTAATTTACAAAAGGGAAGTGAACTAAAGAACAAAAGAAAACTTGTAGTATTTCTAGACTAAGTATTTAAGTTTTGACATCCTATTTAAATTTGCATTAAGTTGTCAGAATATGTCTATGTTTAGACAAAAAGGCGTGATAATACACCTTATTTACTGAATACAATACGGAAAACTCTGAAAAATCCAAACAAGGTATGGAAAGTAATGTGGGATATTTCTTCTTGCATACCGGATAAGTATTTCTGCTTGTTTTACCGGGGAAACAAACTCTTATCTTTTCCCTAGGGACAGTAAACGGTATGCAAGAAAAAGTATCCGGCAGAGCCTCGTTCCCGCAAAACAGTTCCCCTTCGGTGACAGATTTTTCCATCTTCACCTCACACTCATGCAAGATACTTATATTGGAAAACAACAGCTCCTTGACCTCACAAAATTACTTAAAATGCGTCACGTTCAACAATAAAGTGTTACAAACATGCAAAGATGTTATTTAAGGAAAATCACGCGACAGTTTGATTTTTTATAATTTGCTTATATAACACGAGGGGATAAGAGGTGAACACGTGTTGCATGAACCTGGACAGAAACATCGTTTCTACATGTACATGTATATCAAACAGATGTTCCTTGGTATGAGAAGAAATCTTAATGATATTTACATCCGGCACGTGTATGTTTCTTACTTTCACAGGACAGAGTTCAGATGCACTTGGATGTGTAGCCCCTAATATTCTACGTATCCGCGACAGTCTTATTTAAGGGTCCATATTACTTACTACTTCCATTTATTACATTTATTTTATTTTATTTTATTTCAATTCCAGCGAAAAGCAAATCATAAATAAAACTTAAAACCTTTCCATATTTTTATAAAATCATTGCCATAACTACGAGGCATGATCGTTTTTTAACCAAGCAGATGCGAATTCACGAAATTATCAAATTTATCAGCTAGCGTATATTTCCGCGATTATGGATGTACATGTATTTTTTGTTACCTAGACCGTGACATCACAATTATCATAAATAATTATAGGAAACGAACTTTATTTTAGTCAAAATCAAAACACTACTTTTATTCGCTAATTTTATAAAAATAAAAATGAATTCTTGAGAACGTAGACTGACAAAGACAAACGATAGTTGATGCACGTTATGAAGTTGCTATTATATACAGACCAAACGCCTGAAATAGCCGGTTTGCTAACTTTTAAATCCAACTATACAGTATAATCTGTATGCATCAACAATGATAAGGTTTCTCTCATAATTATAAAAAATGTTACACATTTGCTAGTAATCAAACATTATTATATTTAGTATTATATTTAGTGATTTTTTTTCTCCTACGGGGTGAAAGTTGAGCAGTGCATACTATTTTGACCGGGCAGTGCTACCAAAGCAGTGTTTTAGGGAGGAAGGGTGACTTTTTAAATTGTAAAGTTTTTAAGGCAAGACTTAATGATAAATAAAATTTTTAACTTTACCACATGTTATATTAGGAATGGTCCATGATCCAGTGTCCCCGCAGACACCCGATGTGTTGCCGACTACGCTGCTAAGTGTAAAGCCCACATCACAGGAATATGTGACCACCGTAACAGTTCCATTAGTTGACAATCCTGTGCTACCGTTAGATATGGATGGTGGTGATGCACATTTTACTGCAAAAATAACCACAGTCATTATTTGTACTGAAGCTTAATGATATTTCATAAAATAATCAACGAAGAACAACGTTTGGTTAAAAAAAACAAGGACAGGCAATAGAAGTTTATGTGTTGTTGCTTTTAATGTATTTTTATTATAATATAAAACTTGGTTTTATTGAAGCAGATTGCATAATTTTAGCTTAATGGTTTAGAGTGTTTAACAACTGAGTTGGTACATGTCACAATTAGCTGAAAGTCGCGGAACATTTTAGAATACTGCACGCTCTGTTTGATTGCGTTTTTTCCTGGACAGAAAAGAAAAACGCAATTACTGCCGAAACCATCTAGCCAAAGTTAATAATTCTGGGTCGAAATTTGTATAAGTTGTCAGTTCAGATACTGAGTAAAAATCTAACCAGCTGCTGAAGTTAGATTATTAGGTACAGATCTTAATTCCAGATATTTTGCTGTCACAATTTCCGTGTTTTTTTTTCAAACACATATGCCACAGCTCCTACATATATGATACATAAAAGATATTAACCTACTGTGGTATCATTATATTCCGCGATGGTTTAATTTTCGCGTATTCCGCGCTAGGGTAAGTGAGCGAAATCAAACCCTAGCGGAATCAAACCATTGAATATCTCGTCTCATTAAAATAATACAAGTGCGCGAATTTAAGTCCTCGCAAAAATGTCACGTATGCCGTTTGCGCGAAATTTGGTCCCCGCAAAATCAAATGATACAACAGTATTACATGTTTGTCTTATATATCATTCAAAATATTTACACTTAAAACTTTAAAAAATATCACATTAGATTAGTTTTGAATGAGACTGTCCTTTTTATCATTAATATATAATTATACCACAGGATGGACGACTGGCAGACCATGACTGTCCGTTCGTTTGGCAGTTCTGGACAGCAACACCATTCAAAGAAAACCCGACGTCACAAGAAAATGTCACCGAATATCCATTGGACGAAAGTGTTAAGCTACCATTCCCTGGAGGTGTTGGTTCATTACATACTGAAAAGGATATTTTATAATTATAATAATTAAACAGCCATCCTTAAGTTCAGAAACACATGTAGTACAAATACACAAAAAGCACATAAAAAGCCTCATACCCGATATGTTTTGTCTGAGGAATACTTAATACTTATCCTTACACTGTTTAGTATCTTGATTTCATTCACTTTTTTGGTACGAAAAAGGCAATATCCACGAGATTGCTGTGCTGAAAGTGTATGTTAACTCACCACATTGCGGGACGTTGCTATCCCAAGTTCCATTTTGTCCGCAGATAAGAATGGCTTGGCCTCGAAGTGTGTATCCATTTACACATGTAAAAACAGCTTGCGTACTCGTGACGTTGAAGGTCAATGTCATATTTCCACTGTCGGGGATTGAAAGTGTGTTGCAAGCCACTTAAAAAAAACAAGTGTAAATTATTAGAAGTCATTTATCCTTTAATGATAAACAAAAAAATGGAAGGTTGAAAATTGGTTGTGTGATTGGTTTATGCCATCACAAGGATCAGAAATGGAAAACCTGGTTCGTTTCTCTTCATATAATATCAAGATAAATAACGATTGGCAAACCTAAAAAAACACGCTTGACAGCTACATGCTGCTCTGGTATCAAATCGGCAATCCACCTGCATTCCCTTGGCACAACGAGATGAATAATGAGCAAGACAAGAATTGTTTAAGAGCAACACCGACGCGAGGGCGAGAAGTATTATTTCGTTGTAATTATTTAATACAATAGTATAAAAGTGTAGAAGGTTGTAAACAACAACAACAGCAACAAAAACGTATAGCTTTTCTGTTAACTTTCGTATCTCTAAAAGATCGCAAATTCTATTATTGGTACAAAAGTAACAACCACACCCACGGTTAAAATCCAGCAAATCAGTATGTTGGACCCGGTAGTTACGAATCTGGTAATTAGATCTCTTTATTACCATTGTTGATCTGGGAACCAATAAATGTGGTCCAATTAATCTAAAAGGATAGTTTGAACTCTGGAGACAAACATTTATAGTTCAAACGTGCTCAAGATCTGTTGAACAAAGGCAAACAAGTTTTACCACAAGTTGGTGGTGTATTCGTCCACGCCCCAATTGAATTGCAGGTTTGCACTGCTAATGCTCTGTTGTTCAAGGAATAACCTGTGTCACATGAATACGTGGCAGTGCTCGTGACGCGATCTGTTGTCATGGTAACTTTACCATGTGCTGGGTTAGTCAAAACGTCACAGCGTACTGAAAAACCCCCAGATCACTTCAAAATAAGTATAATACAAAAACATGGTGAAATCATAGCATCCATAGGCTACCAGACCAAATTAGCAACTATGGAAATAAATAACAGAGAAAACACATAAATAAAGATGTCATATTCGTAAGACAAAAGTCCCAGATGGGTGAATTTCGAGTTATTTACTTTTTGTACGAGTTAAACATAAATTATTTTTAATTATTGATCTGGTTGGTTAATTAACATAAAATATTACAACATCGAAAACAAAATTCAAAAGTTTTAAGTTTATTCAATGAGGCTCCTGCAGCAAGTCAGTAAGCAGATACTCTTAATAACATGACGCTTTTTTCTTACAGATTTTCGCACGAAAACAAAATCCTAAACCTCCCTTGTTTCGTTTCATTATTGCATTCAGCATAATCTTTTCTAAATAAAGATAAAGACAGGAAATAAAAGGTTATACTTACAGGGTCTTTAAACACAGAAAATTACTGTGCTGTACGAAAGACCTCACCAAAACTGTTATATATTTGACATGACATTGACTATTTTTCTTACCACATGACGGTGGAGAGCTACTCCATCCTATACCGCCACTTTGACACGTGATATTTGAAACGCCCTTCATACTGTATCCGGTATCACACGAGTAAGAAGCAACCATGCCGTCTGGTGATAACAATAATGAACCATTCTGAATTGGAGATGGTGACTGGCAAACTAAAAGAATGACAGAAACAAATTTAAGACACAATAATATCAAGACCGACCAGCATCTGGGTTGATGATTTTTTCTCGATTATATTATTGACTCGAAACATTGTTGCAACACCATGTGTTCAAACGATTGTAAGCGTCTGTAACTTAACGAACGGAAAAAAACATCTTACATATTCCTGTGGAGGTAATCAAGACGTGTGAAAATTATAAGTTACTCCTAGCTCTCCCAAACTTGGCGAAAGCCCAATGTAATTCATACTAAATTGTGTAACAGAAAACAATAAAACATAAAACATTAATTATCCAAACCGCAGGTAGGTGCCGTGTCTGACCAGGTGCCATTACTCCTGCAAGTTCTTGTGGTAGCTCCAATGACGTAATATCCTGTAGCGCATGCGTATGTTGCAGTACTAAATGTACCATTCCACGAAAGTGTAATCGTGCCACTAGATATGTTTGTAAGTGGCGGACAAGCAACTGTAAGAACAATTAAATTATTAGGATGAGTACTTGTAAACCATGAAAACATTAAAGAAGCAAATAATTGCAGTGACACAACTCCTTTTCGTCTCATATACACAATCACCAACGTGATGATTATAAATGATAGAGTGATGATTATAAATTGTAGAGTTGCAAACAAACACGACAGTTTTTACACTTGTGTTAAACTGTTTCAAATATATTTTGTTTTCCTGATAAATATCACGACTTTTAAAAACATAAAATCGGGAGACACGTTCATTTAATAAAATTTCTTTTATAATTTTGGGTTAAAATAAAACAAAATGACAAAGGTTCGTCTAAGCAATGGTTACTGTAACTGCATACGCTGCGAGGGGTTTATTGAGTAACCTTGTGAAGACAGCCAAGCACATGCAAATGTCTAATTTGATACTAAGCATAATCAAACCACATCTGGCTCCTCAAATATTGTTGTTACAATGTTTTTGTGCTTGTCACGGTAGAGCATTGAAACATGGAAGTCTGTAAAACCAGTGATTTTCCTTAACAAAACACAATGTGTTAACACAACACAACGTGTTACGATTGTATGTATTAAATAAAGACTGAACCGTCCGCATTAAGGCTATGAAATATTATGTTCTGGAAATGAATTCATACCGCATGTAGTGTTTTGCACATTCCACTGCCCGGTCTGACCACAATCTGACGAAACAACTGTGACGTCGCTGACACTGAAGCCCACCCCACAGGAAAACGTGGCAACGGTACTGTAACCGTTAGTGGACAGTGTTACGTTCCCATTCGCTGGAGCACTTATATTCACACATTGTTCTGGAAAGTATTAGAGACGAACAGAACATTTAACAGTAAGGCTATAAAATCATTAAAACGTTTTTTTAAGTCTATATGTCTGCCGCATAATCGCGTCAAACTCTTTCAATAGAAATATTAGGACACATTGAGATTTTGGACATGTAAACAAACTCGGATAAATGTCGGATAAAATTCGTATATTCGAAGAAATACGAATATTTCTAAAGAATATTCGATAAGTATTTGATCTCATCCTTATCAAAAATTAAAAAAATCAAGTTCGGTCATTATTGATCAATGTCAATTCATAATGGCTTTGCTATTTGGCCAATGTTAGTTGATTAATAACATCATTATATAAATTGAGATCAATTATTTTAACTGAAAAAGGCAAAGGAACAAGCTTGAACACCGGCTTCCACCAATTAAAATTGCTTTTCAGGCACAAAATTTATTTAAAGGCACGTTCTATGTGCACAAAAAATAGTGTTGAAATAAAAGGATGAGACAATTTTTGTCAACAAAATGGTAAATTAAAATCCATTACGGCAATAAGGAGGCGTGGCATTCCATGCTCCGGATAATGTACACGTGACTGTTGCTCCGCCCACCATGGTAAAACCAACATTACAGGTGTATTTAGCGTTTGTTGTCAATCCCGCCTGTGATACTAGTGATACACTGCCATTGGCGATACCTTGTATCTGCGCACAAAGAACTGGAATAAATACAAGTCATTGATAAGTACTAAGTGTAATTCTTGCTAACTCCCTTAATGCAAAACATTTTAACTTGCTTATAAGATTTTTATGAAAGTGCCCAAGAAAAAAAATCGTTTACAGAAAGTATTTCTTTGTAATCGTAAACATACATGTTACATACTCTACAGCTGTAGCGGGATGATTTTTATTGCTTTTTAATATTTTGACATAATTGACTCCTGTAGACTGTACACTTAGTATAGGTTAATTTAGTAGCTTGCTTGTAGTTCTAGGTCTTTTCGGTAGTTTATTAAGGGGAGATAATTTTAGTCTTTTTACCGCCAGTTGAAAAAAAATCATGCAGTTGAGCAGTTGTCATTCTAGAAGTTTATCTTTAGTAAAGTTGAATTAACTATTTAAGAATAATTTTAGGGTACAAATATTCAGGGTATGTAGGTCTAATGTTTTTAAATGTTGTATTTGACTTGAGCTGCAGTTTTATTTAATTAAAATCTTTGAAATTTGTAAAAATCTGAGCGCCATAATTTTGGTCTTTTGTTCGATCGGTTGTCATTCAACTGTTGATGTTTTGACTAACAAGTGCTCATCTTTTTATTAACATATTTACAGTTTACACAGCACTGGATGTAAGGGAGTGTGAGAAGAAGTGATTCCTGTTTGTCAAAGTGGTGATTTGTTCCACAAACAAATGTAAGTGTGTTTTAGTGTATTTTGTTGTACTTTTTACCATTGTAAATTATCAGTTTAGTATTGTTAAAGGTTCAGTATTGTTTGTGTTTCTTATATATACAGAACCACTATACCTAGCTTGACTTAAGAGTCGGATTTAACGTACCAGGCTGTATTTCTTTAACTGATAATGATTTGATATGTTTGGTAATTTTATCTTCTGCTAATATTGTGTACATGTATTTTATCATTTTGAGTATTCTTGTTTAAGGGAATCATTGTATTTATTAGGCACTTAAAATATGCTTAATATGTTAATTTCAGTTCCGAAGCTTTGTTCTGGAAGCTTTGTTCCGAAGGTTTGCTGAAGGTTCGTTCTGGACGGTTTGATTCCCAGGATGTTGTTGTTTATCAGAAGTGACACTGAATATTTGTGTGTAATATAGTATTACAGAGAAATAATGCCTTTAAAATAATGCCTTTAATTAAATGTGATTTGAACTACCCCGTTTTGTTGTTTACACTATGGAGGCAGGGCCACATTTGGAGCCCCCAGTGAGGATCGAACTCACGACCCCTGGTACAAATATATTACAACCACTTATGGAAGACTGTAGACAAGAACATGGAAAGAGATTTCTTCAAAAAGCCAAGTTGCATACGGCATGGTATTTGGCATTCAGATGTATGGCACTTAAGGAAAAACAGATGAAAAAGAACAAACACAGGTTAGCAATTGTTAGATCTGCAGAACAGGAGACAGTCTTGATTAAGCCAAATTCTAGCATCATTATAAAAGGATATATTGACCAGGAAATAGATTCTAATATGACATTTGCAATAACAGAAACTTCAGATATTTCAATTCTTCCAACAGATGTGGATTTTTCACCAGTTCTTATTACATACCAGCCTAAGAATAACAGACTAGTGGACATTCATGTCTCAAATGTTACAACAAGAACAGTTCCTGTAGCACCAAAAAGTATTCTTTGTGAATTACAACCTGTTAAAGTGGAGGATCAGAACTTAATTAAAGAAACAGAGGATTCAACATTACTTTCGGAGATCACTATAGAAAACAACAACTTAACTTCAGAAGAAAGAAACTTGAGGATCTATTAAAGAAACATATAGACATATTTTCAAAGAATGATGAAGACATTGGCCATTATACAAAAATTAAGCATGAAATCCATTTGACTGATGACAAACCCTTCAAACAGAAATACAGAAGGATACCTCCCACCATGGTTGATGAGGTTAGAGAGCACATAGAGCAATTACTTCATGCTGGAATCATCAGAAAGTCACATTCACAATATGCTAGCAATGTTGTCTTAGTCAGAAAGAAAAATGGAGCTCTTCGCATGTGTGTAGACTTTCGATTGCTAAATTCAAAAACAGTCAAGGAGCAATACGCTTTACCAAGAATCGAGGATATTTTGGATACACTTAAAGGATCAAAATACTATTCAGTCGTGGACATGAAAAGTGGGTACCATCAGCTAGAAATATTAGAACCACATAAGAATAGAACAGCATTTCACGTCGGACCATTAGGATTTTATGAATTCAATCGGCTTCCGTTTGGTTTGTGTAATTCGCCAGCTACCTATCAACGCGTAATGGAAGAGTGTTTGGGAGATTTGAATTACAAAATATGTGTCATTTACTTAGATGACTTGATTATTTTTAGTAGTACTTTTGAAGAACACCTAGAGCGTCTAGACACAGTATTAAACAGGTTGAAAGAATGTAATCTGAAATTAGCTCCAAAGAAGTGTGTGTTTCTACAGAATGAAGTAAAGTATTTATGATACATAGTTTCAGAAAAAGGAATTGCCACAGACCCTGATAAAGTGGAAACAGTTTTGAAATGGCCAAAACTCTCTAATCCTGAAGAAGTAAGACAGTTTGTTGGCTTTGAAGGATTCTATAGAAAAAACATTCAGAACTTCACAAAGATTGTAAAGCCACTACATGACGTCATGCCAATTCAAAATCAAAGAAGCAGCAGAAAGACAAAATCAGAAGAAAACTTTGTATGGGGACAGTCTCAAGATGATTCTTTTAACAAGTTAAAGGAACTTTTGACAACAGCACCAATACTTGGTTATGCTGATCACACATTACCATTTGAACTTCACAAAGATGCTAGTAGAGAGGGATTGGGTGCAGTTCTTTATCAAAAGCAGAATGGAGTAAACAGGGTTATTGGATATGCTAGCAGAGCATTAACAAAATCAGAAAAGAACTATCCCACACATAAAATGGAATTTCTTGCACTCATGTGGGCCATCACAGACAAATTTGCTGATTATCTATATGGAAGTTCGTTTACAATCATAACTGATAACAATCCGTTAACTTATGTACTGTCAACTGCGAAGCTTGATGCTACAGGTCACAGATGGCTTGCTGCACTTTCTGCATATGATTTTAAGATCATCTACAAGCCAGGTGAACATAACAAGGACGCTGATGCAATGTCAAGACTTCCTAAAATACAACATAGCAATGGATCAACAGAGATAACAGCAGAAGTGGTCAAAACAATTTGTAAGTCAACTACCTACAAAGTACCATTAATAGAGACAATGGCAGTGATTGATATTATGGATGCCACAGAGATACCAGGGACTTTAACATCTCAGATTAAGGTAAAAGAAATTAGGAAAGCACAAAGGGAGGATGAATTAATTTCAATTTGGGTTGCAGCAACAAGAGACAAGAAAAAGCCAAAGTTCACAGATATTTCAGATGTTAAGAAGCATTCAACAATGGCCAAAAATGTTCAACATTTAAAATTAATAAGAGGAGTTCTTTATAGAGAGGTTACAGAAAAAGAGGAAACAAAGTTACAACTTGTTATTCCTACAGTATACAGAGATGATGTTTTTAAAGGTTGTCATGACAATATAGGTCATCCTGGTAGGGAAAGAACATTGTCAATAATGAAAGATCGATTTTGGTGGCCTCAGATCTCAGCTCAAGTAGAGGAAAGAAAACATGTGAACGATGTATTCGCAGAAAGAGTCCAACCAACTCAAAAGCACCACTGGTGAACATAACAAGTACATATCCACTTGAATTGGTCTGCATGGATTTTCTCAAGTTGGATACGTGTAAAGGTGGATATACAAATGTGCTAGTTATAGTGGATCATTTTACCAGATTTGCACAAGCTTTTCCAACTAAGAATCAAACGGCAAAAACAACTGATGAAATTTTCTTCAACAATTTTTTTTTTAAATTATGGATTCCCTACAAAATTATTAACAGATCAAGGTACAAATTTTGAGAGTCAGCTTATGCAGGAACTTTGTCAGTTATCCGGAATACAAAAAACGAGAACAACAATTTACCATCCTATGTGCAATGGAATTTCGGAGAGATTTAATAGAACTTTAATTGAAATGCTCGGAACATTAGAAAAGGAAAAGAAACAGGACTGGAAATCCCACATTGAATCTCTGGTATATGCATACAATGCAATACCCCACGAAAGCACAGGTGTAGCTCCTTTTGAATTAATGTTTGGAAAGAAGCCCATTTTACCAGTGGACCTGATGTTTGAGAAGGAAACACAACAGGCAGGACATATTCTCAAACAGAATACATCCAGCAACTTAAAGATAAGATGAAGACAACACAAGAGATTGCCAAGCAGTATGCTGACAGGGCAAGAGTTAAACAGAAGACTCAGTTTGACAAACAAAAAAGCCAAAGCCACTAAAATAGAAATTGGGGACAAAGTTCTGGTCAAAGTTTTAGCTTTTGATGGACCTCACAAATTGGCTGACAAGTTTGAGGAGGATATTTATACTGTCACTAACATACCAAACATGGATATACCAGTATTTGAAGTGCGCTCTGCAGATGGGAAAACTAAATTATTACATAGGAACCATCTATTTCCTATTAAAACAGATTTAGTTGAAGAAACTGTTACTGTTCCTAAGCCACAAGAGGAATCTGTAGAACTAGTTTCTGCAAAAGAACCAAGGCCAGGTGAAGTTGTTGATTCAGGTTTTACAGATACAGTTATATTTATAGGCGACGTCGCAGATGAAGATTCTGTTAAGGAATATGTGATACACACATATCAGCCTGGGTTGGATGGGGACGCCCACCATACCGTAGACAGAATTCAGGGAGGGGGGGAGAGAAGAGGAACAGGAGATGATGATGAGAATGATGATGATGTTGATGTTGACTCTGATACAGACCAGAGTGAAGATTCTAATCATCAGTCTGCAGAAGAGAGTGAAGCAGAAACAGCAGTGGGACAAGTGGTTGAAGAAAGACCTCAAGCAGAAGTTGAACAGCCAGAGGAGCAGCAGGTATTAAGGAGATCTACTAGGGCCAGAAAACCCCCGGAGTGGTTCAAGTCATATTTAGTTGGATGCCTTGTGGACAAGTCAGAACCAGTTTTGTTTGATGCGTCAAAATACTTCAGTGTCCATTTATTGTAATTTAACTGATGACAATATTAAAGCATATTTTTTTTAATTTGGTTTTTAGTTATTTTTTCAGTGTTTCTATTCTGTGTTTACATAATACTTAGAGTATAGAATTTTCATTTGGTAAAATTGCTTAATCTCTTAAATCATTTACAGGGTTGAAGATGATGGACTTTTAATGAGCGGTCAATTAGTTATGAAGGTCATATTGTTCATAATATACATTGACTTATTTCTAGGATTGTATTATGCTGAGTGGTTTAGCTTAACCATTTGATTATACTTATAAAAATCGTTGTATATTAATCAAATAATTTTAAGTTCTTTTTTAGATTTTCATGCTTCCACAATTGAATGTCGAGGCGACATTCTCTGAAGAGGGGAGTATGTAGCGGGATGATTTTTTTTGCTTTTAATATTTTGACATAATAGACTCCAGTAGACTGTACACTTAGTATAGGTTAATTTAGTAGCTTGCTTGTAGTTCTAGGTCTTTTCTGTAGTTTATTAAGGGGAGATAATTTTAGTCTTTTTATCGCCAGTTGAAAAACATCATGCAGTTGAGCAGTTGTCATTCTAGAAGTTTATCTTTAGTAAAGTTGTATTAAATATTTAAGAATAATTTTAGGGTACAGATATTCAGGGTATGTATGTGTAATGTCTTTTAATGTTGCATTTGACTTGAGCTGCAGTTTTATTTAATTAAACACAGCACTGGATGTAAGGGAGTGTGAGAAGAAGTGATTCCTGTTTGTCAAAGTGGTGATTTGTTCCACAAACAAATGTAAAAAGGTGAAATATGCATATCAGGAATCGCCACATTCAGAAAAAACAGCCTCCCCACACAGTCAAGAAGAAGAGAGGGAGAGAGCATGGTTAATAAAATGATCAGTTTCAAAAGAGACACCACTAACAATTAACAAAAAATGAGAACCCGTAAGTGTGTTTTAGTGTATTTTGTTGTACTTTTTACCATTGTAAATTATCAGTTTAGTATTGTTAAAGGTTCAGTATTGTTTATGTTTCTTATATATACAGAACCACTATACCTAGCTTGACTTAAGAGTCGGATTTAACGTACCAGGCTGTATTTCTTTAACTGATAATGATTTGATATGTTTGGTAATTTTATCTTCTGCTAATATTGTATACATGTATTTTATCATTTTGAGTATTCTTGTTTAAGGGAATCATTGTATTTATTAGGCACTTAAAATATGCTTAATATGTTAATTTCAGTGCCGAAGCTTTGTTCTGGAAGCTTTGTTCCGAAGGTTTGCTGAAGGTTCGTTCTGGACGGTTTGATTCCCAGGATGTTGTTGTTTATCAGAAAAGACACTGAATATTTGTGTGTAATATAGTATTACAGAGAAATAATGCCTTTAAAATAATACCTTTAATTAAATGTGATTTGAACTACCCCGTTTTGTTGTTTTCACTATGGAGGCAGGGTCACACAGCGATGGTATATTTCCAGATAACGCCTGCAGCGCTCTTATTCATACGTGTATTAATGTGGCCGGACTGATTAAGGTGGGTCGGCTACTACCCCCAAGGTTCATGCTCTAGGCCCATAAACACAGTAACAATAGATATAAACCAACATAAAACAATTTGATGTCGTTTATTGTGTTTTCTGTTTCAACACTTCACTAATGACTATGCTGATATACTTTTGTAAATGAATCAATCAATAAAGTAGACATGTACTACAGAACAATTTGAATTATTACCACACAATACCAAATAGTAATAATATTGTAAATTCAGTTTTGGACACTATGATCTAATGGGGCGTTACGATAAACTTTCCCCAGATCTCTTATCTGTACTGAATGGGTAAGGCCTGTAACTGTATACTAATCCCTTACCGGGATTTCCACCAAAGAAACACGTACATCAACCATTTCTTATATAACTAAAATTAAGTTTTGTAATGTTAAATCAAGTCTCATTTATGGTAAAATTACTTAACCAAATGACCATGAATTATACAATGTATGATGAAAACCCAAATATATAAAATTTTTCACTCCGCACAAGTGCCAAATTATAAAAATGAATATAAACTATTATCTTTCAATGTTCTTACCTTAAAATTCTGTGTTGAAATGAATTATGGTTTTCACAATTTTACAGTTCAATAATTTTGATGTAAAACAAGTATAAGCTTTTCAATAATAAACCAAGACTACTACATTAACATATATTTGCGACAATGAATCACATTAATATTAACAAAATGGTTTGAGTGAAATGATTGACGACGATTCTTCTTTTGTCAATGTTGTCAACAAAGCTGTTGAATCTATAGCCGATGCGTTGAATTTCTAATGTCAAATCTTGGCTTATTTTTAACAAAGATATTATCTTGAAATCATCGAACATTTTCAAGCTAAGTTAAATGAAGGGGCATGACTGAAAAGTTAACTGAAGCAGCGTTTCATGACTGTCCAAAACAATACATCTTACCACAAGTCGGCGGCGGATTGCTCCAACCAGTTCCATTACTCTCGCAAACTGAGACTGCCTGGCCACTGAGTGTGTAGTTTACTGCGCATGCGTAGTACGCTGTGTTAGAGATCACTGTCACATTACCATTAGTCGGTGCAAGCAATGTTGCACAATCTGTAAAAAAGGGTACGAAAAATAATTTCTGAATTCCTGTAATTAATTTGATGCTTTTAAATGTGTGCATTAAATGATAAAATTCTAATCACGGGTCTAAATTTAATGTTTATTATTTGCAACACGGCTGTTCAAAAGGCACAACTCTCTACATTTTATCAATATTATATCCTATGTCAGACTTTCAATAAAATATGTTCGATTTAGGTCACAGAAGATTGGAAATACCGGATGGACAGATGAACCAATGAACAATGTTATAAGGCTTCTGACCAGACTTGCGACGGACGGACAGATAAACCAATCAACAATGTGATAGCGCTTCTTGCCAGATTATCACCGAGCGGACAGATAAACCAATCAACAATGTGATAGCGCTTCTGGCCAGACTTGCACTGGACAGACTTGAACCGGGCGGACAGATAAACCAATAACGACGTGATAACCCATCTAATCAGATTTACACCGGGGAAATAGATGAACGAATGAAAATATGATAATGCTTCTGACCAAACCTTCACTGGACAGATTTATATACAAACAATGTGATATTTGTATGAAGCGTATCATTTTTTTTTTGTATCCGTGTTAGCCACATATTACCCTTACCACATTTAGCCGCAGCTCCACTCCAGATGCCATTTTGCTGACAGACACGTGTTAGAGACCCACTGAGAGTAAAACCACTGTTACAAGTGTATGTTGCCACAGAAACCGTTCCGTTGCTCGTTATTATTACGGTTCCACTTGTCGGGGATGCTAACGTTCCGCAGCTTACTATAACAAAACAAAATAAACTTATCTAAATCCAACGATTTTTGATTTTGTTTAACTCATAGACATGGCGGTTTTAAGATTGGGTTTTATATTTTGTGCAACTAATTTGATAACTAATTACTTAAATGCACTGATTCCGAGTTATAATGCTATCAAATAATGAAGATATACCAAAAAAGAAAAGAAAACGTTTAAAACATACCACAAGCGGTTGCAGTCTGTGACCATGACCCTGATGTGTTGCAGGTTGCATTTGTCTCCCCTGTTAGCGTATATCCAGGGAGACAACTGAAGCTAACGCTGGTCTGTACGCCATTTGTAGAAGTGGTGGAATTTAAGCCGGATGTTGTAGTCAGATTGTTGCAAACAACTAATTAAAAATATAACGTAATCATTATTCAAACTTCTCAAATCTAAAACCCCAAGCAATAAATAACACCTGGAACTGTGATGGTGTCAAGTCAAAAATGCTTTAGGTTTTGGATGCTTTTGGATTAAAATCCTTCAGTGGTTTTAAAACCTTCAGCACAAGCTAGAGATTTATACGAATTAAAATATTCAGTCAGCGACCAAACAATGCACGGCTATAATCTCCCTCTTTTTTACCCGAATCGCCCACTCTTTTTAAACCAATCTCACACCTAAAAGAGTTAAAATGTTCAAAGGTATTCCTTCGCAGTTTATTAACTTAACAAGCCGTAAAACGTGCATGACATTAACCAAGAAAAAATATCAATTTGATATTTGGACAATAACTAGATAAATGAATTGCTTTAAATACATGTTAATATGATATTACTAAATTTACATTTGAAAAATTATTTACAAATTTAGTTGTTTTCCCTTGATTGTTTTGTTATCCGCTGCGCATTTTATGTCTGCTGTGTAGTTTAAAAGGAGAGAGATTTCCAGAGTTAATCAAAGCTGTGAGATTGTCAGATTACAGAACATTCCAATTATTATTACATGTATATGAAACTGTAGATCCTCACTTACCACACGTAGGAGCTGTTCCAGTCCAGGAAGATCCGTTCATCTGACACGTGCGTGTTGTCGATCCATTCAACGTGTACCCGACCTGACACGTGTATGAAGCAAGCATACCCGAAACGTCTACAGTCACGTTTCCAGAACTGGGTGAGGCCGGGTCCATACAAACTTAAACAAATGTGTGCATGCAATATTTTTATTAAACTAGCAAAGATAATACCTTGCGTAGTTGCTTGTTAATATTTTAGTATCGTAATGAATTGCATTCTTTTTTATCATTTACAGAAAGTGTAGAAGTTATCTATTTCAGTGTATAAATTCAGTATTTATTCTATTAATCGTGCTGGTAAGTAGACTTAATAATTGTCGGGATTAGGGTCCGCTGGAAAATAAACATGTGCCTGTATACGTACATGTATCTATATTATAGGGATGTTTAACAAGAGTCTACATAAATTAAAATGTCCTTTCTGATATCGTACACGTTCGGCCAGCAGTTCAAATAATACTTTGTATTGCGGTCAGAGGTATTTGTATTGTCTGACTTGCGCTTGTATTGTATCTGCAATAAGGCATATGTAATAGGATTTCATAAAAGTTCTTACTGCACGTTGGCGTTGATGCACTCCATGAACCGTTAGTTAAGCAGGTAAGTGCGTCGATGCCTTTAATCTTATAACCGTTTGTACATGTAAATTTCGCTGTCGTCTGCAAACCGTCCGTTAGAAGAGAAAAGTTGCCTTGGGCGGGGTTTGATAGGTTTGCACATAGAGCTGAAAATTGACTATTACATTCAAATGGAATGATGATATATTTTTTTCATTAAACGTAGATGTACTTTGAAAATAAGGTATGAAACTTTATAAACGTAACATTTTGCTAGAATAACACTTCAACACTTGCATTTTGTAAATACTAAATATTTATTTCAACTAAAATACCGTGTAAGTCTTGCCCAGACAATAAAATGTTTTATTTTACGGTTGTGCTCTTAGAGAATGGACCTCTCAGCCATTGGATGTTTAACAGGAAGTAAAATATGCTAAAACAAATGATTGAACCCGGCCCGCCAGGTAACCTTCACGTTACCTACATGTACCGTTCTAAGGGCTACACTGACTACAACATTGGTGTATAATTTGCTCCTTTTAAACATGAAACATAAAAGGTGGTCAAATCAAATGATGTCCGATTATATTACCGCATGTTGGCTTTGAATTACTCCACGTCAAGTTCTGAAGACATGATGCATTGACGGATCCTACAAGAGTGTATCCCACGTTACACGTGAACGCAGCGACAGTCGTACTCCCCTTTGACGTCAGTGTAACAATTCCATTGGTTAGGTTTCCAAGACTACTGCAAGTATCTGAATGTGAACGAATTATGAACATTCTAAAGACATCAACAAAACAATGAACAAATGAAAAAGAGAAAAGTTAATTCAGCCTTTTAGAAGGAGTTATGGGCTGAGGTAGCAATTACATGATTAAAAATCTGAAAATGAATATATTTCGCCGAACGATGTTTTTTAAAGTTGTAACATAAAGGGGTAATACAATGAATATTCATTTCATACAGATTTGTTTTTCTTAATGATTCATTCACAACAATTCAGAAAATGCTTTTCCGAGTTAGAATTCAATTTAGATTCTGAGTTGAATATATCAGTTTTAAAATTCTGCAATCTAACTAGTGTTTTATCAAAAATATGCAATGCCCGCTAGTGATTTTTGTTCTTAAAACCCACATCAAAAGCAAACGAAATAAAGTATTTTATGCAAAATGCCTCGACAGCCAACAAATTATAATTATGTTCCTGAAAAGGGGTTTTAAGATGAGGATTATTGCAGCAGTGTTTCATGTATTGCCAAAAAATTATTTAAAATATTTGAATTTAAATGATTTAGAATGTTTGAAAAGACGATTCTTTATGAACACTTACAATTGACCGAAAAAAGATTATCTTCGGATAACTTAAGTATTTAATTAAATCTAAACATATTTTCGTTAAAAACTAAGATTAACGACAATTGTGACTAGCTATAAAATGAGAATCAACTTACCACATTTCGGGTCTGTGCCGTTCCATGCGTTAGTGTTTTGGCATGTCCTATACTGGTTTCCGTTTAGAATAAAGCCCACGTTACACGTGTATGTCGCAGTGAGTCCGTCGCTAGACACGCTCACTGTGCCGTTAGCTGGTGCGACAGGAGCCAGACACTCTACAGAAAAAAACATAAGCCAAATATAATAAGATAGATTTTACAACGGAGGCACGTGCATGACCTTTTTTCATATATTGAATGTTTATAGCGGGCCATAAGGTAAGAACAAATTTAGCAAAAGGAAACATTTCACAAGTGCATGTTCCTGAATATACATCTACACGTGAGTGAAAGACAATTATCTTGTAAATGTTTAGGTCTCTTCAATAGTACAACAAGAGGGGTATATAAGCAATATAATTACCATGTCATTTTACTAAGAATGTTTATCAATTAATTTATTATAGAACAAAGTTTTTGAGTATTTTTTTTAAGATTTCAAAGCAATTTTGTGTGACTTTTTATCGATTTATATTCACCAAGGCTTAATTGTAATTGTTTAAAGCTATATTATTTCGTCAGAACGCTTCTGAATTAATTCTATTCAGTTATTCTTCGATCATATCAACAAAAACTGACGTACTACAAGCAGGCGTCGCTCCAGTCCACGTGTTGTTAGCCTGGCATTGCCGGAACGTGTTGCCGTAAAGGGCGTATCCAGTATTACACGTGTAATACGCCTTTGTGACCGCCCCGTCGGTGTCCACTAATACAGATCCACCTGTGGGTGCGTCTGGTGCAGGGCACGTATCTTTAAATAAACATCTTCATAAATACACAGTTGAAAGAAAGTTACATATAAAGTGACATTAAAATACAAAATTCAACGGTCACACAAATCTATGTTACTTAGCGATAGACAAAACGGAAACAGATTTTTTACTTCAATTTCAACCAGAAGTTATGGACATTAATTTGAAAGATTCGAGAATTTATTTTAACACTTTTTAAATTAGCAAATGTACATGCACAGGAAAACAAAATTGTTCAGTTGACTCTTTGTAAATTTTTGTTGAGTGTACAGTATAGGGTGGGCGATTTCTGTATTTACTGTCGACAACCAGAAACAAGGACGAACACAATATAAATTAAGGACCCCAACCGGAAACGAAATGTTAGTGCCAACCAACAAGGAACGTTGACAACATAATCGTTCACGTCACTGCAGTTTCAGTGTCGCGTTTCATGTTCAGTATTTTGTGTTTTCGCCCCCACACAAAGTCCTCAATTGGCCAGCACAAATTCACGACAAAATGTCTTTACGACGATCTGAGGTGTTATTGTGCAGCCAACTTTTCAACCTTCCCCAAACCCCAACCAGCATGTAATGGGAAATGGAAACATGTCAAAACTAATGCCTTAATTGTAAATACATTATAAATGCTAACATGTACATAGATTTTATAACCATGCTTTTCCTCTCTACTCTTTGGCTGTGTGGGGAGGAGGCTGTATCTGCTGGATGTGGCCATTCCTGATATGCATATTTCCGCTTTTTAATAAATGTGTCAATTAAATTACCTATATTATGATAATGCTTAAATAAGAGTCTCGACCACATTTCCTTTTAAAATTAATCCATCCAAAAAAACATTATTAAAACCTTAATAAGGTGAATAGCAATTCTTTCTACAGCGCTTAATTGTATATGAAAGAATTTTCAAAATAATACTCACAACAATGCTCTGAAATAAAAAAATATGAAGAATAAGTTATTTAAGTTTCTTTTTTTGTTATTTTAACACACTCGACATGCAATTAATATTCCAGATCACTGAAAGATAAGTATGGATTGACGCAATTATAGAGAATCAAAATATATATGACATGTATAACTTGATGGTAAATAAGGAAGAAAATGAAATTGTATTGTTGACACTGTAAATTTACGATTAATGTCCATATTTTAATGAAAAGCTGTTTGAATTTAAATAAATCATAAATCATGATTGCTTCCAGTAAAAGTCCAATTAGTTTACGACTAGATAGTTGTCTGATTATCGTGTATTATCTAAGCCACCTGGGACAAATTATAATTCACTGCGTGTTACCTTTTACGCTGGTTATTGGAACGATAGCTCCGATTGACTGTTTCTTCGTGTCAAATGGACTGGTGTCCACCGGGTAGTCAGCAGATGTCTGCCCGTTCCGACAGTACTTAGGTGCCACGGACGACGTCGTCAAACCACGGTTGACGGCCTGAAAAGGGTAGTAGCGTAATAATCTTTAAACCATTAAAATGACAAGTTAAAGACCTGTAAAGTCTTAAGTCTAAACGAAATAAGGTTTATAATACGACAATAGCAAAAGAGAAGGGACATATCAAATGTAACGTCTGCACTAAGTTATTAAAGTAAAAGTTGAGTGTACTTACAAAGCAGGAAAACTGGTAAGTTGCGGAATTATCAAAGCTGCCACTGTTGTATACTGTCACATAATTCTCGGAGCCAACTGGGACCGTGTCAATACACGTCACGGAAGTTTTGCCTGAAACACAGGTAGACATAGACATTGGGAGCATTCTCAGAAGAATGTGATCTAAGTTTATTCCCACACTTCTTCACAGTCTGTTGACATTTAACGATAAAATTCATACATACTGGCTTCGATACTATGATCTTATTTTTAATTTAATTTGCAAAGAATTTTGCAATATACACAATCGGAACACTAAAACGCCATTTTATTGACATATGCTACATATGCCTTCCAGTAGAACATGGGTAAGAATGGTTGCTTCACAAGAGATAGAGGATCTAGCTGCTTACGTACCGGAATAGGCTACGTCAGTAGAACAAGTTGTGTAATCGAACGTCATTTTGTTGATAGCAGTACACGTGTTCCAGGTATTCCCGCCAGTGGTACATGTGGCTGTCCCAGCTGCCGTGGTATGGGTGTAATCAAACTTGCCGAGCAATATCCATGGGCAGGTGATAGCGGCAGAACTCTCTTGACCTGCAAATTAAATGTCGTATAATCATGTTTATAACGTTTGGTTCAATGTTCACCGCCATGGATGGATCGAATTTGTAGTGTTCTTTTGGTGTAAATATTGAGTTGCGCTCATCCCGGGCTAAGCGGTGAGGAAAGTAATATGCATATGATGTTTTCGGTGGCTTTCAAAGTTTCCTTTTAACTACAGGAAATTATATTCTTAGAAAAAGAATGAAATTTACCAAACTTGTGGAACGTGCAACTGCTTATCTCTTTTTAAAAAAAGCAAAGAATGTAACACCGGCTTCGGGCTGATACCGACTGTACTGTTATTTCTGTTGACCTGTTAACATTTGAGAGAAATGTTTCACATAACCATTTGATACTTGTAAAGTAATAATTGGGATAGATTAGTTGCATCAATATTGACCTTATTAGGGTATTTATGTAAAAGTTTGGTGGCCCTTTTCTTGTTGAAAAGATATATTCCGTACAAAGGAAAATATACATCTGCTGAACATTAAAGCCCAGATGCGACCTTGACCTCTTCAACAATGTCATTAAAAGCGGGACTCGTAAATGTGTAAAGTCTGGCCTATGAGCATATTATATATTATATATATGTTATATTTCAGGAAAACACTTTCGCAGAATTTTTCGTCTATTCTCGTAGTGTTTTCGTTGAAAACCCAACGTGAACCGTGGCCTGTAGTGTTAGGTCTTTGGACGTGACTTTCTGTTATAATGATTTGAATATTTGTGTGAAGCTTTGTTTATTTAAATTGAATGATAGGATGCAATATTTTTCCCGGAAATGAAATATGTGACGGAAGGACGGGGGTACAATGTGATCATTAATTAAATGTAAACGACTCTTGGGTCGCGTTCTTTAAAATACTGTAGAGTCGAAAATAGGCGCATGCGTAGTAAAGATATCAAGTACCCCACTTTTTGTTATGTTTTTGTAAAAATCTCACTACCGAATAGAATTGTTAAACATTTTCAATGCCTTTAAACTAAGAAATGTTGAAAAAAAATAATAGGGAAAATTACACTTGCAATGAATTTACCATGGCTTACAATTCTTTAAAACTGACATTGAAATTGTGGTCTTAATATCGATGTGGTCTAAATTTCGATGTGGTCTAAAAAAGGGAATTTACTGAATAAAAAAATGTTATACCTGATTTGATCATAACTTTGTATTCGCCACCAGTTGCCCCATACGATGGGTAACAGGCCTTTGCTGTTGTATTGAATGTTCCATCCACGCTCACTAGATACCGATCGTAGTTTAGCTGATTTTGCTCGGCTGAAAACAAAGGTAGCGAAAACATGAAATATGTAAAATAAGTACGATGAATATTGTAAGATCGAAATATACATTAACTTGCTCAGAGCTGTATCCAGTGCAGCAAATGAACTGAGGCAAATATTTTTCTAAAGGGGCGGGGGTTCGCGGCATGCTTTTCCGGATTTTTTTAAAAATGCGCTTGATTTGATTTTGGATCACTTCTCAAATTTTCAACACGGCTATACGAAATTGCTTTTAAGTTTATAGCCGGAATTTAAACTGAACTGAACAAACTGAATATGTACGCAAGAATAGGAAGCATTTGATAACCTAACATTGCCGGCTCTTCCCACATCATCCCCCAACCAGCGAAAAGATAATAAAAACAAAAGTATGGTTCGATATGTTCACGTTTCTCGATTTTTTATGCAAGATTCTACTATAACTTGAAGCTTCCTTATATGTTAATGAAAGGTTTCAAAAGAAGGAAAACACTTGTTTGATAGCTTAATCAATATCTTATTCGAAAGCGACGACATGTGTCTGGCTTAAAAGACATATGTTGCATCAAATATCACACAGATAAATTGAAAACAAAACAACGTCAAACTTACGTTCAAGTACGTAATATCTGTACGAGACGGAGGTAATCGGCGTCATTTTCAAGCAGAGGTAAGCATAGTAGTATGTTGTCACAAACTGAATGAACGTGTTGACAGACCTGCGGAGGTTTTTTATATATTAAACTATAAAGATAAAGTTCGTTCAATGCATTTCGTCAGAAGGAGTAAAGATTATGTTCCGGTTACTTATTGGATGGTAATTTGAATAAAGTCGAAACATAGTTGATTATTAAATAAGAAGGCAAAACCTCATGATGATAATTCCATCTGTATTGAAAATGTGTTTACAATACCTCTTGATGATTATTCCATCTGTATTGAAAGTGTGTTTACAATACCTATTGATGATTATTCCATCTGTATTGAAAGTGTGTTTACAATTCCTCTTGATGATTATTCCATCTGTATTGAAAGTGTGTTTACAATACCTATTGATGATTATTCCATCTGTATTGAAAGTGTGTTTACAATTCCTCATAATGATAATGCCATCTGTATTTAAAGTGTCTAAAATACCTCATTATGATAATTTCATCTGTTTTGAAAATGTGTTTACAATTATGATGATAATTCCATCTGTATTGAAAATGTGTTTAGAATACCTCATGATGATAATTTCATCTGTATTGAAAATGTGTTTACAATTATGATGATAATTCCATCTGTATTGAAAATGTGTTTACAATACCTCATGATAATAATTTCATCTGTTTTGAAAATGTCTACAATACCTCATGATGATAATTTCATCTGTATTATCAGCGTCTTCACTGATTCATGATGCTAATTCCACATGTATTGAAAGTGTGTTTACAATACCTTATGATGAAAATTCCATATATTTTGAAAGGAGTACAATACACCATGATGATAATTTCATCTGAATTGAAAGGGATGAAATACATCAAGATGCTGATTCAATATGTATTAAAAGAGACACAGTACCCCATGATGATAATTCTATATGTATTAAATGACTACAATACACCATAATGATAATTTCATATGTATTGAAGGGTTACAATACCTCATGATAATTATTCCATCTATATTGAAAGTATCTACGTTGGTGCACTGCCACTGGTTAATGACTTGTGAATCTTTGGTGAAAGACCAGCCTGACATCGTGTTAGTTGTGAAGACTAGATTGCCCCGTGCGTTATCCTTCCACGTGCTCGAAACAAACGGACTGGGCCATGTACATTGTCCGTCTATGCAAAAACATTACGAATTGAGATAACTTTTTCGAGAGATTTAGAACAAAACATTTTTCTGCGTTTCATCATTGTACCAACTATATGAATTTACACCTTTTGTTCATAAAATCGAAGGTGTTTATGTTAAAATAAGGTGTTAACATTTACCAGTTCATACATCGATGAATTGCTGCAAACGAAATTCAACTTATATATTTTCATCCTTAGACAAAAGTTTCATGTGCTTCTCATTTATTGAATTAGAAATTGTGATTTGAACGTAATTATAGCGCCGAATAAATGCGGGGCTTCTTTGATGAGAAATGAAACGCAGTCACATAACACGAACACTAATGTACATGTAATAAGATTTAAATAGGCATTAAAAGCTGTGTTTTTTCTCAAAACTATTAATACTTTGATTGTCCATTATTAATATTATTATTATGTAGTTAGAAATTCAAGTTTATTAGTGAAATTATAATCCACCATTACCTTCCTCTCACGAGTATGTATGGTCCTTATTACTTATTTTTACTTTTGAATATCAGGTGTCAGTTAATAAAAAATGCACGAATTCACTGACAACTATAGTAAGGTAAGTAATAACGAAGAATTGTAGACGAATCAAACACATTCTTTATTTAAAGCAGCTTGTTTCCACCAGGTCTCAATAATAACACGCTTAAAGCTACTGGATTGAATCGAATATTAAAAGAAAAATAACAACAATTTACCTGTTAATTTTAATCCTGCCATTAAAACACACACTACGTAAACGCCATGAAATAATGTCATTTTTATATTAATTTAAATATATCGTTGAATTCATTATAAATATAATGCATTAATATTATTTTAAAAATTTAAATGTTTGATCCAAACATTCCATTATCTTAATCATTTGTTACTTAGGAAAATAATAATTTATCAGTTTCTATTCAATAAAAGGGGAAACACATGCCTTTAATTGCGCATGACCCGTAAAATGACTTTAAACAATAGCGCGATCGTAAAATTTTCAGGTGTATTCATGAAGTCACTGGCGTGGTTAACTGAACCGAGCACTGTCTTAAGTACTTTCGATACCCTTTAATGAACCATACTTTGTATGATCAATAAATATGAATGAAGCTTTTGTGAAGGACCACACTGTTTGGTGTAGCTGTGTTATATAGGAATTAAACTGTATAACAAAAATGAAACGTATATTTACATGTATGTCTCAAATGCATGTTTTTTCTCTGATGTAAAAAACGGTTTATAGATTAAGTTAGTTCCTCTTACAAATAAGTTTCCATGGGCTGCTTTGTAAATGTATTCAAACATCTCCAAAGATATGCTGCTTTAAATTTAATCTGGTTCTTTCTAAGCCACTATCAGCAATTTTAACTTGTCTATGGCTATTTTGATGTCGTTTCATATGCAATGCATAACTGAAGTATACTCGCATTAAAAGACATTTAGATCTACCAGTCTCCATAATGGATTAACTTTCAACATATGAATGGTTTCCTATTCAATTTAAAACACTCACGATTTTAAATATCAAAATAACACAATTCGATCGGTTACTAACAGAAGAAAGGTGAAAACCGAACCAAAATATATATTCACATTCCATAAAGATAACGAGTTTTATAGAAGAGCTTTTAATTGAAACGATAACTTAAAGATATAATCTATTGTTAATTATGGAATAAATTAAAACGAAAAAAGAACGAAAAGTTTTTCCGAAAACGTCGTTACGTTTTGACAAAGAATTATTTCCCGCCGTTTTGATATCGCGATGTGTCAATCAGCGTTCATGATCCTCACTGCGAGAGATACAAACCTAATCTAATAAGGGATGACTTACCCAAATGTTTATGGATTAGTCGAAAGAATAAAACATTATCTAATGATAGTCTGTCTGCAAGTGCTACTCTAATAAAATAACTACTTTGCTGGTGTCTGGAATCACTGTTCGAGTTATCTCGCTTTTAAGCAAATATTGTGAAAGGGTGGAACTTTCGCCCGCTTTCAATGTAATTTGGTCACTGAACTATATACTTAATTTAAATCACTGCCAAACTGCTTTTTGATTATATGTTCTGGTCCACAAAAAGGAATTTATTGAGACAAACACGAAAGGTAATATCGATTGGAGGAATGGTTGGACTCAAAACAAAAATTTGTTTAGCATCTCGAGAATATAAGCATGCTTTGCGCTGTTTGGTTATTAGCGCCTTGAAAATCAGAAAACTATAGTATGTGCGATGGGTCAAGTCGTTATATTTATATTTTAAACAAGAAATATCTTTAAAAAAGTAAACGGCGTCGATGGAAAAGATTTATATAAGTAGTATACTGTAAGCCCTAAAATCCTCGTTGGGGGAGGAGGATGGACTGAGGTGACCCCGCCACACTTAAGCACGAAATAGGTCAACGAACTTCATTAGCATAATATCTTTGATGAATGGAATATGTCATGTCAAGCTAATACCTTTTATGATCTAGTGTTACCTATTACGAATGTCAAAGGACTGGTGCTGACTTATTAATTAACGAATCGTTTTTCGTAAGACACAAAATATATTTTATAAAGATTTCAATAAGTGGCACCTGCGTGTATTTATTTTGTCATTAGCGTAATATCTTTGATGAATGGCATATGTCATGTCAACAAACCCATTAATCATTTTTCAACTATCAAATTTAGCAAGATTCATATTTGACATTAATTAATTTGATTGGATAAATCAGTTTAAAAAGTGTTTGATGTTGTTTGTGGTATTAAAATTATACAGTATATAAAACATGACACAAAGACAGTTGGACGTGTTACATTTTCGTTTAGAACGCGACGATATTAGAGACTTAAAACATCGGCGAACAGAAATAGTATGTGAGTTGAATGAACAATTTTCTATCACGGTAAAAAGATACAATCATTCTGTATACGTGCTACTGCGCAGTGGCAACAAATGTTTAAAACTACCTTTTGACATTTTCGATTCCATTTGCAATTCTCAAATAACTGTAACGTACTTAAAACATTTTCTTGAAGATAAGCAAGATGGATAAATTTTTGTGTTGCTACTGCGGATTACAGTTTGTTTTAGTGGAGTTTTGAGCACGAGGAAAATGAGCGTTTACAAACAAAAAGTCATTGTATGCAGTTCTGTGTTCACTAAAACTATTTAGAAAAGGAAGAGTGTGCGGAATGCAAACCCTACATTTCAATGACTGGGGATAATTTTCGAAGATTTATTAACAAGGATTACCACCAACATCATTCAAGTTGAGAATCTGTATCGCTGTGAAAAATGTTCACCTATGTAGTCATATTGCCTTACGTGTGCTGGGTTTTATCCAATCATATTTTACCTGATGTTTTACAGCAAACGGTTCAGGTGTTTTGGCAGTCATTTGCGGTAAAATAAGTTAACTAAAGTAACCTATAAAACTAGAATACATTATTAAATAAGTCACATTCTCAGTTTGGACATAGACTTGGGTTCACCTTAAAAGAAGAAACCATGAGCATTGAAAGGTTGCCGCAAGAAGAGGAGTCCAGTGAGCACAATGACGGAACCATGAGCGTGATTTGTGAACCAAACACGTCGGAAGTGTTCACGCTAGCGGAAGAGTTAGCTTTTAAAGACAAAAACCTTCGATGTCACTTTACAATTATCAAATGGCTTGGAGTTTTGGTTTTGATTACAACTTGCGCCGTACCCGGAGTTGTTATATTGTCACAACGGGACTGCAATTTTCCTGTTAACGACGGGGGTGTGAAACCTAACTTGAACAAAACGGAATGCCTGTATGTGAAGCAGTTTTATTTACAAGAAAGCCTCTACGCGACAGTATGTAACCAAGATGGATACGTATTTCTGGATATAAGAAAGTTTGTTAACGGAACAGCTACCATTATTGGCGTTGACCTCAGTCTGTTACAGTGGTTAAGCTTAAAACAGCTTTCATCCAGCATAGACATTGCCGTAACAGAGGCTCGTACCTACTGGAAAGAACTTAAGCTGTACAAGGGAAAACTCGTGATTTAAGCTACGCAGATCGAGCATAATTATGGATGTATGCTTACTGGAGTCTTATTTTGACTTTTTCTACGCTAAGGCGATTCTTGAGAAAATGAGCGGAGAATTCAGCAAAAATTGTATCGGTTGCGTCACAAACAGTCTTTCGCAGATGGATCACTCATGTTTGACATTAACTAAAACGGAGCAGTTGAAGTTATACTTTGAAGACATTCTACTTAAAGTGGACGAAAACGAAATATTGAGAAACTGGGAACATTCTATTTCGCATTTAGAAGAAGATTATTCCATCATCTTGGGATTATATAGACTCAAACTCTATTGTCGCGACTGGCGTGAAACGGACATGAAGTCTGCAGCTTGGAAGTCAAAAATGATTCGAATGACAATGCAGCTATTTCGTTTACAGCACAGACTAGATTAAGATGTTTGTTGTGTTTTGGAATAATACTTAACAAAAAGATGGATTTAGCAACGTACAATTTATATATTCTGTCTATCATTTAATATGAATGTCGGTGTTATATTGTATCCAGTAAACATTTCAATGTTGTAAAATTCTTTTGTATAGTAAATATGTAACTGCCATAACTTTTTCGTCATTATTTATGCCTTTACAAATAAAATCCCCGTGTTTTGGCGAATTTGAAGAAAGAAAACTAATGTTAATATAAGCTTCGGCACACTTTCTCGTTCTATGTTTTTTTTTTTTTTTTGTTTATTTTTGATTAACAGCTTGTTACAACAGTTTCATATATTCAGTAAAAACAACATTGATTAAACTGCTCTACATTTTTTATTTTGTTTTCATCAGAAATACAATTCTATCGTACAATATTACACAAGCATTACTGCTAAAATACAAGTGAATATATTTTAATGATATGTACAAACACACGAACACACATTTTTACTTGAATAAGAAAAGTTCAGTTTACTTTAAACACTTAGCAAATAAAACAGCAGCTATTAAATTGTATTGATATAATATTCAGACTGAATTCATACGAAAAGGATAAGACATCTGATTAAACGCATTGATACACTGTTTACAATGCGAGTAGGCAACAGAAGTAACGCGGTACACATAAAGATCATTTCCAGTCGTATTCCGGGGATCGAACAGGTTTACAAAGTCTTCCATACTGTATCCCAACAGTCTATAACGCAGAAATAGTACGCAATATAGTCCGCACACAGCAGATTTATAACTTTGAATTTGAACACCGTTATATATGACGGTTTTAGCCATCTTGTCAATCCACTGTGCAACAACATTGCTGTTTTCCCGCGGAGGCTTGCCGTAACTGTCAAAGAACTCCGTATGACCGTCACCATCGCCATATATGGCAACCCAGTGGGAACCCGGTTTATTATGGGGGTCCGTGTTGATAATTAATCCGTAGTTAGTATGTTCTCGCACATTTGGGATTCGGTCAGCCGCAAACACGCCGGCGACTTTTTCATGTAAGATCGGATCGCATTGTATGATACATTCTAGTTGAGAAGTGTTCATGTTGAAAATATGACGTCTCTCTCCTGGTTGATTTCTAAATGTCCCGGTCCCTCACTGTACACCAAACAACTCACGGGCTCTGAAATAAAGTTAAAGAATGTCTTCAGTATGTGTTAATACATGTGCATTATTTGAATATTCGTATTAACAAAGCCATAAGAACAGTGTTAGACTGTAAACAATTACAAACTGTCGAACAAATTAAAACATAAAACATACATAGAACGTTAAAATGTGTGTGAGCTCTATTTATATTATCAAACTACGAAATTGGCTAACTTACCGGCCAAGCTCGTTTTGAACTGCACTTCCAGTCTCACATTGCCGTACTTCATTAAGGTTAGATACTGTCCGTGGTGGAAAAATTCTGGCTCTAACTGAAAGGCGAAGAGTGTGGAGCCCCTTATAAAATGCTCTCTGTCCAGTGCATTGCCTTCATTGCGCCTCCATTTTCCAGCGTACAATAGCAAGTTGGTGAATCCACGAATGACCTTTGCTCCATTAGTAAAGTCTAACTTGAGAGGCTGGCCACCCACGGGCAATCCGTCCGAATACAGAGCAAGATGCTGAATCCCACAATTTTCAAAGTTGAAGGGGTTGGTTGTATAATCTCCGTTCAAGGCTTTGCTCTTAACAAAGCCGATAACCACTTTATTCGGTCTTTTGCCTTGGAAGAGGTTTTCCCAATTGAATGATGTGCTACCCGTAGCGATACTCTGCGATCGACATTCCACCTTAGTATAGGGGTACAAGGCATTGTGTTTATCCAACATTTTCGAATGCCCAAAAAGCACACCCGGTGTCACTCTGATTTTTCTAGCCAAGATGTAGATGTCCTCGATTTCGATCTTGTAATCGGTAGATGAATCAGCGGCTAGCAGAGCAAAGTTGTCTGGACTTCTGTAGAGTTTGACTTTCACATCAACTTGATTTAAAAGGTATCGCTCCAGCGAGAACACATCGTGAAAGATAGGCCCCTGTAAGTCAATCGTCTTTGACTGGGCAATCCATTTTGAACGCGCAAAGAGACCATTGTTGGAGCCTGTGAAAAGATTAAATAAACTTTTCAAAATTTAATTTTCAAAATAATATGTTGCATTTTTTTCAGTTAATAAACATTCAAAATATTTTAAAATTTAAAAATTCTTTCAGCGGAGGATTTGACAATAATACTTTTCCCTACATTGTATTAAGTAATTTTTTAAAATTTCAAATATTAAATTTGAGATTAACCAAAACTTTATTTCCAAGATGGATTTGACAATTATAATATTTTATTGAGCATTGAACTGGCATTATCGCGCAGTTTAACATAAAACTGAATGATGAGTACTAACCGTTTGGATCAGTAAGATTAAATAAACTTTTCAAATTTTAATTTTCAAAATAATATTTTGCATTTTTTTTTCAGTTAATAAACATTCAAAATATTTATTCGAGCTTACCGTTTTAATCAAAATTTTAAAATTCTTTCAGCGGAGGATTTGACAATAATACTTTTTTCTGCATTGTATTAAGTAATTTTTTTAAATTTCAAATATTAAATTCGAGATTAACAAAAATTTATTTCCAAGATGGATTTGACAATTATAATATTTTATTGAGCATTGAACTGGCATTATCGCGCAGTTTAACATAAACCTGAATGAAGAGTACTAACCGTTTGGATCAGTAAGATTAAATAAACTTTTCAAAATTTAATTTTCAAAATAATATTTTGCATTTTTTTTCAGTTAATAAACATTCAAAATATTTATTTGAGCTTACCTTTTTAATCAAAATTTTAATTTTTTTTTCAGCGGAGGATTTGACAATAATACTTTTGTCTGCATTGTATTAAGCAATTTTTTAAATTTCAAATATTAAATTCGAGATTAACCAAAACTTTATTTCCAAGATGGATTTGACAATAATATTTTATTGAGCATAGAACTGGCATTATCGCGCAGTTTAACATAAAACTGAATGGTGAGTACTCACCGCTTGGATCAGTTACACCAGGACTGTCAGCATCGTCCAAGAACCAGCCTTGAGTTGTCACCTGACTATTCAGCGCATTCTGACCATTATTCAGTAATGTTTGGATATACGCCCTGTATGGATTGTAGTTGCAAGTGATGCTGGATTTGTTCTGCAGAGAAACTTCTGTTGACGAAAACAGAGTTTGGAGAAACAAGTTGGCCGGACCCACTTTGTCGTCCGTTAGTGCCGTCCCATCCGCCTTTTCTACTTTCAGTTTCACATAAATCTGTGAATTTTTCAAGTCCAAGTAATCCATTGAGTTTTGTCCGCTGATTCTAAATTCAAATGGACCCTCCGAGGATGCTTGTGACATGGGACGAATCTCATCGTAGTACACATCGCCGACACTAGTCTGAGTCGGCGGAAGCTCAAACAAATTTAGTTCTGAAATAATTCCTTCCTTAAACTCGTCTTCGTTGAACATAGCCATTGTCTTACAAGTTTTCGAAAATATCCTTTTTGATTTTCTTCGCTTTCTGATCGCCTTCAGCTCTTTTCACGGTGATTGGCTTCTTTCTTTTCTTTCCTGACTTGCCCCTGCGCTTGCCTGGATCCGACTGAAAGGCTTCGGCTACGTCTTTTGGTTTTATACCCTCTCTTTCTAGTTCCGACTTAGCTATTGCCGCCGTTTGTTCTGACGGTAAAACGGCACGAATTGTCAGTTGTTTCCTTTCTCGCGTTGTTTTGGAATCTTCGATAGGTATCACGCACGCTCGCGTTCCCGCGCCAGTTTGTTTGATTTTTCCGGCATTCAGTCGCTCAAAATAGTCGACCCATTTTTGTGGGTCGGGAACATACAGCGTCATGATGTTTTTCTTAAAAGAACGGATAGCGTTTCAAGTGAAGTGTCAAGCGCACAGGTTTCACTAAATCTGTCGCTAACGTGTCGTTCTCTTGTTTTATATATATAGCGAATTCCCGAATTTCTTTCCTTCTCACAGGCACGTAGTAAGGACTGTCTAGCGTGTGGTCCCACTGGCTTTTCTTGTTTTTTTCTAAACGCCTTAGCAAGGGCCGTGCCTCCCCTTTCACGATGCTTTCTCCGCAAACATCCGAATATATGTAAAGTCCGTCACTGGTTTTCGTAGAAGCGTTTTCTGTGGCGCGAAAATCGACTAATGCCACTTTCCAGGTGCCCTCTAAATATATAGGTACCTTTAAATGCACTTTGAAATGGCTAGTTTGGTTTTCCGAAAAATAGTTGTTGCTTTCGTCACTTTGCACGTAAATGTAAATGTCACTCATCATGTTGATTTGAACATCTCCACAACGGGTTTCAACAAAAACGGTAACAAGTCGCTGTGCTTTTTAAGTAACCTTTGTTGTTGTTTTGGTGTGAGATCCTTGGAAACCATTCGTCGAATAACTGTTTTGTTACTTGACAGTTTTTTTATAAGTGCCTTCTCAATGGGACACGTACCAAATAAGACATTGTAAATGGCTTCCAACACGACTTTCAATTGTTCCTCTGTTAATGCTTTTATTAGAACTTTGCGCTGCTCAATCGTTGAATACGCGAGAAATTCCAGTAATGTTAAATGTTTTTCAACCTTCATGTTATATTATGAATTCAAACGGACTGCTTGTTATCCGCTCTATTTACACTTTTTAAATCCTCTTCACCTATCCACGTGTCGTACTTTGGAGGCCAACCTTTCCACCTTACCAAATACAGCTTTCGTTCTCCGCGTGTTTTAGTTCGTAGCACTCTTTCCACTAGGTAAATGTCTTGTTCATATGCTTTTTTCAACTGATTCTGATAAAAAGTGCCAATCACAATTTCTCCCGCATAATCTTTCAATTGATACTGAGGAATGCTTTCTCTCATAAAACGTTTATTTATCACAAACAACTCTCTCGACCAGCGCTCGTCGTATTCTCGCTGAAATGGTTTGCGCGTATAAGAAACTCGCACCAGTTCGCCGACTTTATACTTGAAACCCTTCCATTTCGGTGTTTTCTTTTTGACTGGTGTAGGGATTTTATCGTATTGAAGTTTCCATAATTCTATAGAGTCACTTTGCTTTACATTTTGCGGCGCTCTTTTGATGGAACGATGGTACGTCTTATTGTAACTCTCTGTTATGCTCTGAAGAACATCTATCCATCTGTGAACTTGTTTATGTGTCATGTATCGCACCAGTCGTCCCTTGATTGTTTTGATTGCGCGTTCAGCGTAAGAGGCCTTCACCACATTCTGAGTAACGAAATAATTCACGTTGTTCTCCCTTAAAAGATTTTTAACATCTTTGTTGGAGAATTCAGTCCCTTTATCACTTCTAATATTTGAAGGTTTTCTTCCTTGTGCAAATATCTTTTTAACTGCTTGTACCATTTCTTTGCCAGTCTTGGTGCGCAAAGCCACTGTCCATACATACTTGGAAAGTATGTCTACAGCGAGCAAAAAATAAGAGTAGCCGTCATTCTGCTTTTTATAATACTCCATATTTGCCGTATCCACGTCCCACTGATAGTCCACATAAGGGGAAACTACTCGCCTACGTTTAAATTTCCCGCGTTCTTCTCTGTGTACGGCATAATCTTCCTGTTTTAAAAGCCAGTCATTAATTTTCTTTCTGCTGATTACAAATCTACCTTCCTTTCTCACGGCTCTGTATAACTTTTCAACTCCGCTATAAGCGGCGGCGTGTATTGGATCGTAGTATATGCTTTTAAGGTAATCCTGGTATTTCATAGTCGGAGCCATTTGATCTTCTGTTCTTTTGTATTTTGACCTTGCACTGAAGAGTTGATTTGCTTAGTCCGTTTCCTTTTGACCGGAATGCCCGGTGGTGGCGGAAGAACTGATCCCCCAGTCTGAAACCGTCTTGAAGCAGATAGAAAGCTGTGCGGTAGATTGATATGTGTCAACGCCGCTTCGAATTCCCGAACTCCCGTCGGACGAAAATCTTTGTAATCTTTTAACTGCACTTTTATCAGGTCCACGATATTTGAACCGGTGATCGTTTCTCCGGATATGATTACTTCCCCTTTCTTGTTCCAACTGATGTATGGAAGAATGTATGTAAACAACGCACGCGCCCGACTTTGTAGCGTTTTAGGAAACAAGCTCACCAACTTATCGGTAGATAAATCGCTATCTGTGACCAGATTAGTTTTTTCTGCCTCCTGCTCAAAATAGTTAGATGCGCCTCGTCCGGATGAATTGTCTTCTGTCACCTTTTCACTGCAGGTTTCTGGATGAGATGATATGAGGCGTTGGTATCTATCAAAGGGTAACAACACCATTTTCTGCATGGTGAGACCTTTGTGTCATAAAGTCTGTCTGATGTATGAAACTTTGAAGAAACTTTCCCCCTTTTTATAAGGGCTGATAGACAATTGTATCTTCATCCGGGAAAATCTTGGTTCGAACTCTGTATGCATCTTCTGTAACAGTTGGAGAGAAATCTAACACTAGATAGCCATATGGCGATGAAGTAGCGTCTTTAAAAGCTTCCAAGAGAAACGCGCTTTTTCCCAGGAAAGCTTGCCGGGCTAGGCACTGCAGTTGTGACACATCTCTCGGATTTTTCATCAACACATATATGTGTGTATTCAAATTGATGGTGCGACTGTGTTTTCCTTTACAATACAAATTCTGGTTCAAGTAAAGAACGCTAAGATGTCTATGATGCATTCCTTTTACAAACAATTTTTCCATTTCTCCTGATGATGTCACACTATCCATTAAATCGTCAAGAATCACTAAATTGCAATCTTCATCGCGCGTTAGCTGAGTTAGTTCTTCTTCCGAAGGCAATCCTTGGTGAAACTTGATAAATGGTAGTTCTCTCTCCATTTGATCAAACAGCGGTTGGAACATACTGTAACAATACAACACTCTTTGCGGCGGACTTGCAAACATAACCTCTTTATGTCGCAGAAGGCGAAAAACCCATGTCGTCTTACCGCTGCAGGTAGCACCGGATACTACGATTGACGTGCATTCCGGGAAGGGATACATCTTTGAAAATGAAATTATATCCTGTTTATGCTATTTTATACACTGTTATCATCGTTCTCCTCTAGCAAAGTTACTAATGCGTCGATGACCTCCTGATCATTGACTTCCGGTCCCTGTGGTAGCGGACAAAGTGTGATGTCGAGCGGTATAGTATGAATACCGTCATTTAAAACTTTTCTCTTGCAGTAAAAGTAAGAGAAGCCCCTCCTCTCTTGGGTGTACGTGAAAATCGTATTTTGGCGTACTCTGAAGCCACAATTACGTCCACTTTGTGGTGTCCCCGCTTTAAGTACGTGTCTGAATTTGGTCATAGGAGTTTTCAAACTCGTTTTGCTGACGCCTTTGGAACTGAACTTGTGTTGGTGAACCGTTCGAGTACGCCGACGAAACTTGCGAACTTTCAATCCCTTTGCTCGATTTAAAAGGCGAAAAGCTGTCAAAAGCGTGCTTGAAGGTTTAACGATCTTAGTCTTCCTCACGATATAGGTTTTTGAGCACAAGCCAATAAGCTCGTCCCCTCGGTATTCGAGCTTAAATAGACCAGGTGTTCGCTTGTCATATTTCGAGTGTTTCTCACAGCAGGTGCGTGGAAACCAATGATGTTGAGCATCCGCTTCTACTTCAGTGTCGGTGCAAAATCCCTTTAGTCCTTGACGGTAGTGTTCTTGCATGTCGGGCTTTATTACCTCCTCGACACATGATCCCGAAATTGCCATGTAAGCGCTGTCAGTATCCATTTCACAATACTCAAAATCGGATCTATCCACATAGATGTCCATAAAGTCAAAATAAAACTCGAGCATGCGCAGTTTGGCATACTGAAGGATAAAATACCCGAGTTGAATCGGTAGATCTAGTTTGATCTTTCTTTTAGCCATTTCTATTTCGTAGAATTGATCTTCTTGGTCAAGGCAGTCAAGTTTCCGAAATAAGGGATTATTGACTTCGAGACTGGCTTCATTTTCGCCCTTAACGTACTTAATCTGTCTGTGTTTCGTTTTGTCCATAATCAACGACCCATACGCTGAGTTGCCAATGACCTTCATGGTATCAGCAATTATAGCCGTGTCTGGATCGCTGTCTCCAGATCGTCTGGCATCGCTGACGTTTTTCACAAATTCTTTAAAACATCTTTGAGCTTGAAACTCAACCAGCTGATAGATTTTGGTCACCACCAAGCCATGGTTAACATACCACTGAAGCAAGGGTGTGGCTAGAAGGATCTGTTTCGCTCTCATACCACCGACAAGAAGTTTTCTGGGAGCTTTGCTTAAATTGTATTTGTCAACGTGTTGCTGCATATGCTCACCAATAACATCATACGGAATTTCTGTGGTACAGAAAAGCGGTGACATCTCCCGAAAATATTCGTAAGGCGTCATAGAGGGGTGCTGGAAATACCAGGGCCACTGCTCCGGAACTTCAATATCCACCTCCACCATCCCGAAAAGTTCTCCTTTAATCACGCCATCCAACACCTTGTTTTCATCGATTTTTCCTTTGTGGTTTTGAAAAAATCCTGGACGCATGGAGTCTATGAAGTCGTAGATAGCTGGGTTCTTTTGACAATAATACCTGAACTGGCATTCCCACATCTCTACCACGTGACTTTCTCTTTTTAAAGAGGTCGTGATTTCCAGGGTTTTCTTGAATTTATCCCCTCTTCTGGCTCTCCATTTCTCGTCTTTGATGTTTCTTGTAAGATAGCAGAGATGCCCATGCCAATAACATCCGTGAAACTGGTACACTATTGGGTTTTCATCCGGATTCTTAGCTGGTGAGTACCCATCTACTAAGTATTTTCCGACTCTGACTTCTCTACCGGTATTTAATCTATGTTCAATGCTGATTCCTTGGGTATGTCTCAACCACTCCATCCAATAATAAGCTGACATATATTTGTCTCTCAGCTCCGGTCTAAAGTCATTGTCAGCGCGACGGCGGACGAATGGTCCTACCGGCATTTCTCTACCGACACACTGTAGGTACAGAGCGTTGGCATCAAACCCTAAAATTGCACCACACCTTTTTTGGCCGCGTATCAAGGTTTTTCCGGAGCAGTGATGACGAGTAAAGATAATGCTAGGTCCTCCCACGATGTTCTGCTTGATGGTTTGATAAAGATCACAGTTTTGACGATCAAACAGAGCAAAGGTAACGTTTTGCGCTCTAGCGGTTCGAAATAACAACTGTCTAGCTATGCCCGGTACAGAGATGGCCGTTTTGAAGACGTCGATGCCCTTATCAAAGTAGAAAGTTTGAAAGCGTCGCACGGCTTCAACAAACGGCATCACATCCAGATTGTTGTACCAAACTAAAAAATCACGAAAGGTTGTCATGCCACTTTCTATCCATATCCGCTGACAGAACTGGTACTCGGCAGCACTAATATTTTTCTCCTTTAGGCGACTGTAGAACTCTTCGTGCGAAGGTAAGCTGGTAAATTCGAGCTTGCCCACCTGGTCGAACCATTCGTAGGGGAAATAGCCTTTTTGCTCTTCTACGTGATAGGCCTTTAGAAAACCAGCGTAGGAGGAACCAGCCGCAAGAAACTGAGAAATGTCGAGAAATTTCAACCGGTCTGTCGCGATACAAGTATAGGAGTTGTCTTTCTTGACAACGAAACTTTCGTCGTCGTCGTGCATGTTCAGATGCTTTGCTATGCAGCGCTTAATTAAATTCAGGTCGTATTTTGCCGAGTTGAATCCTAACACGGGCACTTGACACATGTATGCCTCCATCCGACCATACAGCTTGCGCAGGGGGTGCCTCGGTTTTCTCTCGGGTTCGCCCTCTGTTGCTTCTTCACAGTGAGTATCTCCACAGTCTTGTTCCCATGTTTCGTTATCATCTGCATCGATTTTGTCATCGATGGCCTGAAGCACCCACTCCCACTTTTCTTCGGCTAGTTCGAAAACTCTTTCTGCAATGTCGTTCATAGTCGAAACCATGCGTTGCACCAGTTGGTTTTGGTCAGAATCTACGATGCAGAGAGGTGCTGTATGTCCTGGGACGTTGGTACAAATTGACACGCTGACGGGCACGTGTTTGTGAGTCCATTCTAGACACAGGGTTGGTTGGTCGCGAACTTTTTCCAACATAGCCTCCAAGTCGTAACAAATGAACCACGGAAAAAAGCGCTCATTTTCAGGGACGTCTATACCAAAATCGCTTAGTTGATCAAAGATAGTATCTTGAGCTTTATAAAATCCTCCAGGGTAGACATATTTGGTTTTGTTACTACATCCTTTTTGATGGCATTGGAGATTTCCTGTCTTCTTAAAATGGCGATCGCAGGTCATGCATTGATATTTCTGGGCATACATTTTGAAATCTTTGATGTAGGAGAGATGGTTTTCGTACAGATTCAAGAACATGGTAGAGTCATGCTGTCCCCGGGATTTGTAAACCGATCTAGCAAAACCGTCTTCTTGCAAACTGTACACTTCAATGTTGACATTGAAACGTGTTTCGAATTCAGGGAAGTCTTCAAAACTCAATCCTTCAAAAATATCGATCGGTTTTTGACTCCACTGTCTAAAGAACTGTTTTGCAGGTCGTTCTACAGACTTAATATCGTACCCACGATGCAAAGCTAGGCTTCTAAAAGCGCAAAGGTTGTCCTGATAGGGCTTGCCATTCTGTTGATTTTTTACTAGCGGGTAAATGCTATCTTTTCGCAGTAGATAAGCAGGAAGATCACCGTGGCCAAGAGGGTAGTAGGTGCTATACACGGTAAAATGGACATTAGTGATGAGCACCGGGATCCATTTGGTATCCGGTCTGTTTCTTAACATTTCTGTTGTTATGTCTTTCTGCTCCAACTGGAGACGGAAACGCTGGAGGTCTCTCCTTCTAGATATGTAAAAAGGTCTCTCTAGTATACCGTTGTTATTATAGGGTACAAAATAGCGATATTGTCTCGTCTCTCTGTTTTGAAGAATGACCCCGAAAATTAAGTTAAGTCGAAAGGCCCTCTGCTGCTGCTGATAAATGTCATTCACATATCCCATCAACTGATTAATGCTTATATTGTTTGTCAATGGAAAATTGAAAACAGAATGTACGGGGCCCTGTCGATGATTTTCCAGAATTATGGGGGCGTTGGCTTCGTATACACGGCGCAAATCATCATCGTCATGCCAGGGAGGAAGGTCATTAGGTCCATAAGGGTGCTGCTGTAAAGCCCCTCCGGACTGATCGTAGTGTTCCCTCATACCGTGCAAGTACAAATCATGTCTATTTTCGAATGATCCAGAGCAGCGCCGACATCTATATTGTGGCGACGCTGGTGTTGATGCTGTAGTGTTTGTTGTTGACGATGATGCTGGTGTTGTTTTCTTGACTGGTAACTTGCCATGCCACTGAAGATGACGTTTAAGTCCATCAGTTGATTTGCATATTTTCTTACATTTGGGGCAGACATGTTCCGAGTTAGAACACGTTTTATCGTGGCGTTCCATATGATGCTTGCGTCCAAATGTTTTAGAGCATTTCGCACATGAATAGGACGCGGCGCAGTTTGTCTGGTGCTCCGTGTTGACATGACGCTTCAGGTTATCTGTGCGAGTAAAACGTTTTCCACACTGTTCACAGATAAAACCATCCTTCTCATCCTGAAATCGGTATGATTGTGTTAGCAATATGATAAATGAATCCAGATCAGGAAAAGCCCGATTCCTGCAAGAGTTTGTTTGTATAATTATATTGTTAAATTAATTTCTTTAGATGTATTCAACACATGCTTCTTTTAAAATATGTTGTGAGATTTTTTAATCATAATAATATTATATATATTGCGAGCACTCTTAATAATAAAAAAAAAGTTCTTACATGCGGTTGGCTGGAATAATGGTGATTATCGGCTGTTTCACACAGAATTATAGGTGAACATGTCTGAAAGACAAAAGAAAAAAAAGTAACATAGATTTAAATGCGTTTTAAACTTTTTTAATTAAAAGATGTTGAATTTCCAAGAAATTATCAATTAATAGTGTTTCAAAATAATACGATTCGTCATTTCGCTATAAAAACTTACATGTCCAAGATCATCGAGTTGCCTGTGAATATTTTCGTGTTCAGTTCGATCTTCTGAATTGTTGAAAGAAGCGCCACACCAACGACAACGTTGAACGTTTAAAGACATCTGAAACAGTATAGGTTCATAAAATGCCATCTACTGGTCAACATGAAATAATGCTTTTAAATCCGTTAAACACAATATATTTACAATATTTAAATATACAATTAAAACAAATGTTTCGCTACTTAACTACTTATATTCTTTCTGAATTTATACGTCTTTAACCTACGCTAATGTTTACATGTTCCGCAACAATGATTTGAAGGTATCTCACTAAATGTAAACATCTATTTTATGACACGCGACCGGCATTATGCGTACATAATATTTAGTGTTTAAAATATTTAAGCAAATACATCAGTGTTAAATAAAAATTAACTTTACAAATAAGAAGGAAATTATTATGCGTGATTAGGAGTTCGGATATTGTGTTATGAAAAGCTGCAAAAAGGACCACATGTGATCAAGCGCCTTGTTGTGTTTTGTTAAGTGATTTTTTCTTTTCTGAAATTCTGTATAAATGTCTTAGAATTTCAGTTTTGAAAGTCGCAATAAGGCTACTACAATTCAACGTTAATCATACTGTTCTATTGAAAGTAATATTATTACGCAAACGAGGATTTGAATAGAAGTTTTGTTCGAGGTAATTAATGTTTACTTAATGTTCAACAAATCATTTTAGTAAAATGTTACAGATATCTGTACAACCGTAGTTTGTATAAATATAATGTATTAAAACTAAACTTTGGTAAATCGCAACAGCTTTTACTTAGCGTCTTCATAAAATAAAGGTAAATGTCTGCATTCGCAGGTGTTGTGTGTAGTAAAGTTTAATTAACACTCTTTAATAATAATAATAATAATAATAATAATAATAATAATAATAATAATAATAATAATAATAATAATAGTAAATAATCATAATGATTAGATATTCAGGTGTTATTTCAGTAATACACCTTTAAATCATTGATGTTTCTACGAGTTATAAAGAAGGACATAAAGCTAAATATCAAACGCTCTACTAACCTTTAGTTGCAATCAAAGTGTAGATTCGTACTATTTGAAGATATTTCCTCGTTCTTTAATGTCAAATGTTCACTTCTTTGGCACGTATAAGTAAACTGAATATATTTAAAAACTGTTTTTCTGGTACACTTTATGCTGACAAAGTCTTTGTTGTTTTTTCAAATAATCGTGATTGTTTTTCACAAACTAAACTTGTCTGAATGCTTTTGAAATCTTCTGAAATCAACTGTTCGTTCCTTTATATAAGAGAAGTATAATTAATGGCGGGAAAAATGTAATTTATTCACGCAGATGTCACTTATTGAAAAGTATATAAAAAAAACGAGTCGATAAATAAAAAGTCAGCGCCAGTCCTTTGACATTCGTAATAGGTAACATCAGAACTCCTTTCTATAAAATATATAAAGTTGACAGTTGAAAAATGATTAATGGGCTTGTTGACATATGCCATTCATCAAAGATATTACGCTAATGACAAAATAAATACACGCAGGTGCCACTTATTGAAATCTTTATAAAATATATTTTGTGTCTTACGAAAAACGATTCGTTAATTAATAAGTCAGCACCAGTCCTTTGACATTCGTAATAGGTAACACTAGATCATAAAAGGTATTAGCTTGACATGACATATTCCATTCATCAAAGATATTATGCTAATGAAGTTCGTTGACCTATTTCGTGCTTAAGTGTGGCGGGGTCACCTCAGTCCATCCTCCTCCCCCAACGAGGATTTTAGGGCTTACAGTATACTACTTATATATACATGTATATAAGAAAAAAAGAAATACAGAGAGGCAAAGCAGACACAGTTAAGTTATTTTATTTTATTTGTTATAGCTGTCGACGAACCCTCCCTGCTTTCTTAGTATGACTTAGAGATTAAGCGACCGAATCATGACAACTCATACATTTATTGAAAGTGTCTTTCAAAAAAATGTTGAAGCTGTTGCAACAATTTCATACAGTGATAACAAGTCGATTAAAGATACTGAAGCAAAATATTCAGTTTCAATAAAATACCTCGTGTAGAGTGAGAATTCAAGATGAATAAATGTCCTTGAAATTTAATAAATATAAATAATAACAGCCTGTTACAAGAGCGAAATCTACAAACTTTTACGTATATTAACTTTAAAAAAGTGTCCGTCCTGAGTATTGAACCCGGGGCCTCCGCTTGAGAGGCGAGAGTGTTAGCCACTACACTACAATAAACTTGTATTTCGTACTTGAAATTAACAATCACTATCAAATGAACTAGAAAGGAACCAGTAAGAACTATGAATATCTACACTTCTCTTTCGTTTTACACTGTGTATTGTATGCAAGTGTTTACCTGACACCCAAGAATATTCCATATAATATTGTATTTAAGCCATCAATATTGACTTAACTGGTTACTTAAATCGTAAATATGTTTTTCCTCCAATACAACGCCCACTAACAACCAATCGAATTAATCTATTTGATTTTTCCGCTGCATAATAATAAACTTCCCACTAGATACCTCTCCACCCTGCTAGATGCCTCTCTGGTGTAAATAGCTACCAATCGAAATAGTTTATTTCATTTTCCCTCTGCATAATAAGAGAATACGAGTATTATTTACAACATTTCATTGGTCGAAAAACTAGGTCAAAAGTGAGCTTAGACAGCTAACGCCGAAAAATAATTTGCTATCCTTAAGCTTTAGTCGTTATATTGTTAACAAAGCGTAACCAAGCTGCAGCTGCAAGTTTGCGACCAAGTTGAACGTTATTTTTCGGCGTTTCTATACAAAGGCAGTTGGTCGTATATATTAAAATGTGAATTCATATTTGAACATACTGGTTTCATTCAATACAGTTTCCAATACAAACAAAGCAAGACTGAATCTATATAAAGGTATATTGGTTTCATATATCGACGAGTCCGTATAATATATTGTACGTGTGAATTAATATAATGAGTTTTGGTTCAATAAATACATGTTTTGGTTTTATATATCATAGAAATGAACTGATATAATACCAAAGCGGTTGAACAAATTCGAAAACAACAATATATGACAGCTCTGGCTTTCCATAGTTTACAGTGTAGGTTTTATATTACCACACCTGTACTCATCTTAAATGATTTCAATACACTACAAGTTTTAGCTTTCCAAAAAGCTAGTCGGTCATTAGCTACTAAATTAAAAGAATAAGTAGGTATGTATTCGTTCATTTATTTACTTTTGGACCAATGTAAGTCAATGATATGGCCAGTTTTCTGTCGATCAAAGTCACACAGACTGTATCTGACAAACTATTCGTGAATTTAGTTGATGTTTCAAGTTTCAAGTTTATTTCCAGTTGCATTTCTCTGTATGTACAAACATAAACAAGAGAACATATAAACATTGTACAATTCTGTTACTTTAAAGCATGCAAACAAAGTTGAACGGCTGATGTTTGATTTATTGAAACATGAAGAATACGTGTACGGGCTAAAGGCATCAATGTAAATAATCATGTCTCTAGTAGACGTTTTTTTTTTAGGACGTGTAGAAATAATTACGTTGTTTAAGCACCAGCGAATCTGATGAATATGTTACATTAACGCGAATGCTCAAAGAGGTACCAAAGAACTTTCCACAGTTGATACTTATTTGTACATTGAGAGAAAAGCCACGCTTATAATATTCAGTATTCATTACCAACATTCATAAAATGTAGTTTTAGTTGGTTCAGCAGATCTCGTCAAACTTGAAGTTGACGAGCGTTAAAAGACAGTAAACAATAAATTAGGACGCTGATGCATTTATTATTTTCACTTAAGCTTTATGCTGCTATTATCTTTTGTTTTTGTTTGAACGATTTTCTGTAAAACTATTAAAGGAACTCAAGAAGGACTATTTGTATTTAAATTAATCTATCATCATAAAAATTGTCGTTATGCCACTGTTCTGAAAACAACTTTTTCTTTACTTTAAAGGCTGGTTTTGCATTGCTTGCAGTATATTCTAGTAGATCGCCCTTACATAGAAATGATAGTGCTTGTGTTGTCTACCTTACTGTACTTGTCAAAATAATGTTATCGTTTAGTATCCCAAGACCGAAATCAGATCCGTTATATTGCATGTGTATGGGGAAGCAGTCATTGGGGTCACGGGTATCCCCGGAAATCTTTTACAAGTAAAACTCAATTTGGATTGCAACTGCGACGAGTCCAACCGTTCACTATAGACCCCAAGAAGAGAACGCATAGATATATGAGGTTTTGAGAGGGAATATGGGAATCAAAATAAATCAATTCGTATTTCGTTAATAATGCATATATTCAAGGGCAAGTTTTGAACTTTATGGCGGCGAAAGTTTTTTAACATAAATTAAATAGTTAAAGTTTAAATGATAAAAATACAGAAGCACGTATAGAATGGTAACCAAGTTTCTATTTCAAAACAATCGTTTAAGTTTTGTTTTCTTAAAATAGATTAAAAGGTCACTTAAAAAACCACCGAAGACGAAAAATGTGAAAATATTACAGGCTCGGTTTCATTGAGCCTGTTAAAGACTTTAAAGCATATCAAAAACATAAAATACCGCATCGTAATTAGAGCTCCAACTTGGATATCAAAAGGACAGGGAAATAGATAGATCTAAAAAAAACATGGCGGTTTTTGTACAACAAGCTCAAAACGAGGCACTTTTATGCAAATCTTTGAGAAAGAGCATAATACATGTATATAAATGTCCCTCTAAATGAGTAATTGCGAATAAAAGATAAAATTGAATGTTCATAACTAATGAAGACATGGGTAGTCATCAAACCAACTAGGTTTAAACTCTCGCATCTCAGGTTATTTCAATAGTGCGCTCGTGAAATGCAAAAGTGTGTAATTATGGATTGAAATTATATTTCAACAAACTTGACTAACTAAGTACTTGTAACTGAGGTAACGTGTCGCCATTTATCCTATAAATTGATATCAGACAAGTTCAATAAACAAAATCATTATTGATGCTTCTACGCTGAATGTGTAATCATAACCTCATGTGGCCATCCTAGTCGTTTATCTCTCTCGTCCGCAGCTTATTGGTCGTATTGATGACTGTCTTTTAGCGTAGCGCCGCCCAATTGACTACACTTATGATATTAGATAAAAATATTGCCCATGCTGATCTCCTATGTTTACTTTAAACAATGGCCATGTCACATTCGCTAAACCTCCGGTATCTTCTGATAACATTCACCAAATTTGCACTGGAAATCGCAAACAAATGGCAAAATCGCTGATCCCCCCCCCCTTTTTTTACTTTAAACAATGATCACTTCACTTCGCTAAACTTCCGTTAACTTCTGAGAACATTCGCAACATTTGCACTGGAAAGCGCAAAAAGCAAAATCTCTCTTTAAAAGACAATATTTTGACAATTAAGCAAGTTCTGAGCATTCGTTTCCTCCTAAATGCTTGTTTAAAACATCTCCTCGTTTACTATAAGCCTCTACTGTTTCACGACCGTATGTTTGGTGATTTATACCACAAGAAAGAAATTTTTAAAATTAACACTTGGGTAGAAGTGTTCATCAATTTTCAAAGTCAATGCATGGACATGAGTTTTTTGAAACCCGCATAATGTCATCTAACATGGCATACACTGAAATTGGCATCATTAAAACTAACAAACAAAAAGAGGAAAATGTGCGAGAACCACCAATATTACATGTTTAAGTTCAGCATTCTAACGAAATTGTTGAAGATCAGAATAGTAAATTTAATAATTTGAGTCCCTGTCAGGCTGCTCATCCCCCCACCCTAGGACAGTGACGAAATTTTGTTGTTTAACTCTAGATTTTGAAATATATTTTTGGTTGAAAGTGTATGCTAATGACCGACTAGCTTTTTGTAAACTTTTGTTTACAGACAGCCTTTCCCGCAAAAGTCGGAGCGTGCTCGATTGGAAATTCCGACATTTAGAACAGGGAGAACTCCAATCGAGTGCGTCGGAACTGTGTTCTGGCAGCGTTCTACCCATTCCATCGAAATAGGTGGTGTGAATCGGTGAGTGTTTTATACTGCACCAAACTGAAATATTTTTAGATACTGTTTTTTTTTGCCATAAAATAAGATAATGGTTACATTTCAGTACTATGCCAAGAATTTCACCAACATAAATACCAGAAATAGTGTTATTTTTCAGTAAATTATAAATATTGCTTTTTGTTGACTGATCTTAAAACTAGGAAAACTTAGTTGAACTATGAAGTATGGCTTATTAAGACCATTAGGAGTTCTTTAGACTTCAAAAGATATAATAAACATGCAATTATGTAACACTTTTTATAAAAACCTATCATGATTCTGTTCCGACATCCAATCTCACTCGTTTGGCAGATTCTTAGACTCTTTCTCCGTCGTTATCAGAAAATAAACGACTGTTGTAAACCAAAAAACTAGAGGCCTCTGATTGGCTTCTGGATTACGTCAAGCCTGTTCTCTGTATCTATTTAAAAAAAAAATTCTCCAGCTTCTTACCAACTAAGCCTATTGCTCATTACAATAATTCAACATAACACTTGATTAAAGAGTAAATATAAACCATTTGTACAAAAGAAAAGAAGAGGTACAGCTTATACTGTATTAAACCAGCATCTAGAAGGTGTAAACGTCGCCCTGAACGACAGGATATGGCAAACAGTGTGCAGTATTTGTGCAACTCGAATGGTTAACATTTAAACCCCCGACGCACTACGCCAGCAGTGGTTACAAGCGTCGTAACAATACAGATACAGATCTCATCATAATATGCATTCCAAACATATGAATGGCAATAAATCAGTGACCGACATTTAAGTGGCATCAAATTGCTATCAGCAACTCTGCTGTGATAACGGTAAACATACATCTTGTAATATGACTCCGAGTTCGTTGTATTTTTAAATCTAACACCAACTAGTGTTGTTAATCTCCAGCAGCAGTATGTACTTTACTTGCAAGCTTGGGGAATACCGCCTATTTTAAACCTCGAGGAAAGATAACTGAAGCTCGCTAAGGATTCTCTGGCGACTATAATCGCCAGACAAAATTGGTTACTACTGTCGCTGTCTGCTGAAAGTACAGACATGCGCAGTGAAACAGTCAAGCAGATTCTGTGGAAGAGTCGGAATTTGATTCTGGCACAGTTCCGACAGCCCAATCGAGCACGCCCGGATATTCATTAGTCTCTAAGAAAAACATAAACGATGTCTTGCTTTTGACCAACAAAATCAATATAACGGATTGAATCTATTTCATATATGGGATCATCCTGAACAGTTGTTTAAATCAAATAACGTAACAGTTCAATTTATACTAAAATAATATTTTGCTATGAAGGTTTTCATCACGTGACTTTCTAAAAAAAGACGCATACCATTTTTTCTACACCCTGTAGAAAATACAACACTCGTATGTTTATATAATTTAACATGTCGTTATATATCGGCTCAATTTCTGATTTGATGTAACTACAACGTCCAGATATTGTTTCATCAACATTTAGAAGACTTTTCTTGCAAATAGGGTGAACGGAATAGCATTCCCAAGCTCTAGACGGGCGGCTTTGTCTAAAGTGACCACGTCCGGTGCCGCTGTTAACCGGTGTTACCCTTCAAAGTTCAAGTTTGGTCCATTATAATATGTCGGTCATCAGGATGACCGACAATTAGGCGCGAACGATTAATGTAGTACATTATGACGCGAGAATATGTTCGGACTGGTAAAATTAATCGAATAAAGGTTACATGCCGCTAAAATTGCATCCGCTCGGAAATTTTTTTGGATAATTTTTTAACGATGCGGGCGGAAGGCAAAAAGGAAAAACAAATATTTTTATTTCATTTTGGAAAAAAATGGTGCGGGAAATCTGTTGACCAAGAAATCAATTTGCTGTGGCCTAAAATAACTAAACTGTGTCTGCTTCGCCTCTCTGTATTTCTTTCTTTCTTATATACGTGTATATATAAATATTTTCGATCAACGCCGTTTATCTTTTTTAAAGATATTTCTTGTTTATTATAATGCATTTGGAAAAAAAATGATTGTTTCTTAAAAGATCGTAAACCTCGTATTGGTCTTCTTAACTGATAAAGAAAAGAGACAATCATTCAAGGAAAGGACATTTTGTCATTCGGAAAGGACTTTATTATCTCAACTTAGCGACTTTTCAGGGACATCACGATATATTGTGATATCTTATGTTTTATGATCTAATCATCTTTGTTTTATATGACGGATGAAAATAAGCTAAATATGTTTTCAGGTATTTTCATCGGAACTTTTGGAATCCTTTCCGATTCCTTTCCAAACTCAACTCAATGTGAATCTTTTATTAATATTAGGGGTGAAAATAAGCTATACGTTTTTTAAAATTTTAATTTGTTGTTGAAACGTTCTGTTTTTTAACATTTTAAAAATCATTACTTGAGGTGAAACTGATATTGATCTTAACGTAAAGGAGTCCTTTCCAACCACAAATCATTGTGAATCTTTGATTAACTTTAGGGGTGAAAATAATCTTCCACTGCCTGCTTGCATTTGGAGGCAGTGAATACCCCAGTGCTTTCAGCACTTTGATTAAGGTATGGATCCGCTCTTGTCCGCTTTTCCAAGTACGGATGGGCGATGCTGATGGATGTGACATTATAAAGCCGTCACTACACTCCCCCAAATTATGGTGTGATCCATAGTCTGCAATCGCATCAAAACAAATCAGGCATTTCAGACTTCTAAACCCCTTCCGTGCAAAGTGTTATTTGTTGGCATTCGTTACAGGATAGGTACCGCTAGTTCAAGACCAAGGGCATTTTTGGTGCCTTCACGCTATACTAAATACTATCTTATATGGCTGTAGGGCCTGTGAACGACAGAAAATTACATTTCTTTACCCAAAGACCACAAAGCCTATCCTTTTGTATGTGTTATTAGGTATCCGACCATTCGGAGAGTAGGAGAGTAGGAAATGCTATCTGCTTGAATTAATGTTTGAACTGTGACACATGTTTTGTTATGGAGAAATTATATGTAAGTCGAGTTGACATGGAGAAAAGAGCTTGGAGTTTGGCATTTTAACCCATCATGGTATTCAAACAAAAACAAAAAGATCATATTTCCCTTATAGTAATTATGAAAGTCTTTATAACAAGATGGTCTTTATAGGGCCAGACTTAAAATATTCTTTGTTTCCCCATCCCGACCCAAGCAGATTAAGTATGGGTATGTAGGTAGGTCGAAATATTTTTTTTATTTGAATTTTTTTCAGAATAATGATTCACATATAGATAGATATTCAAGGATTAACACCAATGGGAATACCAACCAAAATAGGTACCAAGTTTACATGTATATAATATGAATGCCTTTCTGCAAAATGACCAAGTCGTTCTTTTGATAAGCCTGACCAGGACTGGTGATATGTATATAAATAATGAAATAAACTATAATGAAATAGTGTTATATAGTGCTGTTATTAGTTACGTTCTTTGGCGCACTATTGTTATGTACTATGTTAATAGTACATGTACTTCTAAAATAACTTTTGTTTTAATATTTCGGCCAGTTTATGTATGGGTGGTTTCAATATCCCAGCCAATATGGATTTGGAAATTATTCAATCTACCCAAGGATATATTTCCTGCTTTTTTGAATTTTGCCTTTGGCGTTGCCTATGATGTACAGGATTTACATTCTCTGATCCCCTGTCAAAATTCTATTCTGTTTCAGCATCGCCAATTGTTTTCTCGTTTAGGGCAAACCCATTCTTTTATCTGGGGACCATACGCCGCATTGAATGATATTAATCTGAAAATACGGCATTGAAGGTTCCATGTTCATCGCAATTTGCATACTATCGTTTGGGATGGATCGAAAATGTTCTGTTTATTGGTGTAAATATTGAATTGCGCTCAACCCGGGGCTAGGCGTCGTTGGCAGTAAAATGCATTTCCTTTACTGCCCACGAACAGGCTCGATCAAACCGAGCCTGCAATATTTTCATATTTGTCGTGTTCGATGGCTTTCAAAGTTCCATTTTTCATATTTTCCTCATTACTTAAAACTGAAATACATTTTAGTACAAATTTCACATTTTGACAATTGAAACTTTAAGTACTGTATTATTATGTATTTAATATATTCAGGTACTGATCATCTCAGTGTTGCAACATTTTTAACATGAAACTGGACACGCTGACTCCTTTTGCAAATTAAGTCACGTAGGTGCTGCATATAGGACAAGACGGTTGCTTTCAATTTTCTTATCACCAACAGGCTGAACAACTTCGTCGACAAGGCCGCACCTTGTCAACTTTGTTAACAATCTACTTTTTATACGAAAGAACGAGTGGTGTCTCCATATTTTACTGACACGGAGACGCCTTGGTTCGCCAGACCTCGCGGAAGACGAAACAATTGCCGGTCATTCGGTCCAATGAGCAATGAAATTTTGTTGGACTGAAAAAAGACAGAGGTATTGCAAAAAATAAGTGTTTGTCTTTTTCAGGTAAATTTGTTTGAAATACTTACGTTCACCTTTAAAACTTGTACCTACCAGTTATTGCTTAGACTGAGGTCATTTTTGATGCAGAATGACAAACAAGAAAGGTTGAGACGTACATGTAATCATAGACTTATTACGCTACTTCTGATTTATAAAAGATTGTTCCGGACAGAAGGACCGAAGACTTACGACATTTTAAGGACCGAAGCAAAATCTGCCGGACCTTTCCGACGCCTTTTGCGAAGTTTGGGTTGGCTATTTTCTCATTAGTCTGTATTACCTGCCTCTAACACTACGTTATCAGTACGCTATCTGTTTGATAGTACGACGGGTACCAGACTATTTTCTCATGCGTTATCGCCAGGCGTCTGATAACCTCCGGCTTACTTGCGATCGGTTTCGTACTCAAAATGATTCGAAGGAAATGCAATTTTCGTCTCCATGTTTTTCGTACCAAATAAAAAAGATATCATTTAGATTTCGGCGATAAAATTTTTCGGGTCGGTCGTGGATGGGGAAACAAACAATATTTTATTTTAGGCCTAGGTGTTCTTACTGTAATCAATTCTATATGAATGCACGTGTCTTTTTTTTTATTTGATTCATACATTAGATATTAAAAATGTTTCTCTTAAAGCTGTAGTTTTTTGTATGACTTGAAACATGTTATCGTGAAAAGGGACCAAAGTTTGAACTCCTTATTTCTAAAACTTATATAACATCAACTTTTCAAACTGATCTTTGTCACGGTATGTATCCCAATAATCAGCACTCGAATGACAATGTCAGGTTCGGATGATAAGAGTGGCTCGAGTTGCGGATGAGAGTGAAAAAAGAGTTAGTATTTTTACTTTTATCTTTTACTAATGCCGATTTAAACCACTTTAGTGATTGCAATCGTTCTAGGCCAACATAAGATATATAAAACTGCAATGGTTTTTGCAAACAGTCCCTATATTGTGGTGAAAATCATCGAAGAAGGTGGAAAATTCGACCCATCGCTCAAAATAAAACAAGTTTCTATCTGTATTTAGGTAGTTGAGTGAAGAAAACATAACTATTTGATCCTTTACTGTCCCTCTGTTAATAAACAATCACAACATTGTAACACAGTTCGGTAAAAATGAACCTAAACCTTACTTTTTCTGAAGATTCAAAGCGAGATGGATAATCGCTGGCTTCAGTGAAGATAATAGCTGACTACATTTAAAATTGTATGGAAAATGAACAAACTGACCTTTTCAACATAATGTTTATTAGCTTTAAAGTAATGTTTATTAGTTTTAAATCCATTTTTTATCTTCCAGGACCAGAAGTCTTTGTCCAACAACTTATCTATTTTCGGTAAGAAATAATGAAGATGGTCATACAATTTATATTGGCACTGTAGTAATCTTAAGTGATTTAGATGTACAATATATCATTTCATATCATATCATAATTCAGGTTTTTATCGCCCTTTTGAGATAACCTAGTTTGCTAGTTTTCATCGTGTATTTGTTAACGTTCAAAATCATTCATTTGTTCTTTACACACACCAAGTTCTTGACAACGGTGACGCTCCTGGATGTGACCAGTACTGAACACCTTACTGTGATACAAAATTTCCAATGTTTATCCTTAGATATATGGTCTGTTTTGATATACGATGCTTAGCAATATAAAAATTTACAAATATACCATTCTTTCTTAGAACCAATTCACACCCTTATCAAGTAAAGCGCCACGAAGTGTAATAAATTGCATATTTAATTAAATTGCAGAAACTATGAGCACTGCTTTCAAATGCTACTAGTGGGGCACAGAGTCGGAATCTTTGACAGAGGTTGTCTCCCACTTGACGCTATTACATGGGCATTCGTGCATCAAATACCATAAATTTCTACTAGATGAGTCAACTGGTAAAAAAGGATACCCTACTCGAGTTCTACCAAGCATCATACCAAACGCAGTGACATACCAACAAAAATGCATCACAGTCACAGACGGGATTATATTCATCATTCATAAAAAGATGACACACAAGAGATAATCGCTACAACACCATTGAAAACAAAAGAATGGCCTGTTAGTTCCAAAAATTTTCTAATATAAGTTTTTCTGGCAAAACACAATTGAAAAGTCACTTGTGACCTATTTTATTTATTATAATTTTTATCCATCTAGCAGAAAGATACCATCGGCTCTTCTTTATATTTTTCCAATAAACATTTTATTTCATTTCTAGTTTCATGTTCAATCTGTTATTTCTATTGGTTGCAAAAGAAACAACAATTTGTCAAGGAAAGAACTTTTACAAGTGTGAATCCCTTCATCAAAAAACATATTGTTAAAATTTGGCCTGTAGATGAGATGTCGTTTGAAGACATTGGTGACACACACAAAGGGCGAACATAAAACGCGATTTCACAGTTTAGAAACGATAAAAAAACATTAAGTATTGATACATTTTTCTGAAGATAAAATTATAAGCCTGGCTATTATTCAGTTTCAGCCAACAATTATCTCTTAACAAATTTTACTGAAGCCAGCGATTATCCATCTGGCTTTGACCTCTTCAGAAAAAGTATGATTTAGATTCATTTTTACCGATCTGTGTTACCATGTTGTGATTGTTTATTAACAGAGGGACATTAAAAAGGATCAAATTGTTATGTTTTCTTCGCTCAACTACCTAAATACAGATGGAAACTTGTTTAATTTTGAGCGATAGGTCGAATTTTCCACCTCCGGTGATTTTCACCACAATGCAGGGACTGTCTGCAAAAAACATTGCAGTTTTATATAGCTTATGTTGGCCTAGAACAATTGCAATCACTAACGTGATTTAAAAGACAAAAGTAAAAATGTTAAGGCATTTTCACTCTCATCCGCAACTCGAGCCGCTCTTATCATCCGAACTTGACATTGTCATCCGAGCGCCGATTATTGGGATACAAACCGTGTTTGTATATGTACCTAAAATGAACTTTTCTTCCCGTTAATATTGTCTTAAAAGTGACGAGTCCGTAAAGTAAAACACTATCTTTTAATGGGGTCTTGTTGTACATTACTTGTTTTATTAAGCTTGTTGTAGAAAAAACAATACATTCCTTAAACGAAAACTATTAAAATGTGTAACGTTTCTTTTGTTGGACTTATCTGTATGCCTTAAGTCGATACATTTCATAAGCGACAACCGTGAAAGGAATAGCTCTCCGGTTTCACTCCAAAATTGATTGAATCACTGTAAATCACTTTTGTTTTAATTATACACTAACAACTCTATATTTAAACATATTAAATAATGAAATCTATTGACGAATCAATATTTGGTTTGGTTGTTATGTAGGAATGAAAATGGCTCACTATATTGTAATTAAAATTGACCAAAGATGATATATACTGACGATGAAGATGCATATTTGTTTCAACTTCGTTGTTGTTGTTGTTGCATTAATCGCCATTGAACAAGGTAATTATTAACTCTATTTTTTATGGTGAGGTGCATAACAAGATTACATTGTTTCATAAATAATATTATTTAGACTATTTCGTTTGGTGATTAAACATTTGATATATACATAAAAAAGAACAAATCACATGTATTTTGTGGGTACTGAGTGAAATCAGGTCGCCCACATGGAGCTTCCGCATGCCATCAGTTGACTTTTAACCATAGAATGGCTTGGACACACGCTACACAAATAGTACTATACATACAGACTGGCTCAGGAATTTAAGACAAACGTTATCAATAACAATATTGGGCATGAAAACAATGTACTAAAATAAACATCTCTTCTCGTTGAAACCTCAAAAGCTTGTTTTATTTTACTTTTAAGAAAAAAGGGATAAAGATTCTATTCAATCGAAACGTCGAAATAAATATAACATCAACTTTATTCGTGTTTGTCCAAATTATTTACCCAATATTGTGCTTGATATCTCATATAGAAGAAGACTAGATCAGAGTCCATGTATGAGGCAGATTTTATCAGCACATTAAGTGCCGTGCCTATCTGTCGTCTCTAAATCGTATATGAGGGACAGTTATACTTTGTTTGTTTGTTTATTTGTTTGTTTGTTTGTTTATTTGTTTGTTTGTTTGTTTGTTTGTTTGTTTGTTTCTTTCTTTCTTTCTTTCTTTCTTTCTTTCTTTCTTTCTTTCTTTCTTTCTTTCTTTCTTTCTTTCTTTCTTTCTTTCTTTCTTTCTTTCTTTCTTTCTTTCTTTCTTTCTTTCTTTCAATATAAAATATTTTGGTAAAAGTTAATGCTTTATGTCTTTAATGCATTGAACCTATTAAATTATGTTAATGGATTTCATAAAACTTATTCCAGTTGATTGTCAGTGTACGTTTGGCAGCACTTTTAGGAACAAAGTATGGCGTGACAACACCAAAGGCACACTGACCTTTACAAACACCAAAATGACCGGTTGGGCGTTTAAGTCGATACGATCAACCGGCACCTCTACTATAAGCGCCTGGCAATGTGTGAACCATACGGACAGCAATTATCTTGTTCTCAGGTTTGGTTTTATACATATAATACACTCCCATCATAATATGAACAAAAAAGGTTAATAATAATGACTTAGCACATGATAGTATTGTTGACTTAAGCATTAAGTCTTTACGAATTTGACTCAAATAAAACAACAATTTGTATATTAAGTCACTGTAGTTATTTCTTATAAAAAGACTCTGCAGATTACAAATTATTTAAATAAAAATGTTATTATTCCTTTAGAACTCAAGCCAAGTTTACTTTTCAACCTATCAGTTCGACACAGACTACACAAGTCTACGCTTATTTGTGCATGAAGCTGACCAACAATACAGCGTATTCCTTTGTTTATTATCAACAACATGGTAAAATAGAGTTTATTTTAATGAATAAATAAATTTAGCATACTTTGTTTTACCAATTTATTGAGGCAGTGTTCAAACCAAAAAGTACCATGATTATGGTTTGCACATTTTTTCAAGTGTTTTCTTACATCATTGGTGATATCTTTATGCCTGGTTTTCCCTGTGTAATGTTGTTGTTTTTTTCGCTAATATCTAAATAACTACTCTTCCTAAAATGATCAACTTGAGAGGTTGCATTTTATTCAATGCGATTATATACTTTAACTATTTATTAACTGAATTTTTAAGAGTTTGGTTCATTTAGATATAAATGTTTCTTTTAAAATTCGTTTGTTAACATTACTTTTAATTAAGTGTAATGCTTAAGGTCTGTTCTTCAGTACAAGAAGTAAATCTTGGTGGCGCAAGACTAAAGGTCAGCGCCAATGGTTCACTGTACCAGAATGAGGTATGTGACGGGACGGTATCCATACCGACTCCAGAATACCATGTGCTTGTTCTCTCAGGTAAAATTTGGTATTAACTGCGTTCTTTGAGGCTGTATGTCTAGAAACAATACGACTCTGAGGCAAATATGGGAGTAATGACTCTGAGGCAAATATGGGAGTAATGATAACTGCAGGACCTTTATTAAATTATGGATACAACTGGATGAAAAGAGAAAGAAACCATCCTCAAGAAATATGAAAATATACATAATATGCATGTTTCATATACAAGTTAAGTTTATTTGAGCCGGGTCGTAGGCAATAATAATTGATAAAAATGTTTATGCCCATGAGTACTATTCCTAGCACCGGGTTTATTGCAACTCATGTGTACACAAGTGAATAGAACAAATTCCGGGGTAAAAATTAGAGCAAAACTAATAAAAGGGACATTGAAATAGTGATTTTTTTATCGACGTGGTCTTTTATTTTTTAAAGATTATGTTTTTTCTGTAATCCTTTTTATAGGACTGCACGTGCAGTTGTATTTGATTCATAAATGATATTAGATATGAAACTGTATCAGCTTTATGAACTGTTTTGCCAATAAGATGAAAAGCTCTTTATTTGTCAACTTTTCTGAAACACTCCATTAATCTATTGAAGAACAAATAACTGTAATGAAGAACTGGAACAAAGTTTATTATCCTTGAAACTGGTTATTTATGTATATTATTTATATGAAAGTACGATACAACTTTGAAATTGATAATTTACATGAATTTCAAAGTACTATTACTGACGTGAGTGTTATAAAGATGTTTTACTCACTTGTTTTGGTTGTAATAAAACGTTCATGGCCTACGCTTGATTTTCAACATGTGTTTCTCATGTTTTATTCTGTTTATTATTAATATGAATGGAAATACTTTTGATACCTAAAGTAACACAATGAATAATAAGTGTTTTTGTTTAAGTTATCAATAATTATTTCAGGAAACGAATCCAATGCTGCCATCCAGTGCCCTGATTCTCTGTTGTTTATAGGGGACTACGCTTTCTATAATAACAATGGTGACACAGCCTGTACTGGCTCCGGTGACAGCAGCATGGACGTCTGTTCCAACAGCACACAACCTAAGATTGACTACACCAAATGCAGTCAGCAAATTGCCTTTTCAGGTAGAAAATAACAATATCAGTTTATCATAAACACACACTAAATTGTGTACCAACGTGGTAAAATATAACCTAATATATTTACCTTTTACATAATATGATTATACTCTCTGTATAGTCTTTTACATACTGTCGGTTTAACAAAAGTTTGGTGTACGTTATTGAGTAACGTGTATAACACTTGTTACGATATGGATATATCAAAATTATGTATAGGAAAATTAAAAATGATTTAAACCAAGACATTGATAATTATGCATAAATTCATCTTTTGTTTTTGTTTTGACCACTTGTATATTTCACTGTATACTCTATAAAATTCGAAATCGTCAACAATATTTAACGTAATCAAACTAGAAAAATAATAAAAAGAGGATATTTGTAGGGAAATATTGAAAGAGAACTACAACATGTAAATGGCATGATCGGTTTCTGCTTGACAATGCCGTTAATTTGTTATGTTTCGTATGTTTGTGTTATTTTGCGTTTAACATTATCGAGGTGTGGGTGGGTTAAAGTCAATTCGCCAAAGTAACTTGCACTTGTTTGTTCTACATGACATGTTTGAGAACTGTAAATATAATGTACCTTATAATATGGCTTAAATCCTCAAGGTGGCAACAGGCTTTGCCACCGATTGTTCCAATGCAGCGTCATCTAGTGTTCTCTTGTTGTTAATTGTATGTAATCTGTTAAACAATTTATAGTTTCAGGTTATTTTTGCCTCCTTAATAAACGGCTGTGCAAAGGCTGATTTCTGAATACTGTAACTGATATTCCTTTCTCACTCTTTCAGCAAGTGGATTATTTTATTGTGTTGCGTCTATCAGCTACAATGGTTACGACTATACCACCCTGTATAATCGTGACAGTACTATCACTGGCACCGCAAACAGATTTGCTTGTGTGGTAAGAGATTCTATAGTTGGTTCATTTTCGCAAAAATGACTTAACACATTTCAATATGTACTATAGATATGTACTTCAAATAATTTGAACATATTTTACACCTCAACATGTACTTTATTTTTCTCGACATATTAATTTTGTTTTAATAAATGTTTGAAACAATCACCAGGATATTTTTATTTAATATATGTTCCTGTGCTTTGTCTATTTATTCGGTTTCGTGCACATATTCGTTTTTTTCTTTTGATGATGGCCATATTTCAATTTACTTTTGGCATTTTGTAGACATTTATCAGGTTTATGTGATTCCTAAGTAATTGTAAATAACGAAACCGATCAAATAATTTTTTAATGAATACAGAATAATGAATATTTTGAATCATTGAGGTATACTCCCTTCTCTTCTTTCAGAGTATCAGTGGTTCTTACATATCGGTTGCAGCAGGAAATTGCACGTCTTATCAGAACCCGTTTAGCTTCCCACTCCTTGCAGACCAAGTAACTCCAACAGGACACAAGCTTATAATACAGCAGAAATATAGTAAGTAGATCATCATAAATTAAATTAGGAAAAAAGTGCAATATGCATATCAGGAATGGCCACATCCAGCAGACACAACCTCTTCACACAGCCAAACAGCAGAGAGGAGAAGAGAGCATAGTATAACAATAATCAGTTTCAAAATAGACGCCACAAACAATTAACGGAACCGAGAACCCGAGTGGATACCGCCTTGTAACGGTCAGTGGCAAAACAACTTGCCCCAGCAGGTTCTAATATGAACACACAAGTACAAGTTGTCAGGAATCTTTACGTGAAATGCATTATATCCTAAAATATGCAATACAAAGTGCGTAAGTACCCTTTTAAGTTTTACACAGTACGGACACTTTGTGTATTAAAGGTAATACGGGTCATATTCGGTCTATTTTAAAACAAATAAATCACCTGTTTTAAACTTTCGATTGCAGTTTTATTATACGTTATTCATGTAGTAGAGTAAATTATAAAATCGTTTGTATTTTTCAGTAAATAATTCAGTTTTTAAATTATTAACAGCAACATTTAAAAGATCTTTTCGGTAAACATGGATAATAAGTACAATATCTATTGTATGCATAGTTGTAATTGTTTGATTTCTTTCTTTTAGCGTACTGTGGTGAGTATAGGACCTTAATTGTTGTTTCATTCATCGTATAATAATTCAAAGTTTTTAAAACCATTTTAACAATCTTATCCACTAAAGTTAACGACGAATATAGGCTAATTTTTACATATTCAAGTTCTAATTAGAACGATTTTCATAAATGTACTTGTAGAGTAATACATTACGTAGATTTGTTAAGTCATTAAAAACGTGTGCGTTTTTTTTTTATTCAAACACACATATAGTAAACGAAGGATAACTTTCGAAGCACATCGAATACATCTTTCATGCATTTAGTAAGAGACACTTGAAAGGCTTTAACAATTCTTGTAATCATCACAACAATATATTAAGTAACATATTATTATATTATGTTTTAAAATAGCCCTCATTTTGATGAGCTAGCTATTTTCTACTGGAAAAAGAGTTTATTAAATGAAGTGATTTTGCATATCAGCAATACAGCAATCGCATCATTCAGAAAACAATAAGGCATAAAGAAGGCAGGATAGAAAGCACTAGTTTAAAATAAGTTCTATATCAAATATATCACTAATACTTAATAACTATGACAATCAGAGGGAGAACCGCCTTGGAATGTTTAAGGGCAAAACTATCAATAATAAAATAAAACAAAATAATTTTCTAAGCTATCGAACACGAGAGTTATTAGAATATTGCTAGATTGGTTATGTACAGTGCTCGATGGTAATAGAAAACAGTACTGATTGAATGTACTGGAACACTTTTTTACAGCCGTCTAAACTGAGCAATTAGCTCAAATCACAAATATCTAACATAATAAGATAACATAATAAGATAAGAAGCGAGGATATTCCAAACAAGTTATATTAATATTTTAAAAATCTAAGAGTTATCAAATAGACTTTTCTAATTGTTTCTGTTTTATCAACAGGAACATCACAAAGCAGCAGCAGCAGCAGTCTGACACCTGGAGAAATAGCAGCAATAGTCATATGCATTTTATTATTGATCTTTTTCTGGACAACATCAATTATAATCACATGTGTGGCCTTAGTGTATGTCTTCAAGATTTTCCTCGTTTTCCTGGTTGAATTTACCAGCATAGGAGATCATGTCCCACGCAAGAGACTTCCAGATCAGGAGATGCCGGATGTTGTAAAGAACAATCTCGATGTGAACAAAGAAACACTTGCCTTGTTTGATTCATTCAGAGCACCTAGTTCAATACATATAGAGTTAAAAGAGAAAGATGATATAAAGAAAGAACAAGATTTAAAGGGGAAGCACGTTCATCACCACAATACAAGTCAGGAGAAAGAACCAAAAGGCAAAACTCCAAGAGAAAAGCCTTTTAAATTTTGATTTCAACTTTTAGTTTTGAAAGAATTAATTGAATGCAGAAGAATGCGTGAAGTGTTTTATTGATAAAATAATATTTTGAATATTTGAGATTTTGAAACGTTTAACAGATATTTGAGAAGTAGAGAATCACGTGATGCTTTGTTGGTAGAGAAAATGATTGCATTTCACGACATTAATTTGGGTGTGAGTTTAGTGTGCATGAGCAACAATATCAAATTTGTTAACATTCAGTTTATTAACCGTTATTTAATTGTGTTGTTGTCACGCGACTTCCTTGTTATCAACAACATACCTTTGAAGTATCTGCATGCTTTTTTATTAAACTATTTTTTGTAAGAAAAGATAATCAAGCATCGTTATATTCATCATATAATTCATTTCTTTGCTTTTTTATACCATAGTCATCTATAGCATAGTCACTTCTGTATATATTTCGATTTTATTAGCAACAACAGTACCTATTGATCTTGATTGCTGTTTTAAAATATGACATTAATCTATGATACTATTTTGACTGATTTGCACTTGCGTTTTTACGACTTAACACATTTATTTATACTTGATTTACTTATTCACCGTCATAAATAATATGAAGTTAAACTTATTTATGCGTTTTTCTTTTTCTTTGCTGTTGTTTCAAACGAGAACTTGATCATTTTAATTTCGACCGCCCTACGGAACGTGGTCATTGAAGCCGACTGAAGAGGATCACACTCTTCTGTCAATTCTATATTCTACAGGACGCGAGCGTACATGTTCTGTAATGCTCTTATAATATTTGAAGTCTTGAAGTTTCGTGGTTGTTGTAATTTTCGTGGTTTTAGGTCTTATGGTATTTTATTGAGTTATTTCGAGGTTTTCACAATACAGTTTAACCACCCAGTCATGTAGTGTTATATATAATATTCAAAGATTGTGTAAAAGCAACACACATAAAAACTTCTTTTTTTCAGTAGATAAGTATCATTCGATCGGTCTATCTATCCTTTAAAAATATAATGTTAAAGAGACTAAACAGCGAAATGCCTACACAAGATCAGCCTAATTGAGATCTATAAACTGAATAGACCTGTTTCCCATACCGTTGTTATACGTGTTTTTATCACTACCATTTAATATCCGAATTTCAGAACGAGACACCGACTGCTGGGCCGCACTATTACACATTAGATTAAAGCGCAATGCCGAGAAATTTAACAAGTTTTACTAACTTATTCGACTCTCAAAATATTTGAAAACGATTATATTGCCCCGTTGATCTTGCTAGAGAAACTGTCTATTTGAAACTGTTTAATGGGATGTTTTCAATCCGTACCTAAGCATGAAATTATATAGCCTCTAGGCATAGACGAAGTGATACAAATTAACAGGTTGTTTATTCTAACCAGACAATTGCAGTATACAGAATCTTGCCAAAAAGAGTTGACCACTTAGGTTTATCAGGTGCACTACTGCCTTACAGTTTTCTTAAGAATTAGCTTGAAATGGGGATAAGAAATGTTTTACGTAAAAGAAATGAACAAAGCAGCGCTTTTCGATTTTATTTCAAAAACCTCGAAAACTCAATCTCGTCTACGGCCGTAGATTGAACATGTGTCTTTTATAAATTTAATTTCATTGAGTTTGATTGATTGACAACTTTCATAAGCAAAAGAAATAGATTGCGAGTCTTAAAGTCCCATTTTTACCGTAAATATATAATATACACAAAACAATGATGACAAGGCTGTCAGAGCCAATAACTAAATCGTCGCGTATTTGTTGACGTTATTTCATGTATGTGCAAAAGTATATACCGCCAATGTTCGGTTTTCTCTTTTAGTTTAAGTCACAAACAAAAGGATCAAGTTACATTTTGCGTAATAGGCCTGACTAGATGTGTCGTATCAGGATAGATCGATAATAAATTAAAACAAAATTAAATAAAAACAGATTAAATGCAAACTAATTTTCGTATGGTTCATTAGTATAGATGTTTTTTTATATATTCTTCTCGGACACTTGTGTTACTGAAATTAGCGCTTGTTCTAATGTAATAAACGGGATTATTTTGCACAATAAATATTTTCTTTTTCCTTGTAAACTCCAAATGTGACTATCGATTTACACCAAAACATTTTTTGGGTCAAAAGACTTACAATTTTAAAGAAATTGTGCAAAAATTACGGAATTAAACACAAAGCATTCACCATTAATATGCAAGTCAACATCTGGCGCCTTGTTCTGAAATCGCGTTTTATAAAAATCGGAAAAACCGTTCCGCGACGGAGCAATGTCAACAGGGTCTATTGTTCGTTTTCGGAAAATGTCCGTTTAGTATCTATCGTTTCTCAAACTACTATATTTGTTAAATATACATTTTTGGCGCATGGTAGTTTGTAAATAAAGGGAAGTTATTTGAAAGAAAAGTAACTCTGATCTCTTTCTTTGTGTCAGCGGAAACAATAGCAGTAAGTTTTAAATATAATATTTTTACTTCTATTTCTCTCTATCAAAAAATGGTATCTCATAACATTATAGCATTTTTTATGCGCAGATGTCCAGATATGTTCAATTACCACCACTTGAAAACGAAAATAAAAAGGCAGACTATTAAACAGCACATAGGATTTTAAAATCACTAGACTTTTTTAAGTTAATTATAGACATTAGAATGGCCTAAACTACTTGCATGTATTAGCAAATAGAAAGCACAACATTTTTTACACGAATTCAACTAAGAAAATGGCAAACAATATCATTTCTCGGAGTAGAACATTTTTATATAATTTGACATACAGTGAAACCTGCCTAAGCAGCCACCTGCGAATAGCAACCACCTGTCATAAACAGCCAGTTTGAATATGACCTAAACTGACATTTTGTTCTAATTTTGTACTGTCTGTAACAGCCACCTTCAGCAGCCACTTTTTGTCACTCCCTTGGGTGGCTGATAAAGACAGGTTTGACTTTTTAATATTTAAAAGTGTAATTATATCACTTATTTTTACGGCTTAGCTGTTTGGTCGTCAAAATCCCCCTTGTCTATGTCATTACTATCAAATTCTATTGTTCAAAAGTAAGTTATATCAGATTTCAAACAAACTCGAGCGGAACGATTAAAAGTAAAACTTTTGTTTTACCAACAATGCAAACTTTCTAATTAAGTTTAACCGTTTTAAATTTATAAGTCGATCAATATATGAAAATGGCCACATTGTTTTAAAAATACCATGTCGACGCAAAATCGTTTGACAACAATATGGCTACGTTGTTGACAGAAAATAATAAGAACGGGATGTGCTCTTTTTGTGAAAAGTGTTTGTAAAGTTTATATAAGATGATGTTGCAAGTCGGCCTTGTTTGTTTTAGTTTTCTTATTAACGACGGTAAGTTACCTTTTTTAATTTAAAGTTTTTTTGTCAGTTAAGTATTTCATGTTATCTAAACAAAAGGCTCCGTTTAATGATATGTTTCAGTAATGCCGAGCTGTTGTAGTCCGGTTGCCTTTATTTAATTTAGTATTTGAGACTGAAACTATTATTTAAACCTAGTTTTATAACTCACAGAAACTTAAAGTTTAATATCTGAAAAATTAAAATCACAAGCTGAACATATAGGAAAAAACTCGTCAGGAGGCAACAGTGGGTATCAACGTCAAAGTCGAGTGTTATATGCGGATGTAAATTTCACACAAAAATAACAGCTGCTACAAGGTCAGGATTATGATATGACCTACAACGTTTGGCTTCAAAAATGTTTAACTTATTTAACTATGTTTATATTACGAATGTTTATACATTTATAGCTTTGCGATTCGCATTTATAGTCTCAGACGAACAAAGGCCGTTTGTTTCCAACATCTATGGTCATTCGTATAACATGAGTGTTAAGTAATATTGTATTTTTTAACACTAAACAAATCCGAAAGCCAATTACTGGCTTGTCACTAACGAAACTTAATACTTTACAAAAAATCACCTAAAATATGTTATATAGTACTTATATAATCACATTGAATCCCTTTTTAGCGTTGGCAGTGTGTACATTTCCTTCTCCATTCGCGAACTCCACCTGGCTAGACAGTACACGTGGTACGCTAACTTTTACAACAACAGAACTGTCAGGATGGGGCATCAGTGTCTTCAATCAAGTCTTATCAACATGGCAATGTGTCGACAACTCCAGCTCTACCTCACTGATAATGAGGTGGGTTTTTATGACACCAATTTCTTTTAAGTCAGTTATTACTCTCCGCTATGTATATACTATACATACATTTATAATAAAAAGTTCTTCAACATTGTTAATATAGTGAATGCCGAAACTTTGTTTTTGCAAAGTTAGCAGTAAGAATGCACACCGGAATATAAATATAAAAATAAGTATTTCAAACATTGTTCATCACTCTTATATGTTTCTGATTAAAAAGCAATTATTCGTTATTTTTGTCAATTGAGTGTCCGGGTATATTTTTTCCGGTGCGCAAGTTAGAGTCTTTAAGTTTAAATAGGGTTTTATAAGATAATTTTTTATATTATTTCAGAACCAAAGCAAATATCACGTACAGTAAAACAGCGTTTTATGCATACGCATGTTTACAACTGACTCAAATTACAAATTACTCGTACAGTTATATACAGCAGCAAGGTAGGTAGCACTCTTAAGACTTGGGGCAAATATCATTAGGCTTCGCCAAACTAAAAAACAAAGCCTCCCCACGCAGCCAAAACGTATTAACGATAAATAGAACCATTGGGGTTACCGCCTTGGAACGGTCAGCTGCAAAACTTGCCACTGGGGTTTAAACCAGGTTATATGGTGCACCAACCATACACTTGCCCCCACAGGTTCTCATATGAACAAACAAGTACAAGTTCAAGATATGCCTCCAAATGGAAGCTTTTTGTACTCCGTATTGTGTTCTCATGCGAATACATTGGGAGCTTTATTCTGAATGCGTGTTGCTATTTTCTGATTAGTTCTTGCCAGTTACAGAAACCACAGACCAAAAGGTGATAACGAGGTCGAATTCAAATGATTTTGACGTAAAATGAGTTTATGATTATTTTAATTGCGTCTGTGTCTTTAACACTTTGTGTGGTTTGCCTGGATCCTGGCTTATTTGAATTCGTAGAAAAAAGGAATAATTAGATGACATAAGAAGACATAATAATGTTCATAATAGTGTTTGAAAGTTAAAGGTTTGGTTAGGAAAGCCATCAAATAAACTGTTGTATCAAGTTCAATACGACTTTACCATAATACGTTCTCTGATTTCTACTAAACATTCATGTGTAAGTTCCAAATTTTCCTTTAATCAATTTTCTGTTTGATAAAATGACTTTCAGCTGTTATCTTCTGCTTGTTATCTAAATTAGTGTGATTTTCATCTTCAGTTGCACAATCAAATGCAGGGAACGACCGTCTCTACTTTTCCTCCAACAAATCCATCACCAATGTGTCTACAATTTGCTCTTCATCCGTGAACATTCCAACTTTAGAATTCCACGTTCTAGTCAAGAAAGGTAGTATAAGTTCTACATTCCTGCAATAAATATAGTGTTATTTCAAGGTTATCCTATGAAAATAAGGGTTCATTTCACGCTTAGACAGTACGAATCTTTATTATTATTGTTTTACGTCCTTGTCTTCGTCGGCCTCATCATTTATTTCGCTCTGTTGTTGTTATATTTTCATTTCAGTTTGTGTTTACCGTAAATAGGATTATTGTAATCGTATGTGCTAAAGCTAATAAAACTGAGCATGGAAACCAGACTCAAATCTCAAGCATCTGATTAGCTGAAATGGCGACCAGTCGCCATTTCAGCCAATCAGATGCTTGAGATTTGAGGCTGGTTTCCATGCTCTGCTGTATAATATTTTACCCTGATCTCTCTCTCTCTTTCTCTGCTATAGGTAGCGGGTCATCGGCAGCAATAACCTTTCCAGACAAGTTGTTAGTCACCGCAGACTATGACTATTATGACGGTGATGGCAATGTGGCATGCAACAGCACAAAGGACAAAATGGACATGTGTACCAACCAAAAAGCACTAACTTTCAACTATACCACTTGCTCGCAAAAAATAGCTTATTCAAGTACTACTTATTGTTTGCTTTTCAATTCATAATTATATTTAAATTGTAAAAGAATGTCGGCAGTGCGAGAGAGAGAGAAAGAGAGAGAGAGAGAGAGAGAGAGAGAGAGAGAGAGAGAGAGAGAGAGAGAGAGAGATGGTTATTATTTTGCATAACTATATTATTATATATTTTTATTTAATATGTATTGGAAACGGTAATGCAAACGTTTCTTCAACATTTTATTTGAAAATATGAAATTGTATTAATAGAATCCGAAGATATATAAGAAGATCTGATTTAGTTTTAACCAGCCATTGAGCTTTACGGGTGTATTGTGTTATCTTTCAGATAACGGTTCATTATGGTGTGTTGCCAAGCAATCGATGGGAAGCTATGATTGTGCTGTTGTCTTCAACAGGGACTCGACAATCTCCGGCACTGCATCACAGTTTGCGTGCCTGGTACGCGTATATCCCAGTTACAATTTTAACGGTAGATAATCCGACCAGAACTGAAACATAGTGTATTATAATTTAAATTATCACACAAAATACTTTAAATTGATATTTGACCAGCTCTGGAAAATGGCCAAATCGCATGGCCAGTAAGATATTATGCCTTATTTATACTGCGCTTATCTGCACCGCGAGACCTTATTTAGGGGCTTATCCTGGAAGAGTTGGGACAGCCCTGTCAATGCCTTAAATAGACGTTTAATTAAAATTAAATTAATTGTGTTAAAATAAGTCGAAGGGACATAAAATAACACAATTATTAGTTTAGTCATACACATTTATGAGTATTGAAAATGGTGATTACTTTATTACATACTTTGTCCCTCACCTCTGATTCAAGTGAGGAAGCAGTCAGTCGCTTGCGGAGAAATTGGTTAGTACTGGTTAGAGACCCAGGAACACCGGTTAGGTGGACTGACCGCCGGGATATTACCCAGAAAAGTGTTGAAACCAGGCGTTAAACCCCAAACAAACAAACAAACAAATTATTACATACAATTAAATGACAAACAGATCGAGTCATAAGTTTGTCACTGCAATTTAAGTGTCATTTTGAAGTTAGTGATATCAACAATTGTTTTGGTTGTAGTGTTCCAATGGCACTTCAGTGTCAGTAGTTTCCGGTAACTGTACGTCTGACCAGACGCCAACAGCCTTCCCGACAGCTGCAGACGGCACTGAAGTCATCGGCTATAAACTTCTCCTGCCAACTATATATGGTATGTGACTCCCACAATTACATAAATAAAGTTCAATATAATTATAATTTTGTCATGGTTTCTTATAGTATCTGTCTATTATAGTAACTCGTTCTGGTGTACATGTATAAACCATTATTTTACGCAATCATACGAACACATTTACAGTTAATTCATAGTCAGTCACATAAACTGTATAACAAACTTAGGGAACTCTGGTTCCACCTGCTTAAATCTTTTTTAAAAGAACTTAGACGCCCGATTTGTTTCTTTTATCCCGTTCAACGTGTTCTTGTTGAATTGACCCCAGGTTCTCTGGTCTCAGGAAGATCATTGGGTACCCGCCCCTTTGGCTTTTCAATGCTTTTTGCTTCTTATGCTGTATATGTTTGGTTGCTTTTGCATGCTACATTGTTAAGCTGATGGGTGGGTTGGAGTTATTTCACCAAGACAACTTTTGCCTGTTATATATGAGAACCTGTTGTGGCAAGTGTGGGATTGAGAGCCTGGTTTAAACCCCAGTGGCAATTCGTTTTACCACAGACCGTGCGAATGCGATTACCCCAAGTGTTCTCTTTTTCGTTAATAGTTTGTGGCGTCTTATTTGAATATGACATACATATGACATCTTTTCCCCTCTATTTTTTCGCTGCGTTGGAAGGCTGTGTTTTGTTAGTGTGGCGATTCCTGACATGCATATTTCACTTTTTTAAAGCCTTATAACATTTTAATCCAACTTTCATAATTATTCTATGACGTCATGGCTGACATCTTATTGGAACCCTATTGATTATTTAAATAGACTGAGTGATAGGCAAGTTGGGAATAATTTGACATATTCAAATCATTCTTGACTTATCATTGTATTTCTCTTGTTTCAGTAAACTGTGGTAAGTAAATGTTTTCACGCAAGAGGACAGAAAAGTGTTACTGTGGTATCATAATATTTCGCGGTCGATTAATTGCGCGTATATTGATTGCGCTAGGGTAAATGCGCGAAATCAAAACCTAGCGAAATCAAACCATTAAATATCTATTAACATTAGAAAATTACAAATGCGCGAAATTAAGTCCTCGCAAAAATGTTACTTATGTCATTTGCGCGAAATTTGATCCCCGCGAAATTAAATGATACAACAGTAAAACATGCGAACACACGCTTGTAAAAGGTTTAGAGGACACGAAAGCGAAAAAGACGTGTAAATTCTTACCAGGAAAACATACCCAAGCGCCCTCTTTGGTTTCGAAAGTGAAAGGAGATATGTTATTGTTTCAGTCACATAGGTCTTGGATTCATGTTGAAGATGGGTAAATAGGACTGATAAACACGTGAATATGTTTCTTCATTTATACAGGCTCTTGTTTGTGGGATGACAGGTTTTCCTCAGTTTGATACGTTAATTTGTTAAACTATAAAACTGCAATAAAGAAACACATTAACCGACGGTATAAATACCACGTTTTTCCATTAAAATTAAAAAAAGTAAAGTTGTGAATACTTAATCAGAGTTTTGTCGATGTTTAATATTAAGAAAATAAGACTTAGTATTTTTATCGTTACATCGATGATTATTGCTTTACAGTATTAGTTTTTACAGAACTTTCAAAATACCGCATAGACATCTTAACGTTGATTATTCTTCTGTATTTCGTTTATAGCTCCTACCACCACAACAGTTCCTCCTACAAGCGCTGGGATTGGTGGGGGTGCTATAGCTGGCATTATAATCGGCGTTTTGGTTCTGGTCGCCATTATCATCGTCAGCCTCATTCTGTACAAACGAGGGCAGTGTAGCACGATTTGTGGAAAACTGAATGCATGTTTCGAGAACAACGCATGTTGTAACAAGGTTTGTTCTTGCTGCAAGAACAAAGTTTCGGAGTCAGAGAAGCCTATTCTAACTAGTAAGTGTTTTGTTTGAAATCATCGCTGCTTGTGGTAGGCGGCTTTTTCGAGTAAAATTGGTTTTGTAGATATCATTTTACATGCATTTACAATAATTATTTATCATTTAATGGAACTACTAAATTTGTCACAACTGATATTAGAAGGACCTCGAGAATATAAGTCAATAGCAAAGTTAACAATTTGAAAAATCGCTGCATTGCACTTGTACAACACGCAGTGTTGGCAGTTATCATAAGTAAAACGAAACAAGCAAACCTTATCGAATATCTTGACATTTGTACTATTTACTAGATGGGGTTGATCACGCCACAACAATTGATGAGACCAAGACGAGGCCAAAACTTGCAAAAGATAAAACAATGATGAGCGCCATTACAATGACGTCTTCATTAGCCGGTGTGCGTGAGAAAAGCGAGCTGGAGAAATCACTCATCAGACAGACAACTGCGACCAGTATCGGACTGGATATTAAATCAGAAAGATCTTCAGTTCACACTCTGAAAGTGAAGCCTGCAGTCGAAGAGGAGCCTCGACTAAAATTATTTGTATGTTTTATTGCACATCACACTTAAATCATATAAACTTAAAGTAATTATATGATATTAATCAAGGTTATTTACACCAAGTTTGACTGTTTAGGTACCGTTTTGCAACTGTTACAGTCAAGTTTAATTTAATTGAGCCAGCTACTGCGTTTAAACAAAACAGAACATATCGGAACTTCATTTAAACCACAATACATTATTTGACAAAATCGCTTATTATGTAAATTGTACATTACCAGCTGTTGTATTTTTTCCGACAGGGGAAGGACTTGTCATGTTTAGTGTGTTGTCCAAAAAAGCAGGATGATGCAGCAAAAACAGTGTCAGTTGGTACGTAAAAGCTGTGTTAATAGTCAGCAAAAACAATGTCAGTTCGTACGTAGAAGTTGTGTTAATAGTCAGCAAAAACAGTGTCAGATTGTACGTAGAAGTTGTTTTAATAGTCAGCAAAAATAGTGTCAGTTGGTACGTAGAAGTTGTTTTAATAGCCAACAAAAACAGTGTCAGTTGGTACGTAAAAGTTGTTTTAATAGTCAATCAGCAAAACAGTGTCAGTTGGTACGTAAAAGTTGTTTTAATAGTCAATCAGCAAAAACAGTGTCAGTTGTTACGTAAAAGTTGTTTTAATAGTCAATCAGCAAAAACAGTGTCAGTTGGTACGTAGAAGTTGTTTTAATAGTCAATCAGCAAAAACAGTGTCGGTTGGTACGTAGAAGTTGTTTTAATAGTCAATCAGCAAAAACAGTGTCAGTTGGTACGTAGAAGTTGTGTTAATAGTCAATCAGTAAAAAACAGTGTCAGTTGGTACGTAGAAGTTGTGTTAATAGTCAATCAGTAAAAAACAGTGTCAGTTGGTACGTAAAAGTTGTGTTAATAGTCAATCAAAATCAAACAAAGAATATTAAAGATTCTGTCGTTTTCAATTTTTATACGTTTGTCGAGGTTTTAGATTTTACTGTACTGCTATGTACCCGTACTGTATGTCAACTATTTTATTCTTATCGCGTTCAAAGCTTTCCTACGCTTATATAATTAAGCGAAGTAATATGCTGACGTTCGCTGTGTAAAATGCAAGTAAAATTCATTTGAAATAAAAACATCACGATCATTTACAGATAAAAAATCGGCAATTCATGGGTACTACTGGGATGGGACAATCAGAGAAAAAAACAATATAATTAAGGAAACCAATGTCCCAAACTACATGTGTTTCCTCTAGTTTTCCGTAATTGCTGGGTCGGTAAATGCTTAACTCTCGATCAGAAGAAGTTATCTCAGGATAAAGATGTATTGGTTTTCTAGCTGAAGCGCCTGAGGCTACAGACATTGTAGCTCCTGACGCCAAGAAAGCTGCAAAAAGTGGCGGAAAGAAAGGAGGAAAGGGAAAGGCGAAGGGAGGAAAGAAAGATGCAAAGGCCGAAAAACCGGAACCGGAGAAAGAGAAAGTTAAAGCAGAAGTATCAGGTTAATTTAATTTTCAAATCCACGTCTTTTCCTTACGTAGTTAATTGAGTGCCATACAGATTTCTGCATTAAATCATGTTCGATTTTTTTCCCACAACTTGTCTTGTTAATTGGATGTTATATTAAAAAATTTAAAAGAAATCATTTTCATGTCTTATCTTTGATTTAGAACTAATTGTTGTTCATAATTAAATTGTATCAAATTGTATCAAATAAAATAAATTCTCAACTGCTGCTAACTTATTAAGGTTTTATTTTTGTTTATTAGCTATTCTATATAAATATAGAAAGACGTGCTGTGGTTACAAATATGTGTTCGTAAGAACTTATATGCTTTTCAACAGATCAAAATGGTGAGCTTACAAGAGCACCTACTAAGATGATGACGGATTTAAACCTAACAAGTACACCGATTCCTGGGGGAGAAAAGGGTGTTAAGGGGGTTGTCAGCGTACCAGCTGGATTAGAGAAACCCAAAGATAGGGTGAGCATGTTTTATGAATTCAGTTTAATCACGCTTATAATGGATAGTAAAATAGCAGTAGCAGGACCTCTGACTGAAGTGGGCAATTTAAAAACATCAACAAAAAACTACCAATATCACAATTTTTCTTAACAAGACAGATTGGTTTGATTGAACAGATTGGTTCATTGGCATGCAAGTCCTAGGATTTTTATATTAGATTTCATTATATTGTTATAATATAATAAATAGTTTTATAGATTTGTCTGCGTACCTGATAATTATTAGTAGTAATTATACTTTAATTCCATATTATGGATGAATCTTATGTTCATCAAGACGTTATGACCATATAAACTATAATGATTTTATAGTTAACAAAGAAACAGAATGTTATTGAATTTAACCAACTATTACAAGTAAATATTTGTAATATCTTTAATGAGATAAATGCATTTCTGTTTAAAAAGGAAACTGGATGGACCTTTTTGACCTGTTGCTATGGGAATAGAACTCCGCCTCCACAATTAGAAGACGTTCCACCTGGTGAGCAAAAAATTGAATACAAACATTATTTATAGTTAACCTTGATTGTTGTGTATCGAATACTCTTTACAGATTTGTATCAAACTACATGTATAAAAACAAGACAAGGTCTGAAAAATATAGCAGGAAATGTCACATTCAAGCAAGGCAGACGCAAACATTAAATAAGGAAACAATTTAAGAAAGCATATTTAATATATGACCAATATTAAAACCTTGACCACACAACATAAAAAAAGAAAACAAACCCCACAGATATAAGAACATAGTTTAGAACGCGGTTGTAATGTAATCTTTGAAGGATTGAGTTTGGTGATAAATCGCATTTGTATCCAATGATTTAAGTGTTTATGAACCTTTCTGATAAGCCATTTTGTTAGCGATATGGTATAATTCTTCTACTGAAGTATGTGTGGTCACAAATGTTTAAATACTTTTGTAATTTTAGAAACACTATTTAATTTCTCTGCTGTTTTGTACCTGAAAAATAACGCCATGTTTGATATTAATTAAAGTTATATGGGATATATTGGGTTAATTATATATGGGATATATTGGGTTAATTTAATAATAATACAAGCAGTTTGGTATTTATATAGTCTTTTTATGAAGTTGATAAAATATTTATTTATAAATATATAAGTTGTGCAGCATAATTGCGTTATTAATTGATTTTTTTAAAATATATTAAGAACCAACTACGGTTCCCGTTAAGAAGGAAAAAGCGGCAGTTAAAGGAAAAAGTGGCGGAACGAAGAAAGCAGCAGCTAAAAAGGGCGGCAAGAAAGCAGGGAAAGGCTCAAAGAAAGCAGATATCAATTCAAACGATTTAATTGAGGAAGATCTCACAGTACCGCAACCACCTGTTGAAAGAGCAAAAACTATGCCTGAAAAGCAAAGAGAGAAAACAACACTTAGCATACAAGATGCGGAGAAAGTAAAGGTTGATGTATATATTCCAGATGAAAAGAATAGCCTTCCACTTAAAGATACAATAACTGTTATTAAAGGTTCAAAAGATGCATCGCCTAAGCTAGAAAAAGCTAAAACAGATATTGGGATAGTAAGACCATCCTCTGAAAAGAGAAACGGAAGTGCCAAAGGTTCCAAGAATGGCAAAAAAAGTAAAGAAGGAAAAGGAAAGCCAAAGGGTGGAGCAAAGGACAAAAAGGGCGGAGGAAAGAAAAAGAAGAAATAACAAACCCTGGGCAGGACTCGATGTAACAACATAATAATGGTGTACGTATCGTAAGCTGTTTAGGAGTACAAAAAGTTAACAGTCTCAGGTGGCCGATGCACGTGTTGTTCATCATGCTCATTTCCAATATGTGAATGAACATTGTTTTATAGCTGAAACTACCCAGATTTCCTGGAGAGTAATGGTAAAAATATGCAGACGGGTTTAGAATAAATCCGCAGTAAAAGCATGATCTTTAACAAACTAACATGTCCATGTTTTATCCTTTATTTTTGGAATTTTAAATTTTATTTATTGCTTAAAGCCTTTACTTAAACTGTTTGTATATTGCACATATGTTTTGTCAACATTTGAGATTAAATGATTGAAAAAAATGTGAAATTACATAACACGTCAACAAATATACGGTTTACTTTTTCATTGTCTTTGAATATTTTGTGTTTTAAACGCGCTTTTGAGATATGTAAGGGTATAACTATTCTTTCTTAAAATGTGTTGGAAGTAAGTAAACAGTTCATTAAATTTCATACTAATTTTGACTTGTTTGCAATATGTGCACACTCTATATTTATTTTGTATGTTCACTAATATTTCTAATAAAGTAAATGTGCTTTGTTAAACGTCAATAAACTGTGTCAAACATGGTGTTTATCTGTGATATATATCCAGCACATAGACTAAAACAACAGTTAAAAAGGTCTCTTTCTCTAAAGAGGTATTCGTGGTTTATTAGAATGCACTAGTTTTTTCTGTTACTTGAATACCGATAATGTGCAAATGCGAATACTTAGCCTGTTTTTTAGACTTCTAATTTGAAAACACCGCATGCATAACCATATGTACAATTTTGTTTTATAAACATTTATGATGTGTGTCCTCTTTCAGAAGTTAAATAGCTGTAGGTCTCACAATTTATTAAATATTTCCTCCTAGTGTTTTGAATTTAAACCCAACCATTTTGTACTTACAATCAAGGAGTCGTATAAAATGTTATTAAATAAAACGTGTTTATCGCTTATCATATCAAACATGCTTCTCAAACTTATCATACCACACAGGATGAGACCATTCCGTATATGCATATTTCACTTTTTATCAATGATCATATGCGTCCCTTGCTTTGGTGGCAACGTTAGATACGCACATGTTCTCCCTCCTTTTTGTTGTAATCCTTAAACAAAGCGTATTATGCAAAATGTACAGACATTAATTTAAAAATTCTTTAACTAAAAAGACAAAATTCATACTCGTATCACGTAAATCTTTTCGCATTCTGTGAGGTATACTTAATCAAACTACACAATTACGTAATTATGTCAAATATACCGTAGATTAAAAAGTTCTGACAAGTATTTGAAAGACGGGTGGATTAAACACGAACATTTCGCAGATGATTTATTTTAGACGTAACATTGTAACACGTGTCGATCACATACTTCTTCTTTTTAAAAGTAATCATAAATTAAAAGGGAGAAGTATGTTAATGTCTGACTGGTAATAAATCACATATAGACCACAGACCGAAATATAAATTTAAGTAAACAGTTGGGTATCAAAGCTGCAGTGATAGCAAACGAAATTCTGGTAACTTCAAACGAGTTTCTTCTGATTATTGTTTTTAGTTTTGTTCATTTTCTTTGGGTTTCCTATCAATCCAGGTACTATTTTTATCCGGAGTAAATAAAAAGCTTTCCCCTCGTCCTTTCGCGAGTCTGCAAGACTTCTCTCCCTTTGCATTTTTAAATTCACTTCTAGTATAGGAGGTTGATATGGACGTGGTACACGTTTGCAAGTCATGTGCTCGTTTTGAGGATACATGTACACAAGTCATTAAGAAAAAATAAAAACCATAAAAATAAAACCGTTAGTTGTGCTCAACATTCAAACGCACAAACAATTAACTACCGCTCTTAGCCTGAATCTTAGTACTATTTATCGTTTTTAGACTGGCGCGCATGCGCCAGTCGTAAGTAACGATGCCGTGAACTCCGCGACGCGCCGTCGTTAACTTCGGGTGTATCATTGCGACCACGAGAGCGTTTCAAGTACGTGGTCACCGCGAGAGCAGGCCGAAATGTTCTGCACAAGTGTGAAGCACAATGCAGCACACCATTCCACGAATTCTGAGCGATTGATAGTAAGTTTCCGTGTAATTTTGGAGCATCCATGCCAAAAACGCCAGCTAACGAATGTAGAGTGAAATCACGACCAGCTACGGCAGTGAACAAGCAACTGGATATGCACGAGTAGTTTAGTTACGCCTGAAAGATTTCGTAGTTGTGTGGCATAAAAAGTAGTGCATTTTAAGAAAATACAATATTTCGAGAAGGAATGCGAAAGATAATGCTACAAATAAAAACAAGATAACAATTTAATGTTGTTGTTCGAACAACTATGAAAGGATATTAAAAGAACGATTAAAAACAAATCAGTCACGTGACAAGCGGGAGATAGCGGGGGTTGCCATTTTCGTTAGGTTGGAGTTGTGGATCGAGATTTTGCTCGGCTTTCAAGGACCGGGCCGGGCCCCAGTGTTCTCCCCAGCTATCATAACGGTTTTCGCGCCCGACAACCGTTAACAAGCTTTAATCTATTTCCAACAAGCGTTCAATTCGCCGACATCTGTTTATTCAAAATCGACATGTCATAATTTTCTGTTTCTTGCATTGTAAACACAGGTCGCTTTTCATTCACGGTTAAGTAATGTGCGATTTGACCAATCGCAATCGATTTCTTTACTATCAGCTGAATAACTCCGCCTCTCCTCGTGGCCGAATTCGCAAGTCTGTCGGTGTCGTTTGATCGTATTTTGGCTCTGCCGACTGTTGATATTCTCAATTAACAGCGGGTGAGTTTGACATAATGTTCAATTATTTTAATGAGATGCGATCATGAGTAATAATTTGGTTATTCTGTGTTCTGTGATTAGAAGACAAACACTTCGAAAATTGTACTGTATAGATGTTTGAAAATAATTGCGCGATATTTGATTTGTTTTAAACAAATCTATTAGCAAGTTGCAGTTAGAACTTAACGATCAGTTCATTTTCGTCGGGCACACTTTCAAGCATGCATGCGCAAAAGAACGACGACTCGTCGATTCTATCTTATTTCAAGAGAAACCGGCCTTGTAAGGCGGATGCCAACTCCATCGGGCATTCTGAACTTCAAAATTCTAGAAATGAGATCGAAATCCTTCCGGATAGCCCTTCAAGAGCGACTCTGACGACGCCAAGTACCCCTTCACGTCGTAAAATTTTTCCGACGCCGGACGCGGTACCCCAACATGCCGAGACACTGAATCAACGCCGGCTACCTCGAACAGCCAGTTCGATCCAGTCAGGTGTCGATCCTAAGTGGAAGAAAGTCTACTCCTGGTTGCAAGAAGTTGGCAATGGTCTTTTTTATATATATTTACTTAGCCTTGTGACTTGCATTAAATAAATAAAATAACTCAATTTCATTCTACTATAATAAAAAGGGAAATATGCCATATCAGGAATCGCCACACTCATAAAACACCGCCTCCCCCTGCAGCAAAAAAGAAGAGAGGAAAATAAATGATTTGTTTGTTGATTGTTTAACAAAAAAGAGAACCGAATGGGTTAGCGCCTTGGAACTGTCAGTGGCAAAATAATTTGCTACTGGGGGTTTAAACCAGGTTCTAGGGGTGCACTATATAATTTATTATACCTGTTTGTGTTAACTGAATACCTATTATGATATTATTTTTATATATATGAAGCTGTCTATATGTTTACTGGTATCGCAAAGTTATTTAATCTCAGATTGTGAGTGGGTTTTTTTCCACCTTATCAAGAGTGAAGACAAAGCTTAATAGAATAGCAGGCTTAACAATTCAACATTAAATTCATTGTTAATGATATCCATGGGAGGTCCTGATGTACTGAAGTTTGATTATAATAAGGCAGTCAGAAATTGGGTCCAAGAAAAAAGAGGCGTCTGAAAGTTTAATCCTAATCCTGTCAGTTGTAATGAAACACTGAGATTGATATGTCTGAGATATCTTGGACAATGAAGGTGAAAAACTAACTATACAGAGTATATAGTTGAGATTGTAACTTGATGAGATCAGATCAGTTTATGTAATTAAAACACATGTTGCCATACTGTTTACACATTGTTTCACATTATTTATGTTTTTTAACTTTGTACCTTTATTGGCTCTAAAGAGATAAAAAAACATCTATGGACTATATACCGTTGTTGCAGTAAACTTTGGTACAAATATAAAACTGTATAAAATGATAGTTAAAAAATAAAGTTTCGCGAGCTAAAACCCACGAAAAGTCCAGCGACAACGCTCCCAAAAATCCTGGGGAGACCGTAAGTAAGTTGGCGAATATTTTTGTTAATGCATTGTTGCGATCTACGTAAAAATTAAGACTGTAAATGTTTCAGTCTCTTAAGGTACGTGAGCCTTGTGCATTTCATTGTTGACACTACTCAGTTGTGGCGGAGCCGGATCATCGTTATTCTAGCAAAATTTAACCAATAATCATACGCTCATGCATCAAACAGACCCCCCAACCTAAGATTAAGGTGAAAAAAGTAATACCTAATTTCCTTGCATCAAAATACAAGTACCTTCATCTATTGAAATCCCTGAATATACTGAATTATTTGCTAATGTTGATGATAGTAACTGTCACAAAGTTTAACGAAAAAAATCACACATAGTTTCATATGTTTAAAGTAATGATACCTGTGCAGGGCAAGTTCGATTCAACACGCGCGCCAGTCTTTCAACGCTTTCAGCGCTTTGATTCTTATCGGAGATAAAAAAAGGGAAAGGGATATATACTTTCAAATTTTGTGTTAGATAAGAGCATTAATATTTTAGCACAATCCGTATTTATATTTTCGTTTTGTACACACATTTAATATTTTATTCTATGCTAAATAATTTGACAAATTTGAATAAGCTTTTACCAATTCCTGATGTATTTGTCTGATTTGTTTTATATAGTCAGAGACACATTGATTATCCAAATTTGGTATGTTAAAAAAGTCGATTGTTGACTCAGAGGAAACTGTGAATTTCCAAATTGCAAGTCATGAAGCAAGCATGTTTTTTTTTCAGTAAATCTTTACAGGTAGCAACATTGCTAACAAGCATTAACATTTTAATTAGAGTTTGTTCTGTATTGATGGTTATAAGTTTATTTTTTTGAAAAGGACATTTGTCCTTCAAAGCCTGATAACTTTTATGTATTGATTGCTATTCATCCACACCCACATTTTACTTATTAACAGAAATCAATAAGCATTATCGACATTTGCGTTACATGTAAACAATAAAATACTTTATAAATCACTTGCACAACCTTTGAGATAAATTCCCGATTGCCCAGAGTTTGAAGGTATTCATCGTCATATGCGCGTCATCGTTATGGTCCGATCAAGATTGGTACTGTTTACTCGTATAAATATAAAGTTGCTCTTAACTTTATCCGCTTTATCCAGAGTGGGCTGAAAAATGCTTGTTCATTACTGCATTTTAATTGGCTCAGCAAACCGAGCCTGCAGAAGTTTCGTATCTTTCTTGTTCTTTCATCTTTTTAATCTTATTGGGCGATGTTAGATCCAAACGTTTCGTCATTTTCTCTTGAAGTTGTAACATTTTTTAAAAATACCAAGTGTATCATGTGACAAAGTTTTTCTCAGCTTATTTTAATGTTATCAACACACCACCAATTAAACACCAAATATCATAGATGCTTTTATTCAATGTAAAATCTCAACAAATATCTAAAAATACACGTTGTCTATTGAAAAAAGATTTATAAAACGATATGTTACCAGTAAAAAGAGAATACTTTAAAAATATCACAGACTGAAATAAACAAACTAACACATGGTTTTTAAATCACAGCTTTCAGATACTATAATCAAACGATAGAATCGTTCAAAGTTTCATTTGACTCATTGCTTTTCTTGTCACGTTCGTTTTCTCTGGGGGATTCTATTAGTCCAGGCATGTTCTGCGTACTGATATCAGGGGTACAAGTCATAGTTGAATTAAACCCAGAAGCCTGTCGTGATGCTGCAAGAGTCATCTCCCTTTGCATTTTCCAGCCCACTTCTGTCATAGGAGGCCGAGGTGGCAAGGGCCCACGTTTCTCCCAGTAATCGGCTCGTTTGAGGAGATATCCTCTCCCGTGCTCCGCCAATCCTTGAGAATGTATAAAAGCTTCAGACTTGGGCTCTGAAATGCATAAAAAAGAAGTTTGAAAGCCACCGAACAAGAAAAGTATCACAATAGTGCAAGCTCGGTTTGATTGAGCCCGTTCTTGAGCAGTAATTTAAGTGCATATAATTGTTCACGCCGCCTAGCACCGGGTTAAACGCAACACAAAAGCTAAAAAGTAAATATATGGATATCAGGAATTGCCACACCCAGAAAACACAGTCTCTCCACGTAGCCAAAAAAGTAGAATGTCATTTAAATATTAATTCAGTTAAACGATAAAACTTTTTTATAATCAGAAATGTCTATAAACTGTTATTTTACAACCGATACACGAAAGCAAAAAGCGAGTGAAGTAGCATTACATGAAATATAATCTGTGTTGAAATTTCGTTTCGTTTGCAAAATTGAATTTTGTTGAATAAACAGTCGTTCAAATATCACTAATGTCCTTGTCGTACAATAAACTTAGACACTAATGCTCTTTCTTATATGGCAAAGTTTTTTTAAAAAGTTTTACCTGTAGTTTCAACGTATCGGTCAAAATACTTCTTATCTTTATACAGCTCTTCTAACAGTCTCCTTAGTCGATTATCATCGATGCTAGACATCATACTGTTTCTACCATCCGCACTTCTGGCCGCTAGACTATTGTCAGATTTGTGTCTGGATGCCAAGGTTTGGTCAGAATCAAAATGGTCCCCGCTGTATTCTTGAATCTGCATAGGTGCTGACTTAACATTTCTTTCTTCAGGCCCTTGATGGATATGGTCAAAGGTTTCTAGGTCTTCAGGTCTGCGTACAATTGTGAATAAACGTTGCTTCGGTGGCTGAAGATAAGACAATATAAGATAAGACAGATAAAGTATTGAAGCATGTATTGTAATCATCTCCTCTGTATGAGGTGACCGTCTTTTAAAAACATGATTTCCTGATATTAAATTTTATATTCACAACATCTAAAACACAGGAATCAGGAGTTACCTGGGTTTTTAAGTTATATATATATACGTTACAAATGCTGTTTAGAGGTGAAGTCGTCCACAGAGCATAAAAGCAGTACTGTTAACGAACAACAAAAACACTGATAAGCGAGAGATATAAGCCCTTGTGGTGACAACTCAATATTCGCTTCTAAAAACCTATTTACCTCTTCTAGATAAAATAAATCAAAAGGGGGCTACCTACTCCTAAACACCTTACTTCTTTACAAGTTTGCTGATGGTAGATGTAATTTTGCTTTAGTTATGGATCAGTAATCAATTTAAATAAAATGTCACTATAAAGACAATTAGAAAATTTAGTTACCAAATCGGCTGACCATATGTCAAATCATTCTTCAGATATTGATTGGAAACAAGTTTTAAATTAAAGGTCACTGTTACATTCCTTCAAGTTGACAGTTAAATAATACACGCATTTAAAGTTTAGTCACTGGAGTTCACGCCGTTCTCAAGTAGTTAATAAGAAACGAAAATTAAATTGAAGGTCATTGTGACCTTCACCAATGATCTATTTACCCCAACAATTACTAAAGGTCATCTATTGACTATATCGATTTGTATTTCAGTTGCAACTGATACACTTGTTCAAATCATGACGGATTAATAGTAAATATGACACTGACACGGTTTCATTGGTGAGTAAGCATCACATTCAATAGAAGCAAATACGCATTGTTCAAATCGTTTAAATTACCACACACACCATCAATTTTACTAAAAACAAACGATAAATTTCCGAGTCTTTCATATGTGTAATATGCAAGAGCTCAAGATTTAGGACATACCTGTAGTTCTGGGCATCCTCTTTCACGTATAGCAAGTCTTCCGTCTCCACTGACGTAAGAATATCCCCGATTATAGCCAGATGCATTCTGTAAAAAGTATGCAGACGTTCAACGTTATAACCTTATAAAGCATAATTACCTATAAAATGATCAATAAATATAAACATACGTTCTCAAAAATGTACAGAAACGCATGCAGCAAACGAAGAATAACAACGTAAAACGTACGATGCCTTATGTCATGAACCATGAATTGAAAATCGATTTACTGGGAAACATGGATGTTTAAAAAAGTGCGTATCGTTTAAAAATAATAAAAAACTTCAGGGGCGTTTGATTTAAAATCCAGAACCAAAGACAACTTTTAAAACACAACAGGAACAAGAAATATCTTTAAAAAAGATAAACGGCGTTGATGGAAAAGATTTATATATACATGTATATAAGACAGAATGAAATACAGAGAGGCAAAGCAGACACAGTTTAGTTATTTTATTTTATTTGTTATAGCTGTCGACGAACCCTCCCTGCCTTCTTAGTATGACTTAGAGATTAAGCGACCGAATCATGACAACTCATAAATTTATTGAAAGTGTCTTTCAAAAAAAAATGTTGAAGCTGTTGCAACAATTTCATACAGTGATAACAAGTCGATTAAAAATACTGAAACAATATATTCAGTTTCAATAAAATACCTCGTGTAGAGTGAGAATTCAAGATGAATAAATGTCCTTGAAATTTAATAAATATAAATAATAACAGCCTGTTACAAGAGCGAAATCTACCAACTTTTACGTATATTAACTTGAAAAAAAAGTGTCCGTCCTCAGTATTGAACCCGGGGCCTCCGCTTGAGAGGCGAGAGTGTTAGCCACTACCCTACAATACACTTGTATCTCTTACTTGAAATTAACAATTAGTATCAAAGGAACTAGAAAGGAACCAGTAAGAACTAGGAATATCTACACTTCTCTTTCGTTTTACACTGTGTATTGTATGCAAGTGTTTACCTGACACCCAAGAATATTCCATATAATATTGTATTTAAGCCATCAATATTGACTTAACTGGTTACTTAAATCGTAAATATGTTTTTTCCTCCAATACAACACCCACTAACAACCAATCGAATTAATCTATTTGATTTTTCCGCCGCATAATAATAAAAATCCCACTAGATACCTCTCCACCCTGCTAGATGCCTCTCTGGTGTAAATAGCTACCAATCGAAATAGTTTATTTCATTTTCCCTCTGCATAATAAGAGAGTACGAGTATTATTTACAACATTTCATTGGTCGAAAAACTAGGTCAAAAGTGAGCTTAGACAGCTAACGCCGAATAACGCCGAAAAACACTTACTGGGTCGTCGTGCATGTCTCCGTTTGTGTCAACAAAAGCTTCTCGAGGTGAAAATGGCTCTAAAAATTAGAAATAAATTTACATTATTAAGGATGAGAAATCATAAACACTAGACACGAGTTATATTCAGGATTTCTTTGTGGACCTTTTTTACTCAAAGAGAAAGTACAAAAGTACGCGACAACTATATATCCATCTGCAAATTTAACGCTGTGGACATGGAGATTAAATTCATAAATATCAATTCAAACTGTTCAGTACAGAATTACGAAGCAAAAAGGAAAAGGAAGTAGGTCAGCTTGAATCTGTACGAAGCAAAAAGGAAAAGGAAGTAGGTCAGCTTGAATCTGTCAAAGTAATGACATTGACAATGAACATTCTTACTTTCGTTTTGGTTAATTTTGCCTTGCAGGCTCTCTAAGATTTTTCGGTCACTTTGCAATCCTTCTCTGTACATTTGCCACTGATCCGAATCGCCTGTTGCTGGCGTCTTACGCTGGCTCCATGGACTAGACTGCTGAAATTTTCCACTTCTGTTACTTAGTGGAGTGACCACCCCTGGCCCAGCAAAGTGGTTGTGGCTAGACTGTTGAACGAACAAATAAAATAGAAAATGATCTGAAGAATCTCTGATTACAATATCATTACACTGAAGCAAAAAGTTAAAGATGCATGACAGGCATTGCCACAGCCTTTCTTAGAAAACACAGCCTCCACACTCAGCCAACATATAAAGAGAAAAAATATTGGTTCACAAGAATATTAATGTCAAATAAGACACCACAAACAATTCACGAGTAATATTAAGATGCTAGTCCCAAATCTTAAACCGAATTCACTTTATGGTTTTATGTTAGTGATGTCTGTGTAATACTGCTTTTTTATTCATAACTTCTTAATACAATTTCCTTTTGGCTTCAAGCAGCAAGTTAAGTAGGAGGGACAGAAAAAACTGATTGTTAACTAGATATATTTCAGCAAACCCTTTAGTGACAGTCTTTAACAACAATATTCCGATCTTAAGTCAAACGCACACAGTCGAAACTATATTATAAATATTTTGCAAAACAATGTGAAATATGCACATCATTATTTGCCTCACCCAGAAAACACAACATCCCCACTCAGGAAAAGTATAGAGAAGCGTTAATGCAACGTGGTATTTCATTTATTCTTCTTATTATATGTGAATATTTACTTCGACTACGAAAAACAATAACAACTTACTCCTGGAAATTCTTCACCCCAAGCTCTTCTAACCTTGATATCAGGTAGAACCTCATCTGTGCGCTTCCTCTTCTTCTTAAACAGCCTTTTATTCAGGGTCCGTCTGATAGCTGAACCAATGTCACGTCGTCCCTACAAACAATTACAGGCGACATCTTAGTATCACGAGCTTTTAAAGACGTGCGAAAACTAAGTTCAATTCTTTGAAATTGAAACAAACGTTGAACGCTTTGTTTCGTGGAACTAGCAGATTAATTTAAACAGCATCAAACGCGACCTGGGGTCATATTAAAAAGATTTCCTCATAATCTATGATGGAATATTCCGTATGGTCAATCTAATGATTTGACACTCTGATCACAGCTTTGATTGCTTTTTGATAGCATTATTGTGAAACTAAACACATTAGGCCGACTTCACAAAATATACTCACAAACAGATCTGAATTTATATTTCCTTTTGTTAAGGCTCTTTTGCATAATAGACTTATTCATTGCTATGAAGGATGATACTTACTCGTTTGCTGAATTCTGCTTCACCATCAGGTATGGTGACATTTTCTTCGTCGGGTACATCGAACCCGACATTACGTCCTTGACCACCAGATCGAACGCGTTTCTGCAAATACAGCTACAACATTTACTGACAGGCCAAGTTTTAACATTAAGAGACATAAAAGCTATCATAAAAAATGAGAACCTGAGAGTTACCGCCTTGGAACGGTCAGTGACAAAACTGATAACCACACCACGGGATAAGGGGTGATACTAGTCCCTACAGGGTTTCATATTAAAAAGAATACATGTTTTCTTGAGAAACTATGTCAAACCAAACAATTACACGACAGCATTGTTTGCTAAAAGACACTAGACATAAGTGTTTGAAAGCCATAACAAGATGAGGGAATTTTGATGAGGGAACGGGGAATTGAGTTAAATATTTAATATAAACAGTCATGAAACAATTAAATATTTATTTATGTAAGCTCGTTCATACAATTTTATTCCACGGTATTAGACTTGTTAATGCATAATTCTTCTTTAATATTGATGTATTTTTTGTAACTTTCTTTCGGGGTTATAAACAACTAACCATCTAGAACCGGTAGTAATGCAGATGCTGCAAAATATTATTGCATATCGCATAACAGGTATAAAATTTGCATAACAGGCGCGTTGCAAGTGTTTTTCGAACGGGTTCACAAAAGTGTTTTTAAATTTATAGCTTTTGATATTGAACATATACAATTCATTATTTCTTTCATAACATAATGTAAGTAAAAGTTGACTACATGTTTCTAATAACTGATTTGATAACAATGCATAAACATCTTTTATAAAATTGGCATGCACTGAAGTGATATACCATGCATATTAATTCAATAATTTAATCTTTTTATGGAACGTAGATCTACTGTCAATGAAGTCGCTGCTACGTCTATCAAATTAAAGTTTTTCATAGATTAAAAACATCAAAGATTTCACTGAAAAGAAAACTGATCCTGATAAATCATCTGTAATAGATTGTTTACGCCCTCCACTTACAGAAAAAAACAAAACAAAAACAACAACAACAACAACAGGCGTAAAAACGGCGTTGAAAGGAAACTTAGTTAAGAAGCTGAAGTATGTCACGCCTGGTTCTCAGTTCTGTATACAGTAGCAGCTGACTGAGTTTCTGATAAGATGACGTTCATTTCAAATTAATTTGTAGCTATCCCAGAGAACCACCTCTGTGAAATCTCCGGTAACAGCACACCGCAATGTACGTAGACTCTGACCAATGAGCTTGGACATTTAAAATATGTAGAAGAAAATATTCTCATTAGGTGATCGCTAGAAAATAACCTCGGTTTGTAATCGATCAGTAAATAGCAAAACAATTTAGTTTTTAAGGGAAATGTGCCGTACAGTTACCGCACACGAGTGTATTAGTTAAACTAGGTCAACAAGTGACATGCATACATGTATGTGATAGTTCTTAACGGAAAATATAGTTGTTGTTTTTTTATCTTTCAAATGCAATGATTTTCCTCAGTAAATATATGTGTAGTATCTGCTACAATAACTAGAAACAATTCTATAGTTTTGTTTTGTTGCAAGCGAACGTTTTTAGAGCGCGTGTAATTGTTCTTTTTACAGATGGTGAGGAAACCAGCTATCCAAATTGAGATGATAATCGGGGATTATTGACAATGATCTAATTATTCAATATATGAAAAATTATTAGTATGCAGTTACGTTTTGTCGATTTTCTCAATATAATGGAGCATTTCCAAAAAACGCTCTAAATTCGTAAAATGCTGAGCTTGCAGTGTTTTCATTGCATTTCAGCCTATTCTCGCTGTCACCGTAGTACCCGTTTACTTGAATACGCCTGTAGGAGCAATGATATACTGGAAAACGGAACTATTTTTAGAATGCGTCCATTCGATTCTAGCTTGAGACTGTCGGTGCATGCACGCCGCCAGTGTAAAAAGAGGAAACTAAATGTTTCTGATATCATAAAAAGGTAACAAATATAAACATTTTCCAACTATAACATCTTACTGATATGTTTGAGACAATTTTAAGAGATAGGCTTAAGATTGAAACTTTTAAATATCTTTGGTTCTGTCGTTTAGTTAAAGTTAAACTGATGCTTAAAAGGAGTTGTGTATTTGTCCACATACATCGAATATCTCATTTTGAAAATAAGGTGTTGAAATATGCATATCAGGAATCGCCACATTCAGAAAAAAACAGCCTCCCCACACAGTCAAGAAGATTCAAGAGAGAAGGAGAAAGCATGGTTAATAAAATGATCAGTTTCAAAAAAGACACCACTTACAATAAACAAAAATGAGAAACCGATGTAATTTTGAAGCATATGGAACAAACAACAACAACATTTACATAACTATTATGAAATCTAGTTACCAGATCTGCAGCAGAAGACTTGGTTTCTCTGGACCTAGTTTTACTCGTTCCACTTTGAGGTCTCCCAGCACTACTGGATTTTCTTCTTATAGACTTCTCGTCTGTCTTTGGACCGTATTCATCTTCAATGTAACCCTGTCAAATACAAAAGTATGGAACCCTAAAAACAGCATGAACCGAGAGTTTCTGATGTAATGGCTTACGCGTATTTTAGCGGTTTGGTATAACTTTATTAGCTTTAGTAGTGTAACTTACTACAAATTTAGCTGTGCAGCTTATGCGTTTAAAGCAGCGATACGAATCTTATTGCGTTTCTTCATAAGATTTATCAAGATAAAACTATATTTGATGTTTGTTAGGACAAAATTAATGTCAAAGTTATGTACGGTAGATTATTACAAAGTTAGAGAAAGCTATTAAATTACACCTTTTTTTTCAGTTGACACAAATACACTTACACCCAAAGGTCGGCCTTTGTCATTTCGCTTGAGTCTCGGAACTTTAAATATTCTGCCAAGTCGTTTTCTAAACGTAAATCTCCCTGTGTGCGGATCATAAATGACTGTTTCGTCTAATCGTCTCTGTAAAAACAGAATCAAAATAGTTTAACCATGAATATAAAAATACATTCGTGTTTGCAATTTACAGAGAAAACCGGGCAATATCAATATTATTAAGATCAAGGTTAGCAAACGAGGTCTTCATCTAATCTAAAGTTAACCGCTTAGTTCCAAGATGTTGGTCTAAGTGTTCTCTACTGTCATCCTTAAGAATCCGTATTTGAGGGTCCCATTAACACGAACTTTGAATCCCTACTTACTACCTAGTTAATCGTTTTGTCGTGATTGATGCATAACTCTTTCTTATTTAGAGTATTATTTGATAATATCTAAAATAATCATTTTTTCACCATAAACAATAGGCGAAACAAAGAATCTGAAGGATAACGACATCGGAATTAATTTAACAAATGACCCAACCAAGGCGGAAAATCCCCTAACTCGGAAAATCCCCTTACTCATAAAATAAACACATGAAAAGTTGCACGACGGTAGCAGGAATTTGAGAATTTGCGTAGGTTTATAGGGTAACCTTTTTAAAGAACCTAGAAGCTCATTTTTCATTTTTCCCTGCAACGTGTTCTTGTTAATTTGACTTAAGGAGGGTCGGGGGGGGGGGGGGCTCTAGTCTCGGTAAGATCATTGAGTACTTTGGCCTTGCAATGCTTATATCTTCTGATAGGTTTATATGTTTGTGTGCTTTTGCATGCAACATAGTTAAACTGATGGGTAGGTTGGAGTTATTTCACTAAGACAACTTGAACCTGTTTGTTGATATGAGAACCTGATGGGACAAGTGTAAGGTTGGTGCACTCTAGATCCTGGTTTAAACCTCCAGTGGCAAATTGTTTTTCCACTGACCGTTCCAAGGCGGTAACCCCAAGGGTTCTCTTTTTCGTTATATGTTTGTAATGTCTTATTTGAAATTAATTATTGATATAAACACATGCTCTCTTTCTCTCTTTCTTTATTGATGCGTCAGGAGGCTGTGTTTTCTGAGTGTGGCTATTCCTTTTATGCATATTTCACTTTTATAAATATGCATTTCGTAAACGGCCACATTCAGAAGGCCCATATTATCTACAGAACCAAACAGTAAAGAGGAAAAGAAAGCACCGGTAATGAAAGGTCAACTTTAATAGAGACACGACAAACAGTTAACGAAAACAAAAAGCCGATGAGTTGCCACCTTGGAACGGCCACTCGTGGTTTACACCAGGTTCTTAAGTGCACCAACCTTGCACTTGTCTCAACAGATTCTTCTATCAACAAGTACAAGATAAACGGGGGAAATTTACGTTAACTTTTATGATCAATCACTTGAAAAATGTATAGGAAAAAGGCAAATGCTAAAGACTTTAAATGAAACATTTGAGTGAAAAGGAGCCATATTAAGTTAAATATCTGTGTAAAATATTTTTTAAAGAGTATTATTCTTATTGCAAATAAGGGGTCATAATAATGGACATTTATGTTAATAAATAAGAATGAAAATTTGAAAGCCTCCAAACACGACAAATATGAAATAATTGCAGGAGCGGTTTGATTAAGCCTGTTCATGAACAGTTATAGAAATGCATATTAGTGCCAACGTCGCTTAACCCCGGGTTAGGCCCAACTCAATATTCACATAGTAAACAGTATGATTTCGATCCATCACAAACGATTGAGTGCAAATGGCTGTGAACACGGAACATTCAATGCGGTATTTTTGGATTAATACCATTCCATGTTTAGCAGAGTATGGTCCTTATATGAAAGAGTGGGTTTGCTCTAAACGAGAAACTTTAGCGGAACAAAACAGAATAGAATGTCGACAGTGGATCTGATAATATTAACCTGCAAAGCACAGGGATCGAAAACGGCTAAAATGAAAAATAAAGAAAGTATATCTTTGAGATGCTTGAACAATATCCAAATCTATATAAGCTAGGATATCGAAAACACCCATTATAAAACTGGCGAAACATATTAAAACAAAAATAAGTTTTAGAAGTACTATGGACATGCATAAGTATCGATCTTAAAAAAAAAACATCAAAAGACGAAATTGAGAACAACACTGATTGAATGAACCGGATACTTTTACGAATTCGTACAATTCTGTTGCAAATACTTACTACAATTCTTCCGTTTGGATCTCTGCAAAACTGTGGTCGTAAGTTCATATCTTCATCGAACAGCATATTAACAATCATCTGTTGTTGATCTTCTGTTAAGACAACGTCGACATCTCCTTCAGCGTCATCTAATCCGCTATCTCTATCGCTTAGTTTATCTAAATCTGTATCACAGAAATCACTTAAGTCTTCGCCGTCTATACCATATGCACCTAATCTTCTTCTATCTTTTCCTCTACCTTCCTGAGGAAATTTATCATCGTTCTCGCCATCTCCTCCATTAATGCCAAACCGATGTCCTCCCTTAGCACCTTCCACGCCTTTTCCTCCTCTTCTTTCTTTACTTCTACCATCCTTATGCTTTCGATCGCCTTCTTCGCCAGTTATTCCATTTATGTCATTAATCAGGTCTTCTCCGTCTTTATCACCATCGCCTTCCATACCATATGCCCCCATTCTTCTTCTATCCTTTCTTCTACCATCCTTAAGATTTTGATCATCGTCCTCGCCATTCATTCCATAAAAGCCACTCAGGTTTCCTCCCTCCGAACCTTCGTCACCGTCTCCTCTTCTTCTTTCTTTTCTTCTACCATCCTTAAGCGTTTGATTACCTTCTTCGCCAGTAATTCCATTCATGTCATTTATCATTTCTTCTCCGCTTTTACCATCTGCATGTTTTCGTCTTCTTTCCGATTTTGTACCATCCTTATGCTTTTGATCACCTTCCTCGCCATTAATGCCATTTATCGAATCTGTTGACATGTCTGAATGCTCTTTTACAAGAATTGTTTTTGTTCTATTAACATCATCTCCATTTCTATCAGATTCCTGATTTTTATTCAACTCTTCTTTATTTGCTTCACGTTTACCGTCGTTAGACCTCTCTTTTTCCATCTCTTCATCTGAATCTGTTTTTAAATCATGTTGATTTAATCTCCGTTTTGACTTCCTTTTATCAATATTTTTGGTATCTTCGATAGAAACTAGGCTGTCAAATGAACCAGCTCTTTTCAACATTTTCTGTCTCAGATATTCCGAATCAGCGTTGCTTATGTCATCGCCGTCACCACCTCTCTTTTTTCGTTTTGACTTTTTCACGCGTATCGGTAGACCATCTGGTCCTATGATTTCCTCTTCACTACTGCTATCGCTGCTGCTGAATATGCTGCTCATATTCTGAAACGAGCACATCAAGTTCTTTTTATATGATAGAAACAAATGCAAATTGTTAAAATTGTTTTAAACTAAAACGCATAACGATGTTTAAGCAAAATTGTTATTGAGTTGTTAGAAGTTTTGTTATTGTTAATAATTTATTGACCATTCTCAAGCAGTGGTGTTTCTGTAAACTTGTATATGTGTACTTGATTTTAAGCCGTATGTTATCATGTTGTTATCTGCTATTGATAACAAGCAAATTCGTTGAATTTATATCCCCCGCCGAGTACTGGTTATTACTAACACAACAGCTGAAGTCATAGGGCTTTATTTAGATATTTATTATGGATGGCAAAAAAGGTGAAAAAAAAAATTCAGATGGTGAAAAGGGTTGGGCAGCTCACCAGAATATAAAAATGAGACAAAAAGTCTTCAAGTTGTTGAAATGAAGAATGCAGTAGTAAAAATATAGTGCTGTATTTAAAAGAAATCTATGCAGAAGTTGCATAGAAGTAGCATATAAACGAATACTACTCTATATGCATAGTGCATAACTTATCAAAGGGCCATAACTCTGTGTTAAACGGTCAGACCAGAACAGGACAACAATATGGGCATCTTGTCTTGGTATTGATGGTTTCCATAGATTCCTGCTGAGAAATAGCAAGGAAACAAATACTGCTCTACAAGCAAAATGCATAACTTATCAAAGGGCTATAACTCTGTGTTAAAGGATCTGACTGAATCAAGATGACAATATGTGCGTCTCCTCTTGGTATTGATGGTTCCCAGAAAGTTTCATTAAAATCCATCCAGTAGTTGCAGAGAAATAGCGTGGAAACAAATTCTGCTCTATTTGCATAAGGTATAAGTTATCAAAGGGCAATAACTCTGTGTTAAACAGTCTGACCGGAACAAGATGAAAAATGGGCATCTCGTCTCAGTATTGATGTTTCCCAGAAAGTTTCATTTCAATCCATCGAGAAGTTGAAAATAAATAGAGCGGAAACAAATACTGCTCTATTATGCATAAGTCATCAAAGGGCAATAACTCTGTGTTAAACAGTCTGACTGGAACAAGACAACAATATACACATCTCTTCTTGGTATTGATGGTTCTCAGAAAGATTAATTGAAATCCATCCAGTAGTTGCAGAGAAATAGAGGAAAAGAATACTGTTCTATAATATGCATAATGCATAAGTTATCAAAGGGCCATAACTGTGTTAAATAGTCTGACAGGAACAACAGGATGATATGCACATTTCCTCTTGGTATAGATGGTTTCAAGAAAGTTTTATTGAAATCCATCCAAAAGTTGCAGAGAAATAGCGCGGAAATAAATACTGCTATATATGCATAATGCATAAGTTATCAAAGGGCAATAACTCTGTGTTAAACAGTCTGACTGGAACAAGACCATGACATGCGCATCTCTTCTTGGTATTGATGTTTTCCAGAAAGTTTCATTGAAATCCATTCAGTAGTTGCAGAGCAATAGCATGGAAATGAATACTGCTATATATGCATAATGCATAAGTTATCAAAGGGCCATAACTCTGTGTTCAACAGTCTGACTGGAACAAAACGACAATATGCGCATCTCCTCTTGGTATTAATGGTTCTCAGAAAGATTCATTGAAACCCATCCGCTAGTTACAGAGAAATAGCGCGGAAACGAATACTGCTCTATATGCATAATGCATAAGTAATCAAAGGGCAATAACTCTGTGTTAAATGATCTGACCGAAACAAGACAATGATATGCGCATCTCCTCTTGGTATAGATGGTTTTCAGCAAGTTTCATTGAAACCCATTCGCTAGTTACAGAGAAATAGCGCGGAACAAATACTGCTCTATATGCATAATGCATAAGTTAATGAAGGGCAATAACTCTGTGTTAAATGGTCTGACGGAAACAAGACAAAGATATGCGCAACTCCTCTTTGTATAGATGGTTTTCAGAAAGTTTCATTGAAATCCATTCAGTAGTTGCAGAGAAATAGCGCGGAAACGAACACTGCTCTATATGCATAATGCATAAGTTATCAAACGGCGATAACTCTGTGTTAAATGGTCTGACTGGAACAAGACAACGATATGCGCATCTCCTCTTGGAATTGATGGTTCTCAGAAAGATTCGTTGAAATCCATCCAGTGGTTGCAGAGAAATAGCCCGGAAACGAATACTGCCCTATATACATAATGCATAAGTTATCAAAGGGCCATAACTCTGTGTTAATCGTCTGACCGGAACAAGACGACGATATGCGCATCTCCTCTTGGTACTGATACTTCCCAGAGAGTTTCGTTGAAATCCATCCAGTGGTTGCAGAGAAATAGCCCGGAAACGAAATTCGGACGGACACCGTGACACCGTGACGACGTGACACCGTGACACCGTGACGGACGGACAACGCCAAAACAATATCCCCCTCCCGATTTCATCGGCGGGGGATAATTATCAACTTATGATCTTTTTGTTAATACTTGATCATTCTCACACAATACTGTTTATGTAGCTTGTATATATGTACTTGTGCATGGGCCGGAGGCCAGAATCACATTAAATTGTGAATTTGAATTTGTGCCAGGTGCCTTTGCACTTTAAATGTCATAACATAGCGCCTTTATTTTTAAAACATTCAATAAAGAGATCATGTAGAAAACGATATGTTGAACAAATGACATCTTTAAGGATTCATAATTCTAATAAATATTTGAACCATGGAAGAAATATCTGTTTTGTACAAAGTCATCAGAGGTTTGACCATATTCAGAGTTTTCAATTTGAACCTAATTTATGTAAAATTTAATACTTTGATCTTTAATTGTCACATATAGGTCAATCAAGCAGCCATATATAGATAAACGTGCATAACAGCAAATAGTTTACACAATTATCTACTATTAGAGATAAAAAGGATACGTTCTTAAACAGACATACCATAAATACGCAAGAAGCATGAATTTCAATTAACAGAGACATGTACGAAACCGAAATAGAAATTGCTTAAAATGCTTAAATCTTCTTTATTGACAAACATGTTTAACTACTTTATGATCTGTTTGACTTTTTGACTAAATTGCAGAAAGTTTTCAATTGCCTAAAGTGTTTATCAACAAATTATGTTGCATGCTTTGTATGTTGCAAGCTTATGCGTGACACTTCATTATTGCTTCTATATATTTATAAATAATTTGAATACTACCAAAAAACGGACTCTAACGGCTTATCAAAATACATTACTGTTAGAAGTGGTAATTTTGGATATTGAAATCTTGAACATAAATTAAAATGACAGTCTCGATAAAACTGAGTCTTTTCAAAGGCCTATCACCTGTTTAGCACTTTTCAATATTAATATCAAGCACAGTTAATTTCGCCATATCTCAAATCTGAAGTTTTACGTTTTATTTTTATAGTTTTTTTTTTAATAATTACATCAGTTCTCCTCAGTTCGTCTTTTTCTGCTTCCGGGTCGCTCCAGTAATGTTGTTCGTCTAGAATATGTTCTATATGCTTTTTGTTCTCGTACTGCTTCATAAAGGGTGCTTCTGCGTAGCCACGCATTCTCGCTTCTTCATCTGAAGTGTTAAGGTCATCATCAGAGTCAGCCCTGCCTTTGTTGCCCTTGCCATCTTTCCCTCCAAACTTTCTTGTTTTCCGTTTTGCGAATTTCCTCATTTTTTGTTTCTTGCTTTTCCCATGCAGTTTTAAGTGTCTTTTTTCTTCTTCTTCACGCGAGACTAGAACTTTTGTCAGACCTTCCCCTGCCTAAATAGATTAAATAAAAGAGTGATTTTATCATTAAAACAAAATGAATTAACTGTGTTAGCTGTGAGCCAACATTTAAGAACCCCCAGTGAACAATTCAAAAACTTCATGTATATGTACCCACACAACAATTCGTAAATTAACAACTATTTAAATGTATTCAAACTTTGATAAAAGGTGCGTTGCACTGTTTAATAGATAAATCAATTTGTTGGAAGTTTGTGAATTGATGTTAAGTTTTATTAGCTTTTTGTCTTTAATCTGAATGAGCTTGTATACACCCGTACTTGTAAATGTAATCAGTTGTAATCAATGTTTGATATACATTGTACATTCTTCTGTTGAGAACCACATTGATTACAACATAACCTTTATTTTGGTGCAAATGTATGATCAACATTGTAGAGTAAAAATCATGTTTTTTTTACTTTGAACAAAGAAAAGAAATACAGTTATAACTTAGCTTAAGCTTCGCATTCACTGTCGGTAGTTAAAACGCGGTTAACGGCCTAACACATTCGCACAACATGTCATTTAAATAGATGAAAAGAGAACTTTGAAGACCCTCGACCACGACAAATATGAAATATTGCAGGCTCGGTTTGGTTGAGCCTGTTCATGGGCAGTAATGGAAATGCTTATTACTGCCCACGCCGCCTAGCCCCGGGTTGAGCGCAACTCAATATTTACACCAATAAACAGTGCAATTTTGATCCATCCCAAACGATGGTTTGCATATGGCGGTGAACATGGAACATTCAATGCGGTATTTTCAGATTAAACCCATTCCATGTTCAGCGGCGTATGGTCCCCAGATAAAAGAATAGGTTTGCCCTAAACGAGAAAACAATGGGCGGAACTAAACAGAATAGAATTTTGAGAGGTGATCTTAGAATATAAATCCTGCATATCACAGACAACGCCAAAGGCAAAATTTAAAAGGCAGAAAATATCCTTGGGGGTGATTGAACAATATCAAAATTTAAATTGGCTGGGATATTGAAACCACCCATCTTTAAACTGGCCGAAATGTTAAAAACAAAAAGTAAATTTAGAAGTACTATTAACATAGTACATAAATATCGTGCTCGACGACCAAAGGACGTAACAGATAACAGCACTGATTAAATGTACGGGGAGACCTTTTACAGCCGCCACACGGCACAAACAACGCTACTGTGATATTGAAATAGATGAAAAGGGAACTTTGAAGACCCTCGACCACGACAAAAATAAAATATTGCAGGCTCGGTTTGATTGAGCCTGTTCATGAGGCTAACTTTACTGTAGACGTGTTCAAATATATAAATGATAATTATAAAAGAACAATTGTTTTATTTAGAGCTATAAGCAGTCAATGAGTCTTTTTTACATTAGACACCAGATGTGGTTTATTCGTTAGAGCATTGTTTTTATATTTACCTAGTTTTGTTGTATACAACAGCAAATTAGAAGACAGATAGAGATTACACATATTTTAGCAATGTGCAGTCTCTGTCTTCTAATTTGCTGTGTGATGAGTTGAAGTTTTCTTAGTGCGGCTTTTCGTGATATGCTTATATAACCTTCTTTAGAACCTAGAAGCTCGATTTGTTTCTTTTATCCCTGTCATCATTTTCTTGCTGATTTATCTCCAGGGGCTCTGGTCTAGGTAAGATCATTGAGTACCCAGCCCTTTAGCTTTGCAGTGCTATTAGCTTCTTTTTTATATGTGTGTGTGTGCTTTTGCATACAACATTGTTGAGCTGATGGGTGGGTTGGAGTTATTTCACCAAGAAAACTTGTACTTGTTTGTAAATATGAGAGCCTGTTGGGGCAAGTGTAAAATTGGTGCACCCTAGAACCTGGTTTAAACCCTTAGGTGCAAATAATTTTGCCACTGATCGTTCCAAGGCGGTAAACCCTCAGGTTCTCATTTTCGTTAGTTGTTTGTGGCGTCTGTTTTGAAATTGGTCATTTTATAAATTATGCTCTCTCTTACCCTCGTCTTCTTGGCTGTATGGGGAGGATTTGTCTTCTGAATGTGGCATTTCCTGATATGCGTATTTTAATTTTTATGCTTATAACTGTGTATACGGTACGAAGCCCGGAATTCTTCATCGTATGAATGGATATACAGAGCACGCGCGTTCTTAAAATGGATACGTTAGTGGCTACCATTTCGTTCTATCATTTGTTATTTTAGCAACTATAGAGAAAAATTTAGCAAAGTAAAAGACTAAATGAATATAATTTACAGTTATCTATTTTTCTAATAGTCTATAGGTATCTATTCGTAAGCTCCTACGAGCGGTCCTAAATAACAAATGACGTATATAACACGATGTGTGCTTACAACATATTGTTTGCCTTTTCTACCACCTATAAGCGTGTGGTGACGTTCATCGTCATCAGACGAGTGTTGACCGTCAAGCCTCTTCTGTTCCTTCTCTTCTGCCTCTTCATCAGACTGTTCCCTAGATTTACTTTTCTTCTCTGTTTCTTGTTCATCAGCGTCCTTTCAAGATAGATAGAACATTTAACTACGCATACCGGTTAAGCTGATATTTGTTTATACAGGTCATTTTTTTGTTAAATGCTCATAACTGGGAATTTCTTTTTTAAATAATTGGTTATCGCGCGTATTTAGCGCATAAAAGGGTCAGTGGTCTTTAAATAATATCTAATCAAGTTTGTTTAAACATAAACATTGAGCTCATTCACTACCCTTTAATTTACTACCTTACACTAAGATATATTTAATTTACATTATTTATTAATTACAATATTATCAAAAAGTAAAAGGTTATGCTATTCCACAAGTATTTAACAACCTGTTCTGTATCAGACTTATCCACCAATTTCTGTTGATCCTACAACAAACATCAATAAAGCTCAGGACAATGAAAATACTGGGCAATAAAAGAAAACGTAAGGATAGGTACGAACTAAGATTAATTGATTCTAATCACTTAATGAACAATTTACTGGAAAACTTTTTTTTACAAATACAAACTTATCTACACTGTATTTATATCAGTAGAGTAATCTTTTGTTGAAAGTAATACTTGTAAAATGGATTGTTCTATGAAAGTGTTTGTCAATCACCAAAAAAGATTATGGATCATATAAACTTTTAAACAGTTTCAAACAAAAGCACATGACATTGGAAGTAAATGTAAGAAGATATCTAAGCAATCTTACATCTAAGCCTTGTTTGTTTTCTTCGCCGTGTTCTTCCTATATTAAAACAAAACATATTCTTTAAACAACATTGTAAAAAATATTCAATAACAGTACTGTGTATGGAGGCTGAATGTGTCGGACTAAGTTTTGAAAAGCTATTATCACGGTCAAAAACGATGCTGATCCGTCAGGGAATGAGTGAAGGTGATCAAACGGAGATTGATATTCTGTTTAGAAGGTGGTAAACACCAATAAACAATAAAAAGAATTATCTAAATAAGGTGAAATATGCATATCAGAAACGAATACATCTGGAAAACACAGCCTTCCCACACAGCAAAAAGCAGAGAGGAAAAAAGGAGAAATATTGATTCTAAAATCGCGGCACTAAGCTCTACACAGATCAGTTATCACTTATGTCAAAAGAAGGTGGTTTTTAATGCTTCTTTGGTATTTGCCTATCAACGATTGTTTGTTTTGTTCAATCTAGAAAAAAGTAACGGAATCATTTACAAATTAACTCAAATCTTTATCGGAATACACCCTCTTGAGCTTATACGCGAGGTTCTGTTACTCGAGTGTTGCCGTACTTAGCCATATTAGGAATTTGTAAAAGAAGAAATTATGCTAAAATCTGAGCGTTGATTTAGAAAGATGCAGAAAACAGAAATGCTACTATAAAAAGTACTTCGACCTCGTAGTAGTAATACTTTTATTTTTTACTTTTGTCTTGTATTGGAACGATGGTAGTTAAGGTAGTTTTCATTTAAACAGTACATTATATCAAAGGAAGGTAAAAAGGTAGCTAACATTATATGTCATGTAAAATTGATCGGATGTAAATAGAATCTGTTATCAACGAATTAATTAATTATTGTGTCGCCCCTAAACAAACATTTTCTCTAAAGCAAACAAATGAAAGTTGAAGTATTTGATGTTCAAGTGAAAATCAATTGAAACCATTTATACTTGTACAGATACATAAGTGTTACTTATACAGACGGTGAGCAAACTATGAAGCACCTACCCGCAGTCGCCTAATGCTTAAATAAATGATAAGACAGAGTTCAGGATTCTAAAGTTTGAACACGAAGTTTTGTTTTATTCTCGGCGGTTTAATATACAGAAATGCTTGCAATGGTATGTTAGTCACTTAAATATTCATATCACAGATAATCACGATATAAACGTAAAAATATCACACAATTAACAATTTTTCACCTTTACATTATTATCTTCCCCAATTTCACTTCTCTGTTCGACAGAATCATTTTCGGAACCGGCTTGTTGATTTTCATCATTATTTTCTTCCATGGTTTCCTGGTCAGTTTCTGTTTTCTCTACATCGTCACCCTCTTCTTCTTTATCTGCTGGCTGTACTTGAATGACCTGGCTCCCAACTTGCTCTTTAGTTTCATCCATTTCCGAATCGTCAGTAGGTGTTTCCTCTTTGTCTTGAGAATTTTCTTGGTCATTGTCCTGTTCTACTGTTTCATCATTCTCTTTAGAGGATTTACTAGATTCGCTTTCAGATTCCTCCTTGGTGTCGACTGTTTCTTGATGAAGTTGGTCCTCTTGAGCTTTTTCCTTTTCCTCGTCTGTCGCATCTGTTTCAATGTTTTCGTCTTTGGGTTCCTAAAGTTTTGATTAGTTGGTAAAACACTGAATTATGATGGATGGTTATGAGGTTCTATAAAATTCTATGAAAATGAAATAGTACCAGAGTTCAGATCGTTAATTGATACAACTGACTGAAAACAGAATTAATCAATCTTCACCTTGCTTGACAATACGTTATTCATAGCCGTTATTAACAATATCGACGATTCATTCAGTGATATATTAATTTTTAATTAGATGTGACAATAAATATTGAACAATTATCTCTATTATTTTTTAATATATAACTAAGTCAAGCAGCCGACGTATAATCACTTTTCTGTCTGCTGATAACAAGATATTTGCTAATGTACCTTAAAGTAAGTATAGGTTATAGTTTATTTTGAGGCTTGTATGAAAATTAAACGGTCAGGCCCAGTGTAGCTGGGCGACCGTTAAATTTTTCATACAAGCCTCAAAATAAACTATAACGTATATAATGGTCGAAATTATTTTTGTAACTGACAAAACAGTCGCCGCCTAAATAACCATATATGGGTATGCAAAAATCAATAGTCAAAGTAAAAGTAGTTTTGTCATTCAATGTCCCGTAAACATACTGAGAGAATATTTTAGAAAGTTAATTATAAAATTTCTTTATCTGAAAACAACATTTGAACATTGCTGATTCTCAGGAAAAAAACCGGTGTACCAGTCTATCATTGCTTTGAGTAACAAGGTTTCAACCGTAGAAGTTCCATTTTACCCTTTATTCATTAAGAAAAATTTTATAGTATGGTAAAATAGTTTATTTCCGGATCAACGGGCTCATCCGTGTAGTCTGATCACGACAGACACTTCTCCCTGTTAGATTCACTAGGTTATTTGTGACAAAAGAGTGTAAAATACTGATCAGATGACATTGATTTAATAGGTGATCTTGATCTAAACTGGTCGCCTATGTGATAACAGACGTATATATGAAATAAAGAGTTAAGAAATTTAATAAGATTATCATAAGCCAAACAAGTCAAAGCTTAAATATTTATAAGATTTTCCTTTTTCAAACTTTCTAAGTCACGCCTCCTTGAACACCGACGAACTATACATGTTTATCAGTAAATGTTCGGACAATATTATGGAGGAAATCGACCTATAATAAACACATTTCAGACGCGCGACTTTATGAGAATTAAGGTTCGAAATATTTAAAAAATACTGCATTGTCATTGGCTCAAAAATAATTTCAACCATTATAGTAGCTTACTGCTCAGTCCGGGATTCAACCCACCATTTTGATAGCGACGCCGTTTAGCAACAGCGAACCATAAACTGGGGTTTAAAGTGAAACTGATTCAGAAAAAATCTGTAATATTTATTTATGATTGTCATAGAAACGAACCTCTTCACTCCTATGCGACAAAAGTTGATCATCCTCGGTGGGAATTGTGCTTGGGGGTAAATCTGACATCCTCGAACGCTAAAACAATAACGTCTCTTCAAGATATTGTTTATATTTCATTAAAAAATCTTACATTTTAAGTTTTTTAAATTTCCAGCAACAACTGTATTAAATTTTTCATTTACAAGCAACTAAAACACGATCATAAAACTATTTCGCTTGTTCATTTTTATTTTTATTAATTCACTTCATATATCTGGAATACCATTATCACACATTTAAAGTTCAATTAACCTTTATTGCACATCATTCCTACGTTGTAAATGACTTGTATTCAATCTATACAACCATTTTTATTTATTAAACACACTTCAAATGTTATATTTCTTTTCACCAAACTGTAAAATGCAAAATAAACAATGTATGATTACAACTTCCCTTACGTTTACTTATTAATTCCCACAAAGAACATGAAAACGGAATTGAAAATTTTATTAAAACCGCCAATGTTTGGATTTTATCGACAGCCACTCGATATCCCTTTTAATTATAATAATGGATGAGCGGAGCTCCGATATACTTGTTTAGAAAGACAAGTTTGCCTCTATTCAATTTAAATTTTATCGGGTTTTCAAAAGCAAACATTAAAGCGGATTTCATTTATAAACACAAAATTGATCTGTATAGATTGATAGACTGTTAAAAACCTTGAAATTTCAAGTATCATAACACTTTGTTGAAATAACATATTAAGCGATTCTAATAGCAATTAGAATGCAAGGCACAGTTAGCGACACTAGTAAGTGTTTAAGTTTATGAATTATTATTATTAGGCCTAAAACTATTGAGATCGCTATAAAAAGTACGAATGTGTTTCACTATTGCTTAGTGCTATTAAATGATACATACCCGTTTAGAATTAATATTAGCTAGTACGCAGCGACACCTTGCAACCTAACAACCACACTAATAGATAATTGCTCTGTCATAACAACCTCCAAAACGTTGTGAAAGTAATATCGATAAACGTGTTATGTAATGGCCTTTTGTATGAGAGGCGATGGAACAACCTTGTAAATCCGCAGACAAGTTCACTGACAACAGCTATATATTACTTTTAGGCATGGGAGTTGAATATCCACCATGTAACGTGTTCTGAGAATGTAAAATTTTCGCGTTTCTGAGCATTTACATTTTACCGCGTTCTGAGCATGTACTATTTATCGCGTTCTGAGCATGTACCATTAATCGCGTTCTAAGCATGTACCATGTATCGCATTCTGAGCATGTACAATTTATCGCGTTCTGAACATTTTCAATTTATCGCGTTCTGAGTATGTACCATTTATCGCGTTCTGAGCATGTACCATGTTTTGTGTTCTAAGAATGTATCTTTTATCGCGTTCTGAGCAAGTATCATTTATAACGTTATGAGCATGTACTATGTATCGCGTTCTGTGCATGAACCATTTATCGTGTTACGAGCATGTACCATTTATCGGGTTCTGAGCATGTATCATTTATCGCGTTCTCAGCATGAACCATTTTTCGCGCTCTGAGCATGTACCATTAATCGCGTTCTAAGAATGTTTCTTTTGCGTTCTCTGCCCGAATCGTTTATCGCGTTCTGAGAATGTACAATTTATCGCGTTCTGAGCATGTACCATTTATCGCGTTCTCAGCATGTACCGTGTATCGCGTTCTAAGCATGTACCATATATCGCGTTCTGAGCATGTACCATGTATCGCGTTCTGAGCAAGTACCATTTATCGTGTTCTGAGCATGTACCATGTATCGTGTTCTGAGCATGTTCCTTGTATCGCGTTCTGAGCATGTACGCTTTATCGCGTTCTGAGTATGTACCATTTATCGTGTTTTGAGCATGTAACGTTTATAGCGTTCTGATCATGTACAATTTATCGCGTTCTGAACAAGTACCATTTATCGCGTTCTGAGCATATACCATTTATCGTTTTATGAGCATGTACCGTTTATCGTGTTCCGAGCATGTTCAATTAATCGCGTTCTGAGCAAGTACCATTTGTCGCATTCTGAGTGTGTACAATTAATCGCGTTCCGAGCAAGTACCATTTATCGTGTTCTGAGCAAGTACCATGTATCGCGTTCTGAGCATGAACCATGTATTGCGTTCTGAGCATGTACCATTTTTCGCGTTCTGAGTGTGTGCAATTTATCGCGTTCCGAGCAAGTACCATTTATCGTGTTCTGAGCAAGTACCATGTATCGCGTTCTTAGCATGTACCATGTATCGCGTTCTGAGCAAGTACCATTTATCGCGTTCTGAGCATATACCATTTATCGTGTTCTGAGCAAGTACCATTTATCTTGTTCTGTGCATATATCATTTATCGCCTTCTGAGCATGTACCTTTTATCGTGTTCCGAGCATGTACAATTAATCGCGTTCTAAGCAAGTTCCATTTATCGCGTTCTGAGTGTGTACAATTAATCGCGTTCCGAGCATGTACAATTTATCGCGTTCTGAGCAAGTACCATTTATCGCGTTCTGAGCATATACCATTTATCGCATTCTGAGCATGTATCGTTCATCGTGTTCCGAGCATATACAATTAATCGCGTTCTAAATATGTACCATTTATCACGTTCTGAGCATGTAACATGTATCGAGTTCCGAGCAAGTACCATTTATCGCGTTCTGAGCCTGTACCATGTATCGCGTTCTGAGCCTGTACCATGTATCGCGTTCTGAGCCTGTACCATGTATCGCGTTCTGAGCATGTACAATGTATCGCGTTCTGAGCAAGTACCATTTATCGCCTTCTGAGCATGAACCATGCTTCGCGTTTTGAGCCTGTACCATTTATCGCGTCCTGAGCATGTACCATGTATCGCGTGCTGAGCATGTACCATTTATCACGTTCTGAGCATGTACCATGTATCGCGTTCCGAGCAAGTGCCATTTATCGCTTTCTGAGCATAGACCATTTATCGTGTTCTGAGCATGTACCATGTATCGCGTTCTAAGCAAGTTCCACGTATCGCGTTCTGAGCCTGTACCATTTATCGTGTTCTGAGCATGAACCATGGATCGCGTTCTGAGTGTGTACAATTTATCGCGTTCTGCGTCTGTACCATTTATCGTGTTCTAAGCATGTACCATTTATCGCGTTCTGAGCATATACCATTTATCGCGTTCTAAGCATGTACCATATATCGCGTTCTGAGCAAGTACCATTTATCGTGTTCTAAGCAATTACCATTTATCGTGTTATGAGCAAGAATCGTTTATCGCGTTCTTAGCATGTACCATGTATCGCTTTTTAAGCAAGTACCATTTAAAACGTTCTTGGCATGTACAGTTCACGTGTTCTGAGCATGTACCATTTAGTGCATTCTGAGCATGTACCATTTATGGCGTTCTGAGCATGTATCGTTTATCGCGTTCTGAACATGTACCTTTATCGCGTTCTGAGCATGTACCGTTTATCGCGTTCTGAGCCCGAAATATTTCTCGCGTTCTGAGCACGTACCATTTATCGCGTTCTCGGCATGTACCATTTATTATTTTCCAAAGTATCGCAGTAACTTTATCTGCAACACTACAAGTTTATGTCGATTTTATTTTTAATGAAAATCTATTCTATTTACATTTAAACATTGGTGTATTATTTATTTATTATAAAGTTCTTTCTAATGTGATAATAGTTTACATAGCATAATTGTTTCATAATCTTTATTGTCAGTGCTCTAAGAAATTACTTCAAATAGTACATTCTGCAGGATATGAACGGCATTTATTGTAAGTAAAGGAATACGCCTTTCGGCCAAAGTCAACCACCACTTAAAACTGTTAGTAAATAAAACAACAACAAAAAAGAAAATACACATGCAAGACTCAAAGACACACAACCGCAAACACATTTGCGTTTTCTGATGTGATAGGTAGATTTATAAGCACGCAAATAACACAAATTTACGTAAAGCACCTTCAATGATGAGAACACAGCTTTTGTCGTGAAGGCTTGCATTGTCGTAAACGGAATTAACATATGCAGTAAAACCAACTGTGATGCAAATATTGTGCTAGTGAACAAAGTTAAACTGTGATTTAAGAAAAAGTCAAAACGAACAAAATGGTGGCATTTAGCTTTTTTTTCATTGGTAATACATGTACATGTGCTAATTCAAGGGAAGTAACCTCAAGGATAAGATAATCATTCGTTTCAGAATGAAATATGCGTTTAAACATAGGTTTCGAAGTTCATCTGTAGTTAACATATTTGCTAAAGTAGTAATGTACGCTAAAGACGGAAATTTACTTTTTTTAAAATTGAGCTTTTGACAAAATAACCCTTCCGGAAAATCTTTTTACGGACATATTTTTAAGCGTATGTGAAGATTTCAAAATATTTCTAAAACATTAATAATAGCTTAATTTTTATTTCAAAGTTAAATTTTCTTTTTGGAAATCGTTGTTATATATCGTTCTTAACGCTACTGCCCTTGAACATATAATAAAGATATATTAAATCAATAATTTAGCAAAATTACAATATGCAAACTGATATGTTACAAGATCATGTTTCAAAAATATAGAGTATTACACTGAGATTAACATGTAGCATAATAAACAAGCGGATGTTAAAATCATAAACTAAAATTTGTTTTAAAACTTCATATGAGATGATTAGAAATATATAAAAAGTGCAAAATGATAAATAATAAAATGATAAAATGATAAAAATACAGAAAACACAAAATGTGAATTGATAAGAAATCCAGTTTTTATGACACTGTGAGTATACAAAATCTTACTTCAACTCTAATTAAAAATATACATCCATTTCGAGAGAAGTTCCACAACTTATCATCAAATTCAACTTATTTAACATTCAATGGTACTAAATAATTTTATTATTACAAAGTTAAAATAAATTGCCTGAAAGCATGATCAAGGTTATCGATACTAATAAATTTGTCAACATTCGGGCTGAAAATTATATAACAGTATTTTTTTGAAACCGGTCTATAATCTCAAGCATCCGATTGGCTGAAATAGAGACAAACTCCATTGCAGCCGAGCAGATTCTTGAAATCTTAGACTGGTATCCGTTCTCATTTGTTGTGACACCGCCTCCGAACTTCCATCCAATCATATTTTTGAAGCGAGTTTTGATTTCTGATATTTTAATGGGATTTAATATTGCTAGTTGTATCTAATATTTTTCCTTAAGTAAACACAAAATGAAAATTAAATGTAAATAAGATACACTGTTACCAGTAGCAGCCGTGTTGCGACAGGTTTCGTTATGTACATTTAATCAATAAACAGAATTGAGACCTAACAAGAAAGTTTAAAGAAGGATTAAGCTATTTCATTGTATAAAATAACTTCCACAAGACATTGCAGTACAATATGTAACTAGCAATCTACACATATTTTACTTTTACTGTACATGCTCTATGACCAAATTTTGGCATGTTCAAATACTTATATAAGAACTTGATGTCCAATGATGCTTGACAAATTTAAAAGTAAGTATGCTTATTAAATGATATATGTTCTAATATTGTTAATTCAAATACAAATGTTCATTATTAAGAAGCAGAATATCTCTCGTAATTAACTAGATAATTAATGAAAACATGCATATAAAATAAGTTTTAAAATTACATACATCGGTTTTTCCCTCCTGAAAGTTTGAAAACAATCAACTGTTTATATTTCTTTACAGAAGATGCCTCTCGGCTACGATAAAACTACATAAAACCACGCATTCCCAAAACAAACAAGATGTTGCATGATATACAAGTGCATAACAATGATAGCAAAATACAAAAATGCAAAATAAAGAATAATTCGTTAAAGCATTAAGATGCGTTAGACAACCATGCCATTGCAAGCTAGAGTACTGCAAGTGAATGGGGACAACCAATCACAACGTGTTCAAATGCTCATGCTCTCCCTTTTCAATAATTTATATTGGGTATATTTCAGTGGACTTTATATGAAAGTTAATAATCTTATAATCTAATGGCATTTATTCTCGAAATTCTAGGTTTTCTATTTTTTCTCGTAAGGGTAAATCGCTTTACAAGTTTACATGTTATTTAAAGCAAACATGGGAGGGAAACTAAAAGAAAACATGTGCATTCTTTCACGCATTAAACACAAGGACCACCGCAGTAGCATCACCCACGAGTTAAATACCTCTCCTGAACAAGGTCTCGAAGCTTTATCATCAAATTCTTTTTCGCCTTCAGAAGTTAAAATTAATACCGTATCTTGTTCTGGGGACTTGATTCCGCTGTCGTTGTCTTCCTTTAGGTCTGTTCTACCAGACATTGGTGGCTCGCTGAAAAATAGGTTAATTTGGAAGAAATCAGGAATATCCTCCGCATCAATGGATGGTCATTCAATGTAAAGAATTCCATCAGGACAATTAAATCTGTGTGAAATTTAAAGTATATCTTGTAACTTGTATTCAGTGTTAGCCTATGGATTGGTTGAAATAAGACAAAGCGGTGGATTCTGACTTCTGTAATAGGTGAGTGTTATGCGGCTAGCTCTTTAACGCCGCATTAGAGCATCGTCGCATAAACACATTTTTATCGTTTATGCGCTGATTTTTAAAAATTTAATCGGCTTTATTTAATCTTTGTCAGAATGTACCTCTCTAAAAGTCTCGACACCCCTCCAAAAACTAAGTCCGATAGTGATGATATTATATCAACCACTTTTGTACTAGTATGTGTTTTAATTGTTTTATGCGGCAAAAGTATGCCTTTTTCCGCAAAAAAGAGAATTTTTATGCATTGAAAATCACCGCATAAACGATAAAAATGTTTATGCGGCGATGCTCTTCAGCGGCGTTACATAGCTCACTTCACAAATTTAACAAATAGCAAATTACTGTGAAGATTTTTTACTGAAAATTCTCTGGTGTCAAGGACGGATACAACTTAAAATGGGGTGGTATTAGGAACCATCAAGCTCCCTGAAAACCAGTAAATCGGATGTTGTGTTATGTTACTATGTCTCTATAGAGATCATGAAAAGAACTACAAGGTGTGCTTTTTAAATTTTGCCTGCGTCATCTGTGATATACAGGATTTAAATTCTGAGATCCCCTGTCAAAACTCTATTCTGTTTAGTTCCGCTCATTTTTTTCTCGTTTAGGGCAAACCCATTGTTTTATCTGGGGATAATACGCCACTGAACATGAAATGATATTAATCTAAAATATACCGCATTGAAGGTTTCATTTCCACCGCCATATGCATACCATCGTTTGGGATGGTCAAAATTGTACTGTTTATTTGTGTAAATATTGAGTTGCGCTCAACCCGGGGCGAGGCGGATTGGGCAGTTATATGCATTTCCATTAATGTCCATGAACAGGCTCAATCAAACCGAGCCGGCAATATATTCATATATGTTCGATGGCTTTCAAAGTTCCCTTTTCATCTATTTCTAGGATTGGGGGTACTAACTCTTAACATGCGCAGCTTCTTGTATGTGATAAGGTAGACAACTCTAGATAACCAGATACTATTACAGCGGAAACATGTTTTTGATAAATGATCTTCCTTTTAAAGTATCAACTGTTACAGTACAAGTTGGTAAAAGCTATTACAAATGTAATACATAAGCAAATTTCACTTCCAAGTAATTTGTAAGGTCGATATAATGCTATTCTAAACTTACTGTTTACTGTTAAATGTATGTATACATTATGCAAATAAAGTAAATTACCTTATGCCAGAATCACTAGACTGCCTCGAGGAGCGCCGACTGTCCGACTTCTTCTGCTCTTCGTCCTCCTTGTCCGAGTCATCCGAATCCGAAAGAACTTCCTCTTCATCCGTCTGATTTACATAAACAAAAGAGTATTAACGGCAATTTTAAACGATAAGTTTAAAAACTACATTTTCATAAGACTGTTCATGAACTGCCATTTAAATGTGAGATATGTGTCCATGGCACGATCTGAATATTCATAGAATATCCAAAAATTATTATTATTATTATTATTTGTTTATTTATTTTACATGGATTGTGAAACAAGTTATTCCAACTTATATTCATCACGATCTATAGCATTTCATTCCATCATTTTCATCCATATTATCAAGATAGATCCATCACGGGTTCAATCATTTCTGACCAGTTAATTAATGGTCGTACTCAAAGAATCTGTGGCACACTTATTTAATTTTCTGTTTATGAGGCCAAATTCGGTTTAGTTTAAACTTATTTATTTTATATCGATTGTGAAACAAGATATTCCAAGTTAAACAAGTCCCCGGATTTGGAGTCCGACGCTCTACTCCTAGACCACTGTTCTTGCTCAAAATTTGGTGATCTTAATTACTATGGCCCTGGTAAACTCATTTTAATTTTAGTCCCGATTAAAACACGGTAACCTAATTATGTATACGTGTTGCTGCGATAGTCATACCAATGTTAATCTCATTGTTAGCAGGCAGCCTTTTTCAGTCGACCAGTGATATCAAATTTTGTTTTTTAAACAACACAAAACATTTCTTTTATTTAGTCAGAAATCATTCTCAAATCACAATTTCCGTTGTTAATTTTAGTATTTGTATCTGTGCACATCATTTAATGATGTCACCGGCCACCACAGAACTTTAACCATTAACGAAAAAAAAAGAACGTGGGTAAAACCGCCTTAAAACTTTCATAAATATAAACCCAACTTGCCTTTTTCTTTTTGCACTTCCTTCTGCAGCAGCAATAGATGATGAGAGCCAGGAGAAGAAGCAGAAGTAGACCTCCCAGGATACCCAAGATGATAGGTAATATATTAAAACTGCTGCCCTCATCAGTTAGGATTGCTACATGAATTATGATAGTAAATTATAAAAGAATTGGTAAGAGTCAGGAAAACTAACCAACAAATTATACTAAATTTAATCTGAAACTATATATCAATGACATTGTTTAATCATAATCTTATTGACAAAGCGTAATTGGCAGCAAGAACAGGATTCACAGCATGGTATTTTTTCTCATATCTTACAGTTTGAAACACACATTTTTTTGTTTTATTCCAGATAAATTGCATTTTCACTACAAGGATTTGATGTTTACTTTGAAAACAACAGCTCCTCAAAAATCCGCTTACAATCTACATTATACAAGCCGTTCATTGGATCGCACTATTAACTTTGAAATGATTTAGTAGATAGTTTTTAAGAGCATTACAAGATACAAGATACAAAAAATTAATTTAAGGTCGGTGTTTACACATAAAGCGCAACATAAGTTATGAATAGAAATTGACCGACATGACGATTGGTTAATATGGAACCTTAAGTGTTGAGGTAAGAAACTGAATACTCACGGCATAAATCTGTTAATCATAGAAAAAAAGAGAAGGAATAATTCATTTTATTGAAAAATACTGATACATTTTTATCACATAAAACTTTGTTGTTTAATCAAAGTATTTAAAGGATTTTTCAGAGTTATTTACTTGGACATGTCAATATGATTTCAATCAGGACATGTGATAAATTTTAAAAGAACGTTATTTTAAATAAAGGCATAATTTCCAATTACTGTTCCTAGAGAAAACAATTTCAAGAAAGCAAATAGAACTGTTTTATGTTATAAAAATAATATTATTGTAGGAAAGCGCTGAATCGTATATAAATAAACGAACAAATGAGGTGTATGTTTGAAGTTCGATAGTTTTAACTTCATACAACATCACAACAGAAAAAATAAAAAGGTACAGACGTTTACTTACAGAATGGGGAGAGTTTCATAGCCACGCCAGGATTATCTATGCTGGAGGAATTCTGGTTTGCATTGCATGTCTTTGGATTAGCTGTCAAACTTACATTATTTCCGTCAAGCTCCACAGCCTGAAACATGCATAAGTATCGTAACTATGTCATCAAACAAAAGATGGTAGTAGACCATCAATTCGATACATTAACACGATGATATTTAATAAACATAAATTACAACCTCTTTATATTTATATAGAAGACATAACGATATTTTACTTCTCTGTGCCGACCATTTTTGTTTTTTTTTGGGAGTTAAATATCGTGCAGATTGCTGTTGACCATCGTTTTATTCGTTTGTCATATAGAGCCTTTATAATGTATTTGAATGTATCTGTATTTTCTTTTTGCTTTGTCTAATGCTTAAGTAAGATCATGCATTCTCAGACTGCTTTAATTAAATCTTAAACAGAGGGCATCATAACCTTATTGCTGACATAACTACATGTAAGAATATATATATTATGACTATCCATCTTCTGCAGTGTTTTTATATAATACTTAACTGCTTTCTCATCACACTTTAGAAGGTTGTCTTTCATATCTATTTTCGAAATTCTTTATTTCCAAAATATATAATGTAAAACTCAAATCGACAATAAAACAAAAACTTTAAACACATTAGTAACACGTTCATTTCCTCAAGACAAATCCATATTTTGAGCAATGTCATTCCTACCTATATTATATATTGAACTCGGTATACGAAAGTAATAAATGCATATCAGGAATCACCACACTCACAAAACACAGCCTCCCCACGCAGCGAAAAAGAAGAGAGGAGAGAGAGAGAGAGAGAGAGAGAGAGAGAGAGCATGTTTGTTATAAGTATGTCAATTGTCAATTCAAATAGGACTCCACAAACAACTAACGTAAAAGAGAACTTTTGGGGATACCGCCTTGGAAAGGTCAGTGGCAATACAAATTGCCACTGGGGGTTTAAACCAGGTTCTAGGGCGCACCAACCTCACAATTGCCCCAACAGGTTCGCGTTTCACAAAACAAGTACAAGTTGTCTTGGTGAAATAACCCCAACCCACCCATCGGCTCAACAATGTTGCATGCAAAAGCACACAAACATTTAAAACATAAGAAGCTAATAGCATTGCAAAGCCAAAGGGGTAAGTACTCAATGACCTTACCGAGACCAGACCTCCTGGAGTAAATTCAGCAAGAACACAATGACAGGGATAAAAGAAACAAATCGAGCTTCTAGGTTCTTTGGAGAAAAGATTTCCCCATAAACCTTCATCAACTCTTAAACCCCTGCCACCGTCGTGCAACCAAAGACGTAAGCATAATGATCAACTGAAGATGGGTTAATCACCAGGCCTGCAGAGCGCTGTAAAATATCATGTTGGTAACTGCATCTGTATTTATGAATTAGATCTGGGTACCGGCGATAAAACTTGCAAAAGGTTTTCCTTAATTTGTGATTACTAGTTTGTTCTTGCTACTAACCTTTTGATTGAAGCAATTAATTCTTATCTAAATTTAAGATTTGGTTTCTGTTACTTCCCTTTAATTTACGCTAAATGTTAAACGAAAATCACACGTATCAGTAATTTTTGTGTCATCATTTTATCGAACGTTTTATAACACGTAAAAGTTGTTTTTTTCTTATTTGAGACCCTTACATTAAGCGACCATTGTTCACGTTGTTGTCGGAACCTCTTGTAAAACAAATGAATAACTGGCGACTTCTTGCAAAAATTTTAAAATAGCGTCCTAAGTAGGTGCAATATCCTATGAAATTCAGACTAATAGCGGTTATCATTAATGGATAGCCGCTCGTTATTGGAGTTCAATGTATAGGTATACCGTATTTGATTTTCAGGCTTAGTGAAATTTATGTTGCAACGTCTCGCTACTTCCTTTCTCTAAAATCAGGCAAAGTGCCAGGTAGAATTTTGAATGGCTTCAAGATTTATCTTAAATATTTCGAACAGTTTTTTTTTCACTTTCTAGAATTTTTAGATTTATATTTTAAATATTATTTTATGCTTAGGGTAAGTTATTCATTCAGATGGAAAGATTTTAGCTTGATATTTAAAGATTTTAAAAACAGGAAAATCAGTTGACTTTATAGATTTCAAAAAAAAAATCATACGACTTATTATTTCATAAACAAAATAAATGGGGAGAACGGATGCTAAAAGGATGAAGAGGGGAAGGTCACAGTTGGATGGGGCTCAACGTGAAGTTCAAGCTGAAGCCAGTCAGGGGAAAACTCCGATAAGGATGAAGAGGGGAGATAGGTCACAGTTGGATGGGGCTCAACGTCAAGTTAAAGCTGAAGCCAGTCAGGGGGCAGTCGGTGCAGACGTAGAGCGGCCTAGGGTGTCGACGTCGGCGTTAGTTCCGCCAGTCGTAGAGGATCGAACAAATACAAATGGTGATTTTTCTTCTATTTTTGTTCAAAGTACCCTAGATAATTTCAATAATCCCACATTTCCAGCTCCAGTAGCAAGTATTCATGCTGACGTGGGGTTTCATGTTTCCGAAAGCACAAAAAAAACAAAATAATTTCTGGCCAGTATGTAGACTTGGGTTCCCTGCTGGAAATGCAGTTAGGGGAGCCGGAGACTCGAACCTTGGAGTTTAGTCAATCAGGCCAGATAATGATTAAGCCAATACAGAAAGCTAAGACGATTGGCAGCATTGAAATGTGGTCAGATGCGTTTCTTGTTTATGCATCCATTTTCTTGGCAGCTCATCCCCATCGGATTCAAGAAATTTTAAAATATATGAATGTGATTCGGTTGGCTGCCAAGCAGCATCCTGGTCTTGGTTGGAGATCATATGACCAGCAGTTTAGGTTACGATTGGCAGCTGATCCAACAGGTATCTCTTTTGCTAAAATAGATTATGAGCTTTGGCTGTTGTACATGGGCTCCAGCAGTATAAACATGCCGAGGAATAACAATAGTGTTAAGAAATGTTTTGATTATAATCACAAACAGTGCATTAAAATGCAATGTCCTTACAGGCATTCTTGTTTGAATTGTAATGGGTTACATCCATTTAACATGTGTAATGTTAATTATAATAGGATTCAAGGTCAAGGATTTAGTGGTGTCCGTCCGGTCAGGGCCCCTGCTCCCCAGGGCCAGCGTATGTTTGGGCAACGCTTCAACGCAGATGTCAACCCAAGAAACTTTGGTCAAAAAATTTTGATTTAAGTATTGGAAAATCTCCAGTTAATGTTGAATTATTGCAGTCATATTTAGAAATATATCCAAAATGTTCGGGATGCTGAAGTGCTGAAGTCTGGTTTTTTGTATGGTTTTCGCCTTGGATTTTCGGGGGAAAGGGTTGCTATGGAAGCTGGAAATTTAAAATCTGCGCGTTTGAATTCTGCAATTTTAAAACAAAAAATTGAAAAGGAAGTGGCATGTGGCAGATTTGCTGGTCCGTTTACAGTCTCGCCAATTGAAAATCTAAGGGTCTCGCCTGTTGGCTTAGTCCCCAAGGCTGATGGAGACTGGAGACTTATTACTCATTTATCTTACCCGAAAGGGTGTAGTGTGAATGATGGTATAAGTGAAGAGTTAGCTTCAGTTCAATATACATCGGTAGACAAAGTGGCAGATATGATCTTTCAGCTTGGAAAAGATACTCTTTTTGCAAAACGAGATATAAAATCGGCATTTCGGCTATTGCCGGTATCTCCAGAAGATTTTTGTTTATTAGGTTTGAGGGACAATGAGGGAAACATTTACATTGATAAATTTTTGCCAATGGGTTGCAGAATATCCTGTTCATTGTTTGAAAAATTTGCAACATTTTTGCAATGGTTAGTGGTGTATATTGCAAAAAGAGATACAATGGATCATTATTTAGATGATTTTATTTTTGCAGGCGCTAAAAATACAAATGACTGCAGTGAGCTTATTTGCTCTTTTGCCTCAGTCTGTGATTCCCTGGGAGTGCCCATTGCTAGGGAGAAATCTGTTGGTCCCTGCACAAAATTGATATTTTTGGGTTTAGAAATTGATTCTGTTTTTATGATCATCAGAATACCTTCAAAAGTTTGCAGAAAGTGGAAGAATTGCGTGAAATCATTCTTAAGTTACTGGAGAGGAAGAAAGTTGTTTTGAAAGAGTTTCAGTCTTTAGTTGGCAAATTAGCATTTTGTAGTCGAGCTATACGGTCGAGCAGGGCATTTTTGAGAAGGTTTTATAATGTTTTGATTAGAATAAAAAGACCTCACCATAGGTTGAATATCACGGAATCAATTAAGGAGGACCTTAAAATGTGGTTAACATTTTTAGACAATTTTAATGGTGTATCATATATACCTCCTTGTACCTGGTATGAGAATGAGAGGTTGCAGTTATTCACAGATAGTGCTGGTTCCCGTGAGCTTGGGTGTGGGTGTTTTTATCGAAACCAATGGGTATTTTTTCCCTGGCCTAAAAGTTGGCGGTGTGATGAGCTAATGGCAGACATAACATTTTTAGAAATGGTTCCTGTCATTCTTGCTTTAGTTTTGTGGGGAAAGCATTTGCAAAATAAGAGGGTGTTATTAAGAATAGATAATGAGGCTTTAGTCGTTGTGATTAATAAGCAGACATCTAAATCCAAGCGTCTTATGCAGCTTGTGCGCCATTTTGTATTGCTGGCTATGGAATATGGAATAATATTCAAGGCAATGCACATTCCATCGCATTTAAATTCAATAGCTGATTCAATTTCTCGTAAACAGTTGGACCGTTTCCGCGTTTTGGCTCCAGATGCAGACAAGGAACCTCAGCAGATCCCAGCTCGTTTTCGATCGTTGATTTACAGTCTGAGGCTGAAAAATTATTAAATGCTTCGATTTCCGACAATACTATTGATGCTTACAACACAGGCCTTTATTCATTTAAACGTTTTAGGACTATATACAATTTGCCAGAGTTTTGGTCCCCAACTGTAGAGCAAATAGTCATGTTTATTTCTTGGCTATCTTTGCAAGGTTTAGCACATTCTACAGCGAGGTTGTATGTAAAAGCTATTGGCTTTCAATGTAAAATGAAAAATGTTACTGATGTGTCAAGACATTATGTTACTGAGAAAGCCTTAGAAGGATTCAAGAGGTCCTCTTGTGGCAAACCCCGTGATTGTAGGTTGCCAATAACACCAAATTTATTACATAGAATTTTGTCGGTCATTCCCGTAGTTTGCTTGAATTTATATGAAAGCTCTCTGTTTTCTGCAGCTTTTTCTCTTGCATTTGCAGCCTTTTTAGAGTTAGTGAATCGGCTGTTAAGAATATAAAATCGGTTTCGAATGTCTTATTTATGTCTGATGTAGATGTCAATGAAAAAGAAGGTATGGCGAAAATTGTTATCCGGTATTCTTAAACGGACCAATGTGGCGTTGGAGCTGTTGTAATAATCAGAAGGACAGGTTCTGATCTTTGTGCTGTCACTCGCTTGATTGAATTTTTAAAGAGGCGTCCGCCGATAAATGGTCCGTTTTTCTGCCTTCTGAATGGCAAGCCACTCACACGCTACCAGTTCTCTGCAGTTTTGAAAAAATCTATTTGTGGTTTCGAACCTCATTATGGGAAATTTACGTCTCATTCCTTTAGGATAGGGGCGGCAACTGCCGCAGCTATGGCAGGCTACTCTGTTGAGACAATTAAGAAGGCAGGACGTTGGCGTTCTGATGCATATCGCAGGTACTTGAAGCCTGAGTCCGTTCTTACACTTCCAATCTTAGCATAAACAATATCATTTGATTTTAAATTGAATTTTAATTCAGCAAAGCGATGTTCTTAGTTAGTTTTGGTTTTGGTAACGTTACACAAGAGTTAATTTGAAATAAGATGTTCTAGGTACAGTGAAGATCTGGTGCGTTGGCTCATCTTTAATAAAGCACGCCTTTATTGTTGCGCGACGCCAGCCTAGTGGACTCAACTTTGGTCTGAAGAATGCTGACATATGGTGGCAAGGATACAGTGGTTTATCTCTCTTAGACTTGATGAGTAAATTAAAATCATTGAAGTTTGTTGGAGACATGCCGGACATTATTTTGTTGCACTGTGGTGGGAATGATTTAGGGCGTCTTCCGCTTGTAAGGATTCGAAGTCTGTTGGATAAGATAATAAACTTCATTAATTTGAATTTTCGTTGTAAGATAGTATGGTCTCAGTTACTTCCCCGTGCAGCATGGCGTTACTCTGACAACCATGGTGCTATGGACTCAAATCGAAAAAGAGTCAACAGTTACGCTGCAAAAAGAATAATTATGGGTGGTGGTTTCTATATCAGGCACCCCGATATGGGGAAGGTAACTCCGTCGTTATATAAAGAGGATGGCGTTCATTTGTCTTTTCATGGCAATTGCTTGTTTCTTGAAAGTCTTTCTTTGGGACTTAAAACATGTATAGATGGTGATACGTCTTGTTATTAAGGAGGGACGGGCTTCATTATGGTTCCCGAACTCATCCAGCAATCTGTGGATGTTCGCCGTTCCAAAAGACTCCTCGCTCTCTTTTGGCGGTGGCTAACAACATGTGCACTGATATATCTGTGCTCATTGTTGTTGCCATTTGGCAGACGGCGAAATCCAAACAGAAATTACTATACTTAAGTTTCTTGATTTGATTCTCTATTAATGTATATTTGAAAGAGTAATTATTTGGAAATTTAGGTTCCATTTGTTACATTGTAGGGCTTGGTCTCTGATTTCCCAGGACCAGCCTTAAGTATTATACCTATTTAGCCTTTTGGGGCATCTTTGAATTTGGCCTTTGGGTGAAACTGCAATTTAGCCTTTAATCGTAACTTTGATTTAGCCTTGTCGCAAACATTTGGATTTAGCCTTTTGGGGGCAAATTTTGGATTAAGCCTTTTGGGGCAGCATTTGGATTTAGCCGTTTGGGGCAACTTTTGGATTTAGCCTTTTAGGTCATTTAACGGATTGCTGTAAGGTCATCCTAAACGACAATTTGTTCGGTGACTGGTTGACCTATTGGGGTCAACATGATGAGTGGGGAAACCATGCCCGTAAACATCCAAAACGGAAGACATTTGAAATAATGTGTATTATATTATGAATAAATATGTCGAATTTAAAATTATGCTTGCTTGGTTATAGGTCGACTAAATGTGGAATCACAATTGTCTCCTGACTGAAAGCATATTATAAGTGTTAAAAGATTTCATTTACGTAGACTTATACATATAAATTTCAAACTCTAATTTATTAGCACGTATCATGAAGCAAATAACTTTCAGTCAGGTTTGTGTTATTTCGCAATTGGTTGACTTGGAATCTCCGAATAACCCTATTTGTGCAGTATGCCGGCTGTAAAAAGTCCTCGTACATATAGTCAGTACTGTTATCAGTAAATGATTGGTTTCCGGTGTCATGCAGTGATGATTACGTTTATCAGAGTTATCCGACTAAACTTTTTGGGAGTTGTTTACATACCATATTGAATATTGTTTTTTACATTTTCTAACAATCTTAAAACTTTGAATTCAAAACATACACTGCATTACAACTTCTTAGCACAAACTGAAATACATTTTTTTCACTTTATTCTAATGATTCAGTTACAGAACAGATAAAACAGTATCGTCTTGTTTAAATACATGTTGTTGTTTTTTATAATTTTAAACGCCTAACATTAATTGTTATCATAGAACATAAAAGAAAGCCGATTTCATAAAACAGTTTTCTAGGGCTTTTTACAACATATAACTATTACGCAGGATTCGTAGGGAAAAAATTACTGTGTTTTAAATAAAGTACTACTCAATGTTGTCTTGTTTAAGACGAATTCGTTCTTTTACTACGTATATACTGGCGTTTATCACGCGGTTATAATCTGAAAATACCAAAGTTTCATGATCATTGTCGTTTACGATAAACAGTTGCGTAATATGTGTGCTAATGATTGGCTCTTTTGTGACGCAGAGCTTGACAAGTGCATGTACATACCAGACAAACATATCTGAAGTAGTCGATTTTATCAGGTTCGGTGCTATCACGGTTGTACAATGTGAGATACGACACGGTCCCATCTGTCGTGAAATAAACACAGTCTAACACCCCGTCCACTGAAAACAAGAACACGACATAATGATAGCATATCTTCACAATTATTTATTATAATTATTATTATTATAATAATAATAATAATTATAATAATAATAATAATAATATTATAATTATAATAATAATTATTATGATGATGACTATGATGATGATGATGATGATGATGCTGATGATGACTTTCACCACCATCATCAGCATCAGCAGCAGCAGCAGAAGGATGACCACCACTCAATAAAATCTACCTTTGGGTTTGTCTAAGTCATTTTGCACTACTAGTATTTAAGTTTGTGTTTAAATCTTTTCTTTTTTTCGGCGTAGCTGTTTAAGATCACTTTTGACCTAATTTATTAACCAATGAAGTGTTGTAAATAATTCTCGTATTCTATTATTATGCAGCGGGAAAATGAAATAAACTATTTCGATTGGTAGCTATTAACACCAGAGAGGCATCTAGCAGGGTGGAGAGGTATCTAGTGGGATTTTTAAACAATCAGTTTACTCTGTTTGAAACGATTATTGCTGTGACGTTTAGCTCTTTGCTATTCTGTTAAGTCGAAAGATGGTAATAATGCACACTCCAGTAGTCGTCATTGGTAAGGTTTATTTGTCAAAAACAATGCAGTCACTCTTTATCAACCTATCAAAAAAGTGAAAATAAGTGGAACTGCCTTCTGGCAGCTGCACATAATATGCTATGCGATATAAACAATGAGTTCGCTTTTTAAAATCTTCACTAAATATATTTTATTCTTTCAGCAATTGGTATACATCTAATACCTTATGTTATAAGAATAAACAAAATCAAGACCCTTTGCAATTATTGCCAATACGTTTCTTTCATAAAATTCATTCTTTATCACGACTGAGGATTGTACGATGTGCTTACTTGTCTTAAATCTGGCAACTACGTGTAATATGTTAGGCGAAAAAACTTCGGGTTCACTCATTAAATCTATTGCACTCAAGTTAGATCTAAGAACATGTTAGCGTAGCGGTTTTCAGGAGATGATTTTTATAAGATTGCTATTAAAGCATATAGTTGTCATAGAGTAGAAAGTTGCGGTATATTCTAGAATTGTTTCATATTCCTAAGAAATTCTCTTCAATTTCATAAAGAAAACAATTATAATTCTATTACGTTTTTGTTGCTAACAATAAGTCTTAAGATCTTTACTGAATTTATTCATTATCTTGGTAATTGATACATACCTTTTTTATTATGTTTAAAGTATTAATAAAGCCAAGACCTTTAAAATAAGTATAAGATTCACATTTATAAACAAAACTAAAATCTATTTATCTTTTCTTTATTATGTGTGGTGTGTAATTAATGCAAATTTTAATAAAAAGTCATTGTGTAGGATTCTCAATGAAATGATTTAATTTACACGTAAATCAAGATGAAGTCAATAATAGCAGCTATAAACTGCATCATTTCATATACCATCTACGCCGTTTATCTTTTTTAAAGATATTTCTTGTTTATAGTTAAAACGAGATTGTTCTGTTAAAGCAGAAAGCTAACTGTAAATTACATACTCGAAAATAGTTGAGTTGTGTTACACAATGTGTAGTTCAGAATAAACTGCTGTCGGCTGTCACATACGTCTAAGCTCGTGTCATTAGAGTTTACATCTGTGCACGTGTCATAATTATATGACCCAAACACGGAAGACGGACATGTGATCATCGCTTCGGATTCCGAACCTGCAACAAAAACAATAACACTTATCCATGTGTATTGCAGAAACGTTTGTCGCAAGATTTACAAATTTTACTCGAAATCGATTTCGTTTTAAAGCTGTTGTAACACTAAAAGAGCATTTAAGATAAAAAATATCGGGACTGGTTCTGGATTATTGTGTGTGACTTTGTCTGTGTATAGCACTAGAGTGCATAAAAACTCCAAACAAAAAAGGAGAAAGCGCAATGCTTATATACTCGGCAAAAAGGTTCTGCATACTTGGACATTTGATAAAATATTTTTTTAATTTCAAACACAACAAAATGTTACATACCAAATAAATCAGCAATTCAAAGTTAACAATGAAAAAAAGTCAGAAAAAAGTCCGATCAATACTTTATAAGCAATTCACTGTTAAAGCCACCGGGGGTTTCTAAACAAAAGTTGCAAAAATCGCTAGACTTATACTGAGTAAATCCACCACTATGAATCCGGCATTCTTTCAAGCGGCTTCTCAGAGAATTCAACAGCCGACGAAATTTCATATGTGGAATTAGGTTCCATTCATGAACAAAAAAATCCCCGGGTAGATCAACTAGCTTGACCAACTTCACGTGTTCTGTCTTGTTTAGAAAGACGTCCGGGTGGCCGGTGAGGTCCGACATTTGCCATGACGGTCAAATTAACGAAAAGCTTCCTTGTTGACCATGAGAAATACATTAATTTGAAACAAACAATTCAGATGTATTTTTTTTTCAAACAAGATTATGTGTTGATTGCATTGGTTGATTGTTTGTTATACACTCAATAAACTTGATGCTTTGATTCATTAATACAAACTGGAAGCTGATCGAATCATCACCTGTTTTGTCATACATTTAGGTCAATGAGTGAGACAACGTGATACTTTAATTAATAAAAAACTTAAGTTTGAGCGTTATTCTGGAAATGGCTTGGTATCAACTTTTGATTACTTCCTGTTACTAGCATCACAGTGCATACTCATAATTGCATAAAACAGACACTGGTGAAATGTTGACTGATTTCATAGATTTCACAACTTTGATATAGCAAATTTTGCAACTTTTGACTGTTGACCCCATATAGGCCGGTGGCCAGGAACATGTTTGCTCCCCCCCCCCCCTAGGGAATTTTGTACACATGATTTTTCTGAAAGCCTGTTATGTCCCTGATATTTTGCAGCTTGTTTGCATTCTGGCGAGTGGGGCATAAGGGTGTTACGGAGGTTTTAATATGTTACCCCTAAAATTTGTAGAAAAAATATATGGATTTTGAACCTTTAATTCTGCTCTATTCCAGTTACGACTTCTTAAAACTTATATTTTTGTATAAGGATGATGTATTCTCTTTCGATTGATGTAGTTTTCATTTCAAAATTTTTACTCTAACCTAACATATTAAGTACGTCACACACATAACCCTAAAACGATTAAATTTAAGTCAGAAACTTACCTGTAGGATTTTTGTTTGTAAGCAAATTTAGGCAATGTTTTTGAAAGCTGCGTGATCAGGCAATATGAAGCAGTGTGTTTTACGTGAAAATCACACTGGCAAAGGTAAAAATTTTACCATAATCTAATATGTTACCCTATTGCAAATTCAGTCATAATTTTCATGTTTTGAGATGAACAAGTAAAAAATATGGTGTTTAATTGAATAATTGTGCTTGATAACTGTAAGTGTTCTTGAAACTTACATGACTTCAAATTTATCACATACATAACATATGTTATTCATTAAAATAAGGCTTATTTCCTTGTTTTTATTTGTTTTTAATGGCGTTAGCTGACATCTATTTGAAGAAATTAATCATCTGTGCTCTGTGCAATGTCCTGATGTTTGTTAGCCCTGTGTAGATTTCTTATTACATTGACAGTCGTTTTTTTTAACTAATATTACTGATTGAATGAAGTATTTTCTCTAAAACTGATATTGTTGTACAAAGAACTGAACACATTTACAAAACTGTATCACAACTATGCAATCATTTTGGATAAAACTATAAAATAATAATGGTAAATAGTTTATGGTGTGTACTATGTTATGTTATGTGGTTAAAATGTTCAAGTGTTTAAGCTTGTCCATTTTTAACCCTCAAATCTCCGTAACATACAATTCTGAAGTTACAATATTGACAAAGTACAATTAATGTATGAATTAAATGATTAGACTGAAATTCAAAAAAAAATAATTTTTAGAATTGTTTCCAAAAAAGTGAAAATACAAGAGATAAAAGTATTGCTTTGAAAAGTGTTACAAATAAAACTAATTAAAATTAATTATATGTTACCTAATTATATAATTAATGTTTTTAGAAAAAAATGACTTAGAATAAAGAAAAAAAATCTAAACCGTGTTAAAGTTTGTATCTAGATTACCGTAGAGTCATTCATAATGTGAATATGAACTTTCTATAAACTATGTTTACTTAAAACAAAGTTGAAAGCACCAGTTCAGGTGTTTTAGAGCAATAATAACTGATGTTACTGGTAAATAAAACATGTGTAATATGAAAAATAAATTGTCCTAAATAAAACTTAATTTTTTTCGGCGTTAGCTGTCTAAGCTCACTTTTGACCTAGTTTTTCGACCAATGAAATGTTGTAAATAATACTCGTATTCTCTTATTATGCAGAGGGAAAATGAAATAAACTATTTCGATTGGTAGCTATTTACACCAGAGAGGCATCTAGCAGGGTGGAGAGGTATCTTCTGGGAATTTTATTATTATGCAGCGGAAAAATCAAATAGATTAATTCGATAGGTTGTTAGTGGGTGTTGTATTGGAGGAAAAACATATTTACGATTTAAGTAACCAGTTAAGTCAATATTAATGGCTTAAATACAATATTGTATGGAATATTCTTGGGTGTCAGGTAAACACTTGCATACAATACACAGTGTAAAACGAAAGAGAAGTGTAGATATTCCTAGTTCTTACTGGTTCCTTTCTAGTTCCTTCGATACTGATTGTTAATTTCAAGTACGAAATACAAGTTTATTGTAGTGTAGTGGCTAACAGTCTCGCCTCTCAAGCGGAGGCCCCGGGTTCAATACTCAGGACGGACACTTTTTTTAAAGTTAATATACGTAAAAGTTGGTAGATTTCGCTCTTGTAACAGGCTGTTATTATTTATATTTATTAAATTTCAAGGACATTTATTCATCTTGAATTCTCACTCTACACGAGGTAATTTATTGAAACTGAATATTTTGCTTCAGTATCTTTAATCGACTCGTTATCACTGTATGAAATTGTTGCAACAGCTTCAACATTTTTTTTGAAAGACACTTTCAATAAATTTATGAGTTGTCATGATTCGGTCGCTTAATCTCTAAGTCATACGAAGAAGGCAGGGAGGGTTCGTCGACAGCTATAACAAATAAAATAAAATAACTAAACTGTGTCTGCTTTGCCTCTCTGTATTTCTTTCTTTCTTTCTTATATACATGTATATATAAATCTTTTCCATCAACGCCGTTTATCTTTTTTAAAGATATTTCTTGTTTCTATTGTTCAAAGAAAGCTTAAGAATTTGGTAAGAATTCCTTAAGATCTTTGTAGAATGTTATTTTTTAAAGACAAATAACTTTTAAAGAGAAAAATCTTAATTTGAAAGGCAATCTGTGTAATGCAGGTGTTGGTAAGCTAATAGACAAGTTAACATTGACTTATGTATAATAATTTTTTTAGGTAAAAATTCTTTTACTCGAGTTAAAAAATTGCTATATAATGCTCATGATGTTTTGAATGTTTTACAAATTCTTCACTGAACCTTAGTATTTTAGATGAATAAAACTACTTTTAAAAACATTTCTAACATCAGATAATTAAATCGGCTAATTTTTGCAAAGTTTAAATTAAGTAGCTTTTAAATTTGTTATAGATCAACTTTAACATAATAAAATATTATATAAAAATATTTATCAAAATGTTAACTAATTGTTTGCAGTTTCTTGCTTTTCTTATTATTTTTGCTGATTATTAAAGTAAAAATTGGTAACATATTAAAAGATGATAAATACATAAATATATTAATAAAATGATAAAATATTGTTAATTTTGTTTATTTTTTCTTTTCTACATTTTTTTAGAACATATTAATGTTATTTGTCTCAATCGAGAGTATCTTGACTTAGCTTTAGACTGGATGCAACAGCCCATAATTAGTGCAAACGTAAGCTGTACTACAATGTTGTCACTGAGCCATATTGATAGGTTTATTGTTAATTTAAAAAGATTTAAAAAAGGACGACCATCTACAACATACACATTTATTTCAAGACATATAGAGCAGTACACATTAACCTCTACGGTTTAACATAAATTTAAATTCAAAATACACCAGCATCAATACCTTAATTTCCTTTCGTAACATAATTCTTATATATTACCTATTTTAATACAAGATACATGTACATAAAGTGCAGGAAGGTTGTTAACCAATATACTGGATTAAGATACTGGTTTATTAAAACAAAACTGGCACTGATTTGTTTACTGTTTTATCAAAGCAACAGTCATATTACCTCATCTTACTTATGGTTATAACAGTCGCTACGCATCAATTACAGGTAATTTTAATGGAGACGTATATTGCTTGTCCTTGAATAAAATTAATAATAAAAAAAATCAATATGATATCATGAATGAAACACATTTATTTACTCATAATATTCTTGACAACACACTAATAGCTTATCAAACGCAAATAATTTAATAGCTTTTTATTACTAACTAGAATTTCATAATTTCTGAGTCACCTTTCTTTGAGAACAATTGATTAAATTTATCACCAGAATCACTATTTCTTAAGGATATAATTGTAACTGAATACAGAAATTCATCTTAAAATGTCTACAAACAAGTGCAGGCTGATGTGTGTTGGTTCTTTAAATACATTATTGTCGCAATTTATCATGAAAAAAGGTATGTAATTTATATCGCTATTGTGCAGTAACTAAACTTGTTTAATACGTTCTTTTGGGTAACATATTTAAAAATGGTGATTTATGATATGTTATTTATTGTTATTTTTTAAATATTTTTTTTTATTAATTTTTTAAGAAGTGTGTCTCAATGTGACTTTATTACATTGAAATACTGCATTCTTATATATATTAAATAAATTAAACAAATAAAACAGAAATTACTTGCTAATGCAAGTAAGAAATGTTTCATACAACTTTTTAAACTAGGTTTTGAAGTGAAGTAACATTTCTTAATGACTATTTATAGACCTATACCTTAGGTTGCAGATGTTTTATTGCATTAAAAAAACAACATCTTCCTGGTGTAGAAAAAATAGGTTTATTTCAGAACTTTTATAATTGGCAATTATTTCTTCATAGCATAACATTTTCTCAAAGGTCACATATTTAAACAGGCGTGACGGTAAAACTCTCCACTTGCCAGAAAGCAAACAAATTGCAAAAGGCGAAGAATAGCATAGGCTTTCAGAAAAACATATCCTTCAAAATTCCCACAGGGGGGGAGGGGGGGGGGGAGGGGGTCTATTGGCAGCTCAAGGTCCTATACATTATGTCCTGTTTTCCCATTTTCTTTTCTTTCGGTAACATATTTCAATATATGTCACTGTATTACATTTGTCCTGAATTCTCATTACCTTACTATATTTTACTTATAAGCACAAATTACTTGCTACTGCACGTAAGAAATGTTTCATACATCTTATTTTACTAGGTTTTTATGTTAAGTAACATAACTTAATCACTATTTTAGACCAGTACTTAGGTTACAGATGTTTTATTGCATTAGTTATTTAGATAAGAGCTTCCTGGTGTAGAAAAAATAGGTTGATTTTAGAACTTTTATAACTGTCAAATATTTCATTCTTACACAAACTTTTTTCAAAGGTAACATATTCAAACAGGCGTAACGGAAAAACGCCCCACTCGCCAGGGTGCAAACAAATTGCAAAATGCGTAGAATGGTATAGGCTTTCAGAAAAACATACCCTTCAAAATTCCCTCGGGGGGGGGGGGGGGGGGCGGGTATTGGCAGCTCAAGGTCTAATATCATACTCAAAATGACATTTCTCGCCTATTTACCAACCAAATTTAATTTTGTTTTTGTCTTTAACTCCGCTAACGAATAATCTTGATATACGTGCAAGTATTTGTACCAGTCATTTGCTATATTATAAAGTTTACGGAAAAGAACACGTGTGTGCAGAGCTATTTTTGTTGGGTATAGATGTGTATACATATGTAATTGTTTAACATGTATGTATATGTGAAATTTAAGTGTTTGCAACTATTCAGCCATTCATTTGTGGATTGTTATTTGCGTTAATAGCATTTTCGGCTTTAGACGATAATGCCATTTATAGAAGGAATAAATTAACTTTGATGCCTTTACAAAGGGACGTAAATCATGATGAATGATTATGTATTACATTTGGAGTTACCTTTTGATGACGTATTCTTTGGCGTCATCAGCACATGCAAGCTAGGAACGAAAACGGCAGTCAAAATTTACTGACTAAAATATATTCAGTTACATCAGCGAAATTTCTTTTGAATGCGAGGAAAGGAGTAAGGAAATGAAAGCACACTGAAACTTTAAGCAGTTTTGGTCGTAAAAAGCTGCGATCGACAGAAAAATCTAAAAAATTACAGGTAGATCACAATCGATGATCCAGTGCCGGACAAAGCATTGGAAACACCACGCCTAGAACATCGACACCGGCTGTGCAGTGGATCGGAATAAAGCCGCAAGGACCACTGCCGAATTTCTCTTTGATGTATGCAGTGCCGGCCGCACAGACAAAGTTGATGCAATCCTCGCCAAGCTTTAGAACTTTGGCGCAGCCATTTCAGTTGACCGTGCTACGGGCACAGCTGTTATTTTCCATCGACACATGAAGTTGCAGTCGCTAGCCTCTGGTGTTCTGCAAGTGCTGGTCCCCCTTGCAGACAGAGGCCACTCCTACATGATATCCCAAGGGATCCCAATATCAGGTGAGAAAGGTCCTTTATTATTATTATTATTATTATTATTATTAAGTAGGGCCTCGGAGGTCTTAAAGTATGCTACATGTAATTGTGACATGGGGTTCTCAATTGAATACTTAGGGAGTTGTTACCAGTATGATATTCAAATATTCCGTCTGCGCATGGCTAATGAGCCTTCAAGGTCATGGTCGAATAATGACGGCCATTTATAAATAAATTGTAGTCTGTTTTTACTGCCAGCAATGTAAAATCTAAATGTCTAATTTTTGTTATAACTTTTATTATAAAGATGGCTCTGTTTTGAAACCCCTGTGTAAGTACGCTCATGCATCCATATTTTTGCAAAGCGGCACACCCAGTAACGTCGTCTCTGGATCAGGGGACGTAATGTTTTCCTCAATCACGCACCAAAATTTGTGTAAGCGGTTCTCTCGCTTAAATATTAGCATATTAAATGTTCCCGCAACCGCTAGGCAATTATATCATGATTTTGTAACAGGTTAAACGCCAAGTAAAGGCGATGCATTGAGAAGGTACTTTGATCAGTACCCTAATAAACAGGATTCTGAAAAATAATTATAATTAAAAATGGTTTTGAAAACGGGTTTCCTCCAGGATACTCTAGGTCAAGTGCACGGATTGAATGTAAGATTCGAAAACTGTTAAAAAGGTGAAATATGCATATCAGGAATCGCACCATTCAGAAAAAAACAGCCTCCCCACGCAGTCAAGAAGAAGAGAGCACGGTAAATAAAATGATCAGTTTCAAAAAAGACACCACTAACAATAAACAAACATGAGAACTTGAGGGGCTACCGCCTTGGAACGGTCAGTGACAAATCAAATTGCCACCGGGGGTTTAAACCAGGTTTTAGGGTGCACCAATCTCACACTTGCCCCAATAGGTTCTCATATCACAAAACAAGTACAAGTTGTCTTGGTGAAACAACTCCAACTCACTTATCGGCTCAATAATGTTGCATGCAAAAGCACACAAACATATAAAATATAAGAAGCTAATAGCATTACAAAGACAAAGGGCTGGTTCTCGATGATCTTATCGAGACCAGACCTCCTGGAGTCAAATCAGCAAGAACACGATGACATAGATAAAAGAAACAAATCGAGATTCTAGGTTCTTTTAAGAAAAGATTTCCCCATAAACCTTCATAAACTTTTAAACCCCTGCCACCGTCGTGAAACCAAAGAGGTAAGCATAATGATCAACTGTAGAAGGTTTAATCACCAGGTCTGCAGAGCGCTGTAAAAAATCATGTTGGTAACCTTTCTTTTTAAATTTACAGATGGTTTTTACGAATTACAGGGAGAAAATAACATTGCCTTTTTTCTTCTTAAGTTGATAAATTAATCTCCATAAAAAAACTGGCTATGAAATACCTTGTTGCAATAGTGATTTTAAACTGCATCTGTATTTATGAATTAGATCTGGTTTAACCCCCCAGTGGCAATTTGATTTGCCACTGAACGTTCGAAGGCGGTAACCCCTCGGGTTCTCATTTTTGTTAATTGTTGGTGATGTCTCTTTTGAAACTGATCATTTTATTAACCATGCTCTCTCCCTCTCTTCTTCTTGACTGTGTGGGGAGGCTGTTTTTTTCTGAATGTCTTGAATTCCGTTTTTCAAATGACGAAAGTTAAAACGAGGTCGAGGTGGTAATAAAGCAATGTTTCTTTCATAAAATGATATACGAGTGTCGATTATTTTGAATATGTGTTTTTTATCCAGTTAGAAAGCGCATTAGGCTCAGCATGTTCTCTTTTGCACCATTTATGGCAAAATAAGTTTAAAGACTCAGCAATTTCTACACGACATGCATTAAAATCAATTTTGGATGATATACTATATTTGGGACCTTTAGAAATTAAATTACGAATTCAAGAGTCTTTTATTACAATTAGATCACCGGTAACAATATGACCGGCAGGCTTATAGCAATATTTAGAAGTTAAATACTCTCAATATTTTGGTGCATTTTCAAAGATCTGTAAATCCGAGGTAATTTTATTGTAATTAAAAATTGTATTTCTAGTTGGTTTGTTGTATTTATGACAAACCATAGGCGATTCAATATTCTTAAAATAAATAGAAACAGCCGATTGAACTGTTAGTCAAATCTCTGGAGGTTGAGGCGGAAAATATGTTAGGACTAAATGTAAAAAAAAACAACAACAAAAAAACACAAAAAACAACAAAAACATCAAAAACAACAACAACATCAAACCTTGTTAAACCTTAAAGTCTCGTCTATTTGTCTAGCGCCAAAACGCACAGACGGTTTCACATTTATTACACAAACGCCATACATTTAATTTGTTGAAGACGTGTGTTCATTGTTCGCAGGTGAATTTATTCTAGATAGGACAAATAATATGTGGTCTTTATCAACAGGTCGTCTTTATTTACAGGTGGTCTTAAGCTTAGATTCGACTAGTGTAAATGTTTTAATTTACTCGGAATCGGCAAAGGTTCAATACTCAGATTTTGATGATCTGGTACAAATTGTCAGGCGTAATCCCATTAACCCATGGGATATTGATTTATTAGGCATTCAGCTAGGTGGCCTATATTTCATTGCATCTCATTGAACATTTCTTCAGTTCAAGTTGCTCAACTTTCAAAACGTTTTTTGTTTTAATTTCTTGAGTTGGTTATTGCAATCATAACTGGAAGAAAAAAGATTGGTCAATTTTTGGATGATTTCATTTCATAGGGCATTTATACGGCAATAGTTCAAGATGAATATTTTTGCATTTTAGATGAGTTCCCTGCTGAGCCTTTGTGTCTGGAATAAAGATAAGTCAATAGAGATTTGAATTAAATAGGATGAAATAAATTACGGGTATTTTGGGGTAGATAAAAAAACCAACATCAATATCGAAATGAGGAGGCTGTTTCTCACTCGATGTAACGATGTTTTGTTATGTTAGAAAACGAATGGTTGACTAACAGCGACCTTCAGTTTTTTAATGAGAATGCAGGTTACTTTTACTTTGGCTGTTACACTGGTGTATACTTTGAGGGACCTTGGTCCTTCCTGCAGTGGCTGCAGATATGGTGCACAGCGAGATTCTGTCAGAAATAACAGAAAGGCACCAATTGCATTGGCATGTTATTAGTGGAAGGAAAGGTTTTGCCAACTAAAATATGTTTTAATAGAGAAATCATGGGCTTTGTACAGATGATTATCTCGAAATTCGGAGCGAGTTATAACCCTTTCGTCCATCGGTATTTGGTCAAAGCAGTTTAGTTTTCGTATTAAGGCTGTACATGTTCCAGGTGTTAATAATAATTTGATGTAATAAGAAACTTTTCATCAATTGGCCCTAGATGCGGATCTGGTTTCGCAGCATTTTGGACATATTTGAAGACGAAGTAAATAACCCCTTTTTAACAATAAGATAAAGGGCATAAAGATACAATATATAATGCCACAGACATATGATTTTTTAAGAAGATACAGAGAGTGCAGCACTCAGTGACTTAGTCAAATTATGAAGTACGTCGCTTTAAACAATATACATAATGATATGTTTAGTCAATATTTACTTGATTTGATTTGATTTGATTTGAATGAATGATTGATCAATATTTGATTCTTTTAGTTTATTTTTGTGTCGTTTGTGAAATTGGTACTTACGGCCATGGACTTGATTACAAGTCAATATGGATTGATTTGTTTTGATCAAATTTGATTTGATGTGATTTGATTTAATTTAATTTACATTGATTTGATTAGATTAACAATATTTGGAATCACCAACAGTTTTATTTTGCCGTTTGTACAATCGGTACTAACGGCCTTGGACTTGTTGATTACAAGTCAGTATTGATTGATTTGATTGATTGATTGATTGATTGATGATTGATTCATTTAATTTATTTATTTATTTATTTATTGTTGTAGTTTGTACAATAGGTACTTACGACCTTGGACTTATGGATTACAAGTCAATATTGAATGATTTGATTTGATTTGATGATTTGGTTTGATTTGATTTAATTTTATATGATTTGATTTGATTGATTTATTACTGTTTGGAATCACCAACAGTTTCATTTTTTGTCGTTTGTACAATTGGTACTTACGGCCTTGGACTTGTGGATTACAAGTCAATATTTGATTGAATTAAATGATTGATTGATAATTGATTGAATTAAGTTTATTTATTTATTTATTTATTTATTTATTTATTTATTTCTTTATTTATTTATTTTGGTTGTTTGTACAATTTGGTACTTACGACCATGGACTGGTTGATTACAAGTCAATATGGATTGATTTGATATTCGGTTTGATTTGATTTAATTTGATATTATTTGATTTCATTTATTTATTAAATTGAACATTGATGATTATTGTCGACTGCCAGGCCATATGATGCCAAATATAAACAGTAAATGGTTACTATGTTGTTGAATTTATTTCCGAGATAACCATGGTTTATGACTATTATATCTTAACGGTATTTCAATTCTAAACAGAACTTACAAAAGTAGATTTAAACTGTTTTAAACATCTCAGAAAGTTGAAATTACCAGTCACCTACTCGTTCGAAACCTACGTCCATGTAATGTGCATTATTCAGTCATAAAGTACGAACCTGATTTCAAAGCAACCAAGTAGCTATATGGTTGCTCGTAGTTACCAAGTGTGCAAACTCCTTCGTAAGTGCTGTTCAGCGTAAAACGTAAACCCGAGCTGGGATCTTGATCTGGAAATCATTATCATAGTTAAATATAATCATACACTTCATGAAGCCACAGATATACAATAACATTCGATTTTTTACGATCTTGCATCAAGAATCTATTCAATAAATAGTTTTCTTTTTGCTGCCATTGTCTAAATTACGAAATCTAACTGTCACATTCCCATCTATATAATCTAAGATCAGCCTTGGCATTTTCAAAAATTTAATTGCCATGGACATACGTCTGTTTTTTTAATCGCCGAGACAATGGTTACATAAAATACTTTTAATTGTGTTGCCATCAAATTTTACCACCGTTGTATATACATGAAATTAAACACTTAAATAACATGCATTAATTTACTTTTAATGATATTATCCCGTTGTATCTAAAAATCATAATTAAAGTGTTCTTTGTGTATGGATAAACCAAGAATAGTAATACATTTAATTCGAAGAAAGTAATCGGATTCTCGGATACTTCTCAAGTTATAGTTACGGCACTTGAAGTAACCTATCATGATTAATGCGATGGAAATGAGGCTGGTGCAAGTTATGCACTTTCTAAGAAACAATTTTATAACTGGCGGCTGAAATTGTTTAAGACAGATAACGTTATTGGGTAAACCCATCCCATGAGTCGCTTTGGTTAAGAAGATAATTAATAGTCTGTGTCAGACAAAATGACCGAAAAGTAGCTTGGAAGTTCTGATTCAATAAAGGTACGTACGTATAAACAGTGCCCAATGTTACAAAACTAAGCATGGAAACCAGTCTCAAATCTCAAGCATCTGATTGGCTGAAATGGCGACCAGTCGCCATTTCAGCCAATCAGATGCTTGAGATTTGGGACTGGTTTCCAATCTCAGCTTCATAACCTTCAGTCCATATATTCCAAGAGCGAAAGAGTTGAGTACTAGTACCAATGCTAAAAAAGGAACTAATTGATAAAAGAATGCCAGTCATTTCATGCAAAGATCTAACCGATAGTTTCATTAAATCACCGGAATCTGAATTTCTTTCAATAATCATCCCGATACCACATATATGACGTTTGACTCTATAAACATATATAATAAACACAAGGAATGCAACGGATTCGTACCCCACCCACTAACACGTTATAAGAATTTTCCAGCTAAAACCTTGATACGGAGTTTGCGCTGGTCAAACATTTGAACAATAAAAGTCATTCTGGAGTCGGCTGTCAAACGTTTATTTCATTCTTTATTTTTTTCGTCCACTCCAGTGCGTGACGTCATTTATTTCTGCACCGGGGCAAATGAAAAATTATATTTTTGAAATATGAAAATTACATGATACTACCGTATTTATTGAATAAATATATATTAATGTTTTGTAATAAAGATTAATGTATTCAATGTGTAATTCATTTGTTTCAATCAACTGAAGGGTAAAAATAGCATGCGGGAAAACCAGAAAGCTGGTTTGTCCGTAGGTTGCTCTAAAGTAAACCCAAATCCCATATGGCGATTGTAAATTGCCAATCTCCAATGTCAAATAAATATGCGTTCTATCATCTTGTTTTCAAACGAACCACATTAACATATGAATGTGTACGTTTTATATTTGACAAATCAACAACAAATATGCTTGTTGAACATTACTGCGTTCTGACCTTTGTGGTCCTATTTGAAACGCGGTATCGCATTTACGTTGCAACAGCGTTATAAGTAGATCGCTTTAATAAATAAAATATAGGCATGAAGTCAATCCCGTTTCCATTACACCTTTTTAAAGCCATACAATTCACCGATTTAGTATATTGGAACGGCATTTTAGTTGTTTTAATACAATCAGAAACGAATAAAGCATTTTACCTCATTTGCAATCAGAAACCGGAAGTAGAGTATTTTGGAATTCCCATTCGCTCCGGTATAGAACTAAGTGACGTAACGCAATGGAGTGGACGACAAAATAAAGAACGAAACAAACGTTTGATAACCGATTCCACTCTCTTACACTATCGGCTCATTACATTCACCTCTGTTATAGGCTGGGACTACTTTCAACTACTTTTACTTTAACTCAAAGAAATAGTTCACCAATTACATTTACAATAGTTTGGGTTTCTTCTGTTTTATTGAAATATAATGAAAAATTCTGTCATTTGTTTTACCTCAAACTTTCAAATTCATAATTATGACTGTATAAAATAAGGCTGTCGAGTTTGGTAAAAAATCTTGACATAGAGCCTTTCGCAGAGATGTAAAGTGAGTGTAAGGAAGGACAACTCTGCGAAGGAGATTGAACCGATTCCAGAATGACTATTATTAAGGTGCTATGATTGCTAATAATAGATTTTCATTTTGTTCAAATGTTTGACCAGCGAAAACTCCGTGTCAATGCTGCAGCTGGAAAATTCTTGTAACGGGTTAGTGTGTGGGTTACGCATCCGTTGCATTCCTTGTTTTTATTATATATGTATATCGGGTCAAACGTCATAAATGTGGGATCGGGGTGATTATTGAAAGAAATTCAGGTTCCTGTGATTAAATAAAGTTAAGGGCATGGATTTATCACACAGTTAGGGAACACACAAGTTTACTCATAAAAATATCAGTAGCTGTATTTTTTTTTCCTTCAAGCTTGTTGAACTTATATTACATGGATATCGGATCTACATTCAAAATCATTTTCATCAAACGGCATAACGTAAAAATAATAATACCTTTTACATGGTAATAGAGCAATTTAATCGCAGTAATTTTTCGGATATCAATGCACGTGTATACGTACTGAATACCAGAAAATAATTGGAATCCTTCAGATCTGAAAAAAACAACAACAACAACACACAAATCATTATTCAGCAATAAAAAGTGGGTATATTTCAGGACTTGCTTAGAACATCGTGACCAACTGTTATATATTATTCTAACATGATCGCCGAGATTCACTGTAGGAAACGTAATAAATGAACGAAAATTAAATTTAATAATATTACTGCGACTTGACCGCATTCGTTTCTTTATTTCACTATTATTTGTTGACGTTGTTACCAACCAGTTAATAGTTAATGCCGTGGATCTAGCAACGACAGTACCGTATGTACCTGTAGGTTTTTTTTTGTTGTCGGTCATCCTGATGACCGACATATTATAATCGAGCAAACTTGAGCTCTTTAGCCTGAACACCGGTTAACAGTGACTCGCGGTCCAGAACGGATAATTTAGACTATGCCACCTGCTCCTAAGACGCTTGCAAAAGGATAGTGTAGAGGCTGATGTTTGATTGCTTGATATATAGAGAAACCCTTTACCGGAAAAGACATTAATGTACATAATCATGTTTCTTGTATACTTATTTTATACTTTTATTCAGGGCGTCTAGAAATTATGCCGTTGTTTAAGTATCGGTAAACAGGATGCCTTCTACGTCATAGCGGTACTATAGAATTTTCACAGTCGATGCGTATTTGTACACTTAGCAGACAAGCGAAGCTTATTTACATAGTTAGGTCCGCAAATCAGGTCAAATCAGGTCAGTGACCGTTAGGAGACGGAAAGAAATGAATTCGTATGTTTGATGCATTTATTAATTTCACTTGAACTTTGTGCTGATCACACTGATTGTTTTCTGGACGAATTATGGGTCATGTATTATATATATTATTTAAGAGCCTGTGTCACCAACCATTGAGCTTCGGCTATATAAAGGTTGGGAACTAAAAAAAATAGAATTTATTTTTTTGTGTAAATAATTAATCTATATCAACTTCCAAGTTATTTTTTGTGTGGCATATTTGTCAGAAAGTTGTCGTTGCCATGGCAACCAACAGTTTTTCCATGTATAATAGCATTTACCTACTGCCCACTTTTAGAGAGAAACTATCAGTGGCAAAATGGATTTGCAATAGAAAACTTTAATGTGAATTGTTCTAAACCATTTTATTGATCAAAAGAGATGATAGCAATGCCAACTTTACTCATTTCTTTAATGTTTGTAAATGTTTAAACCCTCATCTGGTAGGGGTAGCCATTAGTTTTTTGTTAAAATTCATATGAAATTTTCTCAACCCTGCAACCATATCCAGGCTATTTATTGATACTGCCAAAAACAGCATTCTTTCTTCTTCAATAATCACTAATAAAATCGGGGAGCAAATTCAATACAATGGTGGTAAAGAAGGTACTAAAATGTGCCTGACGTCCTTAATTTCCACTGAGTTACCTCCCTTTCCAGCTCTTCTAAAATAAACAAAGTTTCCAAAATGGCACATTGTTTATCTTTTGGAATTTTTTAAATCAATGGAAGACAATACTTACTGGGAAAATGATGGAAAACAAGCAGATTGTGCATCTTAAGAACTGCAATGGTACTAAATAGAGTTGGTAAAGCCTCCACAACCTACAGACAAGCTTTACAAGTACTTTTAAAGTGTAGAAGGAGTTTGGTGTTTTTATTAGCATTGCCACATGATTTTTTAAAAATCATTTTATAACAAAACCAACTTGTTTTCAGTTATCTTATATGTTTTCTGATTTTAAAAGTGCAAAAATAATTTTAAAAAGTCAAACCATAGTGGAGTTATAGCTGTTTTTGTACACCCCCCGTCAACGTCATCAAAAATCCTTAAGTTAAAAATGTTTAAAAAATCAACCCAATCTTGTTTTTTTGCCTTTTCATTAAAAAAATGAAACTCATTTGGCATTTTCTTTTAGTATATACAATAACAAACTGAATTACAGCAACATTTAACTTTTGTATATGATAGGTTGATGTCAGATACATGGTTATTATCATGTATTAACACAAAAATCCAAAAAAAAGTAGGAAAAAATATATACAAATGACAGTGTACAAAACATAATTTAATTTTGTTATAGCTGTGTTTTTCTTTTATGGTGGATGTGTGTAATGGTTAGACAACTTCAATATAAGCATATTAAATACATAGCTATGGATAACAACTTCATTATCATCATAAACAACAACAACAACCACATGGTTTAACATCCTAAGCCTTTGCTTAATACACAATCATTTATACCAAGTCAATAATTATTTATGTTATATATTAAAATATATCAAGGCTGCAGATTGAAATTATTAAAATTATATGATCACTAATGTCAATTAATTGATGTCAATCAAGGAATCATCATGATCATGATAATGATGGGCTGTTTAAAAAAAATGGCTGGTTTGGGTTTTCCTGTTATAAAAATGTACAACAAACAGTTACTTCCATTTTCCTACTTTGCAGAGGTGTCTTATCATGCCCTTTAAAGATTTGTAAAGTTTCATCAAAGACTAAGCACCATCCGTTAAAAAATATTCTAAAATAAAGGGCAAAAAATGTCAGGAGTGTGACAAAAAAGTGTGACACTTTTCAAAATCACATTTGTTCATACCATTATTTTACAAAAAGCTCGAGTAAAGACAAGTTTTAGTGTTGTTTTAGTTAAAGATGCATTTATTAGTCATCAAATAATGATAAAATTAAGCATATTATACTTAATGTAATCAAAATATATGCTATTAAGTCAAGGGTGGTAGATCAGAAAATACCTCAAGAAAATCAATATCTCTTTGCTTTATAAATTTTTAGGACTTTTAAGATTAATAGTACATAAGAAATGTTTTGTGTATCATTTAGTTTCATGTTTCTAGAAGCAATAATTATAATATTATCACCTCTATTGAAATTATATTTGTCAGCAGCTCCCTTCAGGGAATGTCAGCTAAATTTATCAGGAGTGTGACATTATGCACATAATGCAATATTCTGTCAACATTTCCTTTACATGAAAACAAGAGCATGTTTTTTCCTAGAAGTTATGTTATGTTAAATTGTGACAAAAAGGAATGGCCTAAGTGAAACATTTTTGAAAACACTGCACTTATATGTGGTTGTCAGGAGTGTGACACAGTTTTTTAACAATATGAATTATTTATCTTTATGCGATGCCACAAGTTCTAAACCAATTATATTTGATTCTTCAACATGTATTTTTACAGAAATACACATTTGAATAATAAGAAACAGTTATAATTGTATTTTAAGCACATAAATTAAAATTCTTTGATTTTTTAAATATAGGTCAATAAAGCTCCATAATTTTTTTATTCTGCCACATATGGGTATTAGTATTACTTGATTGATTTTGATCACTGTAAAGACTGTACAAACATATGGACCAACCAGTTTGGACTTTTTATGAACTTAAATTCTTTACATTTTTTTCACTTCACTTGCCATTTTTCAAATGACAATATCTCGGCAACCAGTTGACTGATTTCAAAAATCTTTAAGTTTTGTACTCAGTTTCAATAAGCAAAAAATTCAGAATAACAAGTTTAGAATTTGAACGAACTTTAATTTTTTTCACTATTTTTTAACTTTTCCAGCCATTTTTTTGAAACAGCCCTGATCGATGATGATCCGTTCCGGATTTGCTCATTTGTATTTATTAATTTATAAAATTCGTATTTCAGAAGTCAGGTTCATCAGTGGATATCAATAAATATGCAAAATTATAACAATGTCATACATTATTATTCACTTTACATTGTATTTTACTCGATTTTAGCTGAGAAGATCGATTTTTTTATGGGCGCCGCCATTTTCATTATTTATGTAAAAACGGTGTCGAGATAACTTTCCGCACATCCGATTATCGTTCCTGAATTATAGTCGGTCTTTTCTTCAATCAATATCGACATGATTCCGGTAGATTACTAACCCAAAATTACAAGAATAATGCTTTAAAATGATTGATCTTGAAGTACAATCCACCAAACCTACCGTAATCGGTCGGAATATTAAAAAAAAAATATAACCTAATTTTCACTCAATGGTTTTCCGCACACTTACTGAATATCCAGCATGCTCTTCAAAGTGCCCGTATAATTCCATCATCCCTCTAGTCTATATAAAGAATTTTTCTGCCCGTTTCATACGTTTTAATAGTCTACCAGCGCGTAATAAAAGGGACCATATGTCTGGGTCAGAATTTTGCAAATATGAAATGAGATGAACCAAGGGAAATCACTCTGGACGCTTTGGCATCGCTATTTTTATTCCAGTTGGAGGAGGTAGGTAGCAATAAAGTTATTTTCACTTCTATGAGGCAGTCAATTACTTTTTGAGCTTGTTTTACAAGAAATGCAATAAATAATTCATATTACTTGACATGATGTTTAGTTCAACTTTTATTTTGAGCTATGCATGTCTGTTTCATTACTGATGGGAGCCTATATCTAAGTATAGAAAATATTGAAAATAGAAAATTTTCAAATTGTTGCTCTGGTAACTTGATCTGCATTCACTGCAAAAGAACATTGCATACACCAGTTTTTGGCTCTTGTTTTTTGGTTAGGGTAATTGATTTTCATTGCTTCTGAATAAAACTGTGCCCACTCACAGTGTACTGTGTGTATGAAAATTAATAGTTACCACAGGGGAAAGTTACACAAACCTGACTGCATTTTTATAGTGATGCATTGATTAATGATGTATTATTAACTCTGATGGTATTTCTAGTATTTAAAATACTGGAATAGTTTTTAATCCAAGTGTTGTTTTATTTTTACAGTGACCAGATAGAAATCAGAATGTACTATCAACAGTGAATACATGCGGCAGCACGAAATACCCAAATCTACCCAAATCTACCAATTTTATAGTTGCTGTTGGTAAATATTACTCAAATCTTCATATTTCATAATTGAATATGTCAAATTGAACAAAAAAGTAAGTACACAGTTAACTTCAAATAAGTTTTAATAATCAAAAACTTATTTTCATCTACCCAAATCTTTCAAATGGTATTAGCAACTGTATGTTTCACCAAACATAAAAAACAAAGTTGTCATACACTGAAGATTATGCTGCTGCTGCTGCTGCTGATGATGATGATGACTATGATGATTGTTAAATGTTGATTAACTAACTTTTTAGACTTTGGAAGCTATTAATAAGCAACATATATGCAATATGGGGAGGGACATAACTGCATGTACTTTATGATTTTTGTAAATGCTGAATATTTCAATAAATTTAAATTATTCCAATATAAAGTTTGATTGTTTTATTCAGTATCAACAAAATATAGCTAAAATATATAGAATTTGTCAAGATTTATCTGAAACTAATAAGATTTTGGTAGTTTTGGGTGGATTTGGGTAAATTTGGGTATTTCGTGCCACCCGAATACATGTGACCAAGGATGGGTAGGTCAAAGTGATTTTCATTGCTTCTGAAAAAAAAACTTAATAATAATAATACACAATGGACACCCAGGTTCAGTATAGCATAAATATAGTTGTTGTACTTTTAATCTTGAAATTTAATAAAGAAAATATTGGAAATGATATGATTGGAATAGTAAAGACTGCCTTTGTTTTGACAGCTCTTGTAACAAAATTATCAAACTATAAAAATGTTTTTAAATCCTGTAAACACAATAAAATATTGAATAATCAACTGTTATTAAAACTTAATTGAATTCCAAAACAAGTTAATCATTTTGACAGATAAAACTGTTTTTGTAGGTGTGAACTCAGACCACTGATACAGATTGTGATAGCCTTTGGTTACCAGGGAGTCAGTACACAGAACAGGGAAGCCAAGATTATGAAATACTTAAATTAGAAATATCACATAACCAGAAGAAAAGGCAAGCATTGGACAGTTTCTTAGAATGTTGTGGACCAAGTACAGTGAAAAAACAACAACAGTTTAAACAAATTGGACAGAAGGATCAGCTCGCACTCAAAAAGACTACCTGGCTAAAGCTTCCAAAATATTTGAACAAGTCCTTCATGTTATTGCACCAAGTCAAGAACATTTATTGGCAGAGGCATTTGTAGTTGCACAACAGACCACATTACAACAAAATGACTAGAAAATGACAGGTGTTAATAGAGGGTATTGTTTTAGCAAGTGTAACATAGAAATACATCACTAGTGTAACATATATCTATCTTTTACAGCTCAAAACAACTTTTCTGGTTATTTTTGTTAGTGTTTTCTTGAAGAATTTTCATTGTAGAATTTGTCAGTGTCTGTTTAGGACATTATGACATGCTGTCTTGTTCTAAAACTTAAACATATTTTCTATAATTCCAATTTTATGTTTAAAATGTTAAAAACAAACATGATTTCATTAATGGCACAAAAGTCGTCTTTTACAGGCATTGCAAGACAACTTTTTAGCACTGGTGAAAGATGGTGTGCACAAATTAAATTTGTTAACAGCTTTCATATAAAGACATTTCATGAATAATCAAAACCCATTAGGAAACCCAGTCTTAATTGTGTCAGCAATAATGTAATAAAAATTCTTATCAAATATTTTGAGGCAATTACTTTTCACACTCCCTATGTATAACATCTTTTACCCTTTTCTCCATGTACATATATATGGGCTTTGTTGCTTGTGTAACCAATGTAGATCCAGATCAGCTGGCAAATCATTGCTGTCTGATGTGGCTCAACACTGGTTGCCTCTTGATCAGTAGTTATCCAATGAATCTAAAAGCAAACTGAAGATCCTGATCAGATGGCTCAGGTATGTGGGCTGATCTGGATCTACACTATTTTAAGGTTTTTTTGAATATACAGACTAAATTCTGCAAGTCCAAAAGGCTAAAAATGAGTTTAGGTAGGGCCAACAAGATACATTTTATTTTGGTACCAAATTATAGCCTTTTATATGGCCTTACAATTTAGACTGGCCTGCAAAGACAATTTTATTTTGAATCCTTGGAATATGCTGGGAGATAACTAATGTCAAAACACACAGAAAGCAACAAAAAACTGTAAAATTTAATATGACAAAAGATGAAACTTTTCTTTACTTTTTTCCTTTAAACTTTGTCAAAGAAGTTGTAGGATGCAAGTTTAAATTCAAGGCTACCAACTTTTTTTTACTGAGTTTGAAAAACATGAGTTAAGCCCCTTGATTTTATTGAAATATAATGAAAATAATGAAAATCACTAATGTTCTATTTTCTTGCTAGAAAGTTATATTTCTGGTGATTGTTTTAACTTAAAGAAAAAGATTGTAGGATGAATTATCTGAAAAAGCTTGTTAAACACTCAGTAACCATTCAGGGATCATTGAAATATAATGATATCTTTTTAATTTTGTACTTGAGAACAAGCCATTTATTACAAACCTGTTTGAAAAACAGGACATATTATGGAATCACCGGCGGCAGGCAGCGTCCACAAAATGTTACCAACTATCTTGTGTAGATCCAGATCAGACTGCGCTCATTTGCACAATGATCTGGATCTACACTGGTCATAAATGTGCATGGGATAAAGCTGATGGAATCCAGATTTAATGTACATGAAATAATGTGCATTTTAAAATTAAAACATTTGCAGTCACCTGAATTTTAAAGATTTAAACATGATATTCATTCTCTCATACAAATGTCGCTGTAAGTGGCATAATAGGTTTCAGTTTCCTAATTATGTAAATGTGAAAAGAAAGTGTTCAAATATTTAAAGCATGAAGTACACTAAAAATTGTTAAATTTTGTTTTAATTTCCAAACATTTTTCATAACTTTTTGAATCGATGTCTTCATTTTGCAAATTTAAATGTTTAAAAAGTGGTTGCTATGGTTACAGTGTCTTTATGAGGAATTCAATTAGAAAGAAGTATTTAGTTAACTTTACAACAAACAACAATATTTGTCATTTGATGGGGTGTCTGTTAAAAAAAATTGGTTATTTGACAAAAAGATTTTTGCGAAAACATAATATTTGATGAATTCGCCCCATTTTGTTAGTCTCATCCACTTCTAAAGAAATATGCCGTTTAATTTTTAGCAAGTCAAACACCAGTTTGATTCATTTCTTAATGTCTGAACATACTACAATGTTCAATTTGAATACCTGTACAGATTTAGTTAAGAAGACAAAGAATAAGTGCAATTATTATCAAGTTAAAAATCCGTTGCTATGGCATTAAAATGGTTGCTAAGGTGCATTTTTGTGTAATTACTCTAATTTGGTTCATAAATATATGAACGAACTAAAATTTTTAACAAAAATTAAAAAAAACATTTGTCTGCCTTTGTTTGTTCAAGAAATAGTGAAAGACATCTTTTTATATTTTCACAAAATTTCACATTTTTCAAGTTATGTTTTTTTCAACAATTTATCATTTGCTCCCCAATTTTATTTTATTTTCTGTAAGATAAAGCTTTAGTTTAGCAGAAATGATCATTGATTTTTTCTCATGTGGTTGCAGATTTTTAAGCAAGGTGTTTTTATGATCACATCATTTTTAAGTTTTCTTATTTGAACAATATATACCATGTTAATGTTTCCATGGTAACCATATAGACATGTTGAAATGTAGTTTACACCCTATTTTTCATTTACTTTTATTTTATGCTTTCTTGAAGCTAATCCATTTAATCCCTACTGAGCTGCTTAAATATTAAAAATGAAGTTAATAACAAGTGAATTTTGTTTGTTTTTTGTGGTCATTCTCCTGTTTCCCTGGCAACATCAATTAATATGATAAAATAAGAGAAATGTTGACCGAAATCAAATTTGACATGTTTCATAATAGATATTGGGTATAACTGAACTCATTTAAATAAATTACATTGGAACAAAAAAAAATCAGTTTCCACTCAAAGCTCAATGGTTGGTGACACAGCCTCTTAACTATTAATAGATGATGTTTAATACGTACATCTAGTTTGACCCAAGAGTGATAAGAGGGTTACTAAAAAGTTCAGAAAAGATGTTGCTTTGGTAAATACGTGATTTTTGTTACTTATGCATTCAAAATTATTGTTTTAGAAATAAATGTATTGTTATGAACGTTTTTATGGGTAGAAACCTTAGTTTTTGAAGTGAAATTGTTAAGTGATTTTGACGGGGTAGAAGAACTTTTTGAACATCCCTTTCAATAAGTTATGTTTGATTGCTCTCCCTTTGCATGTAAATATTGTATAGGAAGGATTCACAGGTAGCCAATATGCTAAAAATAGATTCACTGACAAGTTTTAGCTTTCCAAAAAGCTAGTCGGTCATTAGCAAGACATTTTAACAAATTGACGGCTCTGAAGTTTAAACTTATCTAGAAAATTTTCGTTAAAATGTTGGTATTTATTTAGAATTTCCGCCGTGAAATATATATGCTCGCTCTCGTTGATGATGTTAAATTCATTGTATGACAGTGCTTATGATTGTGTCACCTGCAATAGCATGCAGACACGTATGGATCCTATTTTCCGGCGGCGGTCGCATCGTCGGCGGCTGCGTTGGCGGCTGAGTTGTCATGTAGCCCCTAAACTTAAATGTTAAACTTAATGTGCCTATAAGTTTGTAAGTATTTGACCTATTAACTAAATAATTAGAATATATCATCTGCATGAATAAAGCCATCTCCGACAACCAAATGATCACTCCTGTTATATATTTTTATTTCCCTTTCAAATGACTTAAATATCGAACTTAATGTTTCCTATTACACTGAAAGTCCTTTTCCTATTAACATAATACTTGAAATATATCATCATTTCCATAAACAAAGCCATCTCTGACAACAAGATCGATATCCCCTGTCTCAATATTTTTGAGTTATGCCCCTTTTGAAAGACTTTAACATGAAACATATTGTTGCCTATAAGGTTTGAAAGTTTTTGTTCTATTTTCTTAATTGTTTCAATACATGAACAAAGCTTTCAGTGACAATAAGAATGATAGCTCTTATATCGTTATTGTAAGAGTTATGTTCCTTTCAAATGGCCTTAATATGGACCTTTATGTAGGATCAACCAAATTATTTCTAATTCCCATAGGGCTTAAATTCCCAATATTCAATGCCCATTAAATATGATTTCTATCATCGTCATTCCTAGACAACAATATATTGGTGCGAAGGTCTGCATTTCATCTATTCAAAAACACACAGGGGTTAACTTACTTGTAAGAAAATACTAATCTCTAACCGGACAGACCATACTTAAACGCGGAATCGCTAATACGGTGCCACAAATATACATCAGCTGTTCCAGCACTTGTCCACCTCTATCGAACTAGATATAGGCTCGAACAAACAAGATATAGGGGTGAAATTGCTTTCGTTTTATTTTCCTGTAATTCCTGCAAACAAGAGGCTCTCGGATGAAGAGAAAAAGTTCTCATATATTAAAACGGACTATATGGACCACGGAGGAATACTGCGTTATTTTGGTGTAATGCAACCTTTAACTGAAAATTCGAAGTGACAATCCTCTTCATTCAGCAAAACGAATAATAAAGTACACGAGGTACTGCTGGTCAAGTACCAGTGCACATGTTTGTTTTACAAGCTGGAAACAAAGAATTCATTTTGCACGTGCCTTTTTCGTTTAAAATATCTTATATCTCGACTGCTAGTTCGAATTTATCTCCCAACATAAACTTAAATAATGCATCCCAAAGAAAGCCGAAAAATGTACTGATTAACAGTTTTATATCCAAAGACTGCTAGTCTGTTGAAAATGACTCACTTTTACCATTTCACTTGGATAATATTTTGAGAAATGATGTAGATAAACACAAAAGGTATGATTAACCGTTTGAACTTTTGGATAGAAAGCTTAAGTGAATAATAATATCAGTTTAAACTTTAGAATACTTGGAATAATTGTGTTTCATGGAACTCATTTTCTTCGACCTGGTCTGTGGACTAGAGCATGAACTTAATCTTGGCTGTCGGCAATTTATAAACTGATCTCGTAACAAGCTGCAGTAGCATTGTCTGTCTTCTCAAGCACGTATATGCAGGTCGACTTTGATTTACTGGGGAGCGGCGCGAACTGGCCAGACCCGACTCAGCCATAATGTATCCCGACTTTACGGGTAATTTTTTTCACTCACATTGAATACTTCCAGGTTATACCCTCTATACATGATTGATAAATTATGGAAATTCTGTAGGCCTTGCTTATATGGATTACCGGTAGCGTCGATATATAAACGCAAATTAAACAGTTACTGTTTCGCCATTGACAAATATTTGTCTGAAACGCAAAAATAAATGCTTTTATCTCAGGTTTCTGTTTGAATTATTGCTTCGTCAGCTTGTAAATGAAGCTCAATCACTTTAAATATTTTTCTTTTTTAAAACGAAGCTTACATAGTTTTGTTATTCGTAAATAAATAGATCGTCTATTACTGAGAGTTACATGAACGTACCCTAGCACAACTATTTGTGCGCGACATGGACTTTTCTATATATGCGATGTTCGTCCATCGCGCACAACCCAGTTACTATTCAAATCCTTCTATTTTTATACGCCGCCGATCGGCATTTGAATCGCAACTTTGGTGGCTCGATAAAGCATCTTAAACCATATGTATCTTAAAAAATTTACATACCTGAAAAGCCACATTCAAGTAGAATCAATATATGTAATCCTTTATAAATAACGGTTTCGTTTTTTATGCATAACTCTTTTAAACCTCCACCCATGTAAACAAATTTCGATTTCGGCGCTTAAAGTGTACCTGACTCACGTATATCGATAAATAACAGAATTTAAATCGGGTCGATCTCCGCCACAGTTTTGATTGTAACTGCTAGAGACGTAAAGGACAGACATCTGTAAAAAGTCAGTATGATAACGGGTCTGTGCTTGCAGTCGAATTATTGAGACTAGAACGTACCCATGAATGAAATCAAAATTGAGCTTAAACGTGTAAAACATTCCCCGCAAAACCGCTAACCCTAATGTCTGACCCCACATACACACACTATGTCACTGATCTTGTTCGTTGTTAAGTATATGCTAAAACAATAGCATTATTTTTACAAGAAACGTAAAGCAGACAACACAAGCAATAACATTTTATGTAAATGGCGATCGTTTAAAATAAACTGTAAGATCACCACATTGAAGTAATTTTCCGGCTGAGAAGGAATACATGTGAAACACCTTTAAAACACTGACATAATGCCAATATTTTGGTCATAAAATGAAATGAAAAAATAATATTTTGTTCTTACAGTTTCAGGGAAAAATTTTCTGAGCAATATTAACAAAAGCAATCAATGTGATCGGCACAAAGTTCAAGTGATATTAATAAATGAACCAACATACGAATACATTTCTTACCGTCTCCTAACGGTCACTGACCTAATTTGACCTGATTTGCGGACCTAACTAGAACTATACTTTATGAACGTTGGTACTTAATACTGACTATATAAATAAGCGTCGCTTGTCTGTTAAGTGTACAAATACGCATCGACTGTGGAAAGTTCTATGGTACCGCTATGACCTAGGCGGCATTCATGTTAGTACATATTCATCCAATTTGACAATACTTAAACAACTGCATTATTTCTACACGTCCTGAATAAAATTATAAACTAAGTATACAAGAAACATGATCATCTATATTAATGTTTTTTTTTTTCGGTAAACGTCTTCTCTATATATCAAGCAATCAAACATCAGCCTCTACACTATCCTTTGAGGAACAGGTGGCATAGTCTAAATAATCCGTTCTGGGCCGTGAGTCACTGTTAACCGGTGTCCAGGCTAAAGAGCTCAAGTTTGGTCGATTATAATATGTCGGTCATCAGGATGACCGACAATAAGAACTGACCTTAGCAACCTTGTTAGCGGTACAAATTTTGTATGACTTGCATTCAGTTTACTATAAATTAGCTTGTGTTGAGGCATGGATCTGAAACCAAAATCTTTAAAAAAAAAAGTTTAGTAAGACACAACAATGTTGCTATAGTGTTTGTAAAGGTGACTCGAGGTATACAGACAAAGATGGCATCTTTATACCCTTTCCAAAACCAAAAACAAATGAACATAAGTTCAAAAAGTGGATAAGTGCTTGTGGTCGGCTGTATTTTATTATTGACAAAGCAAAAAAATTTAAAAAGCGGATATGCAAATTCAGTTGATATTTTGTTGGAGGAAAAGGACCTACAGAAGGAAATCCAGACCATATTCGAGCCTCTTACATTCCGCTTTAGGTATAGAAAATTAAGTCAATCTTTTAGCTGTAGACATTTTTTTGCATGGCAGAATAGTAATTTTGCGGCACCTATATAGATTTTCTCTTGTGAATTATGGTACTATAAATTTGGAACCTTTTGCCCTAATCAATTAATAATAATGTCCTTCTCGTCCCCAGCTTCAAAACCTGCCTTGCATCTAAAAAACAATTACAACAACAACAAAAACAATACATTTAATTTCTACATTTGATAAAATATACTTAATGACAATGAACAACAGGAAACAGATTGAGCCAATTCATTGTCACATTTAGCAAAAAGTGTTGATTTTTTTATTTTCGGGGTACAGTTTTTATTATACAAATAAATACTAATGTTGAGGTCGATATGTAGTTTATTAACATAATTACTGGTAAGAATACCTACATACATAATTAGCCATATTAATTTTACAAAATCTTTAACATAAATATAAAGACAAGATTAGTCCATGATACATCATAAAGATACTGAAACTGCACCTGTTTCTGACCACCTCCAGCTCAAGATTATATAATGCATGCTTTAACTGCTTGATATGAAAATACTATGAGAATTTCTAAGAATCTTTTCAATTAATGCTTGCCTTTTCCCTGACAAATTTAAACCTTGACACTGTAATCAAAGTTTTAGTTAAACATTTCAATGCTCAGGTTATGTCAGATGAGCGAAACTTAACTCAAGGTTCAGCATTTTCTGTTAAATTTACAGCAAATATCTTATCACAAGGAACCATTGTTTACACTGTATTGTACCACCTTCCTAGAAATGTGTATCATGTGGTACTGATTACACAAATTGATGACGTAGCGGTGAATCCTTCCTATTGAAAGGTTCTTGTTAACCTTAAACAATTTCATTGTGATCAAAGATTTCTTACCACTAATGTGGATTGCATAAAACCCTTTTTACTTTGTATCATTTAATTGCAACATCTATTTATGTCAGAAGTTCTCATGTCTATGTTTTGTGATATCTAGTCTAATTAAACGTTTTTACTACATTGCTCAACTTATGTGGACAATATCCACTTCCCTCTAGCCAGGGATCTTTCATCCATGCTGATATTCTTCAAGATATCATAATCACATCATTGCCAGTCATATGTGATATTCAATAAAATTTACCACTTATATAACTACTCATACTTGATCTCTATTTAATCATAGGTCAAACAACTATTCACTTCATATCTACAATCAGATGGATCCAACCACAACTTGGCTCAAGGACATTACATCATTAGCATGAATGTCGTACACATATAACACGTGTGTGTTATACTTTTCTTGTTGTTGTTGTTGTTAAGACGATTTACTCTGAAACTGTTACAAAGAAAAATAATTTGTTTTTTAATTAATTGTATGACCAAACTATTGGCATTATGTCACTGTTTAAAGGTGTTTCACAAGTATTCCTTCTCAGCCAGAAAATTACTTCAAAAGGTGGTGGTTTTATAGTTTATTCTAAACGATCGCCATTTCCATAAAAATGTTTTGATGATTACTTGTGTTTTCTAATTTACTGTACTTGTAAAAATAATGCTATATTGATTAAGCATTGACTTCAGACCGAAAAAGATCAGTGACATAGTGTGTGTATGTGGGGTCAGACATTAGGGTTAGGGGTTTCGCGGGTATGTTTTGCACGTTTGAGCTCAATTTTGATTTAATTCATGGGCACGTTCATGTCAATCTCAGTAATAGACGATCTAATTATTCAGAAAAACAACACTATGTAAGCTTCCTTTTAACAGGGGGAAAATAACACATATTTAAAGTATAAAGGTGATTGAGCCGACAAGCCGACGAAACAATAATTCCCACAGAAACGGGAGATAAAATACAAACATTTATTTTTGCAAGTTTGCGTTTCAGACAAATATTAACCAAAGGCGAAACAGCACTTGTCTTCTTTGCGTTTATATAAGCCTACAGAATTTCCATACTTTATCAATCATGTAAAGGTTATAAATTGGAAGTAGTCCATGTGAGTGATAAGAAATCATCGGCAATGTCGGAATACTTTATTGCTGAGTCGGGACTGGCCTGTTCGCGCCGCTCCCGGGTAAATCAAAGTCGATCTGCATATCTCTGCTTGAGAAGACAGACAATGCTACTGCAGCTTTTTAAGAGATCAGTTTATAAATTGCCGGCAGCCAAGATTAAGTTCGTGCTATAGTCCACATACCAGGTCGGAAATAATGAATTCCATGAAACACAATTATTCCAAGTATTCCAAAGTTTAAACTGATATTGTTATTCATTTAAGATTTCTATCCAACAGTTCAGACGGTTAATCATACCTTTTGTCTTTATCTACATCATTTCTCCAAATATTATCCAAGTGAAATGGTAAAAGTGAGTCATTTTCAACAGACTAGTAGTCTTTAGGTTATAAAAAGTGAATCAGTACATTTGTCGGCTTTGTTTGGGATGCATTATTTGATTTTATGTTGGAGATAAATTCGAGCGGTCGAGATAGAAGATATTTAAACGAAAAAGGCACGTGCACTTTGTTGCCAGCTTGTAGAACAAACACGTCCACTGGAACTTGACCAGCACTACCTCGTGAACTGTATTATTCGTTTTTGCTGAATGAAGAGGATTGTCACTTCGAATTTTCATTTAAAGGTTGCATTACACCACATAGTCCGTTTTAATATATGAGAACTTTTTCTATTCATCCGAGGGCCTCTTGTTTGCAGGGATTGCATGTAAGGAAAAGAAACAAAAGCAATTTCATCCCTATATCTTGTTTGTTCGAGCCTTTGTCTTGTTTGATAGAGGTGGATTAGTGCCGGAACAGCGGATGTATATTTGTGGCACCGAATTCGCGAATCCGCGTTTAAAGTATGGTCTGTTCCATTAAAGATAATTACCTTTCTTACAAGTAAGTTAACCCCTTGTGTTTCCGAATAGATGGAATGCAAATCTTCGCACCAATATATTGTTGTCTAGGAATTAAGATGATACAAAAAAATATTTAATGGATATTGAATATTGGGAATTTGAGCCCTATGGGAATTAGAAATACTTTAGTTGAACCTTCATAAAGTTCCAAATTAAAGCCATTTGAAAGGAAAATAACTCTTTAAATAACGAAAAAGGAGTTATCATTCTTATTGTCACTGATGGCTTTGTAATGTATTCAGATGATAGAACAAGAACTTTCAAATTTATAGGCTACATTATGTTTCATATTAAAGTCTTTTAAAAGGGGACTAACTCAAAAATATTGAAACAGGGGTTATCGATCTTGTTATCGGAGATGGCTTTGTTTATGCAAATGAGGATATATTTCAAGTATTGTGTTAATAGGACAAGGACTTTCAATGTTATAGGCAACATTAAATTCGATATTTAAGTAATTTGATAGGGGCATAACAATAAATTATATAACATGAGTGATCATTTTTGATGTCGGAGATGGCTTTATTCATGCAAGAGATATTTTTAATTATTAAGTTAATATGTCAAATACTTACGAACTTATAGGCAACATTACGTTTCACATTTAGGTTTATGGGCTATAGGACAACGCAGCCGCCGACGACGACGCCGCCGCTGGACAATAGGATCCAGACGTGTCTACCTGCTATTGCAGGTGACACAATGATAAGCACTGTCATGCAATGAATTTAACATAATTTAAAATCGGAACAAAAGCGTGTGACGAGAGCGTGCGAGCATATTTATTACAGGGGGGAAATTCTAAATGAATACCAACATTTAACGAAATTTTTCTATAGAAGTGTACACTCCAGAGCCGTCTTTTGTTAAAATGTCATGCTAATGACCGACTAGCTTTTTGGAAAGCTAAAACTTGTCAAAGTTAGTATTGACCTGATTTTGACATATTTCCGCAATATCTTAGCAGAAAAAAGTTATACAGATTAACTCCCTGTTTATGAAGTACTCTATCGACGAGATGCTGGAGTAAACAGGATATTTTTCTCCGATAAATTGCAGAAGAGTGTGCAACATGAGCCATTTGATGAACCGGTTGCAATTTTTTTAATATTTGAAAAATTATATGCCAAAGTTCAATTATTTCTCTGTATATATTCGAAACCACAGTTTCTAATTATTCGCATAAACAACAAAAGATATTTACTTTTGAACTTGATAGACTGTGGCCAGTTCGGTAAAATCAACGGCCGTTAGTATTGAAATATTGGTTAGTATGAATGCAGTTAGAGCAGTGGACTGGATAATGTGAATAATAAGCGCAACCCACCGAAATCAACACATTAATGTTTTGTTTTATAAAAATACACCTGGCACGTGAATTTATGTTGCGCCAAAAGTGCAATGACGGACGCAGTAGGACCTTAATAATGTAATAATGTGTAATGCGCGTAAACTGAACCCCAGTGAATATACCGGCTCTTAAAACTATCTTGCCGAACGGAGAAATAAAATTTTCTATTTCAAATATTGAAAAGGCAAACTGCTTGAATGACTACTTTGCATCCATTTCAACTGTAGACGATAGCAACACTGACTTACCTCCATTCAGATATCTCACCAATACCAGATTAGATAATATTATGATATCAGAACAGGAGATATGTGTTATTTTATTAAATTTAGATACAAATAAAGCTAGTGGGCGGGATGGAATAAGCCCAAAAATGCTCAAATCTACAGCAAACTCTTTGTGTAAACCGCTTTGAATTATTTTCAATCATCTCTTCAAGAAGGTGTACTTCCAGATATCTGGAAAACCGCCAATGTGATTCCAGTTTTTAAAAAGGGTGAAGCTGATACGCCCAGTAATTACAGACCAATATCTCTTTTAAGCTGTTTAGGAAAATTTCTTGAAAGAATTATATATAAGCATATCTACAACTACTTGCAATTCAATGAACTCATTTTCAAAAATCAAATTGGATTCAGAAGTAAGCATTCTGCTGTATACCAACTTATTGAAATATATCATCAAATCTGTCAAACATTAGACTGTAAACAATATATGGGGATGATTTTCTGCGACATTTCCAAAGCTTTTGACAGGGTGTGGCACAAAGGACTTCTGTATAAAACAATGTGGTATTGATTATAAAATTATATTATGGATTGAAAATTATTTAAGTTCTCGGAAACAGGTTGTCACAATAGGTTCTAGTATCTCAAAAGAAAACGTTATTAATGCCGGAGTCCCACAAGGCTCTATACTGGGGCCCTTATTTTTCTTGATTTATGTTAACGACATAGCGAACAATTTGTTAAGTGTAACTAGACTATTTGCAGATGACACATCTTTAGCTCAAACTACATCTAATATTGATGATCTCGAGGGCTTATTAAACTTTGACCTAAGAATGATCAGTGCTTGGGCAAAACAATGGCTGGTTAAATTCAATCCAGATAAAACAGAAGTTCTTTTATTTTCTTGCAATAAAACTACCCGCAATGCAATCTTAATATTTGACGATGTCCATCTAAACTTTGTCTCATCACATAAACATTTAGGAGTAACTTTTAGCAATGATGGAAAATGGCATGCTCATATTTACAATATAATGTATTCCGCATCGAAAGTCTTAGGACTCATGAAAGCAATTAAGTTCAAAGTTAACATAAATACACTCAATCACATCTATAAATCATTTTTGCGCCCCGTTCTTGAATACGCATCAGTCGTATGGGATAGTTATAACGAATACGAAAATGCACAACTCGAACGCTTGCAATACGAGGCAGCTCGCGTAGTGACAGGTGTAGCGCCGGGAAATGTCGCATCGCCCGGAAACGTGATAATATACGGGAAAATGTCGCACCGTCGCCGGGAAATGTCGCAATCTGCTGAAAACGTCGTAAACCCCACTGCCGGTATATGTCGCATTGTCGACGGGAAATGTCGCAAAAAAATTCGCTGCCGGTATATGTCGCAACATCGACGAGAAATGTCGCAATTATTATTAATAATGCATCTTGATAATCTTCTAAAGAGAAAGCAACAAGTCATTAAGTATACATGTATTTGAATAGCGTATATTAAATTGATAGTGTTATTATAGCATATACATGTAATTGATTGTCTGGTTGCCATACAAATATCACAGCTATAATTTACATGTACAAATGTATATGGCTATTTTTGAATACTTTCAACATTTTATTCAATTGTTCAAAGAACATATCCAGATAAATATGATTACAAAATGTTTTTATAATGAGCTTTGAATATACATGTTTCTGGTATTGTTTAACCCCCCCCCCCCATCCCCCGATGATGACGAATCGTAGTAGAAGCTTTGTTGGGTCTTCATAGGCGTAGTAGGGTCGAGGTAGTGTCTTTATGATCGGGGAGCACTACGCTCCTAACACGCTTATTTTTGAAATGTTTAAAACAAGTGTAGTAGGATCGTAGCAAACAAGAATCAAGGTAGAAGCGTACAGGGAGCGTGGTAGACGCAGCACAATGGTACCAGCAGCGGGGAAGGTTGGTGGTGGTAATTTATAAATTAAATACAATTCAATTGATCGTAGTAAAAGCGTATACCAGTAACATCGTCGTACAGTCTTGTGCAGTTTGTTTCATAGCGCTAATATTCGAATGTTAAAGTGTAGCATCATTTGTACTGACGATCATTTGTACAGCTTTTTACATCTTACTGGTTAAACTTCCCTGTAAATGAAAAAAAATAATTACGCAAGCTCAATTTCCATTTAAATTTGTTTTTTGTGAAACAAAGACAGATAAATAATCACTTATACGTTTTTCATGTCGTAAAATTAAGTAAAATACGTTTCAGAAACCCAAAAGATATGCACATCATCGCTTAATCATACTAGAAGCGTAGTAGAATCCTAGTATGATCAGCACCACCGTAGTGGTATCGTTGTACAGTCGTCTAGGACTTCGTAGCGTCGTAGTATGATCTTGAATGTCGTAGTAGAGGCGTACCGTAAACTCAATAAGCTCAGTAGATGGACGGCTGTAGTCTGTGTAACATCGTAGTAGAAGCTGGGTAGCAGCGTATAAGACGTAGTATCACCGTAGTGTTGTCGTAGTAAAGACCATCAACTGCCAAAATGCTCGACTTTGACCCTGACCGACGCCGATCAGCCTCGATCCATATTGTGCCGGACTTTTCAACCTTGATGACAAACACTTATAACGTTTTATATCATAATTTCCATTTAAAACCCTATTTTTACATAAAATTAAAGCACAACATCTATTTCAAGTAGAACAATCTTTGACTTTGCAAGCATACTAGTGTCTCTGGTTGAAAAAAGGTTATTATTTGTTCACGTCCCTCTAACCAGAAATCCACACCCCCTCTAATCTGAGATCCTGGATCCGCTACTTATGATTTCCCAAATTCAATCAAACAAAAAATCCAAATCACACGATCAATAAACATTTTACAAACATTTAAACGAACGAGTTTACATTTTAATTCAATAAAAATCGTTATAATCGCATATAAATTCAAAATCATCAAAATGCTATATTAATAATAATTCCGACATTTCCCGTCGATGTTGCGACATATACCGGCAGCGAATTTTTTTGCGACATTTCCCGTCAACAATGCGACATATACCGGCAGTGGGGTTTACGACGTTTTCAGCAGATTGCGACATTTCCCGGCGACGGTGCGACATTTTCCGTAGATTATGACGTTTTCCGGCAATGCGACATTTCCCGGCGCTACACAGGTCTTACTAGATCAGTCTCCATTATTAACTTCATTAAAGAGATAGGCTGGGTTCCTCTTTCATCAGGAAGAGAAATGCGAAAGCTAATAATAATGTATAAAGTTAAAAATGGAATGATTCCGGGAGCTTTTTCAGATATTTTTCCAAACATCGTCGGAGACGTAAATCCATACAATTTGAGAAATTTAGATAACTTTAATTCATTATCGAGACGTACAGCGCTTTTTTCTAACTTTTCGTAATTTCAGTTACCAACTCGTGGAACAATTTACCACCGGACATTACAGAATCAGAAACGCTTGAGATATTTAAACAGAAACTTAAAACAATTTTATATCCACAACCGGAAGTTCCGGAATACTTCAAATATGGTAACCGAACATTGTCTACCACGCGCGCATACGCAATAACTGCAGCAATTTAAATGGTGATTTATATATGAATCATCTAACTAATAACTATATTTGTTTATTCAATAACGATATTGAAAATGCTGAACATTTCTTCTTTAGATGTAGTCTATATCAAACACAAAGAATAAAAATGTTTCATGCTACAAGACAATTTCATCCGCTGAACATACAAACCTTATTACAAGGTCGAATAAACTTATCATTTGAGCAAAAGACATTAATATTTAAAGCAGTTCAACAATACATTAAAGACACTAAGCGGTTTAACATTGCTTAAATGCGTATTTTGATATTTTCAGATGTTTCCTACTCGCGGGCGGGCGGTCTCTTGATTATTTTATTTGAGTTGTCTTACTAACTTAGACATGGATATACGGAACAACAACAACAGTGTCATGTTACATAAAACTTTAATTTAACTTTATGTAAAATTTCATTAGCCACTATATTATGTTAGTTTCTTTACTGGTGAGGGGCTGTTATTTACGTGGAAATCACTTGTTGCCCGAACCTATTTTGCAATTTTTATGGCGAATAAAATATGTTTAAACCAAACCAAACGATAAAGCACGAGAAAAGTGCATACTTAAACTGATAACAATCGTAAAATTGCATCAATAAAAAAGTAAGATTTGATATAAAACTAGATAATGCCAAAAATTAGTTTTAAGTTTCTCAAGCACTGTTTGGAAAGAAAAACGAATGCGAGTGGGCAAATCTTTTTTTATTGTGTCTGATTTTTTAAATGTCTTGTTTCAAAAAAGATAGGAATTCTTATTGTGCAGATTTATTCTACATTGTCTTTATTTGTAATATAAAGTGTTTTATATATAATATTTGTCAATGAACAGCAAGTTGAAACTAGATATGTTTTACTGGGCTCAATTCCAGTGCGTATATTCGTTAAAAGAAACATTACATAAAATTATATATTGTTTTGCTAGTTGCCACTATTTATATATCATATAAGTAATTGATATATATGCGCTTGACCAATGTTCTAACTACCGCACTCATAAAATTTAAATTTCTCCGCATGGAGTACAATGTTCAAATTTGAAAAAAAAATAAGATGCATCACCTTTTCTTCTTTTTATGAAATCGCTTTTCAAGCCCCTTTTAAAGCCGTGACATTTTAACTTAGGCGAGTATAAAACCAAAAGCCACAAAATCGACCTTAGCTTTTGTAAGAAGGATAGACTAAAACCGGCTAAAACCGCTAAAACTTGTTCTGTTTAGCAGTTAAGTAATTGCATAGTTGCTGGAATTATTCAACATAACTTAAAATTCCATACATGTATTTAAATATGGAAACGTGTATTTTCGTTAACTACGACTATATCCGATACTGAAAATTTTGCGACTTTTACCATTAACTTTATATTAAATGTCTGTGGTTTCGGAACGAATGTAGAGAATTTTATGATTTTTTCATAAAACGAAGTCAAAACAATGTTTTTGTTTATATTCCAAGCTTTAAGTGTCTACTTTTAATACACTCTGGAAATTTAAGAAAAAAATATGATCGGTGTAGTTAGAACCTGGGTTAAGTGTATATATATCATACACTTACAAATACGTTGTTATTGTCAAATTTGAGATATATTTATTGTACATGTGAGCCTAATTTGTAAAAACATGTTTTCCTCATTTTGTCTTCTATTTGACGTGAATAAAAAGGATTTTGTCTTTGACTTGACTTTGAACAAAACATATTTTTGTCAAATTTCGCAAAGTTTTGACCAAACAAATATAACAAACATACAGGCGGATAGTTCTCCTATACGCAAGTAGCACAAGTAATAGACAATAACCCTCCTGGAAATGTAAACTTCTACACTTGCAAGTTTTGTTTTTAGATCAATTGGGCTTAAACTAAGAGCGGTAAAAGGACATTGCATGCAAGCCCAAAAACGCTAGCCACTAGACCACAGATGACATCGCCGATTAAACAGGTCGACTGACAAATGATGTGATCACTATAATGCGGCCCTCAGGACATATGTAAAAAAACTAGAATATGGGGTTTCGCGGAACATATGTGTCGCCAGCTTGCAAAATTTGAAATGTGGGCCTATGTTAAATAATAGATGACAAAAAAGATTTAAATCAAGTTAATTGAATTACTACACAAGAATTTGGTGTTCCACGGAAAATATTTGTCACCTAAATTGCATTTGAAAGAGGCATAACTAAAACAAATGGTGAAACCTGAGTTATCATTCTTGTTGTCACCAATGGTTATGTGCATGCAGATGATATATTCCAAGTATAAAGTGAATCGGACAATTACTTTTTAAGTTATACATGTAGGCAACATAAGGTTTCATGGCAAAGTTGCATTTGAAAGATGCTGATAAAATAGTCAATCAGGAGTTTACATTCACTGATGGGTCTCGTTTTATGAATAAAATGTTTGAAGCTAGGGCTTAACAACGAATGCGGCAGCGTCTGTGAAACAGAAGATTAATTTTTTGGCACAAGACACAGCGGCTAATTGTGAGCAATATCAACGTAAAAAGGCACAGTTGCGAATTTCCAGGACGCGCACACATTACATAGTTACATTCCCAATTACATAGACATTTACATGTAGAATATTTCAGCAGAAAATGCTTGAAACCGACTTCAAATTAGCAGTAGTACATATCAGAGACTGACACGAAAAACAATAATTTCAAAATTGGATTCATCAAATATTATATATGCAAGTATGCACTTACTTTATAACATATTTTGTGTCATTTCTATTTTCATAGCACTCGAAGTTTAGGGTGTAAGCACCACTTCTTGTTGATATTGGATCTCCTGGTGGGTTTGTTCTTTCTGTTTTGTAGTTCAATATATGCGTTGAGTTTATAATCCACGTGCCGTCGTCACTCGATACCCACGTGCCAGTCAAGAAATCCGGAAAGGTGCAGCTGCTTGCTGAATTGGACGAACATGATCAAGGTCAAATGTTAGTATCGCATAACGCGTATTATATTATAAGAACATTTGCAAATGTATGAGAATATTTAAAGTAAACTCGAATATTCAACATTTTCTTAAGTAACTTGATTATATGATTTACTTTTTCTCCAACAAAAGCTGACAATGTTTCTTACGAATACTCCCGAAACCGCGTGTGCATATGACGGTGAACATGCGATATTTTCAATTTAATGTTAAACAAAAAATCTCCTTTTTCGTTCAGGTCTCGACACGACGAAGAGTTTTAGAAATAGTCTCTCGGTTAAAGCCCTGTATTTCTGTATAAAAAAGAAACGTAAGTTGACAAAATGTTGCGACACTTCTGTCTGTCGAAGTCAAATTTGATAAAAAATCTTTTTAAAGCTCTGGGAATCAATAAAAGAATGTCATAAAATAAAGATAACCCAGATTTGCTCTAATGCTTATTTCATGAACATGTTCATGTTCATGTGAATGATATATAACCTTTTTATCAAAACATCTTCTCTGTGAAAAAAGAACAACAATATCACATGCAGTATTGATACATGCATACTTTTATCGGCATGCATATTTGCTAAAAAAAGTATTGGGTGTTTTTTTTTGTTTAATTAGACTGAACGTTTTGGGGTGAATTTGACAGGGCACCAGAAGCCGGACGGACTGATTAACGGTTTAAGACCTCTTTTTGCTTGTTATGCAAAGTTTTTCATATCTGTTAAATTCTTTGAAATAATAAAGTGATAATTTAAGATGACTTATGGCGATTATTACTTGAGACTTCTTGTGAATTCGGCGTCCATACTGTAAATCTTTAATCGAAAGCCTTACGCAAAATTATTTGACTACTTGGTATCATAAGACTTGGGACCAACAACATAGAAAGAGTGATACACCGAAAAATAATTCAGTACTGGTCCAAACTGCTGAACTGTGTATTGTTTGTTATTGTATTACAGCTACAGTTTTATTCTCCTTATTTGAAATTGAACAGTTCTATAGAATCGCATCGTGTAAACATTTATTATTAAGCACTGTTCACAGTTTCTGCACGTTTCACGTGATGTTGTTTTTTTTATCCTAAACAGAAAATAGGTCTCGTGCAATACTTTAAGAAAAAAATATATATATTTCTTAGTGACCGAGTTATAAGACCTAAAAATTTTACTTCTTTTAAACATCAATTTAATTGTTAAAGCATGTGGAGATACAGCCGCGGATTATTGACTGGCGTTAAAATTTGGATAGGTTTCCTAAACTAGGGGAGTAAGTACAAAATGGTTAAAGCCCCGTGCAATTAATCGATAATATTGATCTTTATGAAAACTATTATAGGTCATAAAACACTTTCAATAAAAAACCTGAGCCAACTTAAGCATCGTTTTAGGTTATTACTCTCGTTAACCAACATATTGGAAATGAAGCCCCACTCATAAAATCGTATTGCGATTCCAAAAGGTTCGTTAACATTTTAAATAGGTATGTTACAAATCTGGTCTATCACTTTCTCGGATTTTTTTGGGTAGATTTATGATATAACAACTAGGGAATTTTAGTGGAAGACATGTTGCTACGGCCTCAACGATTCTAATCATTCACAATCTATGAATTTGAATATTTAATAGTAATTTCATGTTATAGAACAGAACAGTATTGCACCAGTCAGCAATCGGTAGCTGCATCTGCTAATGCTTAATAATCGGATTGATGATTTAAAACATGTATTTATGTATGTGAATACTTAATAGTACCATCTTATAGAACAGAATAGTATTTTCTTCATCTATACATGTTACCAATATGGTACAATAGTTCAGATATGTAGTGCAAAAACTATACAAACATATTATAAAATGTATCGATAACCCAAAGGCCATTCAAATACGACGGCAGCGCCTAGCCTAACATGCAGGAGACAGACATAAGACATACTATCCGTATCCCCCTAATACAGCCACACAAAATGATTGACATTCTGCATGGTTTGAAATGAGCATAATTTTCCATCAATGGGGGAAATTGAAACTACACCGAAATGAATTACGGGGAGACTTACGTCTTTTAAGCTCTATCATGACACTAGTATATTTAAATAATTCTTTATCACAAGTTTGAGTATTGTGAATACTGTTACAAAAATCTCCCTTTACTCTGAAATTATCATATCATGCCTATTAATTCAATATATGTATATATGTTTATGAGATTCAAATGAATAAAATATACTTTGTTTTATCACAACAGTTATACTAAATGCTTGCGTCACACGATATTTTTATTTCGTTTTTCAGTGTTACGAAGAAGTTAACTTTTGTTGCACTCATCAGTGTATTAATGGTCTATATCTCGATATTTATTATAATTATTTTCCTCCAAAGTGTTGAGCCCGTCAGAGGCTTGGTTTTGGTACCAAACAAAACAAAAAGAATAGAAAAACATATATTAAAAATTACCGCCTATGGGTGTCATAAAATATAAGTACTAGTGAAAATAGATACTTTACAAATAAAGTCAATACTTACATGTCTGATGGAAAATGATGGTTGAGAATGAGAAAAGAATAAAAACAAAAGTTTTCTTTACATCCATGTTAAACTCTAAAGTGTTTTCTTTAATCATCCAAGTCACAAATCACCAATTAGATATTTCTTTTTTTCACGAATTTAACATAAAATGTATTATATCCAGTTTTATGTATTTACTACCCCATCTTTCCATATTACTTCACTCTTTAACAATTTGTTCTTGTAAGAGATTCTATGTATTATTATTTTCTATTCCCATCATTGTATTCATTAACAATGCAGTTTAATTGTAACATGTCTGGTGTCAATTACATTCACATCACCCTAAGTTGCTTTATCTTTCCAGTGTGTGTACCTTACCGGCCTACAATCACCCATTTCTCACTGTCCTATAATGATACAACAAATTCATTTCATGTGAATCGAAATGTGATCGTATTGTGCGCAAATTTCACAAAAATATGACATTTAAAGAATAGTGTACGATTCCAAAATAAAATTAATTTAGCACTGACACTGTACTATAAAGCGATTAATTCAGTTTCTCTAAATAAGAATTTCATAATTTCTTTTATCTGAATTTGCAGCACTTTAATAGAAAGCAAAAAAATCACAAGCCGGATCGATTGAATCTATTGTGGAAATTGAATGCGAATCATAGACGGTTTCAGTCAGTTAGTGAAAAGAGTTTGTCGTATCCTTTTATGCGCTATTGTGCAAAGTTACTGTCACTGGTCGCGATAAACATGGCCAAATTTAATTATATTTGTTGATGTCAAGTTTTTGGATTCAAACATATATAAACCAACATTTTAGACTTCTTTTTGCCTGTACAAAAGCCGTCTTCAATGTAGATTCTACATTAAATAAATGCTATTCAGCGCCAGATATTTGGTTAATAGCGTGGTCCGAGGCGTAATAATCACGTTAGATGTTGAACCTATAATCGGTGATTGGGTACATCAAACTTAGCTTTTTTGATTTGTGGATTTATTCGTCATTCATGCATAATTTTTATAAATGTATTAAGTATTATCCAATATATAATTTTACTTTAAGAAATTGTAACAAAATCGAAAATAAAATCAAAAATTTATAGCAGTAGCATAACGTAAAATTTTTTAACTAATGTAGTTTGTATTCCTTTTTTGTTAAATAATTATAAAATGCTATTGGTCAGACGAATGTTTGTTGCTTTTATATTAAAACATTTTTAAAGTATATTTAGTAGAAATTCACCATTTCGCACTATGAACTTTTGTTTCCAGGCATTTACTGAAACCGAAAATTCGTTTGTCTACTGATTTTGAGCAAAAAGTTTAATTAATTAATCGTTTGACATGCACAAGTACTAGTATACGATATGCGTTATTTTGCTATATTCGACGGTCGTTAGTCAAGGCTATCTCAATAAAATTATACTGTAATAATATAAGGAATCCGATGGCGGTTCTTTGAAAGTAATTTTTGTAACTAGATCTGCTTGCTATACTTCATCGAATATATCTGCATGTATATACATTATAACAACAACATGTCACATATTCGAAAGAGGAAAAAAGTCGTAAATTGAGTGAGAAATATCGCTGACGATAGCTGATATTAGAAATCAATTATGATTTGTTGATATGTGACACAATTTTATTTCATGTCAATTAAGGTCTATTAAGTAAACACCTTATTCTTGTACACGCCGTCTTAAAGGAAACAACAACCATATCAAGTATCGTTTACCTGTTAAGTACTGATTTTTAATTTGACAAAAAAAAAAACAACGAAAATATTCCGCTGTAAGGTCGTGTTGATTGTGCACTTAAAAAGGAAAAACAACTCAAAACATTACATACGATTTTCACTTACAAAGTCTACAGTTATACAGAAAAAGTTTATAAATAAGATGACATATACCTATATTAGTACGAAATAACGGTACCTTCTTAATCAAACAAGGGCCCTTGATCATAAAACTGAGATAATGACCAGTCGCAAGTCTCAAGCATCTGACGGGCTGAAATGGCGACCAGTCGCCATTTCAGCCACTCAGATGCTTGAGATTTGAGACTGGTCTCCGGTTTTAGTTCAATAACCTTGGTCCAAGATATGTTTAAAACCACAGGCCGATCTCTTGTTATTGTTACATGTAGTTTACCTAGAATATTAAACAACCTATCAATCGAGAGCAGAAAACTGGACAATCCCCGGACTGTTGTTTAAATTAATTCACAACCCATTTCTCATTTGTTCTGCTTTCATTTTCTTCATAATCATTTAATTAAGCGCAGTAATGATAAAAATTTAATAATGGTTGGCGATGGAAATACTCTACAGAATTATTATTGTACAATGATGTACGCTTGTGAGATCTGATATTTTACTTAATCTAATCAATAACTACTGACTCAAACATTGATGAATAATGTATACTGGCGTAAGGTCACTCCGTAAACTATAGCAAGTGGTTGTATTCAACTAAAACATGTCGTCAATTCTGGGGTTTACTACTGAATATCACTTTTGGTAAAAAAAAAAACATGCCCATTGCTGCAGTCACATTCTTCACACGGTAAGGAACGATATGATACCGTACCGTACCGTACCGTACCGTACCGTAACGTAACGTAACGTAACGTAACGTAACACTCTCTTACACTATCGGCTCATTACATTCACCTCTGTTATAGGCTGGGACTACTTTCACTACTTTTACTTTAACTCAAAGAAATAGTTCACTAATTACATTTACAATAGCTTGGGTTTCTTCGGTTTTAATGAAAGATAGTGAAGATTTCTGTCGTTTGTTTTACCGCAAGCTTTCACATTCATAATTATGACTGTATAAAATAAGGCTGTCGAGTTTGGTCAAAAATCTTGACATTGAGCCTTTCGCAGAGATGTAGTGAGTATAAGGAACGACAACTCTGCGAAGCGATTGGTAACGAAACGTACAGTACCTGACCGGACCAGACCGGCATATGCCGGGCCGCGCAACACCTTACCTTATTGCACGACACGACACGACACGACACCACACCTCATTAGACAAAACAATACAACATATATAGAGAGATTGCCGTGATACATGAACACGTTCAAAATGAAGTTAAATTGCCTTCAGTGTTTCTTCAAATAATAACCTATGAACTGATTTGTTCAATGCACGCTTTAATTTTGTTGCACATGCCTTTAGTTTCCGTTTTTGGCATGTCAAATAAATAGATGGTTGCTATGCTTCATGCTTCACGATCAAGACTTAATACATGTAGAAGTATTCAAAAGCAAAGTTATAAAAATAATAGACATCAGTTCAGAACTTTTAAAACGTCTGAATTGGGTATACATAGGTTATTGGTCTTTTTACATCTTAGCAATAATGATGAGTATCCCTATAAGCCCCAGTTGTCTGTTAATTTCAAAAATTAGTGTAGAACCCATTATAAATGAATGACGTCTAGTTTTGCAATCCGCAATGTCGTCTATTATATGAAAGAAGTAAGAAATAAATCTACAAAAGATTTCTGCAATCATTTAATTCCATTTAATATACATTTTCAACAAACGAAATCTCAAAGGCCTCAAAGGTTTTATTTATGATTATTTAAAAATCTTTTAAAAGTGGAGAATAATGGGGGTTTTGTGAGCCCCATTATTGGATAAACATGAATTATATTTAATGTTTACATCGTAAATACACTATTCGTTGCATCGATAAATAATGAAATCAATAACAACACTATACGTTCGCCTACTTATATACGTATATTTCAGCTTGAAAGACAAATTGTGTATTTTGGCAAATGTCATCTCAGTTTCCATTTTTTAATAATTTTACAGTGTTAAAGAATGTTTACATCAATGATTAAACTTTTTCAATGACAGGATTAACATCAAAATGATTTATTGAAAGTAGGAAAGTATTACACCGATATATGTTGTACATGATGATTTTAATTTTAATATAGTAAATTTTCCGTTTTTAGACGGCGATGTTCCCCGTGCAACATCTTACTGGGTTTATATTTCACAGCTTGTTCGCTTTTCAAGAGCTTGCAACGATATTAATGATTTCAATGAACATAATCTTTGCATTACAGAAAAACATTTAAAACAAGGTTATCGGTATCACAAATTAAGGAAAACATTTTGTAAGTTTTATCGTCGATACCCAGATCTAATTCATAAATACAGGTGCAGTTTAAAATCACTATTGCAACAAGGTATTCTCAGCCAGTTTTTTATGGAGATTTATAAACTTAAGAAGATAAAGGGCAATGTTAATTTCTCCCGGTTATTCGTAAAAACCATCTGTAAATTTAAAAAGAAAGGTTACGAACATGATATTTAACAGCGCTCTGCATGCCTGGTGATTAACCCTTCTACAGTTGATCATTATGCTTAGCTCTTTGGTTGCACGACGGTGGCAGGGGTTTAAGAGTTTATGAAGGTTTATGGGGAAATCTTTTCTTAAAAGAACCTAGAAGCTCGATTTGTTTCTTTTATCCCTGTCATCGTGTTCTTGCTGATTTTACCCCAGGAGTTCTGGTCTCGGTAAGATCATTGAGTACCCGCCCTTTGGCTTTGCAATGCTATTAGATTCTTATGTTTTATATGTTTGTGTGCTTATGCATGCAACACTGTTGGGGCAAGTGTAAGGTTGGTGCACCCTAGAACCTGGTTTAAACCCCCAGTGGCAATTTGATTTGCCACTGACCGTTCCAAGGCGGTAACCCCTCGGGTTCTCATTTGTGTTAATTGTTAGTGGTGTCTCTTTTGAAACTGATCATTTTATTAACCATGCTTTCTCCCTCTCTTCTCTTGACTGTGTGGGGGAGGCTGTTTTTTTTGTGAATTTGGCGATTCCTGATATGCATATTTCACCGTTTTATGAAAAAAATGTTAACATTGCAAACATGACATTAGTGGTAATAGATTACAAATAATAATTAACGAATACGTTCGGTTATCGCAACATTTGTTTTCACCGAACATTGACAATATACATATTTTATAAGTTGAGGAACAAAAAAAGTTTTCCTTTTAAATCACAATACACCTAACCAGATTAAAAACCAATAAAAGGCAATATTAATTTTCCACGTTATTCCTAAAATCTTCTCTATACTCAAGAAGAAAGGTTACCGACATAATTATTCTACATCGCTCTGCATGGCGGGTGATTAACGCAGCTGATCGTTATGCTTACCTCTTTGTTTGATCGACGACGGCAGGGGTTTAAGAGTTTGTACAGTTATAGAAGGAAATCTTGTAAAAGAACCTAGAATCTCGTTATGTTGTTTATCTCTGTCATCATTTCTTGCAGATTTGACCACAGGAGCACAGATCTCAGTAAGGTCATATAATATCTGCCGTTTTACCTTACAATGATACACATGTATAAGTTTATAATGTTTTCTATACATGTATTTGTGTTCTTTTGCATACAACATTGTCGAGTTGATGGTGGGTTTGAGTTATTTCATCGAAACAACTTGTACTTGTTTGTGTATATGAAAACTTGATGGAGTAAGTGTGAAGTTGGTGCACCATAGAACTTGGTTTAAACTACCAGTGGGACATTGTTTTTGTTGTCTAATTAGTAAGAAAACACACAAACCTTATTAATTACCAGCATTTTTCTTGGGGTTTAAGAAACTGGTCTTAAAATGATCTTTAAAAAACACAGGATAAATTAAGATAAAACAAACATTGATTTCAATTGATTCATATACAACACAGTTATATTCCAATCCTCTCTTGACGAAGGGAAATATGAAAAAGGAACTTTGAACGCCACCTAACACGACAAGTATCAAATTATTGCATGCTCGGTTAGATTGATCCTGTTAATGAGCAGTAATGGAAGTGCATTTAACAGTCATAGAAGAAATTTAATTAAACTGCAAGACAGTTGGTGGAAGTTGATTTAAAAACCTTTTTAGTCGATGAGTTGTTACATTATCCGGTGATATATATCTACGGATAATGTAACAACTCATCGACTAAAAAGATTTTTAAATCAACTTCCACCAACTGTCTTGCAGTTTAATTAAATTTCTTCTATGACAACTGATATTTAAAATTGTGTTATGAAAACTTTGTATTCACATTTATTTTGAATATAAGAATTTTTGAGATGTATTGTCAACACTTAAAGCAGCGCTGTTTCCTATTCCAGAGTTTTTTTTTGGATTTACAAATTTATCTACTGTTTAAGTACTAATATTGGCGGGGGTATAATATTGGCGATATTGGCGGTCAGGGTCAGTTGCGCCAATATAAAACACCGCCAAAAAAATCCCGGTCAATTTAAAACACCGCCAATTTTATATCTGGGAGGTAGATTTCTATTATACACAATTAGATATATTGTCACAGTTTCCTCCCTTGATGAAGAAAGATCGTGCATGTTTCTAATTTTAGTATGTTCTTGGAAACCTGAATAAAAACTCAAACAACACGAAACAAGAGTACATGAATGTGTTATTTTCTAGTATTTTCTTTAGACATAGCCAGAAGGAGTGGGTTTTGTTTTGGCTCTTGTAGTCCATTCCTTTCAGTTGCACTTGACAAAGAAGCATTATATAGTTACAGCTTTTGATCATGTAGTAAATTCAATCAAGTTTTTTAATATCTCATAGAAACCCGATTTAAAATAATGGGAATATCAAACAAAGCAATCAAGTACTGTATTAGGTAGCTGCGATAATGTTTTCACACTTAAAATTTAACAATAGAATAACTGCGACGTTTATCTTTCTTTTTCATTGTCCAATTTCCGCCAATTTGCATCAAGGGTTTTATTTTGGCGGTCTGGCTTGTTAGCGCCAATATATGAACCCGCCAATATAAAACACATTAAAATACGCCAAAATTTGACACCGCCAATATTAAGCGCTATACAGTATAAATGTAAGAAAACCAAATGCATGTTTCATTACTAATTATTTGTTGTTTGTTATAGTGAAAACTACTTTAGGCCTTACACGCATAATAAACTTAAGATCTCTCCCTGAAAAATGTCTGCCATTTACATTAAAATCTATGAGCTCGACTCACTTAAATTGTAAAAATGAACGTATTTGATATGACTTGATTCGTGGCATTTTAGTACTCTTTACTAGTTACCATCCTTTTTAAATAATTTACCACTGCAATGACTGGGTAATGATGTTGATTACTTACTTTCCCCCAGCATGTTTCTAAAAGTTGTTATTGTCTTAATCCATTGTCAATTGTCATTAATATTGGTAAAGTAAGTATACGGATCTTTACATCACATGTCTATTCAACCATTATTCTTCATATTATCATTTTCAATTGTTTGTTTGTTTTTTGTTTTGTTTAGTTATTGTTGCTTTTCTGTGTGTATATGTGATTTATTTCTGTTTGATTGTATCTTGACCTGAAACCTAATTATTGTTTCAGTATATTGAATTTTGTTATATCCTCATGTTGTACATGTAAAGTACCAGGGTGAAATAAAAGATATGTTCTGTTCTGTTCTGTTCTTCTGTTCTGCAAATATTGGCCTGAATCTAAAGAAAATTGTTTAATGACCATATATCTATGACTAAAGGATAACATAATAAACATTCAAAGGCGCCACACCAGCAAATTAGTCACTCTTTTGTTTTTTGAATTAAGTTATTGGATCATGCTAATTAAATAACATCAGAAGAAAGGTAAGTATACCTAACGCCTGGTGATTATATTGTGATTTAATGAGTAAACGTTCTATTCATGAATAAAGAAAGACGGATAAAAGACTCCTTTGATAAAGAGTCAGATTTTAATTGTCGTACTCAGCATAGACAGATTTTTGAGTATAAATATATGCACAACAAGACACCCCATACGTTTCAAATGTTAAGTGCATAATGATTGTATATATGAATTATTAAATAAATGATAAGAAAGTGTACTGATTCGCGTTTCTTAAACGGTCTTTAATTTTAAAATAGCGATATTAAAAAGGAATTTAATTTAAAATCAATATCTGGTCTCATTTTCTATTTATTGGACACTGGCGAATAAAAATTTCATCAAAAGAGTCGACATGAAAGATAAGGTATAATTAAATGTTCATTGACAATGATAAATCGCATTTAACTAGCAACTGTAAAATGAACTGTTAATAAAGTTAAACGTAATAATGGAGATAAAAGTAAATTCTAATGATTAACGATTGAAATGCGCCATAACTAAACAATAACATTCACACAGCACAAATGCATTATTGGTGATATTTATTTATTGTTGAAGCCATTGCAAATATTTCAATTTGTCACAAATACTTCTACAAAATCCACAACGAATGCAAATGTTTTGTACTAAATGCCAACAAAGCAATATATTGCGAATACAACTAAAACGACACTTTGTTCATTACATTCATTTCAGCTTTACAATTGCCATATTTAAAACCATAAAAAACTAGTAAATCAGGAAGACCAACATATTCGTTCAATATATAAAGTCGTGGATCTTATTAAAAACAGGTACCTTAGTCGTTTATTTTTTTTTCTTTTCTATATTACTAGAGCAACTGTGTCTAGAGTTCCTGTACTAGAGAGCAGGACTGTTATTGGAGTCTTGCACCTAGATTCCGTTCTTTCGAAAGTTGTTAAGCACTAAGCTACTGCCTGTCTAAGTACAGGCGAGCGCGGAATCAAGTATCTCCGTGACAACGCACCTGCCCACAAATCAGACGTGTTTTTCCTTACCTTTGCGACAAAAGTATTCTTACCCTACCATATTCTTCATACAACACTGATCTTGCTCCATGTGATAAGGCTCATGCCTTATTATGTAACTTATTATTTTCTTTCTCTTTCAAAGTGTTTGTCCTTTGAATATGCCATCTGCACAAACATTGCCATCTTTGCCAATAATAATGGTAACTTCTGTTTCACCTTTTTTGTTATTCTCCGTTCAAATGAGTTTTACATTAACCTTAATGTTAACTTATAAAGTACTTGTTCTTTTAACTAAACACTTGAAACATATCATCTGCATGGAAACAATAATTAAGAGACAACACAAACAATAACTCATGTTTGACTTTTGAGTTACGCACCCTTTAGATGACTTTAATATGAAAGTTAACGTTACTTATAACCTTAAAAGACTTTCAAAAGTTTGAAAAAATCATCTGCATAAACCCTAAGCAATACTGGAAGTTTTTAAACAACCTTAAACCTAAGAAAATAGATAAGCCTTCCCCATCAATACATGAATTTTACGAATATTTTAAAAACATTAATGAAAATACTATTAACGATAATCGTTTTGCAGACATACATCCGACGGAAGAATCAAATGATTTTCTAAATTCTCCAATTACAGAAAATGAAATCGCTAAATGTATATCAAATCTACGCAATTCAAAAACACCAAGTCAAACTGATAATATCCTAAACGAATATATTAAGTCAACCAAACACATATTATTGCCTTTTTATTTTAAATTATTCAATATCATTTTAGATACTGGTTTTATACCATCATCGTGGCTTGAAGGTTCTATAATACCCCTTTTAAAATAAAATAAAGGTGACCCAAAATGTCCTACCAGTTACAGACCAATCACCATTTTAAGTTGTCTCGGCAAGCTTTTTACTGCAGTTCTGAACCAAAGACTAACCACATATCTAGAAGAAAATGATATACTTGACGAAAATCAAGCTGGTTTTAGAAAAGGTTATTCTTGCTCCGACCATATTTTTACACTCTATTCCTTAAAAGAAATCCTTAAAAAACGGAAGCTGAAATTGTATTGCATTTTCGTAGATTTTTCACAAGCTTTTGACAAAGTGTGGAGGGTAGGACTCTGGCATAAACTTTTAAACAGCTCTGTTAATTGGAAATTCTTCGCTGTTATCAATAACATGTATAAAAATATTAAATCTTGTATCTCACATAATGGCACATTTTCTCCAACATTCATCTCTGAAATTGGTGTGAGACAAGGTGAGAATCTCTCACCTGTCCTATTCTCAATATTTTTAAATGACCTTCAGGCAAACATGCACCTTAATGGCGCAGTTGGCATAGAGCTTGAAGATACAAACGATCTTACCTTATGGCTTAAGCTACTTATCTTGCTTTATGCAGACGATACCATTATAGTGTCTGACAACCCTGTTGACTTTCAAAATAGTCTCAATATTTTCTATCGTTATTGTAATGACTGGCACTTAAAGGTCAATATCAACAAAATCAAAGTCGTTGTATTCGGGGCAAGACAAACACAAAATTACAATTTTATGTTAGGTGATGAAACTATAGTAAGCACAGATCAATATCATTACTTAGGAGTTACATTTGCAAACAACGGTTCATTCCTAAGAGCTAGGAAGCATGTCGTCGAGCAAGCTACAAAAGCTATGCATTTGCTATTTACTAGATCCCAAAACGCAGACCTCCCTATTGATCTTACCATTAAGTTATTTGACCACACTGTATTACCTATTCTCACATATGGATCTGAAATTTTTGGTTACGAAAATCTTGATTTACTAGAAAAGGTACACAACGAATTTTTGCGAAAATTAACTAAGGCCAGGCGATCAACGCCAATGTCTTTTCTCTACGGCGGATTAGGTCGGTACCCAATTTCAATAACTGTTCAAAGTCGAATGATTTCTTATTGGAACCGTTTATTAACAGGAAAAGATAACAAAATATCGCTCCAAATTTATAAATACATGATAAACCAAACCAACAATGATTACAAATGGCCTAACAAAATTAAAGAGATTCTTTTTTCTGTAGGACGACCGGATCTCTGGGAAAACCAGTTCCAAATCCCAAATAAAAATATCCACAAGCATATAAGGCAAATACTCATAGATCAGTTCAAACAAAAGTGGCATGATGAGCTCCAGCAGAGTAATAAAGGTCGAATTTACTGCAGTTTCAAAGAAAATCACTGTTATGAATCATATTTTAACGAACTTGAAAAACACGAATATATTAGTCTTTTTAAATTTCGAACAGCAAATCATTTGTTACCTGTAGAAACGGGGCGTCATGATGGAAGACCTTTCCAAGAGCGACGATGCACGTTATGCAACCGAGACGACCAGATAGGCTGTGAAAATCATTACCTTTTATATTGTAACTTTTTCGGCGTTAGCTGTCTAAGCTCACTTTTGACCTAGTTTTTCGACCAATGAAATGTTGTAAATAATACTCGTATTCTCTTATTATGCAGAGGGAAAATGAAATAAACTATTTCGATTGGTAGCTATTTACACCAGAGAGGCATCTAGCAGGGTGGAGAGGTATCTAGTGGGATTTTTATTATGCAGCGGAAAAATCAAATAGATTAATTCGATTGGTTGTTAGTGGGTGTTGTATTGGAGGAAAAACATATTTACGATTTAAGTAACCAGTTAAGTCAATATTGATGGCTTAAATACAATATTATATGGAATATTCTTGGGTGTCAGGTAAACACTTGCATAACAATACACAGTGTAAAACGAAATAGAAGTGTAGATATTCCTAGTTCTTACTGGTTCCTTTCTAGTTCCTTTGATACTGATTGTTAATTTCAAGTATGAAATACAAGTTTATTGTAGTGTAGTGGCTAACACTCTCGCCTCTCAAGCGCAGGCCCCGGGTTCAATACTCAGGACGGACACTTTTTTTTAAAGTTAATATACGTAAAAGTTGGTAGATTTCGCTCTTGTAACAGGCTGTTATTATTTATATTTATTAAATTTCAAGGACAATTATTCATCTTGAATTCTCACTCTACACGAGGTATTTTATTGAAACTGAATATTTTGCTTCAGTATCTTTAATCGACTTGTTATCACTGTATGAAATTGTTGCAACAGCTTCAACATTTTTTTTGAAAATCGTACTTAGTTTAATTGAACTGCATTTCGTCGTTTAAGAGATTTTGAGTGCAATTACAACTGCCAAAGCACCTTAAAAGTTAACACGTAGGCAAAACGTACAAACATCATGGGATCATGGGTCTTTATCTACCTCAGCATGAGCGAAATTGAACTGTAACAGGATGAACCTGTTATGTCATTAACAGCTATTCCAGGATTATTCCAGTATCAAGCAACATTCTAGATAAGTAGATGAGCATTCTGGGACATAGGTTGCTTTAAAACTTTAAATACAAGGCTCGAAAAAAAAATGCCTTGTGCGGATTGCCAGGTCGCGAAAATATATTAAAATACAATATGTTAGTTTAATTGCTGCACATAAGTTATAATTCATAATTCTCACTGATTTAAATTTGAATAGAGTTTCAAAAGCGTCTGTGTTTATCCGGAATAATCACATTTCAGTTGTGATTCTAGCAGTAAGCCTATAAATATTTTGACAAGTTGTTGTACGGATACAGACGACACGAAATGAGCGCAATTCATTTTAATTACAGTAATACCCAGTTTGAACCACTTCTGCTGCTGAGTATTACACAACCGATGGTTTTCAATAATATTGCTTCTTTACTTTGAAATCAGGTTTGTACGGATCGTGTACGGATCTATTTACTCATGCATGACGCATGAACACTGGAGTTCTTCGACAGCGCTTTGTTTCCATTGGGTAGCATAATCCGCACAGCTTTCTGACTGTGGTTTTGAAAATTCCTTACAAGGGAATTTTGCCGTACAAGATTAATGCGCAAAAGTTTATAAATACTGCGAGAATCAGTCAGTCAGCAGCTTCCCAGCCGCTGGATCGGCACATTAGGTCACCATAAAACAAAATCCGTACAAGTGTACGGATCCATACAGAAAATCCGTACAGAGGAACAGTTCTGAAAATAATAGAAGCTCATCCAACTACTGATGCCTTTGGGATTGGACAAATCCTTACAAGTGGTGTAAATTCGTACAAGCTCTACGGATCCGCACAGAAAATCCGTACAGAAATCCGTACAGAAAATCCGTACAGGGAAACAGTTATGAAAATATAGAAGCTCACCAAGCTATTGATGTTTCTAGTATTGGTCAAATCCATACCAGTGTTATAAATCCCTACGAGTTGACCGAACCAGCATCAGTTAACAGTAAAACTCCGTATAAACCGTTCCATTCCGTACAAAAACCAGACAAGGTGCTTTTGTGGTAATACTGGCAATTTATTTCCTTACCTGCAGATTCAACGTAACAATCGTCTTATCCATGTGGACATAGTGATTTCAATAACAACAATACAGTCTTTAACATTTAATAACTATAGTAAACTTTACTTTTAACTATCGTGGCAAGTTGTTTCAATAACAACAAGACAGTATTTAAACATTTGATAACACTAGTTAAATTTTCAATCTTTGCTAGTGTTGCTTTACTTGCAATAGAGTGTTTTAACGTTTTTAATTGTGGTTACTTCTGGTAATTCCGCTGAATATGGTTCAATTCTGATAGTCCAAAATCCCTCTACCCTACCGTAAGAGTCTATCTTAAGTGCAGCGGCGGCAGTTAGACACTTCGGTTATAGAACAATCATTTCAAAAATAACATACAAATCGCAGGATGCCGTTATTCCTGCATATTTATCTTTTTTTTAAAAATTAGTCCAAATACTTTAACGATATATTCAGTTTCATACTGGAAATATTATCAGTGATTCCCCATTTAATAAATTTCAGTACTTTAAAGTTCATAAAAAGAAGCATACACCATTAAATTGTCGTTTGAAAACAAGGCTTCATAATTGCTACTCATTTTAATGTTCGTCTTTGAAAGGGTGGGTTGGAGTAATTTCACCAAGACAACTTGTGCTTGTTTGTTGAAATGATAACCAGTTTGGGCAAATGTTAGGTTGGTGCACCATAGAGCCTGGTTTAAACCTCCAGTGACCGTTCCAAGATGTTAACCCTCCGGGTTCTCATTTTTGCTAATTTTTGTGGTGTCTGTTTTCAAATTGATCATTTTATTTACCATGCTCTCTCGTTTTCTTCTTCTTGGTTGTATGGGGAGGCTGTTTCTTCTGAGTATGGCAATTCCTTATATGCCTAATTCAATTTTTTAATAAATTTTTACACCTGAATAAGAACAATTTGTTATCCGCTGCCATTTTAGTCAGTTGAAAAACATTAATTTTATTATTTTCGTTTGAGTTTTTCTCTGTCACAGCAGAAAATTTCTCCTAAACGTAATTTAATTTTGTGTGCGCTTAGAAAAAACATTCTAAGAACAGTCTGTCGTTCTTTTTGTTTTTACGGCCATATCTGTCATTTTCTTGGTTGCAATTCTGGTTATAGTTTTTTCGTTTCCTGTTCCTTTACATTCTTGCATTTTAATGCACGAATCGGATGAGTCTTCCTGAAATATTTTAAAAAGAATCTTGTATGAATGTTCTTGAAAAATAAACACACGTTTTCGTTTTGAACATTATTATTCTAATTTAATTATTGCCATGAAATCTAGCGTTTGAGTGTATTTCTTAGAAAACATGTTATGCTTTGAATGATACTTGTCGTTTTGAGATTGCGACTTATGAGTCATTAAAAAGATGTTTTAACAATAAGAAATTTAGAAAGCAAAAATTAAAAAATATATATTGACCCTTACTCGGGATGATATAAATCACACTGAAGCCAGCCACTGTTTTATTTTAGAAAATAAGACAGCGTAAATATGTTCTGTAAAGTTACAACATTCAATACATACCCTTGTTTTAGGTACACCTTTGTCGTACAAACAGCCAGAACTACCAGAGTAAAAAATGCACCAAGAGTACTGAGAATTATAGGCACGATATTTCCCAAACTTGTACTTTCCGTGGAGATGGCTATAACAACAAGACATTGTCAACATAGTGCGTCAACTCGTAAAGAGGAAAATAATAAATAGTCTCCTTTATCAGTGAAAAGGTCATGCATTGTGGTTCTGATACATGTAATATTATAATATTTTAACTTTCATTTTTAAAATTATAAAATACACAATCATACTTTAATTGTTCGATTATCTCCACGTACTTATAACATGTAATATTATAATATTTTAACTTTCATTTTTAAAATTATAAAATACACAATCATACTTTAATTGTTCGATTATCTCCACCTACTTATTTCGAAATGTTGCAGTAAAATGATGCCTATTTCAGAGCAATAATGAATAAAACATACTATAGATGAAAGGAGGAAAACATGAAAAGTATACTCAACAAAAACACAAAGTATCCACTTTCCATTCTTAAATGTTTTAAAATTTGAAAATGAAAACTGAGAATTCTGTATGTGAACAACTTTGCATTTTTCTGTTATCATTGCAAATAGAAAGTGTTCTTGAAAATCTGCTGCCACAACTTAGTCACATTGGTTTGAATTAAATCAATTTTTCCACCTCTTGTGATCAATAAAATCACTAAACATTCATCAATAAAACAACTAGTCCTCGATAAACTACGCTAGAAATTCCAATTATTTCCAATTACCTCCCTTTAAATTGAATATGTAGTGTTTTGTAATCCAATATTAATTAATATTCGACTGACCGTTGCTTAGGTTTTGGTGTGGAAGATTTTATAAACTGAAATTAAAAACAACTGAGATTAACCAATTTAACACCATTCAAAGCGTCCATGATTAAATGAAAATATGTTAATGAGAATATAAGCATAAAAAGTGGATACTTTTTAGTTTTGTTCAGTATATATTCCTGCTGGTTTAATGACCACAAACAATTATATATTATAAATTAGCCACAGGAACCTGAATTTTCGTTAAAGATATCCAGGTACCAGATATATGCATTTATTATATACACATGAATGAGTTTAGCAAAGTGCAGCGTTAATCCGCGAAATTGATACATTTCGTCATATTCGTAATTCCGTATTGAACATTGTCCAATTTTCCGATTCTGTATTTATCAGATTCTGGTAGTTTCGACGTTTCACAAATTAAGATTTGTTGACTGCAATGACACTCTTTCCTTTAAAATAATCATTGATTTCACGGCCTTTACAAATAAAAATAATATGAAATGGTAAAAAAATGTGAAAGAAAGTGAAATTAATAGTTAGTCATAGCGGATATAAATAGAACAAGCAAACGACTACTTTTTTAGGAGCGAAGGAGTGTAATGTTACATGCCGTTCAACTATCCCAATTTAAATATCCATTTGCAACAATCCTTCCTATCTTCTGCTTTAAGCCCGACCCTATGATTTGATGTAAACAAAGCTCGTTGCTGTGGTATAAGAATGAAACACTTTCAAATTCTAGTCGTTACATATCGAAAACCACGGTAAACACTTCCAGCATCTTCGGGTCTTGTCCAAATTGTGCTGTTATTGTTTTTAGTCCTTGAAATATTTTAAAGTAAAATAAAGTTAATAATTCTTTTTCATTATTGATATAGTGCTCATTTAATTGGGAGTGAAATAAGGGTATATAATAAAAGGAACATTATACCAGTATGCAATCTGTAGGTTTGTATTATTTCTCGTTGCGTATGTAAACCACATCACGCTCGACCTTCGGTCTCGCGTGATATTGTTTACATACCCAACTCGACAAATGCAAACCTTATATATATATATAAGGTTTGTATTTGTCGATTATATATAGAAGACACAAGGAATGCAACGGAATTGTACCCCATCCACTTACCTGTTTCAAAGCTGTAACCCAAGGGTTCTCTTTTTCGTTAATTGTGTCTGTTGTCTTATTTTAATTTTTAACTGTTATATACACATGCTTCCTTCTATTCTTTGCCGCTGTGTGTGGAGGCTGTGTTTTCTGAGTGTGGCTATTCCTGATATGCATATTTCACTCTTTAAGACTTTTCCAGCAGCAACGTTGAAACCTGATTTTTGCAGCTCAAGCATTACATAGAAACTAAAATATACAGTTTACAATAATTACATCTCATTAACAGTCCTTCTGAATTAAAATATCAAAGTCACTCCATGCGTGACTTCACACTGTTCTACACCGGTCAAATGGGGTTATATGTAAAACTCGGTTGATACCGGTCTGACCGAACCAAAGATCATATAGCCTAGATCATCTAGACGTTCTGTCATTGATTAGTGTTACACTGCTCTGACGAACATCTAGAGACATCGCTATATAAAAAGTCTGACCGACAGGTGGCGCTTTTGTATGGTAAACAAATCCAAAATCAATCGCGATTTCTAATAAAGTTTGTTAACAGTGCTTTAACAGTATTTCTCCCACACTGGGCAAAGTGAAATTTAGGTAATATGATATCGAGCTACAAAATCAGGTATATGGTTTATAGAACAAAGAACGTTTAGTACTTGCCTACCCCATTTTACATAAATGAGTACAAATATATGGTACGCCGTTGCTGCCTCTTCGTGATAATGGTTTTAGACTGTCACGTTGTATGGTATGGCAGTTGTCATTGTACGGTTTTGATAAAAAGGGAAGAATATCAAAATCTCTCTAACGGAAAAATGCAGTTCCGTCAAACTTTGCATAAATAAATCTTATTATGTAAGTTTATTATTTATACGTCAAGAAAAGTTAGAACAGTAAAGAAAAATAGTTTGACCTAAAGAAATCCCTAAATTCTGCAGCCAAACACAACAACCAAGCAATATTTAACATCAATTTAAATGCCTACCTGAATAATGAGTTACTAACAACAAAATCTACGATCACCTTGTCTGTTTTAAATTGTCTAAACAATTTTGTCTTTTCGTAATTGGGAAAATATTGACTTTTTAAAAATTAAATCTAAGTGATTTCACTGTTCAATGTTTCTAAGATCGCCATTAGGGTATTCCAAAGAATTTTGAAGTTATCTTAAGAAATTAAAAAAAAAATGGTTGTAGGGCAATGTTTTTCACTACAGACGTAATTTTGATCCAAAAAGGTCCAAATTTAAAGAAAAATATGATCTTCTTATTGAAATGATTTCATTCTAAATTATTTCTAAGGTTGCTATTGTGCTTGCAACATCTGTATAAACTTTTCACCAGATCTCGTGGTAACCGCAGAACTCAGCTTACTTGAACACGCCTGTGGGCGCAATAATACAGTTAAAAAATGCGTGTCGCCGTATGATATGTCTTTTTGATTTCTAGCTGGCAGGGCGACAGTCTAAAAAACAATTTCCAAAAGACAACAACGGCGTTCCATACAAATGTCCTAATTACAAGCCTCGTTTTGGAATGTCTGGTTTTTTAACGAACAATTTCTTCAGCCGTACTGATCGCCTTTGCGAAGTCATACAAGTTTTAGCTTTCCAAAAAGCTAGTCGGCCATTAGCAGATAAATTAATAGAATAAATATGTATTCGTGCTTGCATTTTTTTTTTTGGGGGGGGGGGGGGGGGGGGGCAATGGGAGTCAAGGATTTTTCCAGTTCTCAGTCGATCAATGTCACGTAGATTGTATCTGACAAACCATTTGTGAATTTAGTTGAAGTTTCAAGTTTTTATTTCCATTTACATTATTCTGAATGTACAATACATAAACAAGAGAACTGATAGTGCTTGTGTTGTCTACCTTACTTGTCAAAATAATGTTATTGTTTAGTATCGACAAAAGACCGAATCCAGATCAGTTTTATTGCATGTGTATGGGGAAGCAGACATTGGGGTCAGGTGTATCTCCGGAAATCTTTTACAAGTTAAATTCAATTTGGATTGCAACTGCGACTAGTCCAGCCATTCACTATAGATCTATAGAAGAGAAAGCATGGATTGATGTGGTTTTGAGAGGGAATCGGGGAATTAAAATAAATCATTCTTATTTCTTTGAAAATGCATATATTCAAGGGCAAGTTTTGAATATTGGGGCGATGCGAAATTTTGTAACATAAATTTAATAGTTAAAGTTTAAATGATAAAAAGACAGATATCCTCGTACAGAATGGTTACAAAGTTTAAATTTGAAAACAATCGTTTATTTTTTTTTCATAAAATAGATGAAAAGGTCGCTATGAAAACCACTTAACACGAAAAATATTAAAATATTGCAGTCTCGGTTTGGTTGAGTCTGTTAAAGACTTTTAAGCATTTCAAAAACATAAAATACCTCATCGTAATTAGTGCTCCAACTGGGATATCAAAAGAACAGTTAAATAGATAGATCTCAAAAACAGGCAGTTTTTGCGCAACAAGCTCAAAACTTAACACTTTTATGCAAATCTTTGAGAAAGAGCATTGTATATAGATGTCCCTTTGAATGGGTAATTGCGAATAAAAGGTCAAATTTAATGTTCATAACTAATGAAGAGATGGGTAGTCATTAAACCAACGAGGTTTAAACGCTCACAGCTCGGGTTTTAACATTCCAAAAGTGCGCTCGGGAAAAGCAAAATTATGAGGTTGATTAGCTGCTAACAACTAAGTATCGATTGAAATGATTTTTCAACATACTTGACTAACGAAGTACTTGTCAATATTGGACACCAAAACTGAGGTAACATGTCACCATTTATCCTATTAATTGATATCAGACAAATACAATAAACAAAATAATTATTGATGCTACCCTGGCACTCTGAACGTGTAACCACCAAGTGCAATTAACCTCCTGTGGCCATCCTAGTCGTTAATCTCTGTCGTTTGCAGCTAATTCAGCGTATTGATGATTGTCTTTTAGCGTTCCGCCGCCCCATGGACTACGCTTGTGATATAATATAAAAATATTGCCCATGCTGATCTCCTCCTATGTTTACTTCAACAATGGTCATGTTTCATTCGCTAAACATCCGGTAACTCCTGAGAACATTCATCAAAATTGCACTGGAAATCGCAAACAAAAGTCAAAATCGCTGACCTCCTGTGTTTACTTTTAACAGTTGTCATCTCACATTAGCTAAACTTCCGTTAACTTCTGAGAACATTCACAACATTTGCGCAGGAAATCGCAAAAAAAACCCCAAAAAACTCTTTCTTGAAAAGACAATATTTTGACAATTAGGCACAGTTCTGAGCGTTCGTTTCGTCCTAAATGCTTTTCTTATGCCATAAGCCTCCACTTTTTGGCGACCGTATGTTTGGTGATTTATACCACAAGAAAAATAATTTTTAATATTAACATGTGGTTAGAAGTTTTCACCAATTTTCAAAGTGGACGCATGGACATTTTGTTGTTGAACATAAACTCTAGATTTTGGAATACAGTTACAACTTGATTGTCCTTGCTTTCTCTTTATTTTCTGACAAAAATTGTGTAAGAAGAAGTGGTAGAGTTTGACAAACCTAACAATTATGGTACTGTCAAGTAAATTATTAATAATGTTTGCAAAATGATAAGATTTATCATCAGCTTAAATGCATTAAATGCTTAAAAAGGATATATAAATAAACTAATGTTTGTATGACATCCAATAAAAATTAAGCTCTTTCATTTCAAAGTGGCTTAAAGTTTTAACTTCAGTGCCAAGTGTTTTTGGTTAAAAAATATTTATGCTAATGACCGACTAGCTTTTCGAAAACTTTTGTTTACAGACAGCCTTTCCCGCCAAAGTCGATTATTCGTTAGTCTCTAAGAAAAACATTAGCGATGTCTTGCTTTTGACGAACAAAATCAAGATAAGGGAACGAATCTATTTCAGATAAGGCATCATCCTGAACAGCTGTTTAATTCGAATAAAGTATCAGTTCAACTTATATGCAACTAATATTTTGCTTTAAAGGTTTGTATCACGTGACTTTCTAAAAAAGACGCATTACATTATTTCTATACCCTGTAGAAAATACAACACACTTATGTTTACAAAATTTAACATGTCGTTATTGATCAGCTCAATTTCTGATTTGATGTAACTACAATGTTCAAATATTGTTTCATCAACATTTAGAAGACTTTTTTTGCAAACAGGGGGGACGGAATAGCATTCTCAAGCTTTAGACGGTCGGCTTTGTCTAAAGTGACCACTTCCGGAGCCGCTGTTAACCGGTGTTACCCTTCAACGTTCAAGTTTGGTCCATTATAATATGTCGGTCATCAGGATGACCGACAATTATTTCTACACGTCCTGAATAAATTTATAAATTAAGTATACAAGAAATATTATTATCTACATTAATGTCTTTTCCGGTAAAAGTCTTCTCTATACATCAAGCAATCAAACATCAGACTGTACACTATTCCTTTGCATGCGGAACAGGTGGCATAGTCTAAATTATTCGTTCTGGACCGTGAGTCACTGTTGACCGGTGTTCAGGCTAAAGATCTCAAGTTTGGTCGATTATAATATGTCGATCATCAGGACGACCGAAAATAAACCCGTTTATGAATAATTTAAAGAACGAATAAATCCCAATTCAAGGAAGCTAAATCCATGTGCCTGTATAACTCAGAGCTGCTTTTCTGGGTTTTTCTTTTGTTCTTCCTAGGTTATTTTGAAAATCTCTGTTCTGATTAATTATCATGTGTGAGGCATCGCAATGGAGTGGTCGACAAAATTGATAGTAGGAAAAATGTTCGATAGCGGATTTAGAAGAACTATTTATGAAGTGTAGTTTTAAAATTGAAAACAGTAGATTTAATTTTCGTTGAAATTCTTCACTAGAGAAAACATTATGTCAACGCTGTAGATGAAATATTCTTGTAACGGGTTAGTGGGTGGGGTACAATTCCGTTAATGCATATAGGGAATTATGTCATATTTGTGGTACATGGATTATTTCAGATGTGATTTAATCAACGTTTAAAACCATTATATACTTACGACACTTGTCTGAAAAACAAATCAGAAAACCATTTAAAATATTTCACAATTTGTAGCAAAATTGAAAACAAAAAAATAATTACATGTATTGGAAAATTCATATACCTAATAGTACAACTTTGTGCGACATTGAAAAGCGCGTTGATTAAATAACAATCAAACACGAAAAGAGCATCAGGCTAAGCTTTCTGGTCGTTTTATTGTATGAAATGTAAAACTGAGCTATGCTGATCTAACTTAAACGTTCAATAATTGATCCGTTATAGCTGTCCGTAAAAGGAAAAAAAAACTTACAGTAGTATGTAAGACGAATGGCTTTACCAGGGCTTTCTATTGAGATGGCAGATTGGTTAACGTTACATCTCTCTGGATTTGCAGTCATGTATATCGTGGATCCAAATTGTTGCACAGCCTAAATATAAGTGTTTAGTGATTTAAAATTACGAATCATGACAAGGCCGGTATTCCATAGTTCCGTGTTGCGTGATCCGTGTCCGTGTCCGTGTCCGCGTCCGTGTCAGCGTTTTTTCACTCACCAAAGATATCGTTGGGCATATTCCATACCTCCGTGTCCGTTCCACGTCGCGGACACGAACACGGACGAGGAACGGACACGGGGGTATGGAATATACCCAACGATATCTTTGGTGAGTGAAAAATCGCGGACACGGACACGAGGACACGAATCACACATCACGCGACTATGGAATACCGGCCTTAGGCCGCTAGTCCATACCTCCGTGTACGTGTCCGTTCCGCGTCCGTGTTCGTGTCCGCGACATGGAACGGACACGGAGGTATGGAATAAACCCAACGTTATCTTTGCGAGTGAAAAATCGTGGACACGGACGCGGACACGTTACGGACACGGAGGTATGGAATATACCCAATGATATCTTTGGTGAGTGAAAAATCGCGGACACGGACGTGAACGCGGACACGGATCACGCATCATGGAACCATGGAATAGCGGCCTTAGAGATAAAGTTCAGCCTGAGTTTATACATAAAGCGTTGAATATACTTTTGCAGTGAATAACTTAATTCACTGTAAGACATGCAACTCGAACCTTGACCCCGCGATTACAAGACATAAGTGTCCAGTCCGCCAACTTATCTTCTGCCGAAATAATGACTAGATTCGTACTAATACATAAAAGTTGGAAAGTTGTTCTAGAATCCTCGAACTTTTTTCAAAACCCATTGGGTTTCAGATATCATAGGGTGAGAAATATTTGCAAGCAGATATTTGACCCGGATTCAGACCCGGGACCCCTAGCTAACAGGATGGTTGGTTAATTGAAATATCCTTTGCAGTATAGAGTTTAATATTGTTTAATCACCGCCAGGAAAAAAAAACCTTCTGCATTTTTATTTTTGTCTAAATATTTTCAGAATATTGAAATGGGTTCATTCCGAGTTTAGGCGCCGAGGACAGTAGTGTGCATTTCCATACTTCCCATGAACTGACCCAATAAACAAAGCCTGCAATATTTTCTAATTGGTCGTGTTTGGTGGCTTTCAAAAATTCTTTTTCATCTATTTCAATATCAGAGTAGAGTTGTTTTCTGCCTTGTGGCGACTGTAAAAAGACTCCTTATTATTATAAAAAACGTCTTTTAAAGGTTTTTGAGAACGTTGTATATATATAATAATGTATTGTACCTTTTCGGGGTATGTGGGGGGGGGGGGTTGTCCCGGCAATTGCAGGGCTAGGCGCTGTCGTCGTGACGGTGCGGGTTCGCTCCCAGCTATGGGCAATATCATTTGAAATTCACAGTAGCGCTATAAGTGCAGTGGGCTGCCGTAAAAAGTCTCCCCGAACATGTAGTCAGTAAAATAACCCGTTACCAACGTCATGCATTGATGATTACGTATATCAATGCTATCCGCCGTATATGCAGTGCTTTTATTAGTAGAATAACCCGATGTGCTTCCGTGATAATAACGTATATCAAGGCTATCCGATCAACCCTTTCTGGGGTTGTCCCGGCTAGCTCAATTGGTTTCGTTGTCGGAATTGCAGGGCTAGGCGCTGTCGCCGTGACGGTGCGGGATCGCTCCCAGCTAAGGGCAATATTATCCTAAAATACCGTTGTTCATCGTGTAGCTTTGAATATTGTTCAATTATCCATAGTATATACCTCCTGCCGTTTTTCACTTTTGGTTCTTGTGGTACTCACTCCAGGTGCTCTGGTCTCAGAAAGGCTATTATGTATAAATGCCTGTTTTGATTATGTACAACGTTTGTTTTTATGTACTTTATTATTTCACTAGGATTCTACTTGTTTTGCGATACAAGAACCTGTTGGGGCAAGTGTGAGGTTGGTGCACCCTAGAACCTGGTTAAAAACCCCCAGTGTCAATTTGTTTTGCCATTGACCGTTTCAAGGCGGTATCCCCAAAGGTTCTCTTTCGTTAATTGTTTGTGGCGTCCTATTAGAATTGACTTACATATAACAAACATGCTCTCATTCTCTCTCTCTCTCTCTCTCTCCCTCTCTCCCCCTCTCTTTGTGTTTCTCTCTTCATTTTCGCTGCTTGGGGAGGCTGTGTTTTGTGTGGCGATTCCTGATATGCATTTATTGCTTTCTTTTACTTAGGCTTTTCATACGAGTGGCTCCTGAGAACCTGGCGTTGCAGGTGAATATTGTGCAGCATTTTACCGACAGGGTGAATGTGGAAAATAATGTTATGTCTTTCCGCAGAATGATTCAAAGCGGTAACCTCTAAGGTTTCCTTATACGTCAGTTGAATTGGTATGTTAACCATTAAAAACGATTAAAAACGATCTTATTATTAACTTTCACTCAGACTTCACGTTATTCGTAAAAACCATCAGTACATTTTAATAAAAAAGGTGAGCAATAAATTTTTCTATCGGCTCTGCATGCCTGGTGATTAATCAATCTACAGTCGATCATTATTTACCCGATTTGACTCCAGGAGCGCTGTTCTCTGTAAGATCATTTAGTACTCGCCCTTTTGTTGTGCAATGCGATTAGTTTCTCATTTTTTATGTTTGTGTAATTTTGCATGCAACATTGTTGAACTGTTGGGTGTGTTGGAAGTATTTCACCAAGTAGACTTATACTTTGTTTGTTCATATGAGAACCTGTTGGGGCAAGAGCGATTTTGTCGCACCCTAGAACTTGGTTTAAATCCCCAGTGGCAAATTATTTGCTACATACCGTTCCAAGGCGGTCAACGATACTCTTTTTCGTTAATTGTTTGTGGTGTCTTATTTTAAATTGATATTCTAATAAGCACATGCTCTCTTTTCCTCTCTACCTTTTCGCTGCGTGCGGAGGCTGTGTTTTTGTGTGTGACGATTTCTTATATGCATATTTCACTTTTTTCCTAACCATTGTCACTTTCTGACATTTGGCTGTGTTGGAAAGTTGACTGTTTTGGTTTTTTCCCAATAAGCAATTAACTTTGTTTTTTAACAAAAAATCTATATGCGTTATAAAATACTTACAAGACAAACATAGCGGAAATAATCGACTTTGTCTGGTTCAGTAACGTCGAAATTGTAGAGAGTTAGGTATGTGACATCATCCTTGCTTACGCTATAATACACACAACCCAACACACCTTCCACTGCAACAAGATATACATGTGAGTGAGGAAAACAGCATTACACCTTTAGACAAACGCGTGAAATAAACATTCATATAAATCGTCATTTTACAAATGGTACGCAGAAAGTTTTTTCCAGTGCTTCATGTTAAAATAAAAAATGAAGCCCTTGTATACATTGTAAACTAGTACAAAAATGGGCATACTTTGTCGAATATGACAGTGACCTCCAGATTTTGAGTAATTCACGGTCTTTTTACATTGGAAGGATTATGAAGAAATATATTGAAAATTAGACGCACATATTAGATTAAAAACAGAATGTTTTAATCAACCTTAAGATTTTGTAGAAAAGAGCGACACAATTTATGTGATAAGACACAAATGGGGATCACGCATATTGAGTGCAAAATTAACTTAATAAATAAAAGTAGGTATAGTGATTTCATTCAATTTTAGTTTTATTTAAGAATGATATTCTAACATCTTGTAACTTGCACGTCCTTCCAAAAAGCATTGGACAACATATTTGACTATCCTAAAAAGTATTTAGAAATCGGAAAGTTACATCCTAGAGTCACAGATAATATTTCCGAAGAGATGTTAACACTCAGAACCTTTAAAACATGTGCATAGCTGCTATTCACAAATATCTGAAAGACTATGTTCAATTTAAGTGTTTTTATAAGTTAATATGAACTAAGGCACTGCCTCTTATCGAGCTCTAGCTGTAATAATATCGGATAATGTTTTATTTTGTCATGTATTTGGCCAAAATATTAAAAAATAAATTGTGTCTAACAATTGTTAGACTATTCATGCATGGTATAATTATGTGATTTTTGGAAAGAATTTAAGTCTGCATCAACTTTCTCTGAATTCAGCTGCACAACTTGCAATCTAACTTTTACTTAACATTTGGGTTTTTTAATGACTTGTGTAAAACATAATGGCTTCTTGCTAAAATTTTACAACCCGAATGTTTTCCATTACCTCGATTAACGCAATATTGAATATTGATAAATTCTTTATTGATACATGTAATTTCTAATAATTATGTCACATTGTGCGTGATTTATTATTGACTGAAATATAAAGTTTATTTTGTAGAATGTTTCCTTGTTTAAACTTAAATTTGTAACTTGTAATTGCACAAAAGTGTGCCATGCTATTCAAAAATATATATTTGCATGTATATGCATTAAGTTATAATCTAGACCTAAAAAGTACTGTTTTTATATACATCACATTAACACCACATTGAGACTTCAATATATAGTGCAATACATCATCTAGATTTTGGGGCATATTTGTGCAGTCACTTGAAAATATCTGCAGGAATGACAATGCCTTAGGAATTTTCAGTTATTAACAACAGTGATATTGAAGCTATAGATGCTGTGTGAAAAATATTGTGACAATATGGTACATAATTGAGCCAAGTTACTTGAATGTGCATAATAAAGTTACTCATTTAAGTTGAAAAATAGTTCAGCTATTGTGCCAAAATAGATAAATAATCTCAATCAATTAAAAATAAACATGTACAATGTCATGTAGTCTGATTATCCATATGTAACACTCCTTTACAGGTCTTAGTAACTTAGTAAGTGATTTGAAACAAAATGCTTCTTTATATCTATCTTCTTTACCAAATGAATTGCTGTTGCCAATCAAATCATGCATTAAAAATGTTTTTGGTCCATTTTCTAAAATGTATAACAATGTTAAGAGAACTCAGATTATTGTAAAAATGTAAACCTGGGAACACATCAATTGGAAATAAAAATGACATTATTCATAACCACCTTTGGATCTCTGTCTGGTAACTACTTTATACATGTAATATATATACTGGAAAATGTGAATTTCAAGTTCTGAAGCTCATTTCAGTTGGTATTTTCTTGATTTTGTATTTTTTTATTGCAGAAAAGTAGGCATCACTACTGTAAAATAGGTAAATTTCTCTGAAAAAAAAAAGTTTTCTGTTTTAAAGTCCAGCTTAAGCATATCCAAGTACCGGTATTTTCAGATTTTCACATGTATTTAATAAGGCCAAAAACCCACTGACATAGCAAAAAATGTTTTTCTTCCTCTTCACAGCAATTACATTTTTGTTTCAACAATTTAAATGATTATAAAAGCTTTGATTTTTTTTATTTTCTAAAACACAACTTTTTGATGCTGAGCAAATGTAGTGACACCATGCATATTTAACAAAATTTGCAAAAAAACCTACAACAAAACAAAACAGACACCTTGTAAATAGTGTATTTGATTATACATGTACCTCACATACAAATTTTGATTATGAAATCATGTTGAAATGTGCACATGACAGAAAAAATGGTAATAATAGAACACTTTTAATTCCCAAAATGAGCACTAACTTAATATTTGATACACATGTAGTCTGCTTTCTGGTCAAACATTTTGGTCCCAACTGATAACTGATAATATTATCAATTTATGTGGAGATTAACCCTTTCCCTTCATGTACACACCTTTATGGCATTGAAGAACTGTGTAGATTCAGATCAGCCAGCACATCCATGGTGACTGATCAGGATCTGCAATGTTCACATGTTTAAATAATTAGGTTATTTCTGACTAAAAAGTGAACAGTGCAGATCCTGATCAGATTGCACAGATGTGCCAGCTGATCTGGATCTACACTGGTCTCATATGGGTAAACAGGCATGTCTGTGGAGTAAAAGGGTAAATTTCTCTTTTATTTAAAATCTCATATTACTGTGTATTAACATTTAAGTGGTTTTAATCAGTAGTTACTTTAAGCAAATTATTGTCTATAAAATTTATAAAACCTGAAAGTTCATACATTTAGGACATCTGTCATGTATTTGGCCAAATATATATAAAAAGTTTGTCTAACATTTGTTTGCTTACTCATGCATGATATAATAATGTGATTTTTGAAGTATCATGTCAAATAGGCCACAAGTCATTTCAGGTAGTACTTGTAAGTCAATCACTGTAAAGAGTTAGTTTTGTTTTTAGATTTACATAAGCTTTTAAAAAATAGTATCATTGTTAAATTGATATCTAAAATATTGTGCTTGTCATCCTGAAACTCAAGAACAAATAAAAACATCATCTGAATGTCATTTTTGCTTTAAAATCATCTGATTGTCATTTTTGCTTTAAAATTTGGACTGTGATAAAAATTGGACTGTCATCAAAAAGTAAATTAATTTGTTTTATAGTCATACTCTGTTCCCTACACCTACCCAAGATGTTGATTCTATCATTTTTGTCAGGGTGTCACATTGTTATATAAGATCACAATTTACAACACTGCTAGTAAACATTCAGAGGTGCTAATGCAAAATCAAAGGTGTCATATTAAATAAACAAATAAATTTATTTCTAAACCAATTTCCATGTTGGACAATGCAAAATACACAGCTTATGTTGCAACTGCATCAATATAAGATTCTGTGCTAGTGTAGAGCAAGACTTAGTGACTTGTGTAGACTAAGGTCATAGATCAAAAGAGCATATTGTCACATAAATGATGTAAATTGTAGTTCTGATAGAACTTATTTTTTTCATACAAAACATTTTTATATTTATCTATGTTAATGTTTTTTGTTAAATTTCTATCACAAAAAAGAAATAATTATAATGTTCTTTTCTTTTGTTGCAACATTTTGTCAATTGTTTTCCCTGCTGTTTAGTCATGAGAGTCTTGGACAAAAATCTGGAAAAAGTACATGTATGTTGTTTTGTACAAAATGTCCAATCAATGAAGCAACTTGTTGAAAAATATTTTATAAAACACCATAAACTGACATAGAACATATTAACAGAATGATAATAAAATCTTTATGAATAAAATAAAAATGTGGCCCATTTTTGTGGCCTATTTGAGCTTTTCAAAATAAAGTGTGGCCCATTTGACTTGTTTGTGGCCTATTGACTGCAATCCATATACCAAATCCATGGTATTTGATTGTAAATTTTGGTGTGGATAGACTGATAACGATCCCAATCTATCAACTAAAACAATAAACATAAACATTATGTTTATGCAGTGTAGACCCAGAGTAGACCCTCATTTTTTGTGTGTGTGTGTGTGGGGGGGGGGGGGGGGGGGTAGGGCGGGGGCGGCCAGTTTCTTCAATGTTTTTAGAAAACAGGATCAGTCTTCAAAGATTCTGTGGTGTAGATTTGCTCTTGTGTCATGTGTTTTATAAAAATTATAAAAGAAATCTCATCTAGGCCTACCTCGTGTTCAGTTTTCAGCTATTTCACAAACAATATCTTCGACTACCATGGGCTCACATGTCTGAATGACGAACATGACCAATGACAAAAAACTCTTATACAAAACTGAATTGTGGCGCTGGTCAACGCTAAGCTTTGTGTGTCTCACTCTGTGAGTGACTGAGCAATCATTGCGAGGCCCATTTCACAATTCAACTTCACATAAAAGTTGGTTCTCACCAGCCTTTCATCTTGTTTTCAAGAAAAACTCCATGCATCTGATTTTTCCGTCACTGGGCCTTATGCTCCATTGAATTTAATTAAAGGCCTAATAATCCACTGACAAGCTACCATTCAGTAGTTTTCATTTTGATTTCCCAAGTCTAAAAATGGCCGATAGCTGGTATTGCTATTGGTTACAACGAACGACAACCTACTCTCTAAACTAACGATTTATTTGTTTTGCTTTCCAAAATGCTAGTCCGATAATAATGCTTACGAATAATAGATTTTAATTTTTAAAGATATTTTGCAATTAGCGTTTTATAAAATAAGGCCAACAAACAAAATTTGTCAAAACAATACTTTGCCGTAAGTTTTTACCGGTCAGTTTTTTTCCCGTGTTTACATTGCCTTATGCTTTGCACAGCCGGTAACCAGAGCAAACTTCCGTGACAACGAAAAAAACTCGTTAGTGAATGGGCATTCCTGCGACCTTAAGACGAGCTTAACGCTCGGGTCGCTTCGCGACCCGAGCTAGAGCTCGATATTAGTTATAAATGTTTTCCATCAAGACGAGTTCACGCATTTGAAAATAAAATTATTGATTTCTTTGACGGTGAACCTGGAAGTAAAAATGTTGGGAGTTTTTCTAGTATTTCTTAAGATGGGCTTATCATTTCAGTATTATCTCAACAACATAATGTAGTTGGGTATTGATCAGCACAGGTATTTATACAGGTATGATATACAGTATTGTAGTATTGTGAATGGATGAAATTGCATTTACCTATAAAGTTCACATGCGTTTATCTTTAAAAATCTTTTAAGAGTTGTATGCTATTTTGAATATAAGCGACACATTATTCTGTATGGCGTTTGTAACAATATATACATTCTAAGAAAAACATCTTCAAAATTTGTTCATTACCCATCCAATGTATGCACGACAGTGTCCCTAATGTTAAACAAACACAATTTTCAAACGGCGTAACACTAAGTTACTGTGACGACAGTAAACGTAAACGTGAACTAAAAGTTCGAACTTCGAATCATATTTCAACAAGACGCGCTCCTATTTGAAGACTGATATTATCACCACAAACATGAAAGAAACTCACATAACTGGTTACTAGTATTTTAATTTACACATCTTCTTAGCAAACTGCCCTAAAAATAATCATTAATGAAAACAATAACTACATAAATCATGATTTGTTTGTATGTTAAGTATAACTGTTACGATATAAATTAAATAGTTCTTGTGATTACATTTTCTGCGTTATCTTTAACATATGTGCAACACTACTGATATTCTTGAGTGAAGTTCTCTTGTTTATACTATAAATCAAACAAAATGAAATATTTTGGTATCAAAATACCAGCAATAACTTTTCTCATACATCGCTACAATCTTAAAACATTATTTCAAACAGCTTTATGTTTATCCATTTTTGATATGCCATTATAAGAACATACTGTCGACACTTTTACATAATTCGTGTTTCAATCAAAGGTGAATAGATATGGGAAAATTATAAATAAAAAATAAGATCCTTTTGAGTAGATATTTGTAAAAAAAGTTCTTAGAAGTAAACAGTTAAGCGAAAGATGAACCACTTTTTGATTTATGATTACTTTACTGATAGAACATACATGAAAACAGTTGAGTCGTTCTACATAAAGTGTAGTTCAGTCTAAACAGGTTTCGACTTTCACACACATCTAAGCTGGTTGCGTTGGAATTCACATCCGTGCAGGTGTCATATTGGAACGATCCAAACAGAAAAGACGGACAGTCGATCAATGCAGATTTCTCTAAACCTGATAATTAATTAAGATGTTAATCTTAAACTTTAACACGATATACTTGTGGTTGGCTTATTTGTGGTAACATTACTTTAAAAAGCATTTAACCATGAACTATTTAACATTTCGGTATTTTCCGATTTGCAATACTTATATGCGCATTATTGTTGTTGTAATGATAATGATAATGGTGGTGGTGATGATGATGATGATGATGATGATGATGATGATGATGATGATGACAATGATGATGATTATGATGAGAATGAGAAGTAATAGAAAAAAAATTGTAATAAGGGAAGAAGAAAATGATGATGACAATAAAGCAATAGAAGAAGAAGTTTTTGTCAAAGAAGAAGAAAAAGAAGAAGTTGTATTATAGTTTTAGTAGTACTAGAAGTAGTAGTAGTAGTAGTAGTAGTAGTAGTAGTAGTAGTAGTAGTAGTAATAGTAGTAACTTAAAACTTAACACAGACCTGATTTCAAAGCTAGATGGTAGTTATATGGCTGCAGGTAAGATTGAAGATTGCAAACATTGTTGTTTCCTATCGCGAGTATAAAATGGAGACCAGTGGAGAGATCTTCTTCTGCAATTAAAACATGGTACATTCTTACTTTTATAAGTTCAACGTGTTTGAAGTTCCAAGGGGGCGATCTTTAAGGTTCTCGTTTTCGTTAACTTTTTGTGATGTCTTATTTGAAATTGATATTTTTATAAAAGCCCATGCCCATTTTTCCTTTCTACTTTTTGGCCGCTTTAAAAAGGCTGGGTGTTCTTGGTGTGTCGATTCCTGGTAAGCACATTTCTTTCGTTTTGTTTCTTTAAATAATTTGTTTAAAAGTAGATGTATACATCGCAAAATATTCGAGAGAAACCATGTTAAATACATTTTCATATCGATCCCCCGCTACTCTAATTTTCTTACGGGTTTTCGGATACGACTTTAAACGCGGTCTAATATTGTGGTCATTAATGAAGATTCAGATACATGTACTAGAGAGTCTCTGTATCTTGCAATATTCTCCAAAAACACATAACCAACTCTCTTCTGAAATTGTTGTAAAATACACAAACAGTGTTCACGATAGTAAATGCCCTTTTCGAATACGTCGGTAGTCGCTGTGTGTTTTCCAAAGTTTATTGACTTTAATTTGATCATGTTGTACAGAATAAAATGTAGAGCATGTCATCCTTTATGTATTATAAATACATTGATCTATGACTTGAGTGAATACACGTTTTTTTCGTCCGAACCTAATAATGCGGCTCATGGTGGAGCAGGAAGTTAAATCGCAAACACAGTACTTTAAGTAAGTAGTGAAAAATACCTTAACGCATCAAATAATTGTTTTCGTGATAAGATTAAAGTAAATTAAAATATGTCGGAAATAAATTCAATTACATGGTAGAGATGTACAACTGTTTAATTTTTGGCAAAATATCGCCTGGCAGTCGACAACAATCATCAATGTTCAATATTGATCAAAGTTCAAGGTTATGTAATTCAATAACCAATTAAATGTCAATGAAATCAATAACCAATCGAATCAATTATCAATCAAATCAATTCTCAATGAAATGTCAATCAATTCAAATACCAATCAAATGTCAATCAAATGAATTATCAATAAAATGATTTATAAATTAAGTCAATCCAATTTTCATGGAATATCGTCCTCGACCTTTGTGTTTCTATCGTAATACAGATTCTGCTTCTCTCGATAACCATATAATCTCGCTGAGACAATTTCAGTGTTGACTGACTATGGTTTCCGTAGATTTCCAGTGATTGGAATTAATGTTTTCCTTTCGTCCCATTAAGCGTTGCATCGGCGACCCAATATCGCTGTCCCTTGACGTGTTTCGTAGTTCTAACAAACTCAAGTAAATGTCATCTCCGGCTTCAGCACACTTCTTGATTATAAATTTTTAATTAATCTATGGAAATGCTTTCTCTGCCAAACTGTTTGTTTGTTGATATAGCGGTGAGGAGGTTATGTGCTCAATATTATAACTGGCTGTGAACTATTTATTAAATAGTATTATAACAAACAACGATACATTGTTCACGTCGTTTATCGATCTCCGTAAGTGCTTTGGTTTTATTGATCGAGATATGATGCCCTATAAACTTCTGTTAAACCATGTTGACGGCAAGATGTACAAGTCGATCAGGAGTATTTTTGTCAAACAACAGCAAGCGTGAGTATGAATGCTAAATTAACAGACTGGTTCGAGTGCATGACGGGGCTCCATCAGGGGGACAACATTTTGCCGACGATTTTTCCAATCTTCGTGAATGATCTGGTGCATGATATCAATTACCATAATCATGACATAAGTGTAGGAGATGGAAAACTAACGTTGCTTTTATACGCAGACGACAGTTCTCATAACGCTTTCCGAGACCGACCTTCAACGGATGCTGGACACCCTACATGCATGCTGTAAACGTTGAAGAGTGTTGATTGACCCTGACAAGTTAAAGTGTATGCACTTCAGAAAGGGCCGAACAATTGTTTTGGACCTACTCGCCCTGTAGGTCAAGTGAATGAAAAAAGTGCATTTGCCCTTACAGAACGTACAATCGTCCTTACATTTTAAAAATATTTCATTTGTTTCGACATTTTGAGATATGACGGGAAAGTACGTGCACTTGCAGCCTCGTACTGATTTGGGAAACCCAGTGCGGATAAAAATAAATCGGTGCTGTTACCTTTACATCAGAAACATTCCAAATACTCCGGTAGTATGCCAATATACCAGATATCTGATTTTGTATTTTGTGAACAAAGTGAAAATATTTAATTTTGCAAACACATTTGGTTACCAATCTTTCATTGGTTAGAAGTATTTTTACAATGCACGAGAAAATTATGCATATAATTTACTTATTAATATGTTATTACTTGCCTTCAACATTCCAAAAAACATCTAATACTAGTAGAAATACATTTCTTACATTCCAGCATTATTTGGAATACTAACAGAAACCTCGAAAGAAATGGCCTGTATTGTGCACCATACTTTGCATTCTGGGAAGTCTTACCTTATAAACTTTTTTATAAACTTGTAAACAAATATGGATCTAAAATTATAAGTACCGTCAATTGGAGAATGCTGTTTTTGTGCATTTCTACCGTTGTTCAATAAATTATCTTTTAAGGCCTTGTTGACCTTGTTATGGACTGTCTTCCTGTGTCAGTTATTGTTCACAACAGTGGACGAATAGGAAGTTTGGACTCCCAAAGAAAGTCTGTTTTCAATGTATAGAATTGCTACATATTTCTCTTATATTTTCAATTTGCATGACAGTTAACATTCATGTGCTGTATAAAATTTAATGCTAATCAAGCTAAAGGAAGCTTTGAAGTCAGAAAAAAACCATTTAATTTCCTGAAATTAGGATCTCACTCACACCCAACCCATGTCAACACTTCCACAACAAATGATGCCATCTTAAACACTACCAGTCAATCGATAATGTGCAAAACAGAACAATGCGTTACTTCTTAGGTGTTCACAGGTTTGCTCTTACATTTGCTTTGATTGGCGACACAGGATGGCTTCCGAGTTTCTACCGAAGATGGCTTTCAATGATCCGTTACTGGAACAGACTTGTTGCTTTTGGTGACAATGGTGTTCAATTTGGATTATAACGGCAGAATAACTGTTGCAGTGACTTAAAGATATAATGTCTCGTTTAAACGTATCTCATTATTATGACAATCAAATAACGGTTGATCTGAAATTTGCAAAAACAAGAATTGAAGAATTTACTCTAATACATGCAATGCAGATGTTACAAATGTACCCAAGTTAAGAACATACATTATTTTCAAAGACAATTTTAAATCTGAGACATATTTGTGTATGAACAGAAACATGAACGATCTGTGCTAGTTCAGTACAGACGCGGCATTTTACCGTTAAAATTGTAACAGGTCGTAGTCTAGATCATCTAGACGTTATGTCATTGAACAGTATCACACTGCTCTGGCGAACATCTAGAGACATCGCAAAATAAGAAGTCTGACCGACAGGTGGCGCTTTTATACGGTAAACAAATCCAAAATCAATCGCGATTTCTAATGAAATTTTCTAACAGTGATTTAACTGTAATTCTCCCACACTGGGCAAAGTGAAATTAAGGTAATATGATATCGAGCTACAAAATCAGCTTATGGTTTATGAAACAAAGGACGTTTTAGTACTTGCCTACCCCATTTTACATAAATGAATACAAATATATGGTACGCCGTTGCTGCCTCTTCGTGATAATGGTTTTAGACTGTCACGTTGTGTGATATGGCAGTTGTCATTGTACGGTTATTGATAAAAAGGGAAGAATATCACAATCTCTCTAACGGAAAAATGCAGTTCCGTCAAACTTTGCATAAATAAATCTTTTTGCCACTGACCGTTCCAAGGCGGTAACCCCTCGGGTTCTCATTTTTGTTTATTGTTAGTGGTGTCTTTTTTGAAACTGATCATTTTATTAACCATGCTCTCTCCCCCTCTCTTCTTCTTGACTGTGTGGGGAGGCTGTTTTTTTCTGAATGTGGCGATTCCTGATATGCATATTTCACCTTTTTATTATGTATGTTTATTATTTATACGTTAAGAAAAGTTAGAATGGTAAAGAAAAAATAGTTTGACCTAAAGAAATCCCTAAATTCTGCAGCCAAACACAAGAACAAAGCAACACTAAACATCAATTTAAATGCCTTCCTGAGTAATGAGTTACTAACAACAATATCTAAGATCATCTTGTCTAACACATGTATACAGTAAAAGATATTTGAAAAAGTGTGTTTTGGCCGCCGTTTATTTCATGGTTGCGAAAATGGATGACAAGAAATTGTTGATTTCTCTCTGTATAATTAAATGTTCTTTTAAAGAATCTTGTATATTGTCAGTATCATTTTGATCATGTGGGCATTTGAACTGTTTTTGTTTTGCGATATTTCGTTTTTGTGTTTGATTGCAAATAGAATTTTAGGGATTTTCAAGCTTTATTTTTCTTTACTGTTCTAAATTGATTTAACTGTTTTGTCTTTTCGTAATTTGGAAATTATTGACTTTTAAAAAATTAAATCATTAAGTGATTTCACTTTTAAATATTTCTAAGGTCGCCATTAGGGTATGCCAAAGTATTTTGAAGTTATCTTAAGAAATTCAAAAAAATTGTTGTAGGGCAAAGTTTTTCACTTCAGACGTAATTTTGATCCAAAAAGGTCCAAATTTAGAGAAAAAATATTATCTTCTTATTGAAATGATTTCATTCTAAAATATTTCTAAGGTTGAAAAAGGTAACTATTGTGCAACATCTGTATAAACTTTTCATCAGATCTCTTGGTAACCGCAGAACCCACCTTACTTGAACACGCCTGTGGGCGCAATAATATAGTTACAAATGCGTGTCGCCGTATGATATGTCTTTTTTATTTCCAGCTGGCAGGGCGACAGTCTAAAAACAATTTTCACAAGACAACAATGGTGTTCCATACTAATGTCCTAATTACAAGCCTCGTGTTGGAGTGTCTGGTTTTTTAACAATCAATGTCTTCAGACGTACTGATCGCCTTTGCGAAATCAGAGCGTCTGAATGATTGAGACTTAACAGGTCGATACGCTGGGATGCCAGTTGAACAGAGAATTCGTCAGTTATGTGACCTTGGGGAAATTGAGAAGGAAAGACACTTTTTACTTCATCTTTCTCTCTATTGTAGTTTAAGAAATACAGTATTCGGTCCAAAGCTTACAGAAACACAATTTATTTATGCTTACATCAAACGAAAATCAGTTATATTCTCAAAGTTTGTCTTATTCATATGCACACGTAATTTTTCTGTCTCATTTATATAAATTAAGCATTTTTATAAGTTAAATTTATGCATTCATTGTACAATTGTTTGATGCACAATTTATCACATGTATTTATATTTCACATATCTGTTTTCTCTACAATTGTAAAACGGATTATGATTTGTAATTTAATAATTCTGGTGATATATAAGCCCATTTGGCCTGGTGTAAATGTTCGTTACATATTTCGTATGTATGTTCTATATTTGTTTAGAAATATACTTTACTTTACTTTGCTTTGCTTTGCTTTGCTTTCCTTTCCTTTCCTTTCCTTTACTTTACTTTTTTTTTCTTTACTTTTCTTTACTTTACTTTACTTTCTTTGCAGCTCGATTCTTTTAGGTTAAACAAGCACTTCACTTACTAACAACATCATCAATTTGTTTGTTCATTCCCATACTCTCTGGCGCATTTTTACAGTTAACTCAACCTAGATGTGATTTATGAATAATTCTGAGAGTTTCTGATCGCAGATCTGCTGGAATGTACACTCTCTATCCACGGTAAATAGCACCATTGTACATCGCCAACTCATCTCTGTAGTCCCAAACTGGCATTACTTCAATTGGTAGTTCACTTTTAGTTTCTGAGAGACATGATTGGTCGGGTATTTTTTTCTTTGGGTTTTATGGGCTCATTTTGTTTTTTCTCTACCATTTTTATTTAAAAAAAAAAACAAATAAAAGGGGATGTAATATATCATATCTCTCGGTAGTTCGAATAAATTCCGGTAAAATGTCTTCTCGTTGAGTCAGCTATTACACATCGTTTGTATTCCATGTTCCATCCGTGATTCATTAGATTTTTCTAACAATCGCCGCTTTTTTCGGTCACAGCTGCTAAAAAGTGTCAGTGTGCCTTTGTTCCTTGCTCCTTTACTCGTATTCTTGAGAAATTTCTCTGATGTAATTGGATATATTAGTCGGTATATTTTGGCTGCCGTTTTCGTTCCTAGCTGACATGTGCTAATTACGTCAATGCATACATCACCAAAACGCAACTCCAAAGGCGATACTAAAACATCCATCATGATTTACGTCCCTTTGTTAAAGTGAACATACAGCATCTTGCAACGATTTGCGAATGATTTCAATGAACGTAATCTTTGCATTACAGAAAATCTTTTAAAACAAGGTTATCGGTATCACAAATTAAGGAAAACATTTTGCAAGTTTTATCGTCGATACCCAGATCTAATTCATAAAAACAGGTGCAGTTTAAAATCAATATTGCAACAAGGTATTTCACAGCCAGTTTTTTATGATGGAGATTTAATTTACAAACTTAAGAGGATAAAGGGCAATGTTAATTTCTCCCGATTATTCGTAAAAACCATCTGTAAATTTAAATAGAAAGGTTACCAACATGATATTTTACAGCGCTCTGCATGCCTGGTGACTAACCCTTCTACAGTTGATCATTAAGCTTACCTCTTTCGTTGCACGACGGTGGCAGGGGTTTAAGAGTTTATGAAAAGGTGAAATATGCATATCAGGAATCGCCACATTCAGAAAAAACAGCCTCCCCACACAGTCAAGAAGAAGAAAGGGGGAGAGAGCATGGTTAATAAATTGATCAATTTCAAAAAAGACACCACTAACAATAAACAAAAATGAGAACCCGAGGGGTTACCGCCTTGGAACGGTCAGTGGCAAATCAAATTGCCACTGGGGGTTTAAACCAGGTTCTAGGGTGCACCAACCTCACACTTGCCCCAACAGGTTCTCATATCACAAAACAAGTACAAGTTGTCTTGGAGAAAAAACTCCAACCCACTTATCGGCTTAACAATGTTGCATGCAAAAGCACACAAACATATAAAACATAAGAAGTTAAGAGCATTGCAAAGCCGAAGGGGCGGGTACTAAATGATCTTACCGAGACCAAAGCTCCTGGAGTAAAATCCGCAAGAACACGAAGTTTATGGGGAAATCTTTTCTTCAAAGAACCTAGAAGCTCGATTTGTTTCTTTTATCCCTGTCATCGTGTTCCTGCTGATTTTACTCCAGAGCTCTGGTCTCGGTAAGATCATCGAGTACCCGCCCTTTGGCTTTGCAATGCTATTCGATTCTTATGTTTTATAAGTTTGTGTGCTTTTGCATGCAACACTGTTGAGCCAATAAATGGGTTGGAGTGGTTTCACCAAGACAACTTGTATTTGTTTTGTGATATGAGTACCTGTTGGGGCAAGTGTGAGGTTGGTGCACCCTGAAACCTGGTTTAAACCCCTATAGGCAATTTGATTTGCCACTGACCGTTCCAAGGCGGTAACCCCTCGGGTTCTCAGTTAGTGGTGTCTCTTTTGAAACTGATCGTTTTATTAACCATGCTCTCTCCATCTCTTCATCTTGACTGTGTGGGGAGGCTGTTGTTTCTGAATGTGGCGATTCCTGATATGCATATTTCACCTTTTTCTCAATTTATACTGTAAAATTATACATGCTTTTCATGTGCAACTGTACTAAAAACAGTACTTCTAGCTGTCAAACCAAGGGATGTTATTATTGTGTCCATCTGATAGTTCAACCGCATGCGCACATTTCTTTTGCTGTTTAAATGTCCGTGCACATGGTTTAACAGTTCGCCATGTCTGGTTGTTTAATAAGTTATTGATTGTCCTGTTCATTATACTTTTACGGATTTAGCAGTCGGCCTCAATTTTAAAATTTCAGTAAGTACAATAACAGCTGTTTTACAGTTACTCGTCTTGCTTGACTCATACAAAATCGCTGTCAAAACATTGAGCGTCAACTAAAATTACCTATGTTTTTAAAGCATCAAAATGAATTAATTCCTTTTATACACGGCATTATCGTCTATAGGCGATAATGCTTAATACAGTAAAACCCAGGAAAATTTGAAATTTCTTGCCATTGGTAGTTCTAACATTAAGAGTATGGTTAATAAAACAATAAAATGATGAAAAAGTTTTCCTTACTACTTAGGTTCTATACTCAGTTTTTACTAACCTAATCGTGGAGGCTGCAATGTGGAACAGGATGGTTATCAATTTAGTTAGACAGTGCTACTGCAAATATAATCAACTAAATCAGATAGCGCTTTTACTATTATGATGCTATACCTAAGCCTATTTGAAAGAATACGTGGTTTTCAATTCTGGATGATGCTAGCATCCAGAAAATCCAGTTATTGTACATGTATTCTAATTTTATCAATAAAAACGTTAGTCATCCAGGTTGGTATTTAAGAACCATATAGAACTATAAATAACTTGACTATTTAGAAATAAACCTGTACCTAGTCATGTTTTCATTTAAAAATGCCATTCTAATTCGAAATGAATCGGCATAATATTAAACTTGGAATGCATGCACTATCATAAAATAATGATGGGGGATCTGAGAATATATATCCTGCATATCACAGACAGCGTCAATGGCAAAATTTAAAAAACAGGAAGTATAACCTTTGGGTGATTAAACAATATCAAAATCTAATTTAGCTGAGATATTGAAATCACCCATTTTAAAACTGGCCGAAATATTGAAAGAAACATCATTTAATAGGTACTATTACATCATTTAATAGCTACTATTAACATAGTAAAAATATCGTAAGATGTAATTTAACATTAAAATAAACAAATGATTTTAAGGTTCTAACGAAACAACATGAATCTTTTGTTTATGATGCGCCATTAAGAAAGGTATTTACTCTAGGAAATTCAAAGGAAGCATTAATGAGATTAACATGACGCACCTTAAGTTAATCATTGCATGTTAATTGTCAATGTTTTTGTTTTATAAGATAACCTCTTTGCAGAGCAATATTCGCGCCTTGTGCTTTCACAGTTATTATCTGACCAAAGGCTTTTACATATTATTTTTCAGCTCCTCCTATTAGATTTATTTTTGCCAAAAAATAAATGCAATATCATTAAATGACCTAGATAAAATATCAATGCAAATGATAACATAAAATAGATTTGTTGGGATATTATTTTCTTAACCTTCTAAATTATATATATTTAACGCAAGTTTATTTTTGAAATCACTTATCATCGTTCCAGACAAGCTTCTCATCATTACTCTCATTAGCATCATGGTGTTTTAACAGTATTTGGTAACAGTTAATTTGATCTCAATAAGTGCATGAGTAGAACATGTTTAAAAAACCTGTATCATAACGAACAGATTTATGAACACAATGCATAATATGCTTAATATATTAAACTAAAACCCGTATCCAATAAAAAAGTAAAGCTATCTCATCTTCGCCTATTCGACCGTTCACTATTTGTATAGGACTACTTTGGCCTAACTCTAAAAGTTTTTATCCGATTTATTGACTGTCTGACCCATTGTAAATATGTAAGGGAGAGTGACACTGTTATCAGAACTGTCATCATTACTTGTTACAATAATATTATTTACGGTAGCATCTAAGAAGCCGTAACCCTCTTGCGCACCTGGCATTTAGATCCCCTATTGCTAAAACTGATCCTAATTCAACATTCTTTCTTACAAATTGCTCTATAGTGTCGAACAAACTAACCTCAGCCAGTTCGTAATAATATCGAAAGGGCAGAGAAGAAACGAGAGCATGTGTTAATAAGAATATCAATTATAAACAAGACGCCAAAAACAATAAACGAGAAAGAGAGCCCTTGGGGTTACCGCCTTGGGACGGGTCAGTGGCAAACCAAACCAGGTTCTAGGATCATACCTCATACTTGCCCCAGTAGGTTGTTATATGAACAAACAAGTACACCTTGTCTTGTTGAAACAACTCCAACCTAGCTATTCACTCTAACATGTTGCATGCAAAAACACTTATAAAACAAAGTAAAGTCTTTTTTACTAATTTACTGTGTAGCTTTACCTTTTCTGGTGTTTGGTGCAGTCGAAAAAATTTTGAACAACAAATGGTTAATGGTGAGTATAAAACAAAACTTTAATACACTTTTGTCCAAAAACGGTATTCTGAAATAACGAGAACCTCCGACTCTGACTTACATAAACTTTTCAAAACACATTTTCATATAAGTGAATATGTTGATGCTTTGCTTATTGAGTTATGTATTTCTTACCAGAAACCATCGTTTGCCTATAGAAATCGACAGAAGAAGAAGTATACCGACCAACAACACGTTGTTTTCATTGTTATACTTAAGGTGAATATCACTATATATTCCTATGTCCTCTTTTTGATCATGAGCGTAGAAGAACTAATTAAACTTTTATAAAAGACCAAATGCCATTAAGCTAAAAGAATTAATTACAAGTGAAAACATAAAAGAATTAAAGAAATTAAGTATTTTGTTAGAAAAATCATGAAATAAGTATTCGCGTAAGATAGTATAAAGTTAAACATAGTATCAATCTTTTTGTTCATTTTTATGACATGTTTTAATTATTTAACTATTAGGCCAAAAATTAGTCTTCTGTTTCTCAAGCACTTTTTTTTGAAAAAAGAAAACGAATGCGAGAGGGCAAAATTGTTTTTTACTGTCAGTCTTTTTATTTCTTGTATCCAAGTAATTGGTAATGCTTACTGTGCAGATTTAATCTACATTTCCTTAATTAACATAATTCTTGCAAGCTGAAACTAGATATATTCTAATAAAACACGCGTTTTGGCGCAAAGTTTTGTCCAAACAAATTTATCAAACATGCATGTGGATAGTTTTTCTATATGCAAGTTGTACAAGTAATGGAAACCAACCTTTGTAGCGGAGTCAAGTCACCAGGAAAAACCGGAATAAAACCGCACAAGCTTTCTCGCCCTGTGATACAAACATATACACACATATTTTATGACATACATACCTGTTGCTTTGTAATAGACCAGCTTTACAGATGAATCTTCTCGTATGTCAAGACACGAGGAGACAGAAACGATAGCATTAGGGAACAAAGGAAATTCCTCCGACCTGAAACATATAAAATATGTATCATGACTATTTGTTTTTGCTACAAACGGCTATAAAATGCTTATACAATACAATTGTTAAACATTTAAATTGAAGACAAAAGCATCTTTCACCAAGAAAATCATTTTAATACCTATTGAATTTACATATTCAAACATTCAACACATTCACAAAAAGCCATTTAATTTGATTAAGATTTAAGACAGCGGTCAAAATCAAAATTAACATTACACTCAATATTTTTTATGACAACCTCTAGCTTGAAAAATAGCCGGAAAACGCATTTCGCATACTGTTTACGAGTGTTCGAATGATGTGTATAGGGGTTTAGGCCAATACCTTGTGCAATAACCATTCAGATCATTGACGTTGTTGACGTAATTCCTGTCAGCACCTTTCTTCCAAGATAGTCCCACATGTGTTGAATCAGGTAGAGATCAGATGATTTGAATTTTCTATCGAGTATGTTTATGTTGTTTAAACCAAGAACGTTCCGTGTATGACGTGCAGTGTGGCAGCGTGCATTATTCTGCTGTAGAACGTAAGCATTGCCGTTCATTGTGTAAGGAACAATGACAGGGATAATGATTTCTGCACAATAATGGGCGGCATTTAAAAACTCTCTATTGTTCCGAGTTCTATCTTGCCATTATATGAAATACCACCCCAGATCATAGCAACATCGTAACGGTCATATTCGAAGACGTTAGCAGAATCAAACCTTTCTCTTCGACGTCACAAACACAAACTTCTCATCATAAACATCAGCTTCTCTGAGATTAAATTAATACTAAGCAGTGAAAACGATCCTGTTATTATCGTTATCTATTCCAGCGACTGCCCTGGCGTGCCCAATTCAAATGTGCGATGCGTTGACGTGACGTTAGAAAAGTACCTTTGTAAGGACACGCAGCCAAGTCTCTCAGTCGGTTTTAAGCAATATAAACGAATATTCTTGTCCCCCATTGATTGTCTAAGACGTGGAACCAGCTTTTGAGCAGGTGTGCGTCGTGTTGACGTCACTAAGAAGCGATCTTCGCGCGACGTTGTTTTCAACGTCCTACGTAAACGAAGCAGGTGGTTGACGCTGCCAGTTTGTCAGAATCGCACTTACATATGATATATTGTTCTCTCGTGGCACCCAAAACGACCTGCTACGTCAGCAGCATGTAAACAAGCTTTTAGAAATCTCAAAGCAATATTTCTGTCATTAATGAATAGGCCGTGACGGCGACTCAGGCTAGCTACCAGAAATTTTACTCCGGCTTTTATGATTGTGGAGAATACTATTTTTACGTGAAACGAGATTTGCGAAAATATCCATATCGGTTTTTATCAGCACGTACGTAACGACCATTCTGAATTTACACAGTCACAGTCTAATGAGGAAGGTTCATGTAAACAAATCACCGTGTATATGATAAGAAGAGTTCAACACGTATGTTCATTTTTTTTCACAATATTTGCAATATTGTAGATTTAGGGCGAAAACGAAAATACTGACTAAACTTTATCTTTTGAGTATATAACTAATAATTTGTGAGTGCTGTTAACATTTTTGCCCTTTAATTATGACGAATTTTATAGTTCTATTTGTGAATATATTTAAATAGATGAAAAGGGAACTTTGAAGACCCTCGACCACGACAAATATGAAAATATTGCAGGTTCGGTTTGATTGAGCCTGTTCATGGGCAGTAATGGAAATCCTTTTTACTGCCCACGCCGCCTAGCCCCGGGTTGAGCGCAACTCAATATTTACACCAATAAACAGAGAAGCGCCCAACTCGGTTCTAGGCGGCGTAAGCAGTATTATGCATTTCCATTTCTGATCATTAACAGGCTCAATCAAACCGAGCTTTCAAAATTTTAGTAATACATTATTCAAAATGCCAGACAACTGACTGTTCACAATCATTTATAATACTGACAAAACAAATTCACAATATCAGTTAATGACGCATATGGCCAACTTCAGCGATGAACGGTTAAATCGCGAAATTATTGTTGAAGCGGAATTTTTTATCATGGGTGATCAGTTCTAACGCCGTGGGCTGGTGTGTCAATGCACAAGAGGATTGTCGCAGTTTTAATCCAATGGAACTTTGGAACTAAATTCTGAAGAATATCAGCGACAAGTCCTTGTTCCGGTTGTCCTTCCACGTCTTCAAGCACAAAGATGCATGCTGTTTATGCATGAAGGTACACCGTGTCATCGTTCGGAGAACACCAGACGTTTTCTTGAGGTGAACAACGTCAAAATTTTTCCATCGTGCGCTAGAACGCCGGATCTAAATCTAATTGAAAAAAAGGTGAAATATGCATATCAGGAATCGCCACATTCAGAAAAAACAGCCTCCACACACAGTCAAACAGAAGAGAGGGAGAGAGCATGGTTAATAAAATGATCATCTTAAAAAGAGACACCACTAACAATTAACAAAATGAGAACCCGAAATTCTGTTGTGTAATCTTGGCAGAGGCGTATGAAACAGAAGGGACCAACCATGCAACATGAATATGGGCTTGTTCATGAATGGACTTGAGATTCCATAAAGAAGACATTCAGCACTGTATAACCTCAACGAGATCAATGTGTCTTGCAGTTATACGCGCTTTTGGTGGTCATACACTTTATTACCTGATGTGAATTTGTATTTTGTGGGTCCTAGTACTCTAAGTGATTGTGAGCAGTCTGTGTCTGTCATTTTGAAAACTGTTTGACTGAATCAGTTAGTAATTTTTTGCATGTTGTATTGGAAGTTTTGGAGCATTAATTCAATTATCAAGCCAGTAATGCCCCAGAAGGCAGGTGTATACTTTGAAAAGTTGTTAAGTGTATTGAGAAGCGCTCATCATGGGCTACAATCAATTCAACAAACTCAAAAGCCATACTTATTTCCTTCCTCAGTGCCTGGTCCAAAGTTCGGCTCAAATACTAAACCTATTTCAAAGCAAACTAGATATCATACTTCTTTTAATGCGTCAAGATAACGTAAGCCAGTAGAATCTTACGAGAAATTACAACTGATGATATTATGAGAACAAACAAACTTTCGTATTTCAGATTTCATATCAAAACAAAAAGACGTTGTACGTTCTTATTATCGACATTTCAACAGTAACTAACACGCCACTGCCAAATTTTGTACAGATAAATTCTCCAAATAACAATAAGTGTCCTTGGTTACACCGCTGCAAAAAACGATTTTAAACGGCCATGAAAATTGGCGTTAACCACACACGAGTGAGTGCACATGCTACTGTTAAGGGTCAAAACTTTTGCCCTATGCTTCCCCATCATTGCCGATGCATTTAATAAAGATTCAAGACGTTAAATAGTAAGCTGAACTTGCAAAAAAGTGATTATACATCGTGACTTGTCACATACGGAAGACACAACATACCCTCACATCCAACAAGTAGAGAGGAAAAAGAAGCATGGGTAATAAAATGATCATTTTCAAAAAAGACACCACAGACAATTACCATAAAAGAGAATTGGAACGGTCAATGGCAAAACAATTTGCCACTGGAGGTTCAAACCAATTAGCATGCAAAAACGCGAACATGAAACATAAGAAGCCATTAGCTTTATAAAACAAGCAGTGCGCCAAACGTTAACCACTTGATGATCATCCTTCGACATGAATCAGTCAGTTTCAGTCGGATACTGAAACAGACACACAAAAGGCCTCTACAGAAGTCTCAAATGGAAGCCTTATTGTTCAAGATTCCAAAAGTGACCCGGAGAAAGATGAGTGTTTTTGTACACTTTTGTTAAAGTAAAAATGACTTGTCAACCTTGGGAGCTCGCGAGACTTTAATATAAACTGTGGAAACTGACACAGCACCTCGTCAACCTCAGCTGGAACGCCAAACTAACCCCTCCATACAGGAAGGAACGATAAGCCGTTTAATCGTTTAATTGTAGAGAGACATTATTAAACACCCGCAAATAAGGGTTCTATCTGTTTGTTGTCATAGATAAGGCTCAGATGATTAATAGACCTAAGGCTGGTTAAATGATACTAGGTTTTTCGATTTTCGAGTTTATTCAAAAGGTCTTCAAAATATGCTTGATCAGGGAAAAATCAGTAAGGATGACAAATACTGTCTATAATTTCAAAATTAAAACAGGAAAAATTTAAAAAAAATCTTCTGTCGAAAATACACGAAACAGGAAACCCCATGTCGCCTGCTAACGGTCACTACACAACAATTCTCTAAATGTGTATATTTGCATCTCAGGCCCCTTGCTAGCAATCAACCACCTCATGTACAGGATATCACTGACTATCGGAGGAGAAGAGACTCAACAGATGTTATTAATAACACGCTTTGGTATATTTACGGAGGTTTCATCCTTTATCTTTGTACAACAATATGCCACGCAAGGATCGTATCAGAGCTTGTAAAGAATTATGGGACAACAGGACACTTATAGAAATGCTATATCTCGTCCTTTAAAAGAATAATTCTACTTTCAGTCAGAATCGCGCACCTTTAAATGCATGGTACAGTTGTGTTTACAAAAGCAACGTCGTCATTGGACGTTTTATCATCAGTCCTTATGAAACCACATTTATGGTTGCGCTTTGTTAGACCGTAAATGTCACAAAATGTATATGTCACACGTGTGTGACATATTCGGCCAAATTAATCACACCTGTCTTCATGTGACATATACGTTTGTACAAATTAGCGATATAATTTCTGAACGTATATATCAAACATTTCATACAATGAACCAATTCTAAACATCTTTGTCCGCAGCAGCAGCAGCTTGCCCTCATTAACTTCATTGAAACATCACCATCAACATCATCATAACGAGTGATTTTTATACTGGCGCGCATGCGCCAGTATTAACTAACGATGCTGTGAACTCTGCGACGCGCAGTCCTTAACTTCGGGTGTATCATTGCGACCACGAGAGCGTATCAAGGAAGTGGTCACCGCGAGAGCAGGCCGAAATGTTCTGCACAAGTGTGAAGCACAATGCAGCACACCATTCCACGAATTCTGAGCGATTGATAGTAAGTTTCCGTGTAATTTTGGAGCATCCATGCCAAAAATTCCATCTAACAATGTAGAGTGAAATCATGACCAGCTACGGCAGTGAACAAGCAACTGGATATGAATGAGTAGTTTAGTTACGCCTGAAAGATTTCGTAGTTGTGTGGCATAAAAAGTAGTGCATTTTAAGAAAATACAAATATTTCGAGAAGGAATGCGAACTTTGAAAGATAATTCTACAAATAAAAACAGGAAAACAATTTGAAGTTGTGATTCGAACAACTATGAAAGGATATTAAAAGAACGATTAAAAACAAATCAGTCACGTGACAAGCGGGAGATAGCGTGGGTTGCCATTTTGGTTAGGTTGGAGTAGTTGTGGATCGAGATTTTGCTCGGCTAACAAGGACCGGGCCGGGTCCCAGTGTTCTCCCCAGACAACCGTTAACAATCTTTGATCTATTTTCAACAAGTGTTAAATTCGCCGACATCCGTTTATTCAAAATCGACATGTCATAATTTTCTGTTTCTTGCATTGTAAACACAGGTCGCTTTTCAATACACACCTCATTCAAGGTTAAGCAATGGGCGATTTGACCAATCACAATCGATTTCTTTACTATCAGCTGGATAACTCCGCCTCTCCACGTGGTGAATTCGCAAGTCTGTCGGTGTCGTTTGATCGTATTTTGGCTCTGTTGACTCTTGATATTCTCAATCAATAGCGGAACCCGGTGTGTTTAACATAATGTTCAATGATTTTAATGAGATGCGATCATGAGTAATTATTTGGTTATTCTTAGTTCTGTGATTAGAAGACAAAAACTTCGAAAATTGTACTGTATACATGTATGAAAATAATTGTGCGATAATGGATTTGTTTTAAACAAAGCTATTGGCAAGTTGCATTTAGAACTTAAATTGCAAAAGAAATACATTCTGTGGCATTTTACTGCGCTATCATCGTAACGATCAGTTCATTTTCGTCGGACACATTTTCAAGTATGCATGCGCGAAAGAACGACGACTCGTCAATTCTATCTTATTTCAAGAGAAACCGGCCTTGTGAGGCTGATGCCAACTCCATCGGGCATTCTGAACTTCAAAATTCTAGAAATGAGATCGAGTCATTTCCGGATAGCCCTTCAAGAGCGACTCTTACGACGCCAAGTACCCCTTCACGTCGGGAAATTACTCCGACGCCGGACGCGGTACCCCAACATGCCGAGACACTGAATCAACGCCGGCTACCTCGAACAGCCAGTTCGATCCAGTCAGGTGTCGATCCTAAGTGGAAGAAAGTCTACTTCTGGTTGCAAGAAGTTGGCAATGTTTTTTATATATATTTACTTAGCCTTGTGACTTGCATTAAATAAATAAAATAACTCAATTTCATGCTACTATATATAAAAAGGGAAATATGCATATCAGGAATCGCCACACTCATAAAACACAGCCTCCCCTGCAGCAAAAAGAAGAGAGGAAAATAAATGATTTGTTTGTTGATTGTTTAACAAAAAAGGGGAACCGTATGGGTTAGCGCCTTGGAACAGTCAGTAGCAAAATAATTTGCTACTAGGGGTTTAAACCAGGTTCTTGGGGTGCACTACATAATTTATTATACCTGTTTGTGTTAACTGAATACCTATTATGATATTATTTTTATATATGTGAAGCTATCTATATGTTTACTGGTATCGTAAATTAATTTAATTTCAGATTGTGAGTGGGGTTTTTCCACCTTATCAAGAGTGAAGACTAAGCTTAGAAGCAGGCTTAACAATTCAACATTAAATTCATTGTTAATGATATCCATGGAAGGTCCTGATGTACTGAAGTTTGATTATAATAAGGCCGTCAGCGCTTGGGCCCAAGAAAAAAAAGAGGCTTCTGAAAGTTTAATCCTAATTCTGTCAGTTGTAATGAAACACTGAGTTTGATATGTGTGAGATATCTTGGACAATGAAGGTGAAAAACTAACTATACAGAGTATATAGTTGACATTGTAACTTGATGAGATCAGATCAGTTTATGTTATTAAAACACATGTTGACATACTGTTTACACATTGTTTCACATTATTTATGTTTTTTAACTTTGTACCTTTCTTGGCTCTAAAGAGATAAAAAAACATCTATGTACTATATACAGTTTTTGCAGTAAAATTTGGTACAAATATAAAATTGTATAAAATGATAGTTAAAAAATAAAGTTTCGCGAGCTTATATCCACGAAATATCCAGCGACAATCCTTCCAAAAATCCTGGGGAGACCGTCAGTTAGTTGGCGAATATTTTTGTTAATGCATTGTTGCGATCGACGTAAAAATTAAGATTGTAACTGTTTCAGTCTCTTAAGGTACGTGAGCCTTGTGCATTTCATTGTTGACAATACTCAGTTGTGGCGGAGCCTGATCATCGTTATTCTAGCAAAATTTAACCACTAATCATACGCTTCTGCATCAAAAAGACCCCCGCCTAAGATTCAGGTGAAAAAAAAGTGGAAAACCTAATTTCCTTGCATCAAAATACAAGTACCTGCATCTATTGAAATCCCTGAATATACAGAATTATTTGCTAATGTTGATGATAGTAATTGTCACAAAGTTTAACGAAAAAATCACACATAGTTTCATATGTTTACAGTAATGATATCTGTGCAGGGCATGTTCGATTCAACCAGCGCGCCAGTATTTCAACGCTTTCAGCGCTTTGATTATTGTAACGTTTTCGCTTGCATAATATATTATATGCAATGTACAGGAAGGGGCCACAAAAACTTTAACACAAATAGTTTTAATAGACGAGAAACTGACATCAAGTTTTTAAGTCAAATTAACAACATTAGGATCTTTTTATAATTAAAAAAACAACAAAATACTGACATAACTTTAACAGTTAAACTACATATGTTTGAAATCATATAACCGTTTACAGGAAAAAAAATCTACAAATATGCTGTCGCCGTCACAATTTCGCTATCAACAGTGATTTACAAAACACCACACCATTAAACGTAAAATCTAGCAACACACATTAGAAATCATATAACGGTTTACACGAAAATATAATATTGTCGCATCGTGTTTTCGAGATGTTGCATGATGGTGATGATGATATTAACAATTCCAGCACTAGGTTAATGTTCTTTTATATTTTAAATAATTGGATTTCTATTTATCACACCGTTTTCATTTCTGACGCATTTTTGATAAGTGACGTTTGATGAGCGTGGAAAAACTAATTCCAACCGAATATGTCACATGTTCCATATTCGGCTGAAAGGTGTGACGTATTCGACCGACATATACGTTTTGTGACATATACGGTCTACAGCGCTTTATTGATCATGTCGACATGCAATGGTTCCATCGTTATGGGAATACTAAACATCTTTTCATGTGCGTTGTTCTTAAGATTTGTAGTGTCATTTAAAAGGTTTGAATTATTTGTTTGTATATTTCTCTGTTTATTTTGCTGTTTTTTTTTTGTTTTTGAGCTTTGTTTATTTTATCTTTATAATAACTCCAATGTACGCGGTAAACGACCAAAGACTTTTTGTAATAAACTTCAAGCTATAAAGCTATTTTGATTAAAATAATCATTTTTCATTTCGCTTGATGCATGTATCTTGAACTATAAATGGTTCGGAGATTTTTTTATCATTTAAAATTTTGGGTATGGGGGTCTCTTATTAGTTTATGGAAAGTGGGAACAGACACTTACTTTATGACATACTTAGTGTCTCCTCTATTTTCGAAACACTCAAAGTTTAAAGTGTGAGCTCCACTGGACACTGATATTGGAAGGCCATTTCTCCTTTCTGTTTTGAAGTTCAAAAGATGGGTTGAATTAATGATCCACGTGCCGTCGTTGCTAGACAACCACGTGCCCCTCAAAGAAGATGGAAAACTGCAGCCGCCTGCTTAAAAAGAAAACATGATAATTTCCTTCTGTAACAGAACAAAGTAGATACAACATATAACATGTATTATCAACAAAATTTAGAACGAAATGTTTAAGCCAACCGATGCAACCGTCTGCAATTAAAACTTATTTACTGATTCACAGGAAATATATGTTACGCACATATGCACTTCATGCCGAAAATGTGTTTATTGTTTCAAGTCATTACCTTGAAAACTGTAAAAGTAAATGAGGTCACAATGTCCCATTAAACAAATATTGAATGTTTCCCAAAATTGTACCATATGTAGTATGTCTCGCACATCAACAGTGATTTACAAAACACCACACCATTAAACGTAAAATCTAGCAACACACATTAGAAATCATATAACGGTTTACACGAAAATATAATATTGTCGCATCGTGTTTTCGAGATGTTGCATGATGGTGATGATGATATTAACAATTCCAGCACTAGGTTAATGTTCTTTTATATTTTAAATAATTGGATTTCTATTTATCACACCGTTTTCATTTCTGACGCATTTTTGATAAGTGACGTTTGATGAGCGTGGAAAAACTAATTCCAACCGAATATGTCACATGTTCCATATTCGGCTGAAAGGTGTGACGTATTCGACCGACATATACGTTTTGTGACATATACGGTCTACAGCGCTTTATTGATCATGTCGACATGCAATGGTTCCATCGTTATGGGAATACTAAACATCTTTTCATGTGCGTTGTTCTTAAGATTTGTAGTGTCATTTAAAAGGTTTGAATTATTTGTTTGTATATTTCTCTGTTTATTTTGTTGTTGTTTTTTTTTTGTTTTTGAGCTTTGTTTATTTTATCTTTATAATAACTCCAATGTACGCGGTAAACGACCAAAGACTTTTTGTAATAAACTTCAAGCTATAAAGCTATTTTGATTAAAATAATCATTTTTCAATTCGCTTGATGCATGTATCTTGAACTATAAATGGTTCGGAGATTTTTTTATCGTTTAAAATTTTGGGTATGGGGGTCTCTTATTAGTTTATGGAAAGTGGGAACAGACACTTACTTTATGACATACTTAGTGTCTCCTCTATTTTCGAAACACTCAAAGTTTAAAGTGTGAGCTCCACTGGACACTGATATTGGAAGGCCATTTCTCCTTTCTGTTTTGAAGTTCAAAAGATGGGTTGAATTAATGATCCACGTGCCGTCGTTGCTAGACAACCACGTGCCCCTCAAAGAAGATGGAAAACTGCAGCCGCCTGCTTAAAAAGAAAACATGATCATTTCCTTCTGTAACAGAACAAAGTAGATACAACATATAACATGTATTATCAACAAAATTTAGAACGAAATGTTTAAGCCAACCGATGCAACCGTCTGCAATTAAAACTTATTTACTGATTCACAGGAAATATATGTTACGCACATATGCACTTCATGCCGAAAATGTGTTTATTGTTTCAAGTCATTACCTTGAAAACTGTAAAAGTAAATAAGGTCACAATGTCCCATTAAACAAATATTGAATGTTTCCCAAAATTGTACCATATTTAGTATGTCTCGCACATCTATGCAGGACCTATATTTAACGTTTCAAGTCAGTATCCTGAAAACTGTAGAAGCACTTTGTGTTACACATTTATTTACAAACATGTCCCCCTTCAAAAATAATCGAATGAACCACCGAAATGCATGTCAAGCCTATCTGTATCATCATGGTGGGAGCATATTTTTATTTCTGTTCATTGACATCTTAGAAAAAGACTTTAAAAGTATTCTAAAATATTTTCAAAAACCCCCAAAACATTGCTGAACATACGTTTTAAACTTTCAAGTCTGAATCTTCAAGGCTGAAGAAGCCATTTTCTTTGCAATACTGAAACCGGTTCGTTAAGTAGAGTATAAACAGCAGCGATTTAATTCCATTCATTTTAGAACTTAAACTATTTTATCATTAATTTCACAACAAGCGCGTGTTTTGCGAAACGACGAATTAATAATAACTGTTCAAAAGTAATGTTTATTTCTCGTGAATGTTTGTATTTTGCTCCTGTTTTGCTCTGGAGAAATATCATTAATACATTTGATCATTAATACATTTTAAAAACGATGATCATCCATTGTGTGATATTTGTTCGTTTTGCTGTTTTAAAACTGGTGATAAGCAGCTATCGCTTTTGTTTGGTCATCGAAATGCAAGTGATTAAACAGTGTTATTTTAAACAGCTTATTTCTCTTCAATGCAGATGTAAACTGAGACTTATTAAAATACGTTAAAAACACTTATTGAGTTTCATGAATATGGAGCCATTTATAAGGAATAAAAAAGAAAATGTATTACATTCGCATATGTAATTTGAGAACTACATGTAGGTCAATGTGACAGCTAAGGCATTAAAATTACTGAAGGGTGCACCCCCTGTACGGTTTTATTTCAGTTGTCAATGGTTTGCTGCTTTGCATGAACACAGATACCCGATCAAGCTTTTTTGGTAAATAAGTGTTTTAAAACCGGTAACGTTTAACGTTTAATAGACCAGCTCTTAAAAGTATACCATTTAATTAAGTCTCTTGAAAATGTGCATTTCTCTTACGAGGACGTTTCCTCTGATTTCCTTTAACCTGCGTCACAAAGCGCACCCTTAGATGCCCGTTTTTCTACAGGCTTCCTGCAATGTCCAGTCAGATAAAGTTATCACAAGTATGTTCGATCTGTGCTGTAATACGTCGCCCATGCCTAAGACATAGAGGAAACCCTTTAACTCGTGGCAATTGCCGAGACAAGCTTTATAATTCACCAACTTCATCATTTTGTCTGCTAAGTCCAAGCTCAGAAAGGCTAAATAGAAGGCTCCAAAGACACGATTCAACGGCAGGTCTACGTGATAACACTCAGTCCGATTGTACCAGCGTAGCTAGTCGAGAATCAAGAAGCCTCGTTTATCACGCATTAGCTAAATCCAGAAAAAGCGTCCTCGATTGTAGAAATGCTAGAGTCGAACATTTATAAACAACAATAAACTCAACATATTCAGGCCCTGACAAGAAGGTGGCGTTGTGAGAAGGAAAGTCTAATGAGATGGACAGAGAAGTCTTGATATAGCTTTCTTTGAAACAAATACGGGCTGCTGAAGAGAAATAAGAACATAGAAGCACCGATAAGAGACCACCATTGCAGAGCTAACCGAGAGGGTTAATTACATTTATAAAAGTGAAATATGCAAATTAGAAATGGCCACACACAGAAGACTGTCCCCTAACAACCAAAATAGTAGAGATGAAAAGATAGCATACTAAATAAAATCATCAATTTTAAACTGGACACCACAAACAAATAACGGAAATGAAAACCTGATGGGTTACCGCCTTGAAACGTTCAATGCTAAAACAATGCGCCACTGAGGGTTTAAACAAGGGTGTAGGTGTAGGTGCACCAGCCTCATACATGCCAACAACAGGTTCTCATATGAACAAACAAGTACAAGTTGTCTTGTTGAATAAGATTCAACACAATCATTAGTTCGACAATGTTGCATGCAAAAGCACACAGTCATACACAACATAAGAAGCTTATAGCATTGGCAAGCAAAAGGTTGGCATCAATGATCTTACCGACACCAGAACAAAAGCACACAAACATTTAAAAGATAAGAAGCTAATAGAATTGCATTGTCAATCAAAAAAGGTAAACACTTGATGACCTTACTGAATGATTATTACATACAATTTCTGAAAATCTTTGCAAAATTATCAAGTGTCTGCCGATTTTCTGTGTTCAAAAAGCATAAATTTGCAAAGGTCTCAGCTATCAAAACGAGTTTCGAGTAACGCATCGTTTATTCTAAACTTATTTTGTAAGAGAAATCGGGACCAGGAATAAAGTGTCATTGTATGTAAGAAATAAGTTTAAATTGAATAACATGAAATTAATAATACTGGTTAAATATCACAGTAAAATATAAAAATAACGAGACTATTTGCGGACTAGCACGTCTATGTACAACACGTCTACACAATGAGATGAAATTGTTGCTATTTTACAAAATATGAACAACGATGTTCAAGAAAACTATTATCACAATCACTATAAAGCATAAACCTAACAACAAATATGACAGAAAATTCCAGCGGACCGCCCGAAACAAATACAAGTACATATACACATTTTATTTACTATCGGTATTAGTCAACATATAATAACATAAGCTAAAAAGCTCTTGACCGACAAAGGGTAAGGATTGCAAACAATTGCTAAAGCGATATAGATCAGCAGGCGTTAATGTTTGTACCATTTAGTTACCCATCCAGAATGTCAAGTATTAAATGGGAATATTTTTTTACATTGTTGATTTTGGTCCTAATTGAGCATTGTCACTGGGTTCATGTTAACCGTGTCTACCTTACCAAGCTAAAAGCTCACAGTTCTTCTCATCATTATTATTACATGTAACAAATTAAACAATTTGTGAAATAATATCGTTAAATCCTGATGAACTGCAATTAAAATATGTCTTATACGAAAATACATCATCGTCAAGTTTCAGTTTCAGTTAAAGAAAGAACGTTGCTGCCTGGCAAGGCAGCTTCTTCTGAAACAGAAACTTTCTTTGATTTTTGCCGAGGAACTTTTTGTAATTCAGGAGTTTTAGGTTTTTGTTGTATATTTTCTTTGTCCCTGGGAGTTTCTTCAACTGTTTCTGTCTTTTCTTGTTTAGGTTGTTCGATCGCTGGAGTAGGAGCGATCTCTGAGCGGCCGGTGGGTGGGTGACGTATCGGAGGTTCGGCTGTTTTGGATCTGTTAAGTTCTAAAGGAGGAACAAGGATGGAATTTTCTCTGGAAGCTCCTCTTGAGCTTTCTAGTGCATCACCTGCGCTAAATGGTCGCCCTGACGTCATCATGGTTTCTCTTCCCGAGTCCATATTTGTGTTGAATGTGCGCATGCGTGAAAGACGAAGTGCAAGTTCAGAAGGAGGCGGATGTGGATTGATGGGCTGGTGTTGATCCCAATACTGGGCTCGTGTCTTCAGGAAATCTAGACCATGGCTAACAAGGCATCTGGTTGCAGATCCTGCATTTGTGGGAAGCTCTGAAATATACGAACTACCTTCCTTGTTTCAATGCTAATTTACAAATTTCAACATTCTTTCTTGAAATTCCAAAGAAGGAAAGTGAAACCATAAATATATAAATGATAATATTTGTAAATTCTTAATCATTTTACAATTTAAGAAATAATTAATTACAAAGTAATTTAAGATAAATTTTCGATGTTTTTTATTTGAAAATAACAAAAAAAAAAATAGTTTGTCATTAAGCCCTTTTCTACAGTGATTCAAGTATAAATAAGAACTTCACTATTTATTCCATTTTCACACCTTTCTACGACATTAAGGAGTACAAAGCAATTAATGTGATCTTTTCTTTACTCACTTTCAGAATCTAAATAATGGTCAAAGTATTTCTTGTCGGTGTACAACTCCTGGAGTAGTTTCTTCATTTTTCTGTCGTCCACTGAAACTGGACGGTTTGTATCAGTCGCTGTGCGCATGCCCAGACTTTCAAGGTCAGACATCTCGCGTGGTAATTCACGCGATGGAAGAAATCCTTGTCGCTCGTAACGTGAGCACCAGTGCGAAGCAAAATGCGAGTCTAATGTCTCAGCAGTCTTTGGAATTCCATGTGCTTTTGCATCAAGCTTATGAAAAGAAGTGAAATGTGAAGTTATTTAAAGAGCTAGTTATAGATCGCAACTACAAGTATTATTAAATGACTTGCAAAAAAAGTATGATAACAAATGAAGCTAGTTGGACAACGGAGCAGAAGGAGCTTTCTATACAAGAAAATAAAACATTTTTCACTTATTTCAAAAAGACCATACAATTACTTATTGGTATTAGAATTTTTATCTCATAACCAACTAAACCTCTTACCTTTTTCATGCTTCCACCGAGCAGAATGAATTCATCATCAGACCCTATGTTCCTTTTGCCTCGCGAAAGACCCTTAAAGTAACAAAGATATTTTGACTTACAACTAAATCTCTATCGCTTTCTTGATTTCGTATTTAATTGTTTCTCCCTAACAGATTTGTTTTTATTTTACTTTAAAGTTTTATCTTTGCTTTGAATCTCACTATCACCGCCCTTCAAACTTGCATTTACTAGGTATGATAGCCATCGGTTCGTTTTTAAAACTTTTACAACAGAAGGCTCCAATTTAATTAATACATTTATTTTATCTGTTGCTTCTATTTGCCTTATCGAATATTATTATTTCCGATTTCATTTTATGCAGCAACAATACGCCTTCACAAGGTATGATAGTCATCGGTTCCAACTTTAATAACTTTTAAAACAGAAGTCTCCAATTTCAAAGATTTATTGTACTTGTTGGTCATATAGCTGTCGCCTAGTGATTCTTTGTGTTTCATTTAAGTAGTTTAAAAGCACTTTATGTAAAGAAATCCATGTCCCCTGTTAGAAAAAAAACAACAAATAATAAAATCCACAACATACAATTAATCATGTATTGAGGTACTTACTTGGACCCCTCCTTGGCTCTCTCCTTCTTCCGGAATAAAGTCCGCTTCTCTTCCAGACCATGACGATCGCAATCCTGTATTGTTATAAATGTTAAATTTCAATCGTAGGCTGTTATCCCATTAATATATTGAAAATAATCGATACAAACACATTTTACGTTTAGCCAAGTGAATCTGGCAAGGGCGCTGTAATCAATCCGCAAAATATTTGCTAAAATGTGCTGTGTTTCTAATTTAATATAATATGTATATATTGTATATACTCAACATTTAATAATTAAAACCATGTTGTTCATGTACACCGCACATGTCGTAAATGTATTTTAATAAAAGTAACCTTCACAGCCGCACATACTTACTGCATTTGCTAATTAATAAACTCAAATATTTGTTTTCTGAATGTCTTCGGATTTGGTATGTTAACTTGGTTTAAAAATTGAAAACATAAATAGCACTGTATAATCATGTTTAGGAATGTAGAATACATGAATCACATTTGTTGAAACACGTAACTGCTTTTGTGTAGTACCTTGGTTGGTAACAAATGCCGTGGACATTTTAAATAAACATACTAGATTTGTGTACAGCTTTCAAATATCTGTTTACATACATGTAAGTCAAATCTGTTAAACGACCGCCACATAAACATTCTCTTCTAGTTTCAGGTAAAGAAGTTCAAATGAAAAAAAGAATGTTTACTAGAGCTTCTGCGCATCATTGATGGCCGACCGTCATCGAAGGTGTCCGATCTAACAATCATGTTCTGCTTCATTGATGGGGCTGTGTTCACTTTACGTATAGGAGGAGGTCCGTGTCTCTCGATCTGAGTGTTATCAATGTAAACTGATTCCGGCTTCACTCCACCCTTCGTTCCCTTGAAGTACACCTGTGTAACAAAGTAAAGAAAACAGAGTGTTCCTTATAATTTGTTGTTTTGTCCTAAGTATTTTATTCTAGAAACATGTTTAACAAATTAGGAAATAAACAGCAGACGATCAAAAACTGAACGTGTGATAGGTCTTGATCACAAAAGATGATCATCAATGTCCAAGGATATATTTCTGTAACAAAGTGTTTAAAAAACAATTGAATGTTAACATGTATGTATGGACAATTTAAAATCACTTAACGTTTTACTTTTTAGACTAAGCAATGTGCAGACATACCGGAAGTCCGGCTTGAGCATCAGTGTCTGGTATATCTTTACCATCAAATAGTCTGTGCTTCAGTAAGTCACGTTCTGCTGAGCCCAGCTGCCGACCCTGGAAATTCAATTATTTAAAAGTTTGATACAAGAGCGGACTTCAAATGACGTGTATTCTATGATTGTATTTGCACGTTAATAGCACAAAGAAAATACAGAGATATTAAATACTGTTTAATAGAATGCATGTATTTTACAGAGCTATGCAATTTAAATAGTCTACAGGAGAGTGACTTTCGCTACTTTTATTTCATATGTCTTGCAATATTGTTCTCATTGTGACTAGTTGAATATGGTTTCATTAAAATAACCTTTATTTCTTCATATTTAATTGTCTAGTAAATCTTGTTTGAGTTTGATACACTTGATAGTAAATGTGCATAATTCCAAATCGCAAGGAAATTCTTTTTTTTTTCGTGTTTAGTTGGTGATTTCTGCTTTTAAAATCTTGTCATGCGTGTTTTTTCTAGCATCATTGTGAGTGAGGAGATGCTGTGTTTTCCGAATGAGGATTTTGATAGATATATTTCATGAATCTTTAATGAGCTGGCACAAAACATTTTGCTGTAACTGAGTGTACCTTCATCTGACTGTAGTCCATCTCCTTCAATGGGCTCTGTGAGGCGCTGAGACCGTCTTCCACGCTAAACGCCACCTGTTTTCCAGACAACGGCTCTTGCGACTGAAGACATGTATTTTTAATTGTTTTATCAATTTGTTTATTATTTGGTATTATCCATGTGTGATAGAGCAATGTCAGATGTTTAAAGACATTTCTCCTTGGAATTGTACTTATTTAGTAGAATTGTGCGAAAAAATGTCGAACACGATGTTGAACTGTTAAATCATAATAGGCCAGCCTCCGACAAAGTTACCATTAGGTCACATTAAAATTCATTGTAAGAGCAATTTTGTTTCAGATCATCCAAATTAAAACAATTCAAAACAATTCATAGTCGTATCATTTTACAAAAATAATAAACATTATTTGATCTCTTAACTTAAAATCCATTTATTGCAAGGACACAAGTAATCGGTGACATAATCAATATTAAAGTCAAACAGGACATCATGGATAACTTACTTCAGTTTTCTTAGCAACGTCTTCTTCCTCGTCTTTGGCAGGAAGCTCTCCATAATCCCATTCTGCTGTCGGTCCAAACTCGTCATCTTTGTAACCCTATACATAAAGGCATCATTATAGGTATATTGTATTTGTAAACATTCATGATGAAATTCAGTTTTTTTTAATATAACTTACATTTTCATGAGCGTTTCAACAGGAATAAAAACATGCTAACTGCATAACGTACCTTAACTATGCCTCACACAGACTAACCTATGGTTGATACTACTTTATAGATAAAAATGTTGTTATTATCTGCATTGTCAATGCTAGTCTGACAAAATCCCAGCAAAATAAAACTAATGCTGATTATAGATACTCAGAGAGAGCAGAAGACTTGAAGGACCTATAAGCGAGATAAAATGGTATTTTCTTTCCATATAACAATTCTCATAAGGGAGCAAAATGATATGAAAAGCGTATTCACGTTTGCTGATTATAGAAATATTTTGATTGATTTTTTTCTGCTAACAAGACTGTCTTGTTACCGATAACGTACTGTAAATTAATCTCATTCAGTTTCATTTTTCGTTACTATATATAAACATGATTTTCTGCCGATTATTATTATTATCGCCAAAAATACACATCATCATAACGTGGTTGCATTAATATTATCATATCTGGAAATCAAGCTTTAATTTTTAATTTAAGGCTCTGTGGTGACAAGCTTCTTGGTATAAAAATGTTGAAACACATAAATTAAAGCAATAACTTTTTACAAGATAACTTTATTGAAAGAAATAAGTGCATTGATATCTTACACCCAATGGACGTCCGTCCGTGTTTCGTATAAGCCGTGGAAGACTGAAGACAAATCCAAACTTCCTTCTGTTATCAAGCTGCTTCTCAAATGTTTCCTTCGGGATAATTTTACCGTCAATGTCACGCTAAAATACAACAAGCAGCAATGTAGTATTAAATGTGGAGTCGCCTAAACTACATGGTTGTTCAGATGGTTTTGGGTTTTATAAATCATAACCTACAGTATTACTAATTGTTGCAGTGTTGCGCCTTAAATAAGTTTCTTTCAGCAACGAAGCCAGTCTGTAGCTGGTGTCACAAAATTACAATAAAGTTTTTTACACATCTCTTGCCTCCGTCTGAAATGTTGTGGTAGGACGTCGCAGTGATTTGGCCGAAGAAATTCACTGAGTATTATAAGCTTTAAAGAGTTGGTGAATTTAAACTGCGCGATAGGATAATTGTGGTCTTTAAACAGGTTTTAGTTTAAAGGGAGATTAAATGAAACTACACTATTCCAAATAGAGAAATTCCTTGAACATGTATTAGTGTTCTTGGATTAATTATTTTATATTTCTGTTAGCGAGATAATTAAACTTATAAATACTGTTTAACAAAATAGAAATTCTAGTTATTCATACCACTACATTTCCATGTTCGTCAAAATGAAAGCCTTCAGGAAGTTCCCCAGAAGGTCCTATACTGAAGCCTTTTACACCAAGTGCGTTCCACACATCAGCCTCCTCTTCCAGAATTTTCTCTAGCCGAGATGCGGACCTTTCCGGAACCCCTTCACCTGGGGCTTTAGCCGTCTCCGCTGGAGCTACTTGTATTGCTTCTATTACCGTTTCTTTCTTTTCTGCGTCCTAACAAATATATAAACTTTCTGACATATTTATGTGATTTAAGTTATAATTGTTATGATTTAGTTGACTAAACGTCATCTATTAACAATTCGTCGATACAACTGATGTTCCACGTCTCTCAAAAACGTCACTTATAAAAAGTATGCATTTTTTTTATAAAGTTCTATAACATAAAAACAAACTGGTCACAAAACAGATTAAAACAATGCAATCTACTCAATACCGTGCGGTCAGTTTTAAGAACGCCGACAACGGTCCGATGACACATTTTCGCATGGAGTGGTTCAAATAAACTGAAGGCATCAACTTGTATTTTCATCTTGGTATCACAATTTCATAAACAATTTAACAATATGAAGATTTTGTTTACGTTTGTAAAGACTGTTCATCGTTTTCTTGACTGACTAGTGTAGTCTTATGAATAGAAACTAATAGTGAATAAATTACCTTGAAAATAAACGGATATTAAAATGGCATTGAAAGCAAATGAAGCTAACAGTAACTGTCTTAACAGTCTTTGTTTGTAAATGGCATCCTCTAAAGACAATTCTAACTCGACAAGCAGTGCCAGTATTTTTGTATATTTCAAAGACATTTACTTTTGAAACGGGTATTCCATTAAAATTGGGACCTAGGCTTGATTTCTTTTATTCATGAAAGTGATGCGTCTTCATTTGGATAATATTAAATGGGTTACTCTAATGAGTGTTTATAAGATAACGAATCAATATACAATTTTGTCATGTATAATGGTCCAAATGAATGTGAAACAGGTACTCATACTTTGCAGTAAGTTTCTTTGCAAAACATGCAAAAGAACAAACACATAGACAGAATGCTTTGGGGTATTGTTAAAAAATATATCTGATTTAATTTACATGCAAATGCATAAGAATAACTTTTAACAGGAGTTTTTACATCAATGCGGAACTTCTGTTTATCCGAAATGTACAGTATCCGAAAGATGTACTTCTATGATACATGACAAATCACACTGATTAAAGTAATTTTGCTTCCAATTATCAAATAATCTTAAATGTATATGCTATTAAAACACTAAATAAAGTACAAATATAATTGCATTCCTTTGTGCATATATGCAAAAATAAGATATAAATTATTGAAGTTATGAAGATTTTCATTCATCGGCAGCCATGTTTTCCCTGAAAGGCTGATTCTGATTGGCCCTTTTGTTACGGCACTTTGGAAATAACCACTAACGATTAATCATGACTTACGTCTTCGTGGAATTGAATTTTTGTCTATACAGAATAGTTCCACACGGATATAACTCATATAGTCTTGTAGAGCTTGAAAAAAACGAACACAACGGTACCAAACACTCAATATTGCCAAAAAATGACTTACGTCCCTCTGGAATTAGGGCGACGAAGTGTGTACTAACCTCATCGCTGTCTGATATAATTGTTGGTTGAAACTTTTCCTGCCAGTAGTCCATGTCATCCAGTTCTTTTTCAATCCCTTTCTTGACATGATACTGTTCAATATAAGGCGCAGATAAGCCTCTCGGTTCTCCAACCTTACGGCGTTTATGGCGGCGTTTGCCCGAATCTCGGTCGGTTTCGGAATCGGTCGTATCAGCATCACTAGGGCTACCTCGGAATTTATTCCTCGCGATCTTTTTCAAAGCTTTCTTTCTGTTATTGCGTTTTCGTGCCAGATGGTCTTGTTGTTCTCGAGTTGTTAGTGTTGCACTTAATTCTCCAGCTTCGTCTCCCTAAATGTGCCAAACCAATGTTAACTACAATATATGCTTTTAAACATGTTAGTTATCGTAAACATTTGAAGGTGTTTTTATATTGGAATTTAAACTCTTTTTTCCCTTATTCAAATTTTGAAAACTGTTGAGCACGACACATTTATCTGCGTAAATATTGAATAGCTCTCAACCTGGGACTAGGCAGTGGGGACAGAAATATGCATTTCCGTTACTGCCCGTGAACAGGCTCAATCAAACCGAGTCTGCAATATTGTGTTGGCTTCCTTTATTCTAGTCAATCTATTTACTATCCCACATTTACTTTTCTTGCTTTATATTTGCGTCATGTTATATTGAAAGCTTCGGAAAGTTCATAATTCTCTGCTCCTGTCACCCCAAACACTCTATGAGATTTTTACTCTTTGGGCTGCTGCCGTAACATAAAACATAGCTACATCACGAGTTTTTTCTTGTAAGTCTAGCAATTCAGAACAAACGTAACTACAGATTTGATATCAATATAGACAGAGAACACCTACATGTAATACTTAGAATACTTAGAAAATAATACATAGCCGAGCCGGGCCGGGGCTGTGGAGAGGGGCATCAAGATCATCGGCCCGCAGGGGGTTTGCAACCGAGGGAAGATATAATGCCCCGGCACAGTTCTGTCTATTTTGAGCGTCTATTTCCATACATTTACCTTTAAATACTTTCACTCTTTAAGATTCTTGTGTGAGTACTTGTTCACGTTTCAAACAAGTACTTTGATACAGTGTCTATGTCGCGATTGATAGAAATAATTTTAACCTGTGACATAATTTAACTAATGTTTTAAACAGTGACGGTCGCTGTCAGTTAAATGATTTTACTGGTTACACAATTATTGTCATTACAGTTCTTGACAGCACTATGATCTCTAAATGATTTGCTGTTGATAAAATTTTGAGAACAGCCCCCCCCCCCCCCCCCCCACCCCCGCGACAACGCGCATTTCACTTCGGTGGGCAGATTATCAATAACTGTCCCGAGCGCGACGGACAATTAATTTACAAGTCCTATCCAGAACGATGTCACCAGAAACACAGTCATTTTCTTTTTAACATTAAATAGTAAGGTATGTGTTATGAATAGTTTAAGAGCCAAATTGGTTGCATTGACTGTTTAAAACTGGCTTATGTGTACCTCCCGATGTTTTCTTCTCTTCTTTCTACCCACAACCGTTGCATCTGGAACACCGTCTGGGGGTTTGTATTCGGCCGCTTTCAGTCTCCTTCGCTAAAACAAAATACTATATTATTTAATATGTAAGTAAAACGTACGTGTTTAAGTGATTGATGAGATAATTATTTGAATCAGAACTAAAAAAATCAAGTGTTATTGAAAACTAAATTCAAAACAGTCGTTCCTTACGCGAATTATTTTCGTTATTTAAATTTTGTATTTTATTGTAGTCGTGGGCAATTGCTTAAATGAAAATAATTATGTCATACCTTTTCTAACAGTTTCTTTTCTCTCTCAGATTCATCAGTCTGAAATATGTCAAATAAATTGTAAACGAAAAATTAAAAGATGTTAGATCAATATTACGTCACTTAATACTTTTTTTACAAGATAAGAAACTAAAAGAAAATAAAAACAAGGGTTAAACCCAAGAAATATATGAACTCTGTAAAAAGAGTAATAAACGAATTGTCAGTATTTAATCTTATAAATGACCGCCCCGCTACAACAGAGTAAAAATCAAATACAATTAGTGCACGAAAAACTTGTACTTATATAATCTAAAATAATGTTACTTCAACATTGGCGAATTTTAAACATTTTGACTACAGTGCCATATCTGTCATCTGTTTAAATGCGAGTGGAACCCTAACGGCGACAGAGCCTAGCCACATCTTGCCGAACACAATTGAGCAAGCTGTGATAACCAAAAAAGAGGTTGCACTAGAAACGAATACAGTCTGTGTAGGAGAAAAACAAAAGCTAGAACTTTGTGAAATAAAAGGTGATTACCTCATACTCCTCTCCGGACGATGACTCGCGCACTACCTTGATTACCTAGATAGCAATGTATGCCAACGTTTAAAACTGAGAACGGAAACCAGTCTCAAATCTCAAGCATCTGATTGGCTGAAATGGCGACCAGTCGCCATTTCAGCCAATCAGTTGCTTGAGATTTGAGACTGGTTTCCAATTTCAGTTTTATAACCTTTAGCCCTAGTTCTTATTAAAATACAGACTTAAATAAAGAAGATTAAAATCCAATCTCAAAAGTTTTAATGAAAATGACACACTTGAATTTGATTTGAAACAATAAGTATTTATTTAACAAGATTAAATTGACAAGAAATTGTCGGTGTTATATTCTGAAAAATCATATACCTGTATCAATAGGCAACATTTGAAAGATGTGTTAGTCTTATTAATTAAATAATTTAACAAAGCTCTACGCTGTAAAATATTCGTCGATGTACTGTAATTTGTAATTTGAAATGAATGCAAGAGTAAAGACTAGAATTGACCGCAATCAAATAAGATGGGCAACAGAATTTTTTTTTTACATTTTACAAGTTGCAAATTGATGGACATATTGATAGCTAAAAATATTTGAACAACACATGCACATTTCAAAGAAAGTAAACTAGTTAAGCGTACCTGCCCATTGAGAAACCCAGTATCGGCACGTAATCAAAACGGCCGAACCGGATTACATGTATATTTTGTCAGATATGCCTACGAAAATAACGAATCAGTGTCTTATTACATCCCGAAAACGTGTTGCTTATAGTTTTTTAGAATAATGATTTACTAAGAAAGTTCATCTGTTTAGAAAAATCATTTGTTTGGAGTTTCTATTAGTTGTTTCTAGAAAGCACATGTACCTGGTCAACTGTCCTTTCCTCCTGTGGCGCTTCTTCTACTTTCTTTCCTTCGCCCATTATTTCTTGTTTCTTTTTCAGCCTTTCTTGGCGTTCCTTCTCTTTGCGTTCTCGTTCTTTCTTTATTCTCAGCAATGCCTGAAAGCGAAAGATGTTGAGTAACCCGCATTAATAGCTATCGCTCTTTTAAGAAAATAGACAACAACAATCACGTATGGGACCACATTCATACAGATTTACTGAACGAAGCTTTTAAGCACCATTGTTGATACTTGTAGCGCCTTCAGCTATGTAATTAGCAATTTCAGATACTTGATTTCTATTTATAGCATTGTACTGAGGATGCAAAATCATTACATTTTCAAATTTAACATCCATCGTTTACATACGATCGTATACATGGGTTGACTTACACGATTTGTTTTCATATTAATAAAATGTTGCCTCCTTTATCAGATTGCTCACTGATTTTCGAAACGTGTAAATCTGTGATAAAGAATACAAATAATAAATATATTTAAAACAGCTTATATCTTTAATAACACTGATGATCTGTTACATGTAAGAGCAAATCAAATAATATAAAGTAAAACAATTAGACTCAAATGGTAAATGTGCAGCGATCATACCGGATTTTTACACGGGTCGTAGCTCTTTTCTACAACGTTCATGACACTAAGTATCAAACTTAAATACACAATACAGGCACGCATTCAATATCTATTTTGCCATTTCCATTTAAGTAGAAACCTACCAAGTCCTCTTCTTCCGGTCTCGGTGTGGTTGGTGGGATCGGTTTCTTTCCTGGAGGAAACTCTATTGGTGGCAAAGGTGGCTGCGACTCAACTTCCGGCTGCTAGACACAAAATAAAAAAAAACCAATAATGTATCAGCGTATTGAATTGTTTGTTATAAAAATCATTTTGTAAATAATTGTTTCACTTACCATACAGTTTTCTTTGGTTATTTAGATACATCAAAAGTTAATTGTTGTCTGTAAGGTAGCGGTATTTATGACGAAACAGGGCTGAAGGTTATAAAACTACTGAGATTGGAAACCAGTCTTAAATCTCAACCAACCAGATGCTTGAGATTTGAGACTGGTTTCCACGCTCAGTTTTATAACCTTGGAGATAGTAACTGATATATTCTTTCTGTTAAACTAATTTCGTGTTACAAGAATAGTGCCTCATACTCATGTCCTTTACCTCACATGGAATATCGGTCATAAAATAAAAAAATTAATTAATTTTAAAAAAAGAACCAAATTAAACGGATTGATCATTTTATGTCTAATGAACTATAGTATTAGGTAAAAGGGTAAATGTCAGATTTAACTTTTTCAAAACTACAAACCTGTAGTTAACTTGTCTTACCCCATCTTGTAGTTTCTGTCCTGGGCGTTTGATTTCTAACAGATCAAACGTTTTCTCTTTCTCCTTAAGCGGTTTTTGTCGCAGAGCATTCTCGTCAAACCTGTAAAATGTATATCATATGTAGGCTCTCTAATTTGTTACTGTAGACCCATTTATAGAAACATTCAATGTGAATTGTCAGCGTGGTGAAGTCTGAAACTTCTTCAGGAAAACATGTTTTTGAAGTCAGTAAATGCTCAAAATAACCTTCGACTGCAATGATATTCCAAACCTCGCACTAATAAAACTTTTTTTTCAATTTGCCTTGCCCTCAAAATCATCCTCTATCATCCTCTATTAGTTTTAATTTAAATAGCTCTGCTTTACATGGTGTCTGAATTTCATGTAGCCCGGCTCTACATGATGTCTGAAATTCTTGTAGCCCGGCTCTACATGGTGTCTGAATTTCATGTAGACCGGCTCTACATGGTGTCTGAATTTCATGCAGCCCGGCTCTACATGGTGTCTGAATTTCATGTAGACCGGCTCTACATGAGGTCTAAATGTCTTGTAGCCCGGCTCTACATGGTATCTGAATTTCATGCAGCCAGGCTCTTCATGGTGTCTGAATTTCATGTAGCCCGGCCCTTCATGGTGTCTGAATTTCATGTAGCCCGGCTCTACATGGTGTCTGAATTTCATGTAGCCCGGCTCTTCATGGTGTCTGAATTTCATGTAGCCCGGCTCTACATGGTGTCTACATTTCATGCAGCCCGGCTCTACATGGTGTCTGAATTTCATGTAGCCCGGCTCTTTATGGTGTCTGAATTTCATGCAGCCCAGCTCTACATGGTGTCTGAATTTCATGTAGACCGGCTCTATATTGTGCACTTTAAAAAGTACATTTATAACTATCTTGCAATTCAGGCTCCAATATTCTTATTAGCAACTCAGTTAAACTTCTACATATCGTTTCATCGCTATGTAATAGAACATACCCCGAGTCATAACCGTCTATCTTGTGTCGGGCTTTCTCCTTGGCTATGTCATCTGCACCCAAACTGTCCGGGGACGCTCGGCGTTCGCCTGAAGGAAAGAAAACATACCTTGATTATCCAAAACTTACATACGTTACATACACTTGATAGATCTCTCTTCAGAAAGTTAAGTCTTAGTTTTTTATTGTTACAGTGTTTTATTGGTTTTATTGTTACAGTGTTTTATTGTTACAGTGATTTATTGTTACAGTGTTTTATTGTTACAGTGTTTTATTGTTACAGTGATTTATTGTTACAGTGTTTTATTGTTACAGTGTTTTATTGTTACAGTGTTTTATTGTTACAGTGTTTTATTGTTACAGTGTTTTATTGTTACAGTGATTTATTGTTACAGTGTTTTATTGTTACAGTGTTTTATTGTTACAGTGTTTTATTGTTACATTGTTTTACAGTGTTTTATTGTTACAGTGTTTTATTGTTACGGTGTTTTATTGTTACAGTGTTTTATTGTTACAGTGTTTTATTGTTACAGTGTTTTATTGTTACTGTGTTTTATTGTTACAGTTTTTTGTTGCTTTCGACTCGCCCAAGATATTGCTTACGTATAATGGTCATGGTACACTAGAATTTAGTTTTGTACTACATTTGTAAAATAACATCATTGCTGGGTGCATAATGTCTTAATATCCTTGCTTATTTAACGATATTACATTTACAATGCGTTCATTATTAAAATGTCACTTTAAGTTGCCATTTATGGAAAGCATTTTCTCTCTTTTTGGCGGTAGGCTCTAGACTTTGAACTCAACAACCTATAAAAGGTACACACACAAACATCTAGAATAAGCCAAACTCACATAAATCTATACAGAAAATAAAAACTCCTTACATAACGGCATCACGAAAGCACATTAAAGACTTACAGAATCAAAAGGAGACAAGTTTGGCTTTCGAAACATAACCGGCTTTTGATAGATTGAAGTACCGAGAGATAGCAACCTATAATTATTTTAACGTACATGAAGTCACGATCATTAGCAAATGAGAATCGGCGTTAAGGGTAAAATATTTATTTTAACTGCTGGAAATGTTAGACAATTGTCAATATATGTCTCATAAGCATACAACACCGATTGCAAAACACCAAGTTTTTACCTTTAATGATACCCATTTCTTCATCGGATACTTCACGTCGTCTAGAGCAGCAGTAACGTATAGATAACACGATCCCTGCAATCGCAATAATTCCCGCCAGAGCTCCGAGAACAATCAAAGCTATTTTCCAGCCGGCGAATGGTGTTGGTGGTGTTGGTTCCACAGTTCCTTTAAATCAAAAGATTTTAAGTAAAAATTTAATAACATGCATACGTGTTAAATTTAACATATCTGCAAGTCCACAACGTTACAACAAAAATCACTCGTGATGATGATGTTGATGGTGATGTTTCATTGACGTTAATGAGGGCAAGCTGCTGCTGCTCTGCGGACAAAGATAATGGCAACGATGTTTAGAATTGTCTTTATCTCACTTTCATTTAAAACTATAACTAACCATTGTAAGAAAAAGTATCGTATAATGCACTGGTTGTGCCCGACATCCAAATTAACACACATGAACGGCCATCTATGCTATGTTTTATTGTACAACTCGAACTGCCTGATGAAAGGTTACAAAACATAACTTACCACAGAATTCTGTAAAAAGAAAATAGGAGAAAATGTCAGAGTAAAATAAAAATGAGATTGAAAATGAAATATATGTGTTGGATTAATAATTATAAATGGTCAATATATTCGCTATATCTTATAATATTAAAGTCTTAATTGCTATTTCTATTCCTGAAGAACCTGGTCACAGATGTTATTTATTCCCGAAGATGAAAATATTCCCCATGTTACTTTTGTAACGTACACGAGAAGCCAGGGGTATTCCAGTGGTTGAGCGCTCGCTTAGGGATCGAGGGTCCCGGGTTCGAGCCCCAGTCCGGCCGCTAATTTCCTTAACGACTAATTTTAGTTGACGGTCAATGTTTTGATAGAGACAATGCATGAGTAGAGCAAGACAGGCTGCTTGTATTTACTGAAGTGTTAACATTGAGGCCCGAATGCTAAACGATCCAGCAAATTGAAAACACAAATTAAGATATGATTAACTACTCTACAAAATTCAAAAATGAAAATATAATGTTTTGTCCTCAATAAGAAAACAATAATTACTCGATAAGTAAGGGGGAAAATTTTTGAACTGTTACATCTGTACTTACGTCCATCAAGTTGGTTCAAAGTGAATACCTGACCACCGTATACGGTGGTCGTCGGTGTTTGTCCTTGTACACATTTACTGGGATAAGCCGTAGCCTGTACCGGACTGGCAGTATTCGCTATCACCTGGGTAATTAATAAAAAAGTAACAGATACAAGTTAACAAATTTCAATTAGAAATGCGCTCAAAAACAGTTCATACTGGTTCGTCCATTACTACTTGCTAGAAATTAAACAGTTCTCATAACTGCAGTAAATTTGTATACATTTACAAAAGTAAGTGTTCGCTTTTCAATAATATAAACAAATGTCTGCAGAAACGCCAAGGCATTAAAAAACTAGCGCTTTCGTAATGGAGCACTGTAATTGTAAGTATAAGAGTTATAATGAATTATTATAACATGTTTAATACAAATGTACTGAGATGCGGTGTTTTATTGTGTTATTTGTTCGGCGTTAGCTGTCTAAGCTCACTTTTGACCTAGTTTTTCGACCAATGAAATGTTGTAAATAATACTCGTATTCTCTTATTATGCAGAGGGAAAATGAAATAAACTATTTCGATTGGTAGCTATTTACACCAGAGAGGCATCTAGCAGGGTGGAGAGGTATCTACTGGGATTTTTATTATTATGCAGCGGAAAAATCAAAAAGATTAATTCGATAGGTTGTTAGTGGGTGTTGTATTGGAGGAAAAACATATTTACGATTTAAGTAACCAGTTAAGTCAATATTGATGGCTTTAATACAATATTATATGGAATATTCTTGGGTGTCAGGTAAACACGTGCATACAATACACAGTGTAAAACGAAAGAGAAGTGTAGATATTCCTAGTTCTTACTGGTTCCTTTCTAGTTCCTTTGATACTGATTGTTAATTACAAGTACGAAGTTTATTGTAGTGTAGTGGCTTACACTCTCGCCTCTCAAGCGGAGGCCCCGGGTTCAATACTCAGGACGGACACTTTTTTTAAAGTTAATATACGTAAAAGTTGGTAGATTTCGCTCTTGTAACAGGCTGTTATTATTTATATTTATTAAATTTCAAAGGACATTTATTCATCTTGAATTCTCACTCTACACGAGGTATTTTATTGAAACTGAATATTTTGCTTCAGTATCTTTAATCGACTTGTTATCACTGTATGAAATTGTTGCAACAGCTTCAACATTTTTTTGAAAGACACTTTCAATAAATTTATGAGTTGTCATGATTCGGTCGCTTAATCTCTAAGTCATACTAAGAAGGCAGGGAGGGTTCGTCGACAGCTATAACAAATAAAATAAAATAACTAAACTGTGACGGCTTTGCCTCTCTGTATTTCTTTCTTTCTTATGTACATGTATATATAAATCTTTTCCATCAACGCCGTTTATCTTTTTTAAAGATATTTCTTGTTTAATATATGTACGGGTAATATATAAAATTCTAGTCATCGGTAAACAGGTAAAGTACCTACCCAACAAGTAAATCTGTAGGTAGTCGGGTTTGAGATGTTCATGTCATTGTTGTATGTATGTAGGTATATATAAGAACCGGACGTCACGTAATCTATACAGGTCAGAGTTCTGCCGGCTTTTATAGAAAAACAACAGATTTACATCTACGTATATTTCAACAGTGAAAAAAACAGTACCACTACAAATCGGATCAAGTTAAACATGATGCAGCCATTAGTTATACTGTTCAATCACGATTGTATTACTATATACTTATATCTCTTCTTTTTAATTTCCCCTTTCCCTGTTGATTAGAAATCCATTTTTTTTTCGGGAAGTAGCATTGTTGAAGAAATCCAAACACAGACAAATCACTGGTGCTTGACCAGCCGCCCCAGCCCCCTGCCAAACCTTACTAATACGTCCTTTTCTGTAAAAATGGTGTCAAGTCACTAATATTATTCCATTCTATCAAAATATGCGCAAATACACCGTCAAAATAGTATTCTAAAACAATTTTATATTTCTATGTATACTTAAATAATTTTAGAATACGATTTTGACGGTGTATTTTCGCATATTTTGATAGAATGGAATAATATTAGTGACTTGACACCATTTTTACAAAAAAGGGCGAATTAGTAAGAGCTGGCTGGGGGTGGGGCGGCTGGTCAAGCGCCAGTGAAACAATTGTTCATTGGCTTAAGCGACCGGGAGAGTGACATAGTCACGGCATTTAATGTAATGCAATTCAATGAATATATGAGCGCAAACTTTTTTATTCTTGATAATTAAAAGTCCTTGCTTCCTCAATGTTGTCTCGGACAGTTCATAAATGCCTGTTGTATTTAGATTAATTTATCGTCCATTATAATAAGAGACGCCCAAGAAGAGCGTTAGGCAATTTAGGTTTTGGAGGATAGTGCAAGAGAGTACTATCCGATTCCAGAACCGTCCCTGTGTTGTTTAAAGTCTCATCCAAAGACTGTTAGTAATATTAGTTGGAATAGCAAGAAATCGAACAGCGATCCCTGGACTCAGAGGCAGAAGCGCTGACCACTGAGCTAATGATCCGCTCTGATCTGCAAAATGCACAAAATAAACACACATAGGCCCTACAAACATTTTAGTAATACAGCGCTAGAATCACAGTCACATGACACTAATAAGCCAATTAGATATTTGCTATTCTGAAAAAAGATATTAGATATAGAAATTGCGGTGGGTATTACTATATTGTAAAGTGTTATGTTCCCACTAAAAGAAAAACATGTAGCATGCAATCCAGATTACTTCGATTACTTCATCTACAAACTGGCAGTCTGATTTTTATTTGCAATTACCTGTGAAAGCAACCCCAGTCTTATTGAACTGCAGCTGTGTTTTGTCTGTACAGACACTCAAATATACCCCTGTTTCGGGAAGACCGTCCACTGTGTCGTATTCAACCGTGTAGTTGCCGAGTATAGCATTGGGACACGTTTCACCGGCGTTACTTGCACCTGTTGCTGATAAAAGTAGTAAAATATGTAGTTTAACATTGTGTAACATTGGAGCATATAAAATAGTTACGTTGCCAATCTGACACCTATTTCTGACACCACTTGACTCGGAAACTGACAGAAACACATGGACCATTACCACACGTAATTCGGCGAAATATGTCACAAGACTTATGCAACAATTGATAGTTAATTTTACCAATAAGGCACCGAACATGCTTCACCAGTGTCCCTTATTCCGAAACGGATAAAACATATATATATGTTTTCGGAAATCAGTCAGATTTAATCAGATCAATGATAAATCAGTTGCATATTAAATAAGATTTTTTTTTTCAATTTTTAAAATATTGTTTGCGACAATTTGATTGAATGTATTTACCATATACAGCAACGTGTCTGTTTAAAACATTATTATAGCCAGAGTTTGTACACGCTGACGCCTGATCACTTGTAAACTCTTCGCTGGTACTTGGATCCGTAGCTGAAATAAAACAATGAAATTCAACCTTTGAAAATGGACATCTTTAAAACGGTGTTTAATGACAGAATGATGGTCTACGTTAACATATTAAATATCATTAAACACGGTATTGTGTTTTAAAAAAGCTGTACTTTGCTCGAAGGTTGTCAAGATGTTGGTATATATCTTTTGTCAATTCACAGACTGACGCGACCTTCCGGCTTTTTTACATCCGTCAGCAGTCAGTGGACAGGTAGAAGTGGGTAACATTTGATGACTCAAACGTTTACTTCAGCGTTTATATAGTATACCAGCAGTTTACGAATGAAATGGTGAATATGTTTTTAAAAGCTCCTTTTGATATTTAAATCGCTTACAATCCAGTAATGAGCCCCTTTATACATGGTAGCTAGTACCTTACACTGTTCAGTAAGTGCGCCAACACAAGTTGGATAGGCTGGATACGAGGATACGCGGTAAGATGTTTAAAACAGTTCAGCTACATAGCAATAGCTGTGCAATACTCAAAAAAGTTACCTGGGTTACGGTTTTATTTTGGAGTAAATTGTTTGAAAATAACTAATTATCCCCTCTATCAGCCTTGTAACAAAACAAATCTTCATGATCTATTTTCTAATGGCCGACTTACACGTACAATGTAGAAGCGATTTACAGATGACAACATAGTATACTTAGCTGTTTCTGAATCACCTTACCTTTGACATCAGAGCAGCGACTTACCAGTGACGACTGAATAGCGACTTACCAGTGACGACTGAATAGCGTCTTACTAGTGACGACAGAATAGCGACTTTCCAGTGACGACAATTTAGCGAATTACCAGTAACGACTGAATAGCGACTTAGATTGACGACAGAGTAGCGACTTACTAGTTACGACAGAAGACAGAATAGCGACTTACCTGTGACGAAAGAATAGCGACTTACCTTCGAAGACAGAGTATTGACTTACCAGTGAGGACTAAACAGCGACTTACCAGTGACAACAGAATAGCGACTTATCTGTGACGAAAGAGTAGCGACTTACCTGTGACGACGTAGTAGCGACTTACCAGAGACGACAGAAAAGCGACTTAACGTCTTACCTATGACGACAGAGTAACGACTTACCTGTGACGACAGATTAGTGACATACCTGTGACGACATAGTACACGTAACTGTTGCTGCTCTGTTCTATAAACTCAAGACAGGTGTAAACGTCAATGAAGACGTTGAAGAATATCTCAAAATTTGTTCTGAAACAAAATTGATATCGAAATTAAGATTAGATCATAAATAGCTTTACTATAGAATTCAAATGATCTAATCTCAGTTTTGATACGAAATATTTAGCCATTATGAAACTCCAAAAATACGCCTTTCATCACATGGGCGACCATTGTGGATCCAGATCAGCAGGTTCATCCATGCCATCTGATCTGGATGTGCACTATAGTTGCTTTTTCCTTGGGCTCATTTTAATCAAGATGCGAACAGTGTTCATCTTGATCCTATGGCACAGATGTGCTGGATCTTCACTGTTCGCCCATGCAATAAACGTGTACATGTACGTCTTCGAGTTGAGGTTACAGTTTCCTGATTTAGTTAACGTAGACACAATAGGCTGAATTAAGAGAAAAACTTACTTCAGTGTATATTTGTTGGAATCTTTACTAACACATTCCAGATTAGTTGTTGTTAACGATCGGGACAAATCTGCCTTGAAGTTCTGGATCTGTGACTTGTTGCTTGGTATGACCCAGTTGCCGCGTGTCGACGAATACCAAGTCCCATTATTTAATGGTAGAGTACATTGTGCGGCTGAAAATAAAAAATTATGTCAGGTTTAGCTGTTTCTAGTCCAGCTGCTGTGTTATCACTGTCGGCGTCTATCGGATAGCTGCAGGTAACAGACCACTTAATAATATTGATCCGAAATGTAAAAGGAAGCTACTTTACAGTTGTGTAGGACTATGCTTACGTACACAAAACCTATGCTAGATGAAAACCCAATATTTCCCGAAAGACGACTAGCATTGGTAAAAAACGGAGAATAATAGAAAACAAATCTTTAATCACGTTACTTAAATGTGAAAGCGTAGTAAGCAACCTCGTTGTTTCTTAGTTAGCATAGTCCTACACAACTGTCAAGTTTCTAAACTCTCATCCCAGAGGAGTGTGCATGTTTTCGGAGTAATATTATATAAATTAACGAAATGTAAAACAAATTCAGGGTGAGTTTGTTAAATGACTAAATTTTTTAGATATCTGTTTAGGTTTTGATGTTGTAGCTTGCAAACTATTAAGTCCATAAAATCGACCACAGCGTAAATCGTCAATGCAAAAATTGTTTGTCTGTCAATATGTCACATTTAATCACAATCAGTACGTTACAAACAAAAAAAACATTCAATTTAAAACACGGTATATTAAATAACAATATCTTTTTTATTAAAAGAAAATTGCAAAATTCTGTTCCTTACCAATAGCCGTTAAAATTCCAAAAATGATCAATATTTTTAAATAAGCGTCCATGTTATTATCTTAGATTTGCTGTTTCTCTTTAAAGTGTTTATTGTCTGTGTGTTGTCTCAGTGAGCGTTATAATCAACGTCCATTTTGTATCTATGTTAATTGTTTTGTATGTGTAACCAAAGGCGTTCAAACGCGTCCTTTGTCTTAATATTGCAAACAAAAGTAAAAGAGGTAATATGATCTGTCGCGCAATCATGAAGAAATTCTAAATCATGTAGCGGCTTTTTATAGATCATTATGTTCATTAAATTTTTGATTATGACATTGTTTTGATTTGCAAATCGCTGAACAACATGCTCATATATTAAAAAGTTTTGAAATCGCGAAACCAGGGTGTGAGCACATGCAATTAAATTTATGATGAAGAAACTTTAGAATAAACACGTCTTAATTGAAGCACGTAATTTAATACATGTACCACGTAGCGAACGATCCGTTTGTTAAACTGATAGTTTTATTGTATTAGAACGAATTAAATTGTTTTTAAGTCTAAAAATTGCCGGTATTAGTCCTACCACGGACGTTTGTAAAGATTTTTTTTTATATTCTGGATGAAAATCTATACTAAGACACAGGGTATTGGTCCCATAGGACCCCCTTGTTTGAGTCACGCAGCGGGACTATGCCGGTATATGATCAAAAACGCGAAATGTATAGGCTACATGTGAAGGCTTCCTGTGAATCTACTTAGTTATTTAATTTATGTTTTATCATTATATTTATTGTTATTATTATTATTATTATTATTATTATTATTATTATTATTAGTAGTAGTAGTAGTAGTAGTAGTAGTAGTAGTAGTAGTAGTAGTAGTAGTAGTATTATTATTATTAGTAGTAGTAGTAGTGGTAGTGGTAGTGGTAGTGGTAGTGGTAGTAGAAGTAGTAGAGTAGTAGTAGTAGTAGTAGTGGTAGTAGAAGTAGTAGAGTAGTAGTAGTAGTAGTAGTAGTAGTAGTAGTAGTAGTAGTAGTAGTAGCAATAGTAGTAGAAATAGTAGTAGTAGTAGTGGTAGTAGTAGTAGTAGTAGTAGTAGTAGTAGTAGTAGTAGTAGTAGTAGTAGTAGTAGTAGTAGTAGTAGTAGTAGTAGCAGCAGCAGAAGTAGTAGTAGAAGTAGTAGTAGAAGTAGTAGTAGTAGTAGTAGTGCTGTTGGGATGAAATAATATCCTTGTGGAGGATGCGGTATACTTAAAAAGCGTTGCAAAAAGGCATTCGCCGAGAAGCGTATGCTATTTGACCATCAGTTTGTGGTTATAGCAAGAAAAAAGCATCGATCACGTATGCATGATTCGACAAGTTGACCAACACAGCCTCGTTATACCGATTTTCTCGCAAAACAGTCCCCCTCTTCCAAATCTTTCTCGCGTGAGAGATATTAACAAATAGATGAAAGTCACCTATTACTGCCCCACTGCCTAGCCCGCTGTGCCGCCAACTTTACAGATATGCCTCGCCCCGGGTTGAGCGAAACTCAATAGTTACCACTACGATTTTTCTTCACCCAATACGACGGTGTGCTTATGGCGGGGAACGTAGAACCTAAATGGTACAAGGTTTAATTAGACGAACATCCGCCACCGCAGATGTGACTTCATGATTCTGAGATTAAAGATTATCTTTCCTTAAGTGCGATGGTACGTAGGAAGAACCCAGTCTGAATGTTGCCAATTAAATGTATGTTCTTTACGGTATGTTTGACCTCATTCATCCTAAAATTGTCATAGTTAATGCTTGCTTAAACAATTAACGTGTTTGCGTATATACAGGTGTGTCGTCTGACGTGTCTGCGTATATACAGGTGTGTCGCCTGACGTGTCTGCGTATATACAGGTGTGTCGTCTGACGTGTCTGCGTATATACAGGTGTGTCGTCCGACGTGTCTGCGTATATACAGGTGTGTCGTCTGATGTGTCTGCATATATACAGGTGTATCGTCTGACGAGTCTGCGATATTACAGGTGTGTCGTCTGACGGGCATCCGAGACACAGGCGGGAAAGGTATGGAGCTGTTACACCATGACGTTATGGTCAGCGTTCTAAGACGTTTGAGAAAAAGTTGTTAGTCGCCCGTGGTTCCTAGACAGCGCCAGAAGTGCGTTGTGTGAACGCTGATGAACGACGGTGATCGCCGGAAATCGGCGGAGAACGCTGATTCGAAAATCGTTGCGAACATGCAAAAAAGATCTCGCTAAGAGCTGGGTTCTTCAAAGTTCAAACGCTGAATAACGTTTCAAAACGTTCGTGGAACGATAAACTAACGTTCGTCAAGCGTTGCACGCGTTCGGCTATCGTTAGTCAGTCGTTTATATACCATTACTGTTACTAATCGTTTGCTTCGCAGTGAACGACTTACTCACTTGCGACCTGTCAACGACCAATGAGCGTCATTCGAGCATTTCCCGAACGTCCATGCATCAACACGACCGTCTAACATTGATAAATCGTTCTTCGCGCGCCAGTAGCATGTTGGACCCGCGAATGGTTTTACTGGTGTTAACTTTGTCGCTGTACACGCTTCTCGTGCGTTTGACACAAGCTAGTTGTGTGTTAGACAAACGTTACTAACAAGCCAGATGCGTCACCCTCATTCTAATACGCTAAAAAAATGAACGGATGAAACCTTTAGAGAACGTAATGGTGGGACGGCCCCTTTAACGCCTTATCACTGAATATTACACATGCCTTTGTCTATAGTGAGAGCCTAACGAGTTTATTCTGCTTCGGACTCTGAATGGTCTGTAAAACTACCTTTTTATAATGTATGTGATTTTGCAGAAAACAACGTTTTAACAGTGAATGCTGACTTGACATAAATAGCAAGAGTACATTAATTATTGGAAGACATCGTGAGAAATTGCCGATCACTTGGAAACAGCGTGGTAATCAAGCAATTGCATACAGATGTAAAATGAAAAAAATCACGAATATTTAAGTGAAACGGGTGCACTAATCTTAAGAGTTGACAAACACTGCATTTAAATGTACATTTTGACATAACAAACCAGTTAACAGTAAGATTGGTTACCGCGAATAGTGACATTATTTATAATTACTCTAGTTTTTGTGTGATGATATAAAGGTGCCAAAATTTAAAATATTTTTTTTTATTCAGAGAGCATTTAAGCCGCTCCTTTGGGTCGGAGTAGATCTTCAAAACATTAAACTGTCAATATCGTAAACCGTAACTCGTCCAGAAAAATGTGTTTTAATACTGTAGAGTATTCCCCTTTCATACTTAAGCTATATTCCGTCTAATACAGAGGCAGTTTACGAAATTACATATATATTATGCTAATCATCGTAATTAATACATGAAACAAACCATTAGCATAAAGGGTATGAAAAGCGTATTCTAAGACTAACCTTTTCTCAATTCTAACCTATTCTAACGTAAAGTCATGGTATGATCATATTCGTGGTTTAATATAATTTAGGAATCTTGGTTATTGATAGTGAATTCAATGCCAGGATTTTGATCTATCGAAACAAAACTATTATGTTGTCCAGTGTATACCCTTAAATATGTATACTGTGTATGAAAAACAGGATTTGCTCTTAAAAAAATTGAGGAAAACAGGGTCCGTGTTAAAAGCACATGGGTGTTTCTACGATTGCAAATGTATCTTGCAGGTTTTCCCATATTCTGTTGAGCCTTTCAATTTATTGTTTAATGTCTTCAAGTATTTCTTTAAATCACGGAAACACAGAATATGAATATTTCATCGTGAATGAGGCTGGACGATTATCGTATAAAATGTGACCGCCAAATCCAAATCGGTTGATGTATTTAATCCCCCGACGTATTTTCTGGATAGTGGTAAAAACACTGCCGGTGTGTTACAACCCGTTTTGTAATAAAAACGAGAATTGTAATAATAATATGGTTTAAGCGTTCCACGCTTGAACGGGTTACAAGAGGAATAATCCGATACGGTCAGGTCGGTAGACGGTCTTTTATAATCCAATACGTCTCAGGTCGGTAGACCGTCTTTTAGCTTAACCCCCTTTTCGTTTCCGGATTTGTATAAACAAAAGGTTGTATTTGGGCGTTGGTAAAATTGGAAAATTTATAGTTTTGAAGTTATTGTTTGTTGAATATTTTGTTTCCCGCCCACCACACCCTTGAGGCAAGTTTAGTAAAATATTAATCAGCACTGTATCTTGTTTGATTTTTGTGTCGCCTGCGATAGCAGGTACAGTACTGTGAACGTTTAAAGTTACAAAATTTGCGTGTATCGTGCGTCCGTCTAACGTCTATCGTGCGTCCGTTTATCGTGTATCGTGCGTCCGTCTATCGTCTATCGTGCATCGTGCGTTCAATCGTCTAACCAGAGACCTATATATATAATATAGGTCTTTGGTCTAACGTGCATCGTGTAACGTACATCAGTTTCTCCCATATGCAAATTTAATCATTCGTGGAATATTTTGATAGCATTTTCATTTTTTAGAAATCTCTTACACGAAATATATCTATAGATAGTATACACAGTGTGTAGCAGTCTACGTTATTAAGGTTTGTATTTTAGACCGCTCCCGTCAACAAAAACAATAAATGAAAAACGGAAGTGAAAATGTTAAAATAAAATCTTGGATATTTTATTGGAAAATACATTCTGAAATTTGTTTATTTAGCATCGTTGTTAAGAATGTCTTCCTCTTTCAACAATGACGCTGTTGTCTTAGATTTTAAGCTGAAATAGAACTGGACTACAGTAGCGGATGAACTGAAACGATTTGACAGATAGGAAATGTCCTGGCGCAGTGTTTATGAATTATTTGGTGCCTTGTATATACAATCAATGCATCTTATAAAGCTATGCAGTGAAGCCAGTGATAATCTTCTGGATCAACAAACAAACTGAAGTGTCAAGAGCTGTGTCACAGTGTGTGCCATTGGGAACCATAATAACCCACCACACCATTTGAAAATGTGTCTTGACAATTCAAAAAAAAAGGATGTTAAATAAATGAAGCAATTTGATTTTTCAATGGCTCCATCCCATATAATTCTTGTCCCTGGATCATCGTATCAAACAGATAATTCCATTATTTGATAAACTGGTTGAAAACATGTCAAACAGTCTTGTGTAACATATTATTTATTATATAAAATGGTAACAGGATTTCTACTAAATACATTTTTGGGCAACATGTATTCCAAGATATTCACGAAGAATCATCCAAGTACGTTTATATGTAAACATTATGTAACACATGCCAGTAACTGTTTTCTCCTCTTTATGTTTTTATATTATTTAACAAGTGTTAATGAATAAAAACAGGCTGATTACATTTTCTGGGACCAGAATCTTACAAAAATCTTAACTAGGATATTTCAAACAACTAAATGGGGAAAAATTTCAAACGACTCTTGTCGCGACAAGTTATTTATCATAAAAATAATAAAATTGATTTTGACAAATATTTTTCAGGCAAAATGTATTCCGATTCATTTGCAAAGAATGAGAAAAATATATTAAGATACAAAATCCTTAATAAAAAACATTTGAAAACAATCAAATCATTATATTATACATGCCAGTAACTGTTTTCTCCTCTCCTAATGCTTTTATATTATTTTACAGGTTTTAAGGAATAAAAACAGGCTGATTACATTTACTGGGGCCAGAATCTAACAAAAATGACAAAAATCTTAACTGGGATATTTTAAAACAACTAAATGGGAAAAAAAGTTTCCAACGACTCTTGTCGCGACAAAATTATTTATCATAAAAATAATAAAATTGATTTTGAAAAATATTTTTCAATATCGTGACTCAGTGAGGTTACTTAACTTTATTGTTATTGTTATTTTTGTAGCATTTTGACCCCAGTTAGTGTTTAAAGAATATTCTATTCTTTAAACATGTAGAATTATACAAAATGAACCACACTAAAGTGAAAATGGTTGATATATATAAAATATTCATACATAATTATGTACTTTGATTACTGTTAATGAATTTTCAAGGGTTAACAAATAAAACTGGTCAGGACTACATATTATTTGAATTAAAGGATATTCATAGTAGAAGAATTATACATAGATAATTAAGGGGTACTGTTTGTCTGGATGTAAGTAAGGGCATTTCTTTATGATGGAATCAACTTTCCCGTCTTTTTTGTTTTGATACAGATTTTCACACATAAAATCATTATTTGAGATAATATCTTGCTCAGATATACATTGAATTAAAGCATATTTATTGTATAAGACATCTAGATAGATATATTAGGGGTTTTGAGTGGATGTCTTTGAGTATGGTCAATTTTGTATGTTATGAATTGGTCAAAATGAACTATTTTCTATTTGTCGTTTTGTTTTTACCAACATTCTCATCCATAAAGTCATAATAAATGGTCATATTGTGCTTAATGATACATAAAATTAAAGGATATTTATTGTGCAAGACATATAGATAGATAATTTAGGGGTTCTTGGGGTCTGGAAATGGGTCTAGCCATTTCTATATGATGTAACCTGGTCAAAATCAGCACTTTTTCATTTATCGGCTTGTTTTGATTAACATTTTCACACAGAAAATCATTACTTATTGTCATATCTTGCTCAAGCATACATAGAATTAAAGGATATTCATTGTATAAGAAATCTAGATAAATAAATTAGGGGTCCTGAGAGTCTGGAAATGGGTCTGTCCATTTCTCTGTGATAGGGGTAGGTCAAAATCTGACCTTGGGGATTTCTTGGCTTCTTTCGACAAACTGTTTCAACTGTAAAATCATTATTTATTGTAATATCTTGCTCAAACATACATATTTTTGAACAATATTTCTTGTAGAAGACAACTACATACCAAACTTAGTCATTCTGGGGCTCTGGGTTTAAGACTGGCGATTTCTGTATGATGTATCCTGGTCAAAATCAGCACTTTTCATTTTATCGGCTTGTTTCCATTAACATTTTCACACATAAAATAATTATTTATTGTGCTATCTTGCTCAAAATGGTATCTTTTTAAAGGGAATTTATAGTAGAAGACAACTAGATATCAAACTTAGTGATTATCAGTTTAAAAACTTTGAGAATTATCCATTACAGTCATGAAAATGAATCATCCGTGCATCCAATTTCAGTTTGCTTGTGTAAATCCGAGTCTTTACTTAAATTAAAAACGTTGTTGTTGTTTTAATTGACAGCAAAGTCAATTAATTGAAAAGAAGATTAATATATCAGCGAAACATAAGTTCGTGGTACTAATTATACTTTGATTTGCAATGCGAAAAGAACATTTTCGTTAAATTTAGATCGAGGCACCGCCATTTGTATGTCAAAAACGTGTATCGCATATCGTGCAACGTCTATCGTGGGTCTATCGTGTATGGTGCGTCCGTCTATCGTTTAACGTGCGTCCGTCTATCGCGTATCGTGCGTTTCGTTTGTAACCTAAAACGTTCACAGTACTGTAGACACATAGGGATCCTATTGTCCGGCGGCGTCGTCGTCGTCTTCGTCTTTGGTGCCGTCGCCCGGTAGTCCCCCAACTTTAACCTGAAACTTAATGTTGCCTATAACTTTGAAAGTACTTGTCCTATTCACTTCATACTTGGACTATATCATCAGCATGAACAATGCCATCTGTGACGACAAGAATGATAACTCCATTTCAATATTTTTTGAGTTATGCCCCTTTCAAATGCAACTTTAACCTGAAACTTAATGTTGCCTATAACTTTGACAGTACTTGTCCTATTCACTTCATACTTGGAATATATCATCAGCATGAACAATGCCATCTGTGATGACAAGAATGATAACTCTAGTTTCAATATTTTTTGAGTTATGCCCCTTTCAAATGCAACTTTAACCTGACACTTAATGTTGCCTATAACTTTGAAAGTACTTGTCCTATTGACTTCATACTTGGATTATATCATCTGCATGAACAATGCCATCTGTGATGACAAGAATGATAACTCCAGTTTCAATATTTTTTGAGTTATGCCCCTTTTAAATGCAACTTTAACCTGAAATTTAATGTTGCCTATCACTTTGAAAGTACTTGTCCTATTCACTTCATACTTGGAATATATCATCAGCATGAACAATGCCATCTGTGATGACAAGAATGATAACTCTAGTTTCAATATTTTTTGAGTTATGCCCCTTTCAAATGCAACTTTAACCTGATTCTTAATGTTGCCTATAACTTTGAAAGTACTTGTCCTATACACTTTGTACTTGGAATATATCATCAGCACAAACAATGCCATCTGTGATGACAAGAATGATAACTCCGGTTTCAAAATTTTTTTAGTTATGCCCCTTTTAAATGCAACTTTTACCTGAAACTTAATGTTGCCTATAACTTTGAAAGTACTTGTCCTATTAACTTCATACTTGGAATATATCATCACCATGAACAATGCCATCTGTGACAACAAGAATGATAACTCCAGTTTCAATATTTTTTGAGTTATGCCCCTTTCAAATGCAACTTTAACCTGAAACTTAATGTTGCCTATCACTTTGAAAGTACTTGTCCTATTCACTTCATACTTGGAATATATCATCAGCATCAACAATGCCATCTATGACGAAAAGAATGATAATTCCAGTTTCAATATTTTGGAGTTATTCCCCTTTCAAATGCAACTTAAACATGAAAATTAATGTTGCCTATAACTTTGAAAGTACTTGTCCTATTCACTTCATACTTGGAATACATTATCAGCATGATCAACAACATTGGTAACAAAAAGAATCATAACTCCTGTTTGATTAAATTTTAAGTTATGCCCCTTTCAAATGCAACTTTAACATGAAACTTAATATTGCCTTTTACTTTGAAAGTAATTGTCCTATTCACTTGATATTCGAAATAAATCATCTTCATGCACAGCGTCATTATGAAGAACAAGAATGATAACTCCTGCTGGACTATTTTATTAGTTGTGTCCCTTTAATATACAACTTTAACATGAAACTTAATGTTGCCTATAACTTTTAAAGTACATGTCCTATTCACTCTTCGAATATATCATCTTCGTGAACAACAACAACATCGGTTACAACAAGAATCATAACTCCTGTTTGACTTTTTTTTCAAATGCAAATTTCACATGAAACTTAATGTTGCGTATAATTTGAAAGTACTTGCCCTATTCATTGAATACTTGGATTGTATCGCCAACATGAACAGACTGCCATTAACAACTACAAAAATTATAACTCCTTTTTGAATATTTTATGAGTTATGTCCATTTCAAATGCAACTTTAACATGAAACTTAGTGTTGCCTGTAAAATGGAAAGTACTTGTTCAAATCACTTAATACTTTGAATAACTCATCTGCGTGCACAAACAAATTTTTGAAGATGATAACGCGGGTTTCAACATTATTATAGTTATTCCCCTTTTAAATGCAATTTAGATGACACATGTGTTTTGTGGTGTAGTATTGAAATCAACTTGAATAAAATATTTTTATTATATATGATTAAACGTAGGCCCATATTTCAACTTTTTCCATGCAGGCGACACATGTGTTCCGCGGAACACAACATTCTAGTCTTGTTGCGTTGTGCTGCTTTGTTTTCTGTTTATTTTCAGGAAGAAAACAAACAAGATGCAAACGTCACGGCTCCTGGAACTGTACGTCTGCTTGAGGAAGTTTGCTTTGTAATTCTGGAATCCGTGGGAAGTTTTGTGTATTGACTTTGTTCGGAAAACTGTTTAAACTGATATTTCTCTACTTTTTCAAAGACATAGTCTCTGGTGAGCGGTTAAGTTGTCGCCACCAGCCTTTCGCAATATAATTAATAAGAAGAGAACCAAGTGTGCTTCTGGTCCCAGGGCTACTTTCTTCTCTATCTTAATTGAGTTTGTTGTAATTAGCAAATTATTCTGGTAAATTGTTGGAGCCATGGCCCTTACTCCCATTCAAAATAAAACAAAACAACAAAACATTTACTTCAGTGTTTGTATTGTTCTTTAAGGATTATTTCCGCTTGTAATAACAATTCTCGTTTTTATTACAAAACGGGTTCTAAGGTATCAACCACTTTTGTAATAACGAGAATTGTAATAAAATATAAAACTGCGCTCTTATTGTCGTAAATAGTCTATATTTTTTAATTACTGTTTTTTTTCAAAACTGAATTTGATCATTTGAAACCGTCAGTTGTTGATTAAAAAATCAGCTTATATATGAACGAACATATTATTACATAATGAAATTTTATTACAAAACGGGTTGAAAGGTATCAACCACTTTTGTAATAACGAGAATTGTAATAAAATCTAAAATTTACGTTCATTCATATATAATTTGAGTTTTAATCAATACTTGACGGTCTCTAAATGATCAACGACAATTCAATCAATAAGGACGTGTATGTTTGACATTTTATTACAATCTCGAATTTTGATGGGCTTGATAATTAAATGTCAAGAAAACAAAACTCTGTATCTTAAAAAACGTAAAAACGCTGAACATATAGATTTTCATATTGACGATGAAAAGGTAGAAGTTGGCTGTTTTATTTTCCAGGGTGTTAAACTATATACTACAGGTAATCTTATATCCAGTTAACATTCTATATGAACAAGCTCTTAAAGCATACCATAACCTGCTGGTATTATTTAACAGAATCGATTTTGATATTAAAACACAATAGTGCATCCGATTTTATTGTATGGTTCTGAAATATATGGTGTTAACGACTTTAAGGAAATCGATAAGTTGCACATAAGATTTTGCAAATATGTATGGTTCAAAAATCAAACCCCAAATTATGCAGAATATGGAGAATTAGGAAGGTGTCCGCTCTCAGTTTTATGTAAAGAAAAAGCTGAAGTAAAATATCGGTTGAAAGTAAATAAAAACCTCAATTCTAAAACATTTCATTTTTACACCGAACAACTGAATAGTTCAAATAATACCAGCTGGGCTAATAAATCGAATAATTTTATTGATAAACTGGGATTCTCATATCTTTACGAAAATGTGGATATTGAAATGAACTTTTTTCCATCATTAAAGCAACGTATTCGGGATCAGTTTGTACAAAAATGGTCAGAAACGATAAGAGATATGTTCAAAAATAGATATAAGGTAACATTAAGTTTCGAAGAATATTTATAAATATTAAATTCTGAAAGTCTTCGTAAAACCCTTTCACGATTAAGGCTGTGTTCACATAATTTGGAAATCGAAACGGGTAGATATAATAACAAGAGAAAATAGATTATGTAGAGTTTGTCACCAAAATGCCCACTTTCTTCTATGCTGTCCTAAATATGCTGACTTAAGATCCAAATACTTAAAGAACTGTTCATGGCCTACATTACATAGATTTGATAGTATCATGTCGTCAAAAAGTAAAAGTAAACAAATTCATATAAGCACATTTTTAAAGGTTGCAATGAGTTTACGTATACATACCCTACAACCTTTCGCTGCTTATTAAATACGACTACATTACTACAAATTTCGATTTCAGTTAGATTTTTGGCTTGCAATTAAAACATCAAATATGATGCGCGGTGACTGATATTTTCGTTCAGATGTAGCGCGGGAAAAGAAATTAACAGAGTATTGTTCATTGTTTAACACGCCTTCATTTGCTTTACTTTAGGCCACACCTTTTGTTATTGTCTCAACATTCGCAGGGGGGAATGAACACGCAGCGACAAAACTTTGATTGACAGCTAAACCTAATTTTGAAGTAAAATACAGAGTCTTTTTATTGGAGCGGCAGTTCTAAAACAGTCGTCGCATGACAAAAAACGTGGTTGGCGTCTTGTGAAGTGCTGCAGTTCAACAGGGGTTAATGGAGGTTGCTCGCTGTGTCAAAATCTAATTGAAATCGAAATTTGTAGTAATGTACTTTTTGTCACTACTGTATCATGTGAAACAATTCTTTGTGTTATGTTATTATTATGTGCGTATATACCATTAAATATGCCTTTATCATGTTAATCAATGCTTTGTGTTATTGTTGTTTGCTAAAACACTTTCGTTCTGTCTTTTGCCATATCTGTTATATTGTAAATGGCCAAAGGCAAGATATTACCGATTTGCCAATAAAGATGAATGAATGACGATAATTTGTCTTTCAATTGCTGCCCCTAATTGTTTTATTTATATTTATAATCTATTTTCATAAATATATATATATAAGGACGACAGAACTTAATCACTTTATACACCATAATTATATGTCCCAAACGTTTATTTAAATGTTTATTTCCTGCGATAGGTTGTACTCGCACTACTTTCACAGCAAGATGGGGACTTCGGCACAGACCTTAATAATAATAATAATAATAATAATAATAATAATAATGCGTTGTAGGTTAGTAAAAGAATATGGTAATTGATACGTCATCGGATTGGCAGCCAGCTTAAATGTTCAAACATGATAGATGAAGGCGTAGTAAGCCCTGTTTAAAGAATAATTCGCGCTGCTCGTTTTTGTAGTTTTTCGAGTTGAAAAATATTGGATGAGTTTTTTCCGCCCCAAACCAAACAACCATAATCAAATAAGGGAATTATATACGCACTGTAATACTTTATCAAACAATCTTGAGAGACGCATGAAAATAATAACTGCATGAGAGTAAGTTTACGGAAAATCTGAGTAAGCATATGATGAATTTGTAAGTTCCAAGTCAGTTTATTATCAATAGTTACCCCTAGTAACCTTTGTTGGGTAACATTTGTAACAGATGTATTATCAATATGTAGGTTAATATTTGAGGCCTGTGCAACTCTGTTACGTGTACCGATTAACATTACGTATAGGTTATTGTTCATTTCGAGGCTTGTATGAAAATTAAACGGTCAGGCCCAGCGCAGCTGGGCGACCGTTTAATTTTTCATACAAGCCTCTAAATAAACTATAACGTATATAATGGTTGAAATTATTTTTGTAAGTGACAAAACATTCTCCGCCTAAATTACCATAAATGGGTATACACAAAATCAACTGTCAAACTGCAAGTAGTTTTGTTGCTTGTAAACATGTACTGAAAGAATATTTTAGAAAGTGAATTATGCAATTTTTTATCTGAAAACACAATGGGTCTCAGGGGAAACCTGTGCGACAGTGTATGTTGGGTGGAGAAAGGGTTCGTCAGTGAAAGTTCCATTTAACCCTTTACTCCATAAATACATCTTTTATCTCTTGGCGAAACAGTTAATATCCAGATCAGCCGACACATCCGTGCATTCCGATCATGATCTACTGTAATGTAATAAGGAAATTATGCTAATAATTTACCAACATATTAGGTGTTAAACATTTATATTTAAAATATATTACGGGCCTTGTTTAGTTACTAATATCCTTTCCTAGATAACATCAATTAGTTTGTTTACTAATTATTTGCTCGGTCAAAAGTATTTTAGCCACAGGTCATTTCATGTCTTCACCTGCATCTTTCAATTACATTGGACTCGATCTTGTCATGTTTAAACAAGACGTTATATAACTGTCATTGTAGTTTTATATATTCTTCATGTCAAACAGTCATCTCGAACAGTAATTAGTCTGCATGAACAGTCTATGGTATTGCATAAAAGCCAGAGATATTGTTCTGTATTTTTGGAGAAGAAGTGAACGGCCGGACGGCCGGAATGGGCCACGTAAGGCTCTTAGGAAATGACACTTAGAAATTACTAGGAATATTTATACTTATATGAAAGAACTGTTTATGTTTTAGAAAGTCGGTTTAAACATAAAATTAACTGTTAAAAGCTTAAGATATATAAAATTATTTCGGAACTCAACTGGTGTTCGTATTATTACACCCTAAGACCTTTGTAAGAATTAACCACTACGTTACACTACACCGTCCGCTTTTAGACTCAGTAAGTTATTTCTGACAAAAAACAACAACAACGAACAGTGTAACTCCGATCAGATGGCATTGATTTTATGGCTGATCTGGATCTACACTAGCCCCTTTGTGATAACAGACGTGTCTATGAAGTAAAGGGTTAAACATTTTAAGAAGTTGATAATCAGCCAAAAAGTCAACAATCAAATAATATTTAAATGATTTCCTTTACCTCTCTCTTTTTAAGTCACGCCTACTTCCACGCTTTAAAAGATCGTAAGCGAACAAATACATGTTCGTCATTAAATGTTCGAACAATAATCGGGAGCAAATTGTCCTATAATAACACATTTCCGACGCGCAACATTATGAGAATTAAGGTTCGAAATATTTGAAAAATACTGCATGGCCATTGGCTCAAAAATAATTTCAACCATTATTGATGATTTTTATGCATTTAGGAGCATGTCATTATCTACGCACCAGTTTAATACTGTATCATTTGCTGACTGCAATTTTTGTTTAATAATATCTACATTTTTGTCATGCGTATGTACAGTCGTGTCATCCGCAAAGAGGTCGGTCGGACAATTGTTGATATATAATGGTAGATCATTGATAAACATAAGGAATAATACAGGTCCAAACATAAGGAATAATACAGGTCCAAACACAGAGCCCTGTGGGACTCCCCTCGTAACAGGCCGCGGCTCAGATACCCTATTACTAATTACAACGCTCTGAACACGTCTGGCCAGGTAAGAATTGAAAAAAAAGACCTTGTCAGAGAATTTGTAAATCTTAAGCTGGAAATCAACTAAAACAAATGCTGAGGTCGTAAAATATTACCCCGGTTTATTCACCAGCATTCATATTTCCTGACCAGTTATTAATTATTTTAACAAGGGTTGTTTGACATGACTGCAACTGTCTAAACCCCGATTGTCCTTCCTTAATTAAGTTGTACTTATTAAGGAAAGACAAAAGGTGTCTCACTATGTGTCGTTCAAATATTTTTAATGTTACAGGAAGTATTGATATTGGTCTATAATTAGTAGGTTTGGATTTGTCACAGGTTTTAAAACTCGGAAAAACTTAGGCATGTTTAAGGGAGTTAGGAAATGTATTGTTGATAACACAGTTATTAATTAGCTTTGTAATACTTGTAGCTATAACATTCGCAGATAGTCTAAGTAATTTCGGACTGTCTTTCCACGCCCGCGTCGTACAGTCTATAGATCTGTGGAACAAGTGCACACAACAACATACTGTTCGTTACTCTCCTCTAATATTATGTAACCCGGGTATGTTTGAGTAAATATCGCACTTGTACTCTATAGATAAATATTAAGTTTAGGCCGCCAGGTCGCCAGGCTTCGAAAACTTAAATAAAAATCAAAGCTAGTTCTTGTTGATATTTTGCTTATTCACCCCTGAAATGTACATTTCATGCTGTAAAACTCGATTTCAAACCATTTTTAAGATAAACATAAATTATGATAAATATTAAGTTTAGACCGCAAGGCCGCCAGGCCGCCTGGCTTCGAAAAAATTAAAAAAATCAAAGCTAGTTCTTGTTGATATTTGCTTATTCACCCCTGAAATGTACATTACATGCTGTAAACATCTATTTCAAGTCGTTTTTAAGATAAACAAAAAATATGATAAATATTAAGTTTAGGCCGCTAGGCCGCCAGGCTTCGAAAACTTAAAAAAAAGTCAATGTCAGTTCTTGTTGATATTTTCTTATACTGTTATGCTGTTAAAAGAGATTCCGAGTCGTCTTTGAAGATAAGCTAGAACTTTGTTAAAGAATTTATTTTAGCCACTAGGTCGCCAACTTAACAAAAAATAAAAGCTAGTTCATGTCGATAATTTGCTTATACACCCCTGCAATGTACATTATAGGCTGTAAAAATAGATTTCAAGCCGTTTTTTAAGATAAGCATAAATTGTGATAAAGGCAGCCATCTTCACGCCGCTAGGCCGCTAACTTCACGGCGCCAGGCCGCTAACTTCACGGCGCCAGGCCGCTAGGCCGCTAACTTCACGACGCCAGGCCGCTAGTATTTATTGCTAATAAAAATTAAATTTTGATGTTTAAAACCAGGGTCTATATGTTGTAATAGACCCTGTTAAAACTTAAAGAAATATTTCATAGCGAATGATTTTGATCATTCAGACATATATCAGACATACACTTTAAGAATCACCGAATTTAAGTTTATAACAAACCACCAAATGTGTGCCCCCATTATCGGTGTCCGTGCCGGGGGGTGTGGGGGCACGTGCCCCTGGTGCACCACCACACTGGATTCGCCCCTGTGACCAGCACAATCTGGTCGATGATTAGTATAGTTTGGTGCAATCGTTATGTGATTGTTAATAAATAAGTGTTTGCATTGTACGACATACATTGTATTTATTCTATTCATAAGTTTGAATGCATTAGATTTATCAGAAATGGCTTCATTGTTGATCAGAAATCTATATTATAGGTTCCGACAGAACATATATAAATACAAGTTTTAGCTTTCCAAAAAGCTAGTCGGTCATTAGAAGATAAATTAATAAAATAAATATGTATTCGTGCTTGCATTTATTTTTGGACCAATGGAAGTCAAGGATTTTTCCAGTTTTCAGTCGACCAATGTCACGTAGATTGTATCTGACAAACCATTTGTGGATTTAAATGAAGTTTCAAGTTTTTTTCCATTTACATTTCTCTGTATGTACATTACATAAACAAGAGATCTGATAGTGCTTGTGTTGTCTACCTTACTGTACTTGTCAAAATAATGTTTTTGTTTAGTATCGACAAAAGACCGAATCCAGATCCGTTATATTGCATGTGTATGGGGAAGCAGACATTGGGGTCAGGGTATCCCCGGAAATCTTTTACAAGTTAAACTCGATTTGGATTGCAACTGCGACTAGTCCAGACGTTCACTATATCTCCCAAGAAGAGAACGCATGGATAGATGTGGTTTTGAGAGGGAATCGGGGATTCAAAATAAATCAATTCATTTTTCTATGAAAATGCATATATTCAAGGGCAAGTTTTGAACATTTGGGTGACGGGAAATTTGTAACATAAATTAAATAGTTAAAGTTTAAATGATAAAAATACAGATGCACGTACAGAATGGTTACCAAGTTTGAATTTTAAAACAATCGTTTAATTTTTTCTTAAAATTGATGAAAAGGTCAAAAATTTTGAAGATCAGAATAGTAAATACAATATTTTTTGAGTCCTTGTCATGCTTCTCACCCCCACCCCCACCCCGCCCTAGGACAGTGACAAAATTTTGTTGTTGAAAATAAACTCTAGATTTTGGAATACAATTACAACTTGATTGTCCTTGCTTTCTCTTTGCTTTCTGACAAAAAAATGTGTTAGAGAAAGTAGAGTAGAGTTTGACAATCCTAACAATTATGGTACTGTCAAGTAAATTATAAATAATGATTGCAAAATGATAAGATTTATCACAAGCTTAAATGCATTCCTTCAAAAAAAGGATATATAAAGAAACTAATGTTTGTATGACATCCAATAAAAATTAAGCGCTTTCATTTCAAAGTGACTTAAAGTTTTCAACTTCAGTGACATATGTTTTTTGGTTTAAAAAAGCTATGCTAATGACCGACTAGCTTTTTGTAAACTTTTGTTTACAGACAGCCTTTCCCGGCAAACATATCCAACTTTGCTCATCATCGGTTAGCAAAAATCGATAACGAATTTCTCAATAGATTATGAAGGAACAATTCAGTATTTTCTTTACTACATTTTTATTTCTAAAACAGTCGAAACAACCCATAGTACATATTAAAGATAAATTTCTGCCGATTAAAATGGTTATTTTTATTTAAATTTATCTTAACGATAATTTGGTCCTTTTTGACTTTGAATATAGCCACCCTATTTTCCCTTTTATATACATAGAAACTTTAGAGAATTAGGGTTTTTTTCGCTTATCCTTACGTATTCTATTGTTAATATCTTTTATCCATATTATAAGTTTTTAAAAATACAGTAATAGAACGAATTCGGGATTTTATTAACTGATCGAAAAAATGCATCATTAATTTTATTGTAACCCCTCCCAATAAATGACGCGTTGTAAAAACAAAGTTAAGACAGATCATTAATTAATATGTTTTATGGCTTATTTCCTGTACCGTGTTTAAACAAGGTAAATGGTTCCTATAAACAATGAACCTAGCAAATGCATCGATTCAATGAATTTAAAAGTGTACCGGTTTGTTTTTTCGGTGTATATAGAAATTGAGAAAAGGCAAAGACCTATATATTACATCTCTATATTTATCTATATAGGTCTTTGGAAAAGGCTACACATTCTGCCGCTTTTTATTATGACTGAATTTGTAAATTATTTAAAGTATTAAGTTTACAAACCGTTTCACCAATTGTACTTATATAAAAATTGCTTTCCAACAAAATGAATTTATTCATTAGTGCAATAATAAGGATGAAATGGAACAGGCAGAAGTTATATATCGCGGGGCTTAGGATTTTAAAATAAATAAAATAATCGGACGTCTATGTGCCCAAAACCAAATTAAAGAACTCGGCACTAAGTTACACAGAACTGATAAAAACGAAGACATTGTTGAACGTATATTAATATGGTCTACCTCAAGCCTGTGTGTAACTTTTGCGATATAGGAAAACTGATATTATACACTAAGTTATCTTAATTATAAAGTATTGAATACTAGTTTTGTTGTTATGTATAAAACTCTCAGACATATATACACTATCAAGATTATTTATTGCTTATTTATTTCTTCGTGTTACCTGCGTGCTTTTTTTGCTCAAATGTTATACTTTAACATTTTTGATAAATTTTCTAATTTTGAAAATATTTATTTTATTTTGCGATATAATGTAGGAAAACTGATATTATACACTAAGTTATCTTAATTATAAAGTATTGAATACTAGTTTTGTTGTTATGTATAAAACTCTCAGAGATATATACACTATCAAGATCATTTATTGCTTATTTATTTCTTCGTGTTACCTGCGAGCTTATTTTTTTCTGAAATGTTAAACTTTAACATTTTTGATAAATTTTGTAATTTTGAAAATATTGATTTTACTTTCTGATTTCATTAATCTTTTAAATTTATCAATTGTTGGCTAAACATTTCTTCATATATATTCGTTTAAAATATTCGAGTAATAGGGGCATATTAACAAAAAGTTGTATTCGTTTTCTCGGTCGATTATTCCTTAGTCTCTAAGAAAACATAAGTGATGTCTTGCTTTTGACGAACAAAATCAAGATAACGGAACGAATCTTTTATATATGGCATCATCCTGAACAGTTGTTTGATTCAAATAAAGTATCAGTTCAACTTATATGCAACTAATATTTTGCTTTAAGGTTTGCGTCACGTGACTTTCTAAAAAAAGACGCATACCAGTAATTATTTCTATTACCTGTAGAAAATACATCACACTTATGTTTACAAAATTTAACATGTCGTTATTGATCAGCTCAATTTCTGATTTGATGTAACTACAATGTTCAAATATTGTTTCATCAACATTTAGAAGACTTTTCTTGCAAACAGGGAGAACGGAATAGCGTTCTCAAGCTTTAGACGGGCGGCTTTGTCTAAAGTGACCACGTCCGGTGCCGCTGTAAACCGGTGTTGCCGTTCAAAGTTCAAGTTTGGTCAATTATAATATGTCGGTCATCAGGATGACCGACAATTATTTCTACACGTCCTGAATAAAATTATAAATTAAGTATACAAGAAACATTATTATCTACATTAATGTCTTTTCCGGTAAAAGTCTTCTCTATATATCAAGCAATCAAACAACAGCCTCTACACTATTATTTTGCATGCGGAACAGGTGGCATAGTCTAACATATCCGTTCTGTACCGTGAGTCACTGTTAACCGGTGTTCAGGCTAAAGATCTCAAGTCTGGTCGATTATAATATGGGCTTATTACTTGTAAATAGTCCAGCGGATGTTCCTACTCGGGCTAGTCAGACAATGGCTGACACTAAATAGTCCCAATTTTTTAGCCTTTTGGGGGCATAAAATGGCTAGTATGGCCTGAAAGGAACTTGTTAAGTAAATGAGATGCTTTTACTGACACACTGATAGCAAATTTATGTTTGGAAATGCAGTATATGAAAAAAGGCCCAGGTTTTAGGACGGCATATGTAAAACAGTTTTGAAGTTCACACAGAAGTGAAAAAAACAGACCACTGGTTTCAAGGTGTAAAATCTCTGTTAATTGATGCATGACCCCTACTTTTCTTGCTGGAAATGGACAGTAGAAACAATTAGCTTTAAAAGCATGTAAGTTAGCCCTTATTAAAATGGTACCAGCTATGATTGCCAGCCTTTTGAAACATGTCATGTTTACTATAGTTTATATAGGGAAGTCTATTTACAGGTCTTACACCTATAAGAAGTACAAGTGGAAGGCAGCATTTGAATATTTATATTGTCTGCAATGTTATTTTCCACTAAAATTGTGTGCTGACCAATTTTAAGCAAATTTGAAAGTCAAAAATCAGTATAACTGTGTTACAGGAGGCAAACTTAGGTTTTAATTAGGTTTGGGGTCATTTTTAACTGTTTTTGCCTTAAAAATGCCACAATTGATACCCTGTGTGACCCATTTTGCATGTGTCAGCTCAAAAAGTGAGTTGCTTTTATTAGTTGAGATGTTTTACTATTATTCATAACCATGTTTTTGAGAAATTTGATGTTTTTCAATTTTTATTAGCAAGAAATGAATTCTTAGGTTTAGCCGCTTGGCCGCAAACGCGTACCAGACTAGGTGGTGTTGGAAAATTCCTCATATTGAGTTCATTTTTGCTAACTGAAAGCTGAAACTTGGTAGATATATTGCAAACATCATATTATTGAATAAAAACAGAAAATATAAGATATTGAAAAACACAAGTTTTCTTATAGAAGTACAAGTGGAGGGCAGCATTTGAATATTTATATTGTCTGCAATGTTATTTTCCACTAAAATTGTGTGCTGACCAATTTTAAGCAAATTTGAAAGTCAAAAATCAGTATAACTGTGTTACAGGAGGCAAACTTAGGTTTTAATTAGGTTTGGGGTCATTTTTAACTGTTTTTGCCTTAAAAATGCCACAATTGATACCCTGTGTGACCCATTTTGCATGTGTCAGCTCAAAAAGTGAGTTGCTTTTATTAGTTGAGATGTTTTACTATTATTCATAACCATGTTTTTGAGAAATTTGATGTTTTTCAATTTTTATTAGCAAGAAATGAATTCTTAGGTTTAGCCGCTTGGCCGCAAACGCGTACCAGACTAGGTGGTGTTGGAAAATTCCTCATATTGAGTTCATTTTTGCTAACTGAAAGCTGAAACTTGGTAGATATATTGCAAACATCATATTATTGAATAAAAACAGAAAATATAAGATATTGAAAAACACAAGTTTTCTTATAGAAGTACAAGTGGAGGGCAGCATTTGAATATTTATATTGTCTGCAATGTTATTTTCCACTAAAATTGTGTGCTGACCAATTTTAAGCAAATTTGAAAGTCAAAAATCAGTATAACTGTGTTACAGGAGGCAAACTTAGGTTTTAATTAGGTTTGGGGTCATTTTTAACTGTTTTTGCCTTAAAAATGCCACAATTGATACCCTGTGTGACCCATTTTGCATGTGTCAGCTCAAAAAGTGAGTTGCTTTTATTAGTTGAGATGTTTTACTATTATTCATAACCATGTTTTTGAGAAATTTGATGTTTTTCAATTTTTATTAGCAAGAAATGAATTCTTAGGTTTAGCCGCTTGGCCGCAAACGCGTACCAGACTAGGTGGTGTTGGAAAATTCCTCATATTGAGTTCATTTTTGCTAACTGAAAGCTGAAACTTGGTAGATATATTGCAAACATCATATTATTGAATAAAAACAGAAAATATAAGATATTGAAAAACACAAGTTTTCTTATAGGCTAATTACTTGTAAATAGTCCAGCGGATGTTCCTACTCGGGCTAGTCAGACAATGGCTGACACTAAATAGTCCCAATTTTTTAGCCTTTTGGGGGCATTAAATGGCTAGTATGACCTGAAAGGAACTTGTTAAGTAAATGAGATGCTTTTACTGACACACTGATAGCAAATTTATGTTTGGAAATGCAGTATATGAAAAAAGGCCCAGGTTTTAGGACGGCATATGTAAAACAGTTTTGAAGTTCACACAGAAGTGAAAAAAAACAGACCACTGGTTTCAAGGTGTAAAATCTCTGTTAATTGATACATGACCCCTACTTTTCTTGCTGGAAATGGACAGTAGAAACAATTAGCTTTAAAAGCATGTAAGTTAGCCCTTATTAAAATGGTACCAGCTATGATTGCCAGCCTTTTGAAACATGTCATGTTTACTATAGTTTATATAGGGAAGTCTATTTACAGTTCTTACACCTATGTCGGTCATCATCAGGATGACCGACAACAACATTTGCCTACCGATATACAGAATTATCTCAATATTCTGTCCTAAGTTACCTCCCATTGCAACGCGCACCTGTTACTGGGTAGTTCCGGTCTGAGATTGACATTTAAAACAGGCATGCAGTAGTCATCCGTTTCAATAGGGTCTGGTCGGTCTGAGATCAGCAATGTGCATAAAAACGTTTGATTATTACATACTGGATGGAAAAAATATATTATAGTTTTTTATAGAGCAGATCAGCGCATAATATTTCTCTTCTAACCGTTTTAATACGTAGGATAGGTTTAACATTGTTATGTTCGACCCCTTCTGAACCTAATAAAGAGTAAAAATATGCATTTTTATGCTCCAAAATGGAAGATTTTGAGAAAAAGAAAAGTTTGAAAAACTTTGAAAAATATAGTAAAATTTATAACACGTGATATAAAATGATATAAGTTAAAGTTTTACCCCCGAAAATAAAACGTCCGTTTTCTTTTATGCATGTTCTTTCATGCCCATGAAACATTTTTTGAAGGAATTTAATAGTTTTTTTAATAACTGAGCCCTTTTCTACAAATCGAATGCATCCCATTTGGTTTACAGTTTTTTGCCATGTTCATATTGTCGTTTTTAAATATACTTAGTCTAATCTTTTTTTTCAAAAAAGTTCTTTCTTATTCTTGTAATATTTTAAACATATGCAAACAAGGTTTCGTAATGTTTTCACGCTTTTTTCTCTTCATTTTTTATTTTTATTTTAGTGTATTTAATTTTACAATACATTTTAACTCATTAAATAAATATATTTTTGTGTTAAACTTTTCCGATGGCTTTTTTATTTCGTTCAGTTTAGAGCATTTCAAATTGCCAAAATCAAATAAACAATGCTGGAGTATCTAACAACAATGCGATAATTAATTAGAATATTTAATCCGTAGTCAGTTTCTTAAAACAACACTTTTTTCCCCAACTAGCGATTTTTCAACCTCTTACAGTCAACAACTAATCTTCAAAAGGACCTTTATCACACTTCCAGCTGGTAAGATCCTGTCTTGCTAATTAGATTACGTACCATGTTCATAAAACACCAGGCCCTTTTCTTAAATAGCATTGTTTGCATGACTTAATGGTGATTAGCTGAAAACATAAAAAGCTATAATTTTCATGCCAGCGAATAGAAGAAGAAGAAGAAGAAGAAGAAGAAAATTGTTTATTATAGTGACCTGTGATACATCTATACAATATATTTACATATACATACACAAAACAATAAATCATCCGGCCCGATGGACCTATAAGTAACTATTAAAAGACATGTACACATTTAAGTATAATGCTTATGTTTTACTAAATTGTGAATGGTATATTTACAGTATAATACTCAAACAATGTAAACTTACATATGTTTTCAAATATATATAGCATCACGTCTGTGCAAGTATTTCACTAGAAATTTTACTATACTACAATTTTACGCACATGGTAAAAATTAAGTTTACCACTGTTGCTAAGTCCGTTGAAAACGTTATCATTCAGTATGGTACCTAATGTTTAACTTCTTATGTGATTATACTTCTGACAATGCAGCATAAAGTGAGTCTCATCTACAACACAATTACTCGTGCAGAATCTACACAGTCTGTCGTGCAGCGGTTCACCAATGTATCTTCCTGTTTCGACCCTGAGTGGGAGTATTCCACATCGGAACTGGCCAACAGGGAACGTTCATTATTAGACATATTTAAAAGGATATAGTCTCCAGTCTTGAAACAGCTTCTAAACGTCCTGTACGTTCTGAGTGTAGGTGAGCGTTCCACCATATCTATCCACTGAGTATTATAAAGATCTTTCAGTTTAGATTCGGCAGTCTTAAGGTCAACCGCAGCATTACTGTGAAATTTATTTAAAAGATCAAGTGACTTAATCTCACTACACCTGTTATCATTACACAATTCGTATTTCTGATCAAACACTAATTTGGTAAGCCTGTCATTTTCTAAGTTCACTAGTCTATTCCAGTATCTTAGCATATTTAACCATCGTCGGTAGCGGCTCGGTACCCAACCTATATCACCGGTTGTTGCTGCCACCGAAGCAAATCTATGGACTCCTAGATAATATCTTATAGCCCTGTTCTGAACGTTATCAAGTTGCTGGAAATTTTTGGAACCCCATACAGTAGAGCAGTCATCCATCACTGGAAGAATGCAGTTAAACACCAGTTTTTCATAGGATTTGAAGCCGAATTCCGACATCACGTGAATTTTATTAATCAGTCCACCAAGCGCTCGACTTGCGGCTTTACCTAAGGTATCACAGTTGCTATTAAAAGATAGTTTTTCGTCGAAGAAAGTCATAGGTATTTGTATTCCTTTACTATTTCAAGGTTATTATTTCCGTTCCAATATGAAAATTGAATACGGTAGGTGGTAGTCGTCCTTTCCTAAAATGAATACATTTTGATTTTTTCGTGTTGATTAATACTCGCCATTTCTTGCGCCATTTGTGGAGCGTATCAAGCATAGTTTGTAGGTCATGTTCGGATTTCGCAACTAGGGCAATGTCATCCGCGTATAACAGTTTAAGGGCTCGCCACACTCCTCCCAATCCTTTACATCGATAAAAAGAAAATTATCAAAATCTCAATAACGGCAAAATTCCGTTAAATGAAACTTTGCACAAATATATGTTATTAATGTATCTTTATTTTGCAGATGGTAAGACACGTTTGAATAGTAAAGAAAAATAGCGAGATCTAAAAATTCCCTCAACTTCTATTTACATAAATTCACAAACACTAAACAACACAAAACATCATTATAAATGCCCACATGAGTAATATGATACTGACAACAATTTATTGTGTCCTCGTGACTTACATATGTAAACTTTTCGAGATATTAGTAAAAGTGTGCTTGACCTTCAATTTTCTGGTCGCTTCCTGGTCGCGTAAACGGTTGACAATCACTGATTTCTCTTTTAGTAGTTGCAAGTTTTTAACGAAGTACACAACATTTTCTTGTCAGTAACATTGCACTTACGTGGGAATTTAAAATTATGTTTTGTATCGCTTAGATTTTGTGAATTTATGTAAATCTTCTTTTTATCGATGAATAGGATTGGGAGGAGTGTGGCGAGCCCTTAAATATCGCGGTACCGTTAATATTTACCCCAAGATCCAGATCATTAATCTCACTAACAAGGTCGTTTACGAATATTGCAAAAAAAGTCGGTGAGAGATTATTTCCCTTAGCGACACCAGAGGTACAATTGAACCATTTAGTAAGTTGGTTATTTATTCTTATACACGATGTAGAGTACTCAATACATACTTTTCACAGCTTTGTATACCTTTCCATCTATGCCATTTAACAAAAGTTTGTAAAGAAGCATGTCTCTATCTACAAAATCGAAGGCCTTCCGCAGATCTATGAACGCCGTATGAAGGTTGTCATGGTTACGAGCAAGACTACTTAGTGAAAACACGTGATCCTCACACGATCTACCGCGACGAAAACCGTTTTGCTCGTCTGCTAAGATATCATCCCTGTCTTTCAAATAATTACTAATTCAGTAATTCTCTTGTTTATAAAAGAACTAAACAGTTTACTAATACATAAAAGTAATGAAACACCCCTATAATTCAGCGGTACCCTTTTATCAGAGTTTTTGTCTTTCAAAATAGGATACATGGGATAGATGATGGCTTTCTTCCAATCACTTGGGATCACAGGTGTCCGTATCATTGTTAAAAAATAAAATTCCAATAGAGAAAAAAGTTTTTGTTTTACGGAATACGACGATCTCAAATTTTGCAACGATTTCTTCGATTGGCTGGTAGTCTCAAACGCCAGCCAATCGGAAAAACAAGTGCAAAAAACGAGATCGTCGTATTCCGTAAACGTACCGAAACCATTCGGAAGCATCATGGCTGTCAAAGTAAATATTTGAGACGACGCATCCAAAAACAAAGAGGATTTTAGCGTTAGATCGAGAAAAGGTACAAGTTGATGGTAGATAATGATTGAAAAATATGAATTTTATGTATGGGCCGTGTGAATATTTCATAGAAGCGGAAAGACACTAGTTAATGCCGTAACCCAAATGGTATTTTGCGATCACCTCATCGATGTCGACTAAAACGTTTGGGTATGTTTCCGCCGATATGAAAAGCTCTAGCAAAAAATCGGTTTGAGGAAATTCCAATCGGTTTTCGCGACATGTTAGCATGATGCAAGACTCATCTATTGCTGTATTGTTTAAGCTAGATTTATTTGTTTAAATGATAAAATGTTTCAGTTCTTTGAGGTCACTATCAGTGTATGGGATCCGCTTCTTGGGGACCTTTATTTATATATATCAAAAAACAAAAAACCTTTTTCTCTATTGGAATTTTATTTTTAACAATGATACGGACACCTGTGCTTGGGATGATACTCGTATCGAATATCAACTGAAAAAGTTGCTGCATAACTGCAATCACTGGAGGGAATTTCAATACCGAATATGGGATGTTATCGATACCACACGCTGATTTCGATTTTTATTTCATCACAACATTTGCGATTTCTTCCAGGGATATATTGTTATTTAGTTGTTCATTAGAGGCATAGAGGGGATCTCCTATATTCATTCCGATTAAGTGTTTATGTAACTTGGGCCTGTCGTAGAACTCATTGTCAAAATCATTATTACAAATTTTTTGAAATCGCGTTTCCAACGTTCGAACACTGCATTTTCATCAGTCACCGACTGGCCCTGCTCGTTTGCTATTTAAATTTTTAAAATTTATTAAAATTTTAAAGGATTAAGTTACGTAAATGGGTACTTAAAATCAATTTACAAAGATGATAGTTATTCCTGATATGCCTGTTTCACGTTTTTGCTAAGTCGACAATGAATTTTAACTTCAAAATGTACTTTGAGAATTTTATCTAACTTTCTAACGCTACGCTTTTTACCGCTTCTAAACCGGAACTACCCAATCAGCAAGGGGAGCCACTCTCAATGGGAGGAAACTGTGTATATCGGTAAGCCCCGATCGTTTGCTTGTACCTTGATAATATTTATCGGTCGTTTGCTTCTTGCTCTTACGTCTTAATATCTCCACCTCTTATTGCGGATTATAGACTATGATTACCAACAATACTTCTACCTTTAATTATACAAATGTAAAAATAGCATAGCAAAAGTACATTGATACATGTATTGTGAAATGTCTCTTGTAGTTCAATATTAAAACGACCATTTACAATTCAAATTTATGTAATGTTTTATGCAATGTTTAATGATGTTATGTTTTATGTATTGTTTTATGTAATGTATCTAAATGAATCGGAAATAATAAACTAAATAAACACTATAGTGAAAATCAATAAAATAGATAATATTTGGACCAATTGGAAAATCAGTTGTAGTTTTCTTACCAGTAGTCCCTTTGTTTGTCATAATTGGCTTCATTGTTGACCAAAATCTTTATTGTTGGTACGACAGAACATAATATATAAATAAAATATTGGCCAATAGACTTGCGTTAAATGGATTGCTAGTACCTTGAGAGTTTTTTTATAGGTCTTTTGCTACTTACTCTTACGAAATAAAATACTAACTGTGTGTTTGGTAAACCAGTTTCCGGAGTACAGAGTTAATAAAGGGTCCTGGCATTGTGCTAGGCCGGTCTGGGGGTCGTGCTCCCCCGGAAAATTCTGAAAACAGTGGTGAGTTCTGAATTGAATCATGAGGATTAAACCGAGCACTCCCGTATAGGCAGCTACGCGCCTGGTTTAAAACAGACTGACAATTACAATCGATGATATAGTTTACGTCATGATATGGGACAGAACTTAAATATGTGCCTGAAGCATCGATTATGTTGGTCATGAATGCTTTCCATTCTTTTCCAGCGACCTACCGAGCTGTTATTTCTTACTGTTTGCCCCAGGGTATTATTGACTAACAGCTGGTCACGGGTGATTAACTATTAACCGTAGCACGTAACAATCAAGATCATTTAAAACACATGATATTTGATAATTTAAATAAAATTGCAAATTGTTCTTCATAACTTGGTAAATAATTTTAGGAGTCTTTGTAAGTTTTTACATAGACAATATAGTTGTTTTTATTAACGACCAGTATAAAATACCAGTAGCGTTCTCCAAATCTCCAAATTAAACTATTCGAATTTCTCATTTACCTATTTACTGGGTAAGGAGAATTTCACAAAATGCATAGTGATTGATTTTGGATATAAAGTCACAGTGTCGTGGTGAGTACGTCTTTATACTTTCGTCTGTCGTATTTATGTCGAATGTAAATTTCTTTTCCAAGATTAAAAGAACAAAAACTCTTTTGGTAAAAATCAGACGGATCTCTCATACATAAATCGTACTTGTCAAATTGCATACGCACTCGTTATCTTAAACCTAAACTCTATGAAATATGGCCGACATGACATGGACGACCAGAATAGATCCAGATCGTCCAGCAGATCCACGCCGTCTGACCTGGATCTACACTTTTCGCTTTAAAACCAAGAATCGAACTATGTAGATTTGATCAGACCAGACATGCAGGCTTATCTGTATTTACACTGGTCACCCATGAGATAAAAGGCGTGACTATGGAGTAAAAATATGTAAAGCGTAATGTTTAATAAAAGTCTCTGATAGTTATCATTAAATAAATGGCACCAAACTTAGGATTGTACCATGTATATTCTGTTCCATAAACGAATTTTACTAGCACATGAAGGAAGTATCATTTCTTAGTAAGACATTGTCTTTACACATTTGAAAACAACCCAACTTCTAGGTTTATCCCGTTAATCCGTGGAATATGAGGGTTAGCCATGTGCGAAATGTATAGATCCAGATCAGCCGGCACATTCGTGTTGTCTGATCAGGATCTGCACAATTTGCTTTTTGATTCATTTAGTTATTTCTGACCAATAAGAGAACAGCGTAGATCCTGATCAGACGGCATGGATGTGCCGGCTGATTTGAATCTACAATGTTCGCACGTGCAATAAAAGGCGCATATATGGAGTAAAGGTTTATATGTCTAGAGAGACACCACTGTTCTATTTATTAAATGTCTGTAAATATGTCCGACGCATTTAAACTGTGGCTTAACAACAAAACAAAATAACCAATTTTAATATCAATCTTTATTTATTTAAAAACTGTAAATATCAATTGTATACAGCAGACGTGGCCACGATTTGACCCTTTGCTTTGGAAATATTGGAAACATGTTAAATTATCATTCAGCTTTTGACGAACCTATCAATACAATAACTATATATGTAATCCATTTAAGCTAACAGGTCGTATTGAAAATTCTCTTTAGTTAAACAGTTTTGCATTATTAAGAATCACATGCTACATTTACTCATGAACACGATGAACCCTCGGGGATTAGCTTTCTGCCACTCACACTGTTTACACGATGAACCCTCGGGGATTAGCTTTCTGCCACTCACACTGTTTACACGATGAACCCTCGGGGATTAGCTTTCTGCCACTCACACTGTTTACACATGGGCCAAAGATCGTAGACCAGTATCACATCTCAAACATATAATTGTCTCAAACGGAGAATAGTCTCTACTTCAGTCAATCTAATGCTTGCTATTCTGAGACTGGTTCTTTTACAGCAGTCAGATATATATATTTTAGACTGGTCTATGGCGTAGGAAAAGGTTCAAAAGGCAAAAATTGCTGACGCACCTATAAATTTATGCGTCCAACGTATAAATTTACTGGTGCACCTGTAAATTAGCGTTGCACCATTTTTGAAAATTGAAGATGAATCTGTAAAATAGCGGTGACCCTACAAAAATATACGTCCGTCGTATAAATTTTATGCGCTCAACGTATAAATTACCGGTGCACCGCTAATTTACAAGTGCACCGGCAATTTAAAAATGATCAACCAATCACACCCCTTGTTATTTTATTTTTGTGCTCTTAAAATTATTAACATACTTTTAACATTTCCAGAATTAAATAAACAATTAAAGCATTTTTAAACCGAGTAAAAATTCACTGCATTTTTCAACATATCGTCAACACTGCAAAAATTTGAAATTGCGAATGTAAGGCACATTTTGATTGGCTATCATTAATATGGGTATAACTAGTGAAAGGGTCAAAATCAAAATGTAGGTGCACTGGTAATTTATGCGATGGACGTATAAATATATACGATGGACGTATAAAAATGAACGTGCACCGCTATTTGAAATGGCACTGCACCGGTATTTTATAGGTGCTCCTTTTAATTTATATGTCGATCGCGTCAATTTATACGTCCAACGCATAAATTTACAGGTGCACCGGTAATTTTGTACTTTCAATTTACTTTAGAGTCTTTCAGTGCGCCATACTGGTCTCCAGATTAAGTTTTATAATCCTAATTAAATCAGTTCAACTCAATGGTAAAATTTTAATGATTTTGAAGTCTTATACTAAATAATAAGTATCACGACTCACGAGTGTGATTTTAGGGTAATGTTAATTTCATTTACTGTTCTGCTGAAGAATATCATTAACTAATCAATGAAAACTTAAAATTAACAAACAGTTGATAATTGATTTTTGCTTGAAACATGAAATGCATGTGTCTTGTAATAGGGAGTGACACTTTGCTAGTTGATTTGTGTATGTTTACTATGTTGGAATGCCCTTAGTGAAATATTCATACATGTAATATGGACGTTGCATGAAAAATTATTCTTGATAATTCGGATGACACGTGGCGTTTGTGTAGCTAGCGCTCGTCATTCGACGGAGCAGCCATGTTAGGTGCTGATATGGGTGCTAAGTTGTTACCTCAATATGTCTCTACGTTCGTTCGTTGGTTTGCTATGTGTGGGGTTGAACACAGAATAACAGATAATAATAGTAGTTCCTTAAATAAGCATGAACATAACTATTTGTTAATTATGTTTTTTATAAGTATTATTTTGGATACAATAACACTAGCATGTTCTACGGTAAAAATTATATTTTATATTCATATTTGCTTGTTACATGTAAAGTTGTTTATTTCAAAGAAGCAACAAACTTTGTTACGTTACATATTATGAATCCAAACATCTGTTAAATAAAAGTTACTTGGTGGATTGCTTAAACATTCAGTCAGTTTGAGCCGAACATAACAAAGGTTTTTTTTCATACACATATGTTATGGCAAAGTGTTTTTAGTTTATAGAATATTAATTTAGCACCTATAATTATAATCCGTACTACACAATGAGAAGTGATAATGGATATTTAAAGTCCGACAATGTTGTTATTTTCCGATACATGTTGAGACATTATTACAGGTACATACTGAAACTTGATTGTGATTCCCCAAGATTAGTTATTAAAAAACTTGTGCCTCTATAACTTTGGAAACACTTTTTTACAGCTCAAAACTTCTGAATTGTAGAATGTCCGAGGGTCTATGTACTGAACAATGTCCTTCGTTAGGGAACTGCTAAATAACACTTAAATTTGAACTTGCTAATGTGATTTTATCAAAATATCTCAATCGAAAACATACACTTGTATTGAAACAATAATCAATAATCGTTAATCCAAACATAACGGAAACATTCGAACACAGTATGAATTTCTGTTGGTACGGAAAGGTTCGGTACGGTCAGTCTTTTATATTCGGTTTTCTATTTAAAATTAAATGCTTGCTATTTAAATCTGCATTGGTTTTGTCAGAACCAAAGACCTATATATTACTACCAACTCAGTCTGTACGACAATTATTGTGGATGCAGAAAGTTCATTTCGACTCTAGACAATCTTAGAATAATCAAGGAACTGAGTTGTTTTTTTCCATTACAATGTAAGTATGTGAAATTATAAATCAGAAATACATTAATTTTAGAATTGAGGTGTCAACCCTTTTTTAGCCGGATACCATATGTTTCTGGGTTTGTATGGACTAAATGGAAAAGAGGGCCACAAATCATAAAACTTATATTGGAGACCAGTCTCAAACACAGATGCCTGAGATTTGAGACTTGTCTTTAGATTTAGTTTTATGATCTTGTGCACAGGTGTACTCATCGGACGAAAAGTTCAAGAATCAAGAAAAGTTAATTAATCTACTGAAAGAGGCTTTCTATAAAGTTCCGCGGAAAATGCGAACTGCTAATTCCTCATTTATTATTCAATATTTGCTGTATACAGTGTCTCATTTGCTTTACCTTGCAGATCGGCAAAACGTGCTTAGCGGCTGAAAATAAAGACAAACATGAATGAAAGCGGATGATACGAAGTACATATATCTCTTGAAAGGGTTCGACCGCATGTTCAATCAATAACACGGCCAACAAAAAGGCAGAAAACAAGAGTAAATCAGTAAAATAAATAAATATAGCAATGGACATTTGACAAAACACGTCACCCAGATCAGGCGAAATACGAGATTAAAGGTAACAAAGGATAGAGTTTAATCGCAATCTTTTTTGAACGAACTAGTTAATGCATGTATAAGCAAACATTGACTGAAAGAGAAAAGAAACGAATCATATGGAATCATAAAATGAATTTGAAACTTATGAAAGAATGAAAACAACATTTTCAAGCTCACAATACGAATTATGCCATCGGACAAGGAGTTTACATCAAGAACTACAACGTGTGTAACTAATATTCGACGTACATTTATTCTTACATTTTGTCTCATGTGTGTCACGCTAACAGCTATGTATGGATCTACAGAACACTTTCACAGGAACCAATTTAGTGTTTTTCAAAAACTGCAAGACATACGCACTTTCAAAGACAACGTTTCGGAAGTGCTGATGAACATAGTATCTGACGTTATAAAGACCACTGACGTCATAACGACCAACGCCACAGACTTTAAAAATAACAATGTTACTCATACTGCGACAATAAATTCGATGATACCAAAACCTCAGTCCGGCCAACCTGAAACATATGCGACGAATAACCACTCGGCTGTCTTGAAAAATAAATTAACAGGTACAAAAATAGTAAATGATACACGTCAAGAAAACGGTGCTGTGGGTATGAGTAAAGAGTTTCCCTGGATGCGAGACCCATGTTTGAAACCTAGACGAAAAACCGGAGTGGAGGATATCCTGTGTATGGTACGTGATCTTTGACGTTTAAGATTCATTTCAAGTTTTAATGGTATATTGACCACATTTGGCTTTTAACAATACAGACGACATACATAAAAATAAAATCAGTTCTCTAATTCTGAACCCATTTTTATCATTCTGTCACTTATATTTGAACCTCGTGAATGCACGTGACAAGCCGTTTGTATGCATGTATGCACGACTAACCACCGCTGAAATATATTTATTTAGATTAACAAATGCCGAATAGCGTTCGTAAAACTTTTTCCGCCGTCAATCGGAGGTTTCCGAAGGCAGAATGAATCATAATGATCATGATTTGATAGGTGTTGGGAAAACCAATATATCTATGAAACCATTATTGCCCACGAACCTAAAATATTGAGGCAGTCACAAACAGATTTCTGTATCTGATTTGCAAGAAAAAATCCAATAAATAATGGATAACTCAAAGTTCTGAATTTATCACCGGCTTTGATTTCTATTAAAACAGCAACCTCCAACATTCTTGCCGCAGTATAAGAACCCGTGTTGGATGGATAATGACGTTTTCCGGTGCCTACCCTACTTTCACCTCATTGGGATTTGCAAGAGTGGAACGTCTGATTTCTTCAAAAGACTTCTTCTGCATCCAGATATCGTTCCTAACAAGGGAATATTTGGAAAGGAGATCTGGTATTGGTCTTGGAACAGATTTTCTACAAGTAAGTCCAACCAATCTATAAACATATACTAAATATGTACCTGTCATAGCCTGTAAGATGTTAGCTTGTTTTACTTTTAAAGTCAAGTTATGTAATCACAATATCCAAAAAAACAAAAGTACAGATCATGCATCCATTAACAGAGACCTGACACCTTAAACCAGGCTTACTGTTGTTTTTTTTCCACTTCTGTGTAACTTTAAAACTGTTTTACATTTATACATTTTGCCGTCTTATAATCGGAGGCTTCCTTCATACACTGCATACTCAAACACATACATTTGCTATCAGTGTGTCAGTAATTGCATGCCATTTACTAACCAATTCAGGCCGTACTGGCCATCAAAAGCCCATAAAGGGGACTGTTAAGTGTCAGCCATTGATTGGCCCGAGTAGGAACATATGGGTATGCAATTATATTATTAGTAATTTGCCTGTATATCCGCGAAACGTTTTAGTCTACGAGTGCAACCTTTGATGTATTATCGCTAACAATCAAAAACACGTGTCACAGTTGCCATGAGAATTAATTCGTCGTCAATAAGACTTTTAAAGCACATTGCAATTAGCATATTATTTTAATTTATATACAAATTTAACATTTATAAAAATATTATTAGATGTTTGATCGTAGATCTCGAGAAAATTTACTGACTAAGGTGTAACACATGTTTATATAAAACACTTTCATTTAAGTTCATAGACTGAATTTAAGGATGCCGATTATGGTAAAATAGTTTCTTTAATTGTCATTGGCAATACTATTTACATAAAAACATAAAACGGAAGACATGTCGAATGATTAAAACAATTTTTAATTCAATGTTATTCTTGAACGTTTTTTTTCCAGAGGGTCGAGGAGGGAAGTTCAAGCTTGGCATGACTTTAAAAGAATTTACTCAGCAGTTTGATACAAAAACAATTCTGAAAGGGGTAGATAACAATGGAAACCATGTCAAAATCACCGGTAATGAGCTTTTATTTTAACCTCTTAAAGTTTAAACTCTGAGCACAATTGACAATTTGTGTAACCTAAGTATTTCATTTCTTTTGCACGGACTTTTTACATGCAGATGGCGCTAGTGGGCATACAATGACATTTGTTTATAAGACACAATTATAATGCATAACAGTTTTTGCTTAAGTTTAAAATTCCGCGCACATGCCAAAGTTCTAAACTCTGAATTCCGTGCGTTATCGCCTCAAAATATATCCTCGGGCCCGATTTTAGTCACAAATGTAAAAGATAGAAATAAAATGGAATGCCGCTGTAAATAACATATTAAAGAAATAATTAGTACTTTATTTACATCTTTTATTGACTGTGCGTCGTTTATTTGCACATACGACTGTTGCTTGTTTTCTTAAAGGACATGGCGATCCTATGGATATATGGGACAGGTTTCGGGAGGAAGCAACGCCCCAGAATGTTCCAGGGGCGGAAGAACTTCTATGGACCACTCCTTATGCCATTAAACATATTAACCCTAATGTAAAGCTCATTTTAATGTTACGGGATCCTGTGGACAGGTACGTGTACACCAAACATTTAAAGGAGAGTCCTCACATTTTGGAATTAAGTAAAAGTGATATTTAAAATGGCATTAGAACATATTAATCTTAACATTTGGTGTATGTTTGACACATCTGGTTCACTGTCGAAGAACGTTCGTGAGCACTCTCTTACACTATTGGCTCATTACATTCACCTCTGTTATAGGCTGGGCTACTTTCAACTACTTTTACTTTAACTCAAAGAAATATTTCACCATTTACATTCACAATAGTTTGGGTTTCCCCGGTTTTAATGAAAGATATTGAAGATTTCAGTCATTTGTTTAACCTCAAGCTTTCAATATAATAATAATGACTGTGTGCAACGAAACCTTCTTAGTTTGATCAACAATCTTGACATTGAGCCGTTTCGCAGAGATGTAAAGTGAGTGAAAGGAACGACAACTCTGCGAAGGAGATTGGTTCATGAGGTCTTTAAAAGCTAAATAGAGCTTGTGTTACTTGTTATGAAACCCGACTATATAAATAAAATTTACTTGACTTGACTTGACTTGAGGTCTGCGGATGTGCACCACTGATCGCTATGAAGAATATACGCCGGCTTATCAGTAAGCGATGATTTAAATTAAAGCATTAACAGTCACAGAACCACTTGTCATGGATGATATGATATTTAAATAATATTTATTGTCTTTACAGTGTACACTGTATAAAATGAATTTCTGTGACTGAAATTATATAATTTCTTATCATGTTTTGAATCCATGTCAGCGATATACGACTCCCTATTTGACTATTAAATCAGCCAACGCAAAGATGGAAAACTGCTTGACTAGAAGGACTTCAAGGTTTTAAAAGCCCAAGTTAAGTCTTCGTAAGAATTGTAATCTATCTTTAATGTGTGTTGAAACTTTTGATGATGTACCCTTATTCTATGTTCTAATCGTTCCGTATCATTTTACATTCACAGCACGATCTCAGAGAAAACATTCAAACTTAAAACATAATAAGACAATATCTTTAATATTTTAAATTCTAGGTTGAAGTAGACTTATTGTTAAGCCTTTCTTATTGTGTCGTCTGCAATAGAAGGTAGACACATAGGGATCCTATTGTCCTGCGACGTCGTCGTCGTCGGCGTCGTCCGGTAGTCCCCAGCTTTAACATGAAACTTAATCATGTTGCCTATGACTTTGAAAGTACTTGTCATATTCGCGTCATACTTGGAATATATCATCAGCATGAACAACGCCATTTGTGACAACAAGAATGATAACCCTAGTTTCAATATTTTTGAGTTATGCCCATTTCAAAAGCAATTTTAACATGAAACTTAATGTTGCTTTTAACTTTAAAAAAATACTTGTCCTTTTCACTTTAATATTGGAATTTATCATCCTCATGAACAACAACATCGGTTACAACAAGAATCATACCTCCTGTTTGGCAAGTTTTGAGTTATGCCCCTTTCAAATGCATCTTTAGCATGAAACGTAAAGTTGACTGTAACTTTTAAAGTAGTTGACCTGTTTACTTAATATTCAGAATATTATATAATCTTCATGAACGTCATCGCTTACAACAAGAATGATAACTCATGTTTGACTATTTTATGAGTTATGCCCCTTTTCAGATGCAACTCTAACTTTAAACTTATGTTGTCTATAACTTTTAAAGTACTTGTCCTATTCACTTAATACTTGTAAATATCATCTTCATGAACAACAACTTCGGTTACAACAAGAGTAATGATTCCTGTTTGACTATTTTTATGAGTTTTGCCCCTTTCAAATGCAACTTTAACATGAAACTTAATGTTGCATTTAACTATGAAAGTACTTTTCATTTAATACTTGTAATATATCATCAACATAAATAGCGCCATCGGTGACAACAAAATGATAACTCCTGTTTAAATTTTTTTTAAGTTATGCCCATTTCAATTGTAACTTTAACATGAAACTTAATGTTGACTTTAACTTTGAAAGTACTTATCCTATTCACATAATATCGAAATATATCATCTTCATGAACAAAACCATCTGTGACAACAAGAATGATAAAGAATAAAAAGTCCTGTTTGACTGTTATATGAGTTATGCCCCTTTGAAATGCAACTTTAGCATGAAACTTAATGTTGCCTGTAACGTTGAAAGTACTTGTCCAATTCACTTAATACTTGGAATATATCATCTGCATGCACAAAGCTATTGGTGAAGAATGATTACTCAGGGTTCACCAATTTTAGTTATGCACATTTCAAATGCAATTTAGGTTACACATGTGTTCCTCGATGAAGTATTGCAATCAACTTGAATTAATTATTTTTATAATATATAATTAAACATATGCCCACATTTCAACTTTTTGCAAGCAGGTGACACATGTGCACACAAACTTCTAGTGTTATTTAAAGAAATCTTATGGTAAAGGCCGTTATTAAATGTACTTGTCGTCCAAGCCTGTAGCATACATATGTGTTTGTAGATTATAGTAAAGACAATAAACTATGTTTAAACTAAATGTTTTTCTGCGATAGGTTGTACTCGCACTACTTTCACAGCAAGATGGGGTCTTCGGCACAGACCTTCCACGCCCACGTTGTACAATCTATAGATGTGTGGAACAAGTGTACACAACAACATACTGTTCGTCACTGCATTTACTCTCCACAGATGAAAATACAACTTCGGGTATGTCCGACTTGAATATCATCATAGTTTTTTTATAAACCTAAGTGAAACATCAATGTTTTTTAATCGATCGCCTCTCATCTTAATCTAATATTATGTAATTCGGTTGTTTGGGTAAATATCGCAATAGTACTATATAGTTATATAGGTAATTTTTATGGAGGCGTGGTATAGAGCTGGCCTAGCATGCGAGGGTTCCTGGATTAAGTGGATTTTTAAAATTGCAAGATGCATTTGTTAGCAACAGACGACTTGTATTGGCTAAAAGTCAACTGTTAAGTTAGTTACATGTACATGCAACATAGTGTGATTGAAACTTAACTAAAAATTCATGTCATTTTTCAGGCTCCAATTTATACCAGTTTTTACATCGTTCATTTGCGGGAATGGCTGAAAGTGTTTTCAAAGGATCAACTTTTAATATTTAGAAATGAAGATTTTGCGCAGAACGTTAAAGAGACCCTGGTGACGGTATTCAAATATCTAGAAGTTTGTAAGTAGATAGGTATTGTCAAATTATAGTTGTTTGTTCTAATATAGACCAAAACTTCGTCGAAAATATTGCCAGCAACCCATCAACTCTTCTACTTTTGAATACCATAGACGTGTACGGGTTTCCGATATGAAAATCGGACTTCCTGGCAACTGTGTTAAGGTCATAACGATGCTTTGCCAAATAACGCTGAAAATCTGTTGCCCGAAAGCCGGATTTTCCAATCCGACCGAGAAAACATATAAATTTCTTTATCAAATTTCTTTTCACTGTGTTTATATTATATTTTATTAGTTTGTCTCATTTAGAACTCATTTTACAGAAGCGAGCTAATTTGCAAAGTATTTATTTCTCTTCCATAATTGTTCAAATAGGTCAAGGCGCGTAACATAGTAGTTCCGGAACGCCTCCGCGCGCGATACTCATATTAGAAGTTTTATGATTTAAAGTTTCTTGCATAACATCTTGATGTTCCTATTTTTAAATCGGTCCCGGACAAAACCCTCTTACATCCGTCTCTCTACCGCCACTTCCCTCGTTGTTAGACGAGTCGAGCTCTATGACGTAATTCATAATTGCTCAATCGTGAATGAGGAATGAATTCTTCCACTACTTTATAAAAATGAGTTCGATTTTAAAATAAAGTGGTAAAATGTATATATGTTGGGCAAAAAATTGTCTCCATCACGATTTGTCGCCTAGGATGGGAAATTCGGCCCGAGGAAATGTTTTCTTTTTGTTGCAATGAGGCTATGTCGAGTAACCGCTCACAAATAGTTTCTCGACGGCCGTGCTCTGCAAGTCGAACGCTGCGACACGTGACGTTTGCTCTATATGCGATATTCTTGCACCAAAGGGAATGGAGATTTGTAAAAATTACGGTCTGGTTTGACAAAAATTGATAAAGGCAAATGCGTGGTGCTATTCATGTCTTCTTAAAGCACGGTTGAACGATGTTCAATAATCAAAACAGACAGTAAACTTTGTCGAGTAAAGATATTAAATAAACTATATATATATAATATTAAATAAATCAGCCCTAAAACTTAAACTCTTTTTAGGCGTATATTTAATAAATTACTGTTGGCGTAGCACCTACGACCCCGCCCGCCCCTAATAAAAACATGTGAATACATCTGTAACTATGGTTGTAATTTGAATACTTAAAAATCTGTTTATGTTTTATTTTTATGAAAACAAATTTAAGATGAATGCCCCATTCTGTACATTTATGGTAAATAACGTGTACATAACGTAATAAAATATCTTCACCATGACAAGCTATATCCGCGTAATATGTTTAAACGTGTCAGAATACAGGTACAAAACCACCACACATTCTAGTAATGACATCACGTAAATTTGTGTTCGCACAACATGTAATGCACTTAATACATAATGTAATAAAAACATAATAATAAAGTTAGGACAACGTCTCATTTATAAACAATCCATTAACAATATGTTTCAGCCATTCCTGACGAGAGTTTGTTAGAAAGGATGAAAACCCTACCTCACTTTTATGAAACAAAGAGTAAAGCAGCTGCTGGTCCTATGCTACCATTGACGAAGAAGCTTCTCGTGGACCTGTATCGACCTTACACAAAAGAATTGGCGACATTCCTAAACGATGAGAGATTTGCCTTCAAAGATCGGTCGTTTGGCTGAAACCGCTCCATCACATGAAAGTGGAATCGGTCAATATGCGGTATCAAACTCTGCTTAGTATAAAACAGCGGTATCGAACACTATTGTGTCTGCAAGCTAAACGCGGCATTTAAATCTTTAGTGGTATCAAAACACAGAATATGCGAAATAAATCTTAAATTGATTTCTGTCAGACTTTGCAGCAAATAACAAAAAGACAGTGTAGCTTGTAAAAATTAATTATATTCCGTCTCGGTGGTGGCATTGCGCCGTTTTAATAAAAATTTTAATTCTCATAGTTAAGTCGCGCGTTTTGCATAAATAATTATCTTAAAAAGATACACGTAGCTTCGTTTATAATGAAGGGTATTGTTCTAAAAGGTATGTTTCAACGAGTAAGAACTTGAACCGAATTCGATTTAAACCAAAGACAAAATTAATTATTTCCTTTAGACATTTTAACGTGTTGTGATGTGATATTTTACTTGATACTTTTTAAATTTTTATGTATAAATTTGACATCTACCTCGTTGGTTTGAAAGTTTGCAATGATTTGACATTTTATTTTTAATTGGATATGACTTAGAATGACACATCAACGATGGGAATTTGTTTCCTGAATTGTGCATTTTGACGATCTGTGATCTTGAATACCACGTCCAGTAATTTACATCATTTGCAGCTTAGTTCTATAAATAGAATAAAACGGTCTTGTATCATAATTGTTGAGCGTGAAATTTTGCACAAGTATATTTAGCCTTTAACAGTCAGTAAAGCACCGGTCACAACCCGCCGTACGTGCAAGTGCGTGCTGTCTACGTGCAAAAACGTGGGCTAAATTCAGGGATCCGTACGTGGTGAGTACCGCCTCCGTACGGATTTGGGAGCACGCAGAGACGCCGTAGCATTTTTTAGTGCATGCAAAACTTTCTCTGCGTGCGGGCTACGGATTCACCACCAGTACGGATGATTTGCTTGCCCTTTACGTCCACGATCGCGTAAGGCCGGTATTCCATGGTTCCGTGATGCGTGATCCGTGTCCGTTTCCGCGTCCGTGTCCGCGATTTTTCACTCACCAAAAATATCGTTGGGTATATTCCATACCTCCGTGTCCGTTGCACGAATACGGACGCGGAACGGACACAGAGGTATGGTATATACCCAACGATATCTTTGGTGAGTGAAAAATCGCGGACACGGACGCGGACACGGAATACGCATCACGGAACCATGGAATACCGGCCTAACGAACTGCCTCTGCGAGTCTTTGCGTGGTCCGTGCGTGGTCCGTGCTTCCTCAGTTCAACTGTCCAAAAAACGCACAGAACTCAGGCGGACCTTACAGAGCAAGTACATGCTCCTCACTTACAACGCACGATGTGCATACGGACCTCTGCGGTATAAAAATATATATCGAGCATCGATAGGTCATCCTTATATAAATCACCCAACAGCGACCGAAATAAACTCACGTTCACCGCACTTGCACGCACTTACAACGGGCGAGCGAGTAAGAACACCGTTCGTGAGCAGTACTGCCTCCGTACGTTGACATGGAAATCGCAAGGAGATCTTGCATTGTAAGCACCTTGTCAGCACGTACAACTCACCACCTACGGAATGTACGATGCACGCAACCTTTTGCCCCTAGACGTGGCGTGCGGGCCACGTACTCACACCTTGCGCAACCGTGAGTGTGACGTGCGTCCTCTCTGCTCTTGCCACGTCCGATCAAAACACGCCGCGAAAGTAACCTCCGCAGAACACGTAAGGACAAAAAAGACGCACAGCGGGTTGTGACCGGGGCTTAACAGTAGTTGCACGCGCTCTCAAGCATTGATACATAGATCAAATGGGCCGAGTCACTGGAAAAGGTACCCTCAGACAGTTGACGTCAATCATTGAAAAGTTGAGCGAATGACATTAATGATTATGTATTTCGCGGTTAACAAAATCACGTTTTAGTCATGGGTAAATAATAGAGAATTACAAGTCCTTTCTAAATATAGAAACAACTTAAATGCCTCTATGACCTAATGTACCTTTTGCGTGGCATGCCCCAAATTATGCAGTATTAGGCCTGCATGTATAAAACATTGCATTTTATTGTTGTTGCACTTGTAGAAATTCGTTGCTTGTTGAGATGTTAGCAACAACAATCAGCATCAAGAATATAATGGTAGGCTCATTTTGTATGCTTCTAATGAGCATATAAGCGGTTCAGAAATTTTTATACAAAAGGGCGAAGCCATCAAATGTAACTAGACCTGGTATAGTCTATCTGTCCAAAAATGACCACGGACGGTGATACCGTGATACGTACCGCTTGGTGCGATCGTTTTACATTTTATATACTGTTCTACAGATACTCGTTCATGTCATGGTGTTTTGAAATAAAATCTTATACAGTGGTTCTAGGTGATTGTTTATAAAAAAAGTAAATGCATTTTAGGACATGCATTGTGTTTATTTTACATAAGTTTCAATGCATTTGTTTTATCTGATGACATTCTTACATTTGAGAAAACTATTAACTTTTTATATAATTATTTGTTTATGGTATCATTTGCTATGCATATTCATAGAAAATGCATGTCATTGTCTACTATTTAGTACTTATGTTGTTATATGTGAATAACCTAAAATTTGTTAACTATTTTAGTTTTTCTTATCCGATTTTATATGTTTTTATTCGATTTTTATATTATAAAAAGAACACGAGATTAAACTTTAAAAAATGTTTTTGTTTATTTTTTGATAACGTTGACCCCAGTTATTGTTAAGGCGATAAACCCTCAGGTTCTCATTTTTGTTAATTGTTCGTGGTGTCAGTTTTGAATTGATCATTTTATAACACTGCTTTCTTTTCCTCTCTTCTTTTTGTTTTGTGGGATTGCTGTTTTTTCTTGATGTGGCCGTTCATGATATGCATATTTCACTTTTTAAAAACGATTTACTTCAAACAAAAGTTGGAATGGTTTGACAAAGAATAACATTATTCAAACTTAGCCCGGCACCATTTCTGGATATGGTTTCACCAAAGTGATTACAGGCCTTGACCGAAATATTAACATTTAATAAATGATTTCTCGGATAGGTTTGAAATATAGTATTTTGAAATATTTTTGAAATATGAAAATACATTTAGGATACCAACGCAAATCAAAGGAAAACAACTAGGAACGGCATTCGCGAGATTGTTTCAATAATATCTCGCAAGCTCTCAATTTCTTTGCACGAGTCGCAAGCCATCGTTTTTTTTACGCTTAAATTTTCGCTTAAAACAATTCGTGAGACACAATTTTTCTCATCGCGTAATCTCGCGAATGCCGTTCGCAATTGTGTCTGTGACATTCGCAGCACTTTACGGCAGGGCTTTTAGGGGGTAGCCTAATTCCATTTCATCCCAGTTAAATGTATCGAATTAAGTAGCGCGAAACAATGTCGTATTCAAACAAATCGCTTATCCATATCAAACCGTTCTCTGTACTTTCCAGGAATTAAGACATTCGATATATATTTGAAATGTATATATTTTCTTCTGATTTTCCCCAAATATTAATTACATTTCAGAAATGTCGCGCGATATTCGCATGAATTTCGCAAGTATAAAAATTTTACAATTATTTCGAACAGATGACGAAAAGGTATCTTGTGATATTATCGCGACATCTTTTAAAACTTCATCAGATAATCGCTTGAGATGTAGGCGACATTCGGTTTCTGGTCAACTCGTACCTTTTGACCAGATACCCCCCGGGATTCTGGTCAACTCGTACCTTAGTCAACTCGTACCTGAGTCAACTCGTACCATTTTTGGTCAACTCGTACCGTAGTCAACTCGTACCTTAGTCAACTAGTACCCCTTTTTAGAATTAAAGTTTATAAATTTGTGTTTCAAACAACTCGCTATGTGTCGCTGTTCACTAGCTTTAGTTTCACTCAGGCAATCCAGCGACACATTACCGTTTTCTGGACGTTGACACTTTACAGTTGTACTGTAATAGCTAAGCCGATAATGATTTTCATGCAAAAACGGTGATCTTACGGCACGATTTTAATGTTCATGGCATTGCATAAGCGCCAAAAAAAGCCCCTTATTTTGGAGCCATGACCACCTGGGCCGCGACTTGCCGAAATATTGTGACTGCGGCTCCTGCGGCCCCAACTCCTAAGCGCCTGTTTACTAATTTCAAACTGCCCTAATATACAATATAACTTTTGGTTTACATTATGGATGGGAACGAGTAGCAAAATCGGTACTCGGGTTCTCGGATCTTGTTCCGATCGAGTACTTGAAACCTTTCTCTAACGTAAAAGGAAATATCAGCTTCAATTAGTTTTAACGATCGTACCGGGTATGATCATGTCAGACTGCCTGTCATTATCGATCACTCAAGAAGATTTACAACACCCTTAAAGAAAACAAAAATACCTTAATGATATTTAATCATATTTAATGCATTTCAATTATCAACGTTGAAAACATTTAATTAAACAATCATTTATTAGGCCGAGTCACAAACTAGAACATCACCGTAAAATGTACACACCGTGAAAATAGTGTATGTTCTCCATATATTGGATTTAATTTCAGTTTTGCAAACCTAAAATCAACAATCGCATTTGAATATAATTACTCAACAAGTTTTAGCTTTCCAAAAAGCTAGTCGGCAATTAGCATGGCATTTTAAAAAAAGACGGCTCTGAAGTGTAAATTTCTCTAGAAAATTTCGTAAGAATGTTGGTATTTAATTAGAATTTCCGCCCTGTAATAAATATGCTCGCTCGCTCTCGTCACACGTTTTTGTTTCGATTTAAAATAATGTTAAATTCATTGTATGACAGTGCTTATCATTGTGTCACCTGCAAAAGCAGGTAGACACGTACGGATCCTATTGTCGGCGGCGTCGTCGTCGTCGGCGGCTGCGTTGTCCTGTGGCCCATAAACTTAAATGTGAAACTTAATGTTGCCTATAAGTTCGTAAGTATTTGACATATTAACCTAATAATTAAAAAATATATTCTGCATGAATAAAGCCATCTCCGACAACAAAAAATGATCACTCTTGTTATATTATTTTTGTTATGCCCCTATCAAATTACTTAAATATCGAATTTAATGTTGCCTATAACATTGAAAGTCCTTGTCCTATTAACACCATACTTGAAATATATTCTCATTTGCATAAACAAAGCCATCTCTGACAACATGATCGATAATCCCTGTTTTATTCTTGAGTTAAGTCCAGTTAAGACTTTAATATCAAACATAATGTTGCCTATAATTTTGAAAGTTCTTGTTCTATTATCTTAATTGTTTGAATACATTACATGCATGAACAAAGCCATCAGTGATAATAAAAATGATAATTCCTGTTTCGTTATTTCAAGAGTTATGTTCCTTTAAAATGGCTTTAATTTGAAACTTTATGTAGGTTCAACCAAAGTATTTCCAATTCCCATAGGGCTCAAATTCACAATATTTAATGTCCATTAAAAAGAGTTCTATCATCTTAACTCCTAGACAACATTTATATTAGTGCGAAGATCTGCATTCCATCTATTCGAAAACACACAAGGGGTAACTTCCTTGAAAGAAAAGTAATATCTCTAACCGAACAGACCATACTTTAAACGCGGAATCGCATATACGGTATCACAAATATACATCCTCTGTTCCGGCACTAGTCCACCTCTATCAAACAAGATATAGGCTCGAACAAACAAGATATAGGGATGAAATTGCTTTCGTTTCTTTTCCTGACATGTAATCTCTGCAAACAAGAGGCCCTCGGATGAAAAGAAAACGTTCTCATATATTAAAATGGACTATGTGGTGAAATGAAACCTTTAAATGAAAATTCGAAGAGACTATCCTCTTTTATTCAGCAAAACGAATAATACAGTCGTCGAGGTAGTGCTGGTCATGTACCAGTGGACGTGTTTGTTTTACCAGCTGGCAACAAAGAATGCATTTTATACATGCATTGTTAGTTTAAATATCTTCTATCTCGACTTCCCGAATTTATCTACAACATAGACATTAAATAATGCATCCCAAACAAAGCCGACAAATATACTGATTCACTTTTTATATCTAAAGACTTCTAGTCTGTTGAAAATCTCGCAGCTTTACCATTTCACTTGGATAATATTTAAAGAAATGATGCAAGTAAACACAAAAAGTATGATTAACCGTTTAAACTTTTGGACAGAAAGCTTACGTGAATAACAATATCAGAATAGAATGGAATACTTGGAATAATTGTGTTTCATGGAATTCATTATCTTCGACCTGGTCTGTGGACTATAGCACTAACTTAATCTTGGCTGTCGGCAATTTATAAACTGATCTCTTAAAAAGCTGCAGTAGCATTGTCTGTCTTCTCAAGCACGTATATGCTGACTGATTTACCGGGAAGCGGCGCGAAGTGGCCACCGAATCAACGATAATGTATCCCGACTTGGCCGGTAATTTCTTATCACTCACATTGAATACTTCCAGATTATAATCTTTACATGATTGATAAAGTATGGAAATTCTGTAGGCTTCGCTTATATGGATTATCGTTGGCGTCGATATATAAACGCAAATAAGACAAGTACTGTTTCGCCATTGGTAAAAATTTGTCTTGAGATGCAAACTTGCAAAAATAAATGTTTGTTTTTATCTCCTGTTTCTGTTGGAATTATTGTTTCGTCGGCTTGTAAATGAAGCTCAATCACATTTATACTTTAAATATTTGTGTTTTCCCTGTTAAAGCGAAGCTTACCTAGTGTTGTTATTCGTGAATAATTAGATTGTCTATTACTGAGATTTACATGAACGTGCCCATGATTGAAATCAAAATTGAGCTCAAACGTGCAAAACATACCCGCGAAACCCCTAACCCTAATGTCTGACCCCACATATGCACACTATGCCACTGATCTTATTCGATCTGAAGTCAATGCTAAAACAATAGCATTATTTTTACAAGTACAAGAAATTAGACAGCACAAGCAATTATCATAACAATTAATGTAAATGGCGATCGTTTAGAATAAACTATAAGACCACCTCCTTTTGAAGTAATTTCTTTGAAATTGCTTTCGTTTCTTTTCCTGACATGTAATCTCTGCAAACAAGAGGCCCTCGGATGAAAAGAAAACGTTCTCATATATTAAAATGGACTATGTGGTGAAATGAAACCTTTAAATGAAAATTCGAAGAGACTATCCTCTTTTATTCAGCAAAACGAATAATACAGTACTCGAGGTAGTGCTGGTCATGTACCAGTGGACGTGTTTGTTTTACCAGCTGGCAACAAAGAATGCATTTTATACATGCATAGTTCGTTTAAATATCTTCTATCTCGACTTCCCGAATTTATCTACAACATAAACATTAAATAATGCATCCCAAACAAAGCCGACAAATATACTGATTCACTTTTTATATCTAAAGACTTCTAGTCTGTTGAAAATCTCGCAGCTTTACCATTTCACTTGGATAATATTTGGAGAAATGATGCAAGTAAACACAAAAAGTATGATTAACCGTTTAAACTTTTGGACAGAAAGCTTACGTGAATAACAATATCAGAATAGAATAGAATACTTGGAATAATTGTGTTTCATGGAATTCATTATCTTCGACCTGGTCTGTGGACTATAGCACTAACTTAATCTTGGCTGTCGGCAATTTATAAACTGATCTCTTAAAAAGCTGCAGTAGCATTGTCTGTCTTCTCAAGCACGTATATGCCGACTGATTTACCGGGAAGCGGCGCGAAGTGGCCACCGAATCAGCGATAATGTATCCCGACTTGGCCGGTAATTTCTTATCACTCACATTGAATACTTCCAGATTATAATCTTTACATGATTGATAAAGTATGGAAATTCTGTAGGCTTCGCTTATATGGATTATCGTCGGCGTCGATATATAAACGCAAATAAGACAAGTACTGTTTCGCCATTGGTAAAAATTTGTCTTGAGATGCAAACTTGCAAAAATAAATGTTTGTTTTTTATCTCCTGTTTCTGTTGGAATTATTGTTTCGTCGGCTTGTAAATGAAGCTCAATCACATTTATACTTTAAATATTTGTGTTTTCCCTGTTAAAGCGAAGCTTACATAGTGTTGTTATTCGTGAATAATTAGATTGTCTATTACTGAGATTTACATGAACGTGCCCATGATTGAAATCAAAATTGAGCTCAAACGTGCAAAACATACCCGCGAAACCCCTAACCCTAATGTCTGACCCCACATATGCACACTATGTCACTGATCTTGTTCGATCTGAAGTCAATGCTAAAACAATAGCATTATTTTTACAAGTACAAGAAATTAGACAGCACAAGCAATTATCATAACATTTAATGTAAATGGCGATCGTTTAGAATAAACTATAAGACCACCTCCTTTTGAAGTAATTTTCTGGCTGAGAAGGAGTACTTGTGAAACACCTTTAAAACAGTGACATAATGCCAATAATTTTGTCATAGAATTAATTACAAACAAATATTTTTTGTAACAGTTTCAGATTAAATCGTCTTAATAACAAAAAACATCAATGTGATCAGCACAAAGATCAAGTGAAATTAATAAATGCATCCAACATACAAATACATTTCTTTCCGTCTCCTAATGGTCACTGACGGTCACTGACCTGATTTGACCTGATTTGCGGACCTAACTTAGTAACTATGAAATTAAGAATCGCTTGTCTGCTAAGTGTACAAATACGCATCGACTGTGGAAAGTTCTGTGGTACCGCTTTGACCTAGAAAGCATCCAGTTTAACAATACTTAAACAACTGTATAATTTCTACACGTCCTGTATAAAAGTATAAACTAAGTATACAAGAAACATGATTATCTACATTAAAGTAAAGGGCTTCTTTATATATCAAGCAATCAAAAATCATCCTCTACACTATCCTTTTGCATGTGTCTTAGGAACAGGTGGCAAAGTCTAAATTATCCGTTCTGGACCGTGAGTCACTGTTAAGGCTAAATAGTGTTAAGGCTAAATAGCTCAAGTTTGGTCGATTATAATATGTCAGTCATCAGGATGACCGACAATAAACAAAATCAAATAACGAGACGAAAGAAGCGTCGTGCTTAAAATATTCAGGTGCTAATTTAAATGATTGCAAATTGTCTATGTTACGACATCAAACAATAACGTCAATTAGGCGCCAATTATTGGATATTTGTGCCCCTAAGTGTCATCTTGTTTATTTGAAACCGGATGCGAGGTGTTGACAATTAACTGTCAGTCGGCGATTTGTAAGATTCCATAAAGACAAAAATTGGTTGATTTTTTTTACATTTGTAATCGGGTACTCGATTACTTTATGAACTACTCGGGTACTCAAACGTTAATCGAGTACCCGAGTACTCGATTACTCGTTTCTATCCCTAGTTTACATATTTACGAGGGCCTACCACACACAAAGTAGTATTGTCGTTGTAAACTGCACAACATAAATAACGCGTTAGAATTTATATCATCGCCCAGACGATGTTTTTAGCGAAAATAATATGGTGTTGAATGCTGTATTGTTGTCGTTTTCCAGAAAGCTGAAGTCGTCAGGGCCCTATACAGGAGTTATGTCATTGATAACCTGATAATATATCATTTATGACTGTGAAGGACAACACCATGTCAGTCAGAAAGGCAGCATTGTCATATGGTGTACCTAACACAACACTGATTGACAGGTTTAGCGGATCTTATGTTTCAACTCTCCTCCGTTATAAGCCTTTATCGCGTCACCTATTATGATGTTGCCGAGTTAGCTTGTAAGGTGTCCTTTGCTACCCTTACCCTGCCAACATACAGTCTCCATCTAGGAGGAGTGACAAATATCCGTTTGACCGCTACGTTTTTTCTGGCCTCTCAGTTGCCCCCTAAACTACTTTCAGCAAAGAATGCGATGTTTCAGCTCAGGCTTATTTAGACTTGGATGAAACAGGTAGTGTTGAATGTTTTCTTCAAAATTGCAGACGAAAGACACCAGTACTTTGATATTTACTTAAAGCTGAAGTGTACTAAGCATGTCGGTGGTAAGGCCATTACGGAAGAACACAAAATAAAAACTCATAAGGAAAATTATGGGCCAGGGCAGAAGTTAATAAATAAACTGATGAACAAAAGATCAGTTCAATCTCCCAAACCAAGTATATACCAGGGTCTGTAAAATGTCCAGGAATGCACTTGCTGCTGTGGAAAACATAGCCGCCGAAGATGTTCCTGAATATGAAGTGTAGTCTGTCAGACATAACGTAAAAGACTTTTGGAGTGAAGTGTAGTAGTAAGTCAAATGACGTCATAAGCAAACATGTGGTCAGACCGTCTTGGATAAAGCCTTGTTATTGTCCAACAATATTGACCTGGCACTTCATTTATTTTCGTTAAGGTCATTGAATAAACACGGGTATCAGCGAAAACTCCGATAGATTACTCAATTTACACCTCGGTGATGTGTGGAGAATTGGAATAGATGCCGGACTACCGATCGTAACATTTACGAAAATTAACGAATATGAGGTCAAATGCAAGAGTGCCAGGTCAATATTGTTGGACAATTCTAGCTGCCATTCACACAAATAAATGCTTTTATTTTTACGAGTGCATTTCACGGTGTCTAGGTCTAATGTAACCCACTAGAGAAAGAATATCCAGTTGCAACTTTTTTAAACCCCCAGTGGCAATTTGATTTGCCACTGACCGTTCCAAGGCGGTAACCCCTCGGGTTCTCATTTTTGTTTATTGTTAGTGGTGTCTTTTTTGAAACTGATCATTTTATTAACCATGCTCTCTCCCCCTCTCTTCTTCTTGACTGTTTTTCGGCGTTAGCTGTCTAAGCTCACTTTTGACCTAGTTTTTCGACCAATGAAATGTTGTAAATAATACTCGTATTCAATTATTATGCAGAGGGAAAATGAAATAAACTATTTCGATTGGTCGTTATTTACACCAGAGAGGCATCTAGCAGGGTGGAGAGGTATCTAGTGGGATTTTTATTATTATGCAGGCAAAAATCAAATAGGTTATTTCGATTGGTTGTTAGTGGGTGTTGTATTGGAGAAAAACATATTTACGATTTAAATAACCAGTTAAGTCAATATTGATGGCTTAAATACAATTTTATATGAAATATTCTTGTGTGTCAGGTAAACACTTGCATACAATACACAGTGTAAAACGAAAGAAAAGTGTAGATATTTCTAGTTCTTACTGGTTTCTTTCTAGTTCCTTTGATACTGATTGTTAATTTCGAGTACAAAATACATGTTCATTGTAGTGTAGTGGCTAACACTCTCGCCACTCAAGCGGAGGCCCCGGGTTCAATACTCAGGGCGGACACTTTTTTTAAGTTAATTTACGTAAAAGTTGGTAGATTTCGCTCTTGTAAGGCCAGAGAAAATAAATTATTAGATTCTCATCCGGATTTTGGGGAAAAAGGGCGGGTGGGCACTTTTTAATTTTTATTTTTTATTAACGAAATACCTTAAGAAGGTATTTCGGGATGGTCTAAAACCAGTTCTGTCCGGAACACAATATGTTTCGATTTTTTTACCAATAATTTTTTGGGGGGCGGGTGGTTTTGGACAGGGGCGGGCGGGGATGAGAATCTAAAATATTTTTTTCTATTGCCTAACAGGCTGTTTTTATTTATTTTTATTAAATTTCAAGAACATTTATTCATCTTGAGTTCTAACTCTACAAGATATATTTTATTGAAACTGATTAAATGTAGATCAAGACTTAATGTAAGACATTGCTTATTTAATCGACTTGTTATCACTTTATGAAAATGTTGCAACAGCTTCAACATTTTTTTAAAGACACTTTCAATGAATTTATGAGTTGTCATGATTCGGTCGCTTAATCTCTAGGTCATACTAAGAAGGCAAAGGCTGTTCTTCAATAGCTATAACAAGTAAAATAAAATAACTAAACTGTGTCTGCTTCGCCTCTCTGTATTTCTTTCTTTCTTATAAACATGTATATATAAATCTTTTCCATCAACGCCGTTTATCTTTTTTAAAGATATTTCTTGTTTCTGAATGTGGCGATTCCTGATATGCATAGTTCACCTTTTTATAGCAGTTCTCGCATAAAATAACTGCCATTTATGTTGTCCTTCAAACAAATAAATGTTTTTATTTTTCCGATTGCATTAAGCGGTGACTAGGTCTATTGTTACACACTAGAATAACTATAGAAGACCATAACGGTATACTTTATCTAGCTTTTAAAACGTGTACAGGTGGTCGTTCATTTTCTTGCTGGATTTCGTGGATTCAACATCGAGGGAAATCTCGTCATTTTCCCGCCCTCCCACCCTTATTTTTAAGAAAAACAAAAAAATACGACATGCCCGCGTGGACCAAGAACTGATCCTTCATTATTCAAGTAAGTAAATATTAAACTATTTAAGTCTTGATTCCATGTTTTGCTGCTAGAATTTACTTTCCAGACACTTATACACAGTCTAGTGCAGGAACTAGACAATCCATAATGTTCCACGGACAAGATTTACCGAACCTCAAACCTCAAACAAACAGCTGCAATAGCGTGTACAGGATTACCAAGCGTGAAGACAATCACAGTCGACGCCAATAAAGTGCAATATCGTGCACAAGATCAGCCGGTGTGAAGTCAGCTTCGAACCAATGAAACAGTGTTTTATGCAAATAAAAATTGTATTTAAGGATAAATAATTAAATGATAAACAATATAAAAATGAATCTCAAGCATTCCAAGATTTCATCAACAATTTTATTTGACGTCGACTCGCGATATTCGTTGCACAAACTGTGTGAACCATGATGTACCTAAAGTCTAGTGCAAGATAACGGAAGTTATACAAACTATCTCATGCAAATAAGATAGATTAATATTAATATCCAGACAATTATTTGTTGCAAAAAAAATAATAATAAAAAAAAGTAATGCTATTAACTATAAATAATAATGGCTAAGTAGATAGCCACGTGATACTCCGATATAAAATAAAGTATAATTTTATGACAGATACAGGAGAATCGACTTTCTCACGCGGCTGTCTCATTCTCAATAATGTTCTATAAATATAAGGTAAGAAAAAGAAAGTATTACATAAATTGTATATCCATGTCCTCATTCAGATAAAAATGTACTTTTATTCAAGGTGGTGGGATATGATCGTTCAGCATTTTGCTAGCATCGAGTTTCTCATTCTTCAGTGCCCAAGGTTATAAAGCTGAGCATGGAAACCAGTCTCAAATCTCAAGCATCTGATTGGCTGAAATGGCGACTGGTCGCCATTTAAGCCAATCAGATGCTTGAGATTTGAGACTGGTTTCCATGCTCAGCTTTATAACCTTCAGACCTGTCAGTATCGTTTTGCATCTTTGCTGGGGATACAGCTGATGTTGAACGTTGCAAAAAGAGGCGTGTTTAGGGAATTAACTAGTTGGTGAACTCCCCCTGTTACTTACTCCTTCTTGGATCTAGTATGCTTAATATTCCTTAAACCTACATTGTGTAAGCATAGCCTCACAAAAAATAATGTTCATCCAAGGAGAAAGAACCCGATTGCTCTGATTTTTGCAGGCAACGGTTTCCTCTTCCTTCTGTATCGCCTTGCATATTTGCTGGGATACAGCTGAGGTTGAACATTGCGAAATAAGTTTTTAAGGGAGGCAACTTGTTGGCGAATTTCCTACGTAATGTGCATTTGTTCTTGGATCTAGTGTACTTTATATTTCCTAAACATATACCGTGTATCCTAAGTCTCACATTAAAAAGAAGAAAAAAAGGTAGTGTTCATCCAAGGATTTGGAATCGGATTGCTTGACATTTTGCTGGCATCTTGTTCCTCTTTCATCAGTATCACGTTGAATCTTTGCTGGGATACAGCGGAGGTTGAACAATGCAAAAATACTACATTTTAATGTGAGGTAATTCTTTTGCGATCTCTGTTATTTATATCTTATGCCCCGGTCGCCATTTCAGCCAATCAGATGTTTAAGATTTGAGACTGGTTTCCAATCTCACTTTAATAACCTTCAGCCCAACATGTAATGTTATTTCTCTGTCACCAACAATTTGCTTAAAAATCCTGGTGAAATAATTATATTAATCTCGTGGATTAGTTTGCAGAATCAAAAAAGTAACACAACCAACATAGTTTATAGAATATAATTAATAAGTCAATTTTTGAATACAAATTAAAAGGACATCCAGTACTGTTGCGTTTTACGAATCCTTCCAAAGAGTGGTTTTCATGTTTTAGCACCCTGGAATGTCACATTTTTCCCATCGAACGTCCGGGTCCACGGTGTAGCACCATAAATAACCTGTTTACAACTTGGATATTAATTACACAGCTTACGGAGTCCATGCACGTCAAAATCTTTCATTAATATGTTTTTTGTTTTGTATGTCATGTCAATACTAGAACAAACCTGTTTAAATATGATACATTTAACACACTTTAGATCTGTAAAAACGTATAAAATGGAAACAAAACTATTACTACCATATGTAAAACATAAAGACATTAAAAAATTATAAAAATGCGCTATAATGTTTCACACACATCACTAATCTAGCCTACATTAATACGTACCAGATTCACTAGGGTCACGGCAATAATTCTGTGCTGCCTCAACCGATGTATCCCTGTTAAAATTCCAGTTATTGTTGTATTCATGATTATGTGGAGTTTGTGAAGACCAATGTTGACATTGGCGACCCGTCTCACTTCGATGCCACGTCCCATGGTAATATTCAGACCCTATCCAACTCGGCAAACAACCTGAAATCAAGAAAAACAATGTATTGGCTGATATTTGGACGTTTGAACGAACGGCCATGAAAACTATGAGTACATTGCTCTAAATGTCTCTGCAAGTGATTGCAAGTGGAGACTGACTGCTCCCTAGATCCTATCACTTCATTTCGTTCTTTTAACGTGCGACTTGAGTATTTGTCCACTCACCGTGTCCGTGCCTTTAGCCTTGTTTATTTTATGTGTTTGCTTGCTTTGATATGCAACATTGTCGGTGTATGAGTGAGCAGGTAACAAGGTTCTATTGATTCCCTTGAAATCAGTTCAACAGAAAAACAACGATTTTCATTTTTAACTAAATGTGTAATCGGCGTACGTTATTCTTGCGTACTTCAATTGCTTTTTTTTCACTAAAACCTAGAATTTTAAAGAAAGGTTTCTGATTGCTGTCAACTAGTCTTCTTTAACAGATGACTTCAAACGCTGAATTCTTTTTTATATTTGGGCATAAACATTCCGTGGTTGTTGGTTAAACGGTATTTTCGTGAGTTCTTGAATTCGTGGTTTTCTTGTTTCCAAATATCTTTATCTATAATTGAATGCACCTCTTATAGCCTGTTTCGGCTTTAAATTTGGGGATCTATCACTCCACTATATCCACGAAAACTGGGCCCAAGATCATAAATCTAAGTTTGAGATCAGTTTCAAATCTCAAGGATCTGACTGGTCGCCATTTCAGCCAATCAGATGCTTGAGATTTGAGACTGATCTCCAGATTTTTGTTTTATGATCTCCAGCACGGTACCCTACGACAATTAATGATTTCAGAGTAATATGTGACGCGCCGGCTGTCTGTACCTACACAAAAGTAGAATTGTTTGTTTGCGTCTAAACCGACCCATATACTACTTGTGCTACTGGTAACTCACTCATGAACAAGAATCAGGATTTCAATGACAGAAACAACAAAGACGAAGCATGATTAAATGTATTTATATTACACTTCTTATAAGAGGTCAAAGCCTTGCCATCACTGACCAACATGTCCGTCTCAAAGGGCGAGGTTATGTGAGTTTTTTTATATCGTTTATATTGTCGTTTTATTAACTGGAAAGTACCAGCACCTTTGGATTTTCTTAAATAATAATATCACAAACGGTGACAGTGTTTGTTTCTTATTTTGTTTTTTTCTAATCAGACATTCTCCACCTATAATGGATGGACGATGCTATTCCAAGTAAACTACTGGTGACATTCTGCTCGAGACAATAAGAAAGGAAATTCAAGTTGCGTATAGTTGAAAATTGCACCACATTATTTGCGGCCCATGCGATGTCAAATGCGATGTCAAATAACCAATCTCTTTTATTAAAATCTGAAATATGGCAAATCTATCTCATTTAAAACTGTGTCACTAACTTGTAGAAAACCCGTATTTCTTTTATTGTGATATATTGCTAAACTAGACCTCTACATTCACAAGCAACAGAATCGAACCCTACCTGCTCCAGTAAAATGATGTGCACATGTTTACCCTCTACTCGTATATTATCCTAGACACGGTTTAAGTTATTGCGCCTTTCGCCATTACTTTGCCATATACAAAAATATATATATAATCCTCTCAAACGGCACAATACACTTCCATCAAACTTTGCACAAATAGATGCTATACGTGTTTGATACATTAAGAAATGTCCGAACAGTAGAGAAAAATAGTTAGGCCTAACAAATCCCTAAAATTCAATTTGCAATTTATCACAAAAAGGAGGCATCACAAAACAACAATGCAAATGTCAACATGTGTGAAATGATACTGACAACAATACTATGATCTGAAATCAACATTTTTATTTTTATGTCATCCATTTTCGCGACCAGGAAATTGAAGGTCAAACACACTTTTACAAATAACCCACATTGTATACATTTGTTAGCCCAAATGACCTTATGTATCGTTGTCAGTAACTCATTACTCATCAAGACATTAAATTGATGTTTAGTGTTGCTTCGCTTTGTAATAAATTGCAAATAGAATTTAAGGGGTTCTTTGGGTGTAACTATTTTTCTTTACTTTTCTAACTTTTCTTAGGGTATGTAAATTAAACGTATATTAATAACATTGGTTTGTGCAAAGTTTGTGCAAAGTTTGATGCAATTTCATTGTGCCGTTGGAGCGATTTTAATATTTTTTGTCTATGGCAAAGCAATGGCGAAAGGTGCAATACCCTAAAGGTCATTGTCATTATCTGCATAGTGTTTATTTCAACAAAAAATTTCGCTATTACTGTTGACTGTATCATAAACCTGTTGACCTTTAAAACAATTCAACTGTGTTATGATGAATAGTTTTTGCAATTAGATGTAAATAGATTTATAGGATATTTTTATGTTCTTTACACTTCTTTCAAAACGATTGAAAAATAATTCAGGATTAAACTTTTATTTTATCTCGTTCTCCAAGGTTTGCAAAACATTTGGGTTGATTAAAGTGTTTGAAGCTCAAAGTTTTATTCAACGACACTGTCGTAGAAAGATATTGATAATTTTGCATTTATATGTGAAACTGCGATGATGATTGCGAACAGCGCAAAGCAAATAAAGATTTTAAACGAAATTTTGTAAACTGAATCCTGACAATAGAGACATCACAATGAATGATTGTGTACTTAATCGTAGAAATAAAGACCTTGATATGAATGTTTGTGTACTGAATCGTGGAAAAAGAGCTCAGTACGAACGTTTGTGTACTAAAACATGGAAATACAGACCTCGGAATGAATGTTTGTGTACTGAATACTGAAAATAAAGAACTCGGTATGAATGTTTGTGTACTGAATCATGGAAATGAAGAACTCGATATCAATGTTTGTGTACTAAATCATGGAAATAAAGACCTCGGTTTGAATGTTTGTGTACTGAATACTGGAAATAAAGAACTCGATATCAATGTTTGTGTACTAAATCATGGAAATAAAGACCTCGGTATAAATGTTTGTGTGCTGAATCGTGGAAATAAAGAACTCGATATCAATGTTTGTGTACTAAATCATGGAAATAAAGACCTCGGTATGAATGTTTGTGTACTGGATCATGGAAATAAAGAACTCGGTATGAATGTTTGTGTACTTTGTGTACTGAATACTGGAAATAAAGAACTCGGTATGAATGTTTGTGTACCGAAGCATGGAAATAAAGAACTCGGTATGAATGTTTGTCTACTGAATCATGGAAAAAAGTTTTCGATATAAATATTTGTGTACTGAATACTGGAAATAAAGACCTCGGTATAAATGTTTGTGTACTGAATCATGGAAATAAAGAACTCTGTATGAATGTTTGTGTACTGAATCATAGAAATAGAGAACTCGGTATGAATCATTGTGTACCGAATCATGGAAATAAAGAACTCGGTATGAATGTTTGTGTACTGAATCATGGAAATAAGGATATCGGTATGAATGTTTGTATACTGAATACTGGAAATAAAGAACTCGGTATGAATGTTTGTGAACTGAATACTGGAAATAAAGACCTCAGTGTGAATGTTTGTGTACTGAATACTGGAAATAAAGACCTCAGTATGAATGTTAGTGTACTGAATACTGGAAATAAAGAACTCGGTATGAATGATTGTGTACCGAATCATGGAAATAAAGAACTCGATATGTATGTTTGTGTACTCAATCATGGAAAAACAGTTTTCTTTATAAATGTTTGTGCACTGAATACTGGAAATAAAGACCTCAGTATAAATGTTTATTTACTGAATCATGCAAATAAAGAACTCTGTATAAATATTTGTGTTCTGAATCATAGAAACAGAGAACTCGGTATGAATGTTTTGTACTGAATCCTCGAAATAAAGAACTCGGTATGAATGTTTGTGTACTGAATACTGGAAATAATGAACTCTGTATGAATGTTTGTGTATTGAATCATGGAAAAAGACCTCGATATAAATGTTTGTGTTCTGAATACTGGAAATAAAGATCTCGGTATAAATGTTTGTATACTGAATCATGGAAATAAAGACCTTGATATCAATGTTTGTGTACTGAATCATTGAAATAAAGACCTCGGTATGAATGTTTGTGTACTGAATCAATGAAATAAAGACCTCGGTATAAATTTTTATGTACTGAATCATGGAAATAAAGACCTTGATATCAATGTTTGTGTACTGAATCATTGAAATAAAGATCTCGGTATGAATGTTTGTGTACTGAATCATGGAAATAAAAAACTCGGTATGAATGTTTGTGTACTGAATCATTGAAATAAAGATCTCGGTATGAATGTTTGTGTACTGAATCATGGAAATAAAGAACTCGGTATGAATGTTTGTGTACTGAATCATGGAAATAGGGGACTCGGTATGAATGTTTGTGTACTGAATACTGGAAATAAAGGCCTCGGTATGGATGTTTGTGTACCGAATCATGGAAATAAATAACTCCGTATGAATGTTTGTGTGCTGAAATCATGGAAATAAAGCCCTCGGTATGAATGTTTGTGTACTGAATCTTGGAAATAAAGACCGCGGTATCAATGTTTGTGTACTCAATCATGGAAATAAAGAACTCGGTATGAATGTTTGTGTATTGAAACATGGAAATAAAGAACTCGGTATGAATGTTTGTGTACTGAATACTGGAAATAATGAACTCGGTATGAATGTTTGTGTATTGAATCATGGAAAAAAGACCTCGATATAAATGTTTGTGTACTGAATACTGGAAATAAAGATCTCGGTATAAATGTTTGTATACTGAATCATGGAAATAAAGACCTTGGTATCAATGTTTGTGTACTGAATCATAGAAATAAAGACCTCGGTATGAACGTTTGTGTACTGAATCCTCGCAATAAAGAACTCGGTATGAATGTGTGTGTACTGAATACTGGAAATAATGAACTCGGTATGAATGTTTGTGTATTGAATCATGGAAAAAAGACCTCGATATAAATGTTTGTGTACTGAATACTGGAAATAAAGATCTCGGTATAAATGTTTGTATACTGAATCATGGAAATAAAGACCTTGGTATCAATGTTTGTGTACTGAATCACTGAAATAAAGACCTCGATATGAAAGTTTGTGTATTGAATCAATGAAATAAAGACCTCGGTATAAATTTTTGTGTACTGAATCATAGAAATAAAGACCTCGGTATGAATGTTTGTGTACTGAATCATGGAAATAAAGAACTCGGTATGAATGTTTGTGTACTTAATCATGGAAATAACGATCTCGGTATGAATGTTTGTGTACTGAATCATGGAAATAAAGAACTCGGTATGAATGTTTGTGTACTGAATCATGGAAATAAAGACCGTGTTGTGAATGTTTGTGTACTGAATCATGGAAGTAAATACTTCGGTTTGAATGTTTGTATAGAGAATCCTCGAAATAAAAAACTCGGTATGAATGTTTGTGTACTACATCATGGAAATAAAGACCTCGGTATCAATGTGTGTGTACTGTCCTGGAAATAAAGACCTCGATATGACTGCTGGTGTTCTGAATCGTGGAAATAAAGATTTTGGTATGAATGGCTGTGTACTGAATTTTGGAAATAAAGACCGCGGTATAAATGCTTGTGTACTGAATTCCGGAAATCAATACCGCGGTATGAATGCCCGTGTATTGAATCCTGTAAATAAAGACCGCGGTATGGATGCTTGTGTACTGAATCCTGGAAATAAAGACCTCGGTCTGAATATTTTTTTTATTGAATCCTCGACAGAAAGACTACAGTATGAAACTTCCAATACCTTTCATCTGACAGCAATGTTCACAAACTTGACATTCCGATGGGGCGTCTTCACACTTTGGAAATATCCTATTCTCGTGTATTTCACATTTTTCCTTGTCGGTTTTGTATGGATTATAGTCGTCTTCGGTAAATTCGTAACAATCATATTCTGAAAGAGGAAGAGGATTATTTCAAAAATAATTGTAAAATAATTATTGTATTAATTGTTAAAATAATTTAAAACAGTTTTTCGTTTTCGGTAATCTCTACGATAATTGTTGATATTCAGATGTGTTTTAAATTATATTGTTCAAATGATCTCTGAATTCTGCTAAAATAAAAGTATTCTGGCTGGATGTTATCTTTAGAACGGAACAGGTATTTACAATATGTATTATATGCTTTATGAAAAACACCATTACAAAACTGTAAATGTCCAGACCTTACAGACATAGATTTATATAGTACATTTGATTGTCTTTCTTTGTGTTTTGTTCTCTGTTTGCTCACTTATTATAAATACGACCTTAAGATTTAAAAACACTATCAAAATTTCTATCATCTATTTATTTATTAGTGATTATTTTTACCCTTTTTTGTTTGCAATATTATTTTTGCTAAACAAAGTGATCAATAGCAAACATCTAAATTATATTATTTTTAAATGCAAATAACACAAGTATTTTTGCTTGAAATATTATATCTATAATACTCTATTTTTCGAGCGAGAAATATCAAACTGTGTTATTACCGATATTTTCTTCACAGACTGGAATGTCGCATGCCTCCCATCGGGTATCTGGGTCTATTGTGTAGCACCACGGGTAGCCTTTAAGGACAATTTCCATTTTCATTAGATGCATGATATGTCTATATGAACATTTATTATATACCCATGAATGATTTTAGCATAATGCATCGTTAATCCGCAAAATTGATACAACTCGTCAGATTAGAAATTCCGTATCAAACAATGTGCATTTCTAATTTTTTATTTTCTAGCTTCTCGTGTTCTATGTGACGTCACGTACTACGTAACACTAGGTTGTCGTATTTTTCAGGCACATAACGAACTCCAAAATAGGAAATTTCTGTCGCAGTTTTACAAACGTTACGGTATTTTTACGCCATTCATAAATTTTCTACGTTATTCATAAATTTACTATCGCGTTACTATTTTTATTTCTGCTATTAGGTAAGCCACGTTTTTTTACTAAAGTTTTGTTGTTTAGTAAATTTAAATTTGTTTTGAGCGAGAAGGGTATATAATAAAAGGAATATTATGACAGTATGTATTCTGTAGGTCCGTATTATTTCTCGTTGCGTATGTAACCACATCACGCTCGACCTTCGGTCTCGCGCGATATTGTTTACATACCCAACTTGAAATAATACGAACCGACAGAATGCATACTGTTATAATATTCCATATGTATCGAACCCAATCCAGTCTCGAACTCACAGCGGTGAAGGGCAGGTGATTCTCAGTCGGAAACCTTAACAACACGGTCACGGACGCCCCCACGCTCATTCTTCCTTGACGGGTTATTTGTTTGTAATCTGGCATGTCGGTCGATGATTTCGTTCTGTATACAAAAGACTGCGCATGCTTACGCATAAATTATCAGCCTTATTTGCATCTCTCGCGGTGAGGCATCACCTTTCGTACTCGAGGTGAATTTCTTGATTCTTTATGTGTGTTTTGTCTCTGGCGTTTAAAATTCTAACATTTTTTTTCAAAAACCTCCTTTTTATTAGGCCTAACATTTGTTTTCATAATTTTTGGAAAGTCACTTTAAGATTATTATGGGTTTCTTTTAAAAGCTTCTAAAAGCCCTGTGTCAGTGCGAATTGAACACGTGTCGAAAAAAGTTAGGCATATGCAAGCCTGAGTTCTAAACCACTGTGCTATGGAGGCGAAATGATATAAGTAGGCAAAATAGTACTTTAAATGCACAAAATTGCCTAAACCCGTGTTTACATTCTATTAACAATTGTACACATCGCCAATTTATTATAGTTGGTCAACCTATACATGGTGAATGAAATTCATAATAACAATCAAATATATATCCAACCTGTATCGTCTGGATCACGGCAGTAATTTTTAGCTTTGCGGAGATTTCCTTCTGGAAAGTTTTGGGGGTCTTGGTGATGCTCATGGGGATCTTTCTTATCCCATTGCTGACACTCCAACCCTGACCTCGTCCGGCTAACAGTTCCATTGTAGACTTTCGCTTTACCACGTTTGTAACATTCTACTAAAAAACAAACGCAAGTCCTACCGAAACTGCATAAGATGTATGTTTTGCTTTTCTCTTTCTCGCTATTTTGCATTTTAAAGTCAGAGCGAGCCAGATTCTATTTATTTTATTTGCAACATGAACCAGTCTACAAGCTATTGAAATCCGAGAATGTTCTTTGAATTAGAGTCTCAAGCAGTCGTTATCCATACAACATTTCGGCAAGGTTTGTCAGAAAGCCATTAAAAATTGAAACATTTCAAATTGGTAATCTCGAAAATAACTTAACAAGATTTCAAAAATATATTTTAAATTGTCAGTTTGAACATGTTAAGATAAAGAAAAGCAAAACTGTGTTTTCATACATGTAACAATCTGAAATAATATACCCGTACGTTATAATGTGATATAATGATGTTACATGTACCGTAAACTTCTGTACGTTTTTGAATTCAGAGTGACATGAACATTTCCACGACTGAACTTTGGTGATGAGGAAAAGCATTTTCATGCCAAATCGGCATATGAAAATTAACATACTAGAACTGGATTGTTTTTTTATATACATTGCGATTTTTTTTTCTGGCAACAACCCCAAAAAGTTTTTCCTCCAATACTGTGTATCTACAAAATCTCTGAAAATATTTAGCTATTAATACCGGACGGCTTATTTATTATTAATACGGTAATAGTAGTTTACCAAATATAATTATCGAATTATCCGCCGTCCAAAAGTTTTTCTCTGTTTGGTATGCGCACTTAATCAGCTGTTTAAACGGAATAAATTATGGTTCACACGGTATTGCAAATAAGTGCTGTTAATTATAGCTGAGTTATGATGAAAACGATGATAATGATAACCCTTGTTAGCTGACTACACAGCAACAAAATTAAAGCCTGTGCGAGGCTGATGCTTCTACAAATGTCCAGAGGGCACATGCGCATTAAGCTTCTAGACCGTGGTATCAGGATAAGTCACTGTCAGAAAACACATCCTCTCAACTCATACCATACAAAATGTCTGAGAGAAAAAGAGCAAATATTAATTGAATAATATAAAAAAAGACATCGCAAAGTAATATTATCACGGAAATCCGAGAGTTTATTGCAGTGGACTGTCAGTGGCAAAGCAATCTGCTATTTATAATACGTGATTTCTATATTTCACTTTTCCCCAAATTAACAAACAACTTCAATTAACACGGTGAATTAACTCCAATACCCACCCACTCTACAAACTCTTCGCCCCTCAACTTAATTTATTTATTTGTGAAAGAAGATATAACACTGAAAATATGTTTGTAACGAAAACTTAATGAAATAAACAAAAGTGTCATGTAATACATTTTGTATTCAGTAAAATTTTGCTGCAATTCATATTTCATTGCATATATAATAATTATTATAATTCTTAAATCTTTTTGAAACTCGAATTTGAACTTAACTAGCGCTCAAACAACAATTATAAAAAGTATTATTTAATTAAAAAGGGCCCCAAGGCTGGATCCCATATAACACTGTTTGGAAATTTTTTAAGATAAGTATTTTTGGCAAGTTTGGTAAATCATCGGATGTAACATGTGGTCTATGTTGTGCAAGATTAAACTAATTAAAGTTGTCTGGCGACTAGTTTTTAAACTTGGCTTAAAGACTTGGCAAATTTCAATGACAATATTCCATATTATGTTGATTGACATTCCTTAAATATGCAAATGTTTCCTCTTGTTATTTTAAATTACATATCCTACGTGTGACATTGAACTTTAAAGTAAATCATAGTCTCGAGATGTTAACGTTTGATTGACATTTAAAATTTGTGAAGTTTGAATGACATTAAAACAGTAGTTGAATGATTTTTCATTTTTTTTATTATACTGATATCCTATAAAAAGTGGATGTCTGGGAGAGAAATGTGTGCTACAAAAAGGTATTGGGGAACCTAGGTCGTTCATCCCAGTTTATTTGGCACATTTATTGAAAACATTTACCTGACCTAGTGACAAAGTCATTGATACCAGAAGTCGCATTTGTTTAGATGCAAAGTTCCCAAATATATTCTGCTCGACATTGTTAAGAAAATATTATATATATCTAATATATATATGGTAATCATTTTTTTACGAATTTCAAACAAATATCAAACTATGTCATTACCGATATTTACCGCTTCCTCACAGACGGTGACGTCACATGCCTCCCATCGGGTATCTGGGTCCATTGTGTAGCACCACGGGTAGCCTACAATGACAACTTCCATTTTCATTAGAGGCAAGATATGTCTATACGAACATGTATATATTTAAATCCAGGAATTCGATTTGTTTTTGTTTAAAGTTACAATACATAGAAAATTAAATAAGGCTGTGCATAAACTTCTTAATATAACATTATTATTTTAGAACAGATTTATTCATAAAAATAAATTAATTGTACAATTACAATCAAACATCTATCAAACCTGTATAGTCTGGATCGCGGCAGTAATTTTTAGCTTTGCAGAGATTTCCTTCTGGAAAATGTTTGGGGTCTTGGTGATGTTCATGGGGATATTTTTTATCCCAGCGCTGACACTCCAACCCTGACCTGGTCCGGCTCGCAGTACCATTGTAGCCTGCCGCGTTACCTTCGGAGTAACATCCTTCTAATCATAAACGCAATATTTATGAACCTTAGAGATAAATTTAGATTGAAAAATTGCTCTGTCATCGATAAAAAAGACAATAATCAAAACTCTCTAACGGCAAAATGCAGTTAAATAAATCTTCGCACATATTAACGTATCGATTTACTTTATTCATAATACGTTAAATTAAATATAGAACAGTAAAGAAAATTGTTAGACTTAGTAATTCCCTGAAATCCTAGTATTTACATCCAAATACAAAAAAAAACCAAAACAAAACAAAAACATCGATAAAATGCCCACATGAGTAAAACAAAACGATATTTTACAACAATATACGAGTCTGAGGTTCTTTTAAATATATTTCAATAATTACGAACTTTTGTGTTTTTGTCACCTATTTACGCGACCAGATAGAGTCAAACACTATTTTACTATTTAATAACTTATATTGTTCAAATTTGTTACATAACACTAGTGTGGTATTCGAAAAGTCAAAAAGAAAATGAGATAATAATTTTATTAAATGAAAAAAACCTCGTGCGGTAACTCCTTGTTTTCCGATACTTAAAGTAGTTTGATCTTTATACCTAGCTGTGACCTTGAGCTCTGAGGGAGTAACGTGATCTTTCCTTAGTTTAGAAACTTATTGTAGATATTATTAATTTATCGCAATTTCACTGGAACGTTGGCAAAATAATCTTTGGTACTGTTATTTATTTCATCATTTTCATTAATGTGTTATACTGGTCATCTGTTGGTTCGCGTTACTTAACAGTTATCACAATGAAGTAAAGACGAAAAGAAACTAACCTGTTAAATTTTGATTTATTTCTCCTATTCCAACCTTTTCCTGTTATTTAATTCTTAAAATGACCATGGAATATCCAAAAACAATAGAATGCATCCATATGATTGTCATTGGTGTCCGCCATGTTGTCTTGATGACGTCATCATTAGTTTCGCGGTATGTGAAAATTCTTGGAATAAATCGAACACTCATAGGTTTAGAAAACTAAATGTTTAATCAGATAACAAGTCATTTAAAGTGTGATAGGTGAACATGTCAAAACTTTAACTGTTAACTAAATTTTAACAAAAAACAACTGTTAATCACACTGACTGTAAAAAATTACTCCTCTGGACAGTGCTTGCAATTGAAAGAACTTTCGTTCCATATTTAATATTTAGTGGTTGGTTACCTATCTGATTTAAAATTTAGCGGTCGGTGACCTAACTACATATAAACACTTCCGGGGCTATGGGCGGCGCAGACGAACTTGTAAACAAAGCAAAATAGGACAAAAATAAGGCTGAAGGTGAGTGTTTTTGCTTCATTTCTAACAAAAACACTATATTTGATGTATACGAACAAATACTCACCAAGAAACTGCTCAAAACTGTTGAAAAAACGTGTTTTCGTCAAACCACAAATATAGGTCAGCAACGTGACAAAGTAAACAATCGGTAGAGGGCGCAACACAAATACCGCGAGACAAACGATGACGCGACACCAATGATGACCAGTATACTGTAATGATTTTATTTCCGGTAATCCAAACAAAATATATTATCTAATGCCTGAACAGGTTAAAACTTGCAAATTATTTAACTAAACACAACATTCAACTCGGTTACAATTCGGTTACAATTCAGTGGAAATGGATAGAATACTAGACTAGTATGTTATTGAGCTTACGTTGAAGAAATAATGTCATGAGAGGAACCAAGACAAGTAGGAAGTAAGAATGGGCTGAATGTTGGACAAAATAATTAAATAATACTGTAGAAAAAAGATTGACAATAATTTTGGAAGCCACCAAATACGAAAAATACCAAACTATTGCAGGATCTGTTTGGTAAAGCCTGTTCATGTGCAGTAATGAAATACATATAAATGTTTAACGGCCTAGCTCCGGGTTGAGCGATACTCAATATATACATGCACTTAAATATATGTACCGTGCTCTACGGCCTTCAAAGGGATTTATCGATTACATACTGATTGAAAATACGGGCGACTTTTTACAGCCGCCACACAGCACAAATAACGGATCATCTGCAGCGGATACAAAAGTTTGACTGTTAAATGAATATTTAGGACATAGGAATGTGTCTTAAGTAAACATATACTATATCGTAGAACTGTTAAATAAAAAAACATGTATGCCGTAGAAACAGACGCAGAAGGTAGGAATGGATCAAACGTATACAGTGAACAAAAAATCAGCGATAAAACAAATACGGGGAAAAACCCTAAATTAACATAAATGGTTCTAAAACATGGTTTAGAAATGAAAACAAGATGTATATATAGGTCAATGATATCTTATTGATTAACCGCCGTTTCGCAAACGATTATTGCAAACTTCATCAAAAATGCGTTTTTAGCTCACCTGAGCACGAAGTGCTCATGGTGAGCTTTTGTGATCGCCTGATGTCCGTCGTCCGTCGTCCGTCGTGCGTGCGTGCGTGCGTGCGTCGTCAACTTTTTCTTCAAACGACTTCTTCTCCTGAACTCCTGGGCCAATCTTGCTGAAACTTGACAGGAATGTTACTTGCATGAAGCTTTACCAAAATTGTTCAAATGGTTCCAGTCCATTGCCTATCTAGGTCACAGAGGTTAAAAATAGATTTTGAACATGAATTTTTTAAAAATCTTCTTCTCTGAAACCGTAAGGCCTAGAACTTTGATATTTGCTGTGTAGCATCACCTAGTGGTCCTCTACCAAGATTGTTCAAATTATAGCCCTGGGGTCAAAATTGGCTCCGCCCCAGGGGTCACTTGATTTTACAAAGACTAATATAGGAAAAACTATAAAAATCTTCTTGTCTGAAACCACAAGGCCTAGAGCTTAGATATTTGGCATTTAGCATCCTCTAGTGGAACTCTACAAAGATTGTTCAAATTATTTCCCTGGGGTCAAAATTGGCCCCGCCCAAGGGGTCACTTCATTTTGCATAGACTAATATAGGAAAAACTTTAAAAATCTTCTTGTCTGAAACCACAAGGCCTAGAGCTTAGATATTTGGCATTTAGCACCCTCTAGTGGAACTCTACAAAGATTGTTCAAATTATTTCCCTGGGGTCAAAATTGGCCCCGCCCCAGGGGTCACTTCATTTTGCATAGACTTGTATAGGAAAAATTTAAAAAATCTTATTGTCTGAAACCACAAGGCCTAGAGCTTAGATATTTGGCATTAAGCACCCTATAGTAGAACTCTACAAAGATTGTTCAAATTATTTCCCTGGGGTCAAAATTGGCCCCACCCCAGGGGTCACTTCATTTGACATAGACTTATTTAGGAAAAACTTTAAAAATCTTCTTGTCTGAAACCCCAAGGCCTAGAGCTTAGATATTTGGCATTTAGCATCCTCTAATGGAACTCTACAAAGATTGTTCAAATTATTTCCCTGGGGTCAAAATTGGCCCCGCCCCAGGGGTCACTTCATTTTGCATAGACTTATATAGGAAAAACTTTAAAAATCTTCTTGTCTGAAACCACAAGGCCTAGAGCTTAGGTATTTGGCATTTAGCATCATCTAGTGGAACTCTACACAGATTGTTCAAATTATTTCCCTGGGGTCAAAATTGGCCCCGCCCTAGTGGTCACTTCATTTTGCATAGACTTATATAGGAAAAACTTTAAAAATCTTCTTGTCTGAAACCACAAGGCCTAGAGCTTAGATATTTGGCATTTAGCACCCTCTAGTGGAATTCTACAAAGATTGTTCAAATTATTTCCCTGGGGTCAAAATTGGCCCGCCCCGGGGGTCACTTCATTTTACATAGACTTATATAGGAAAAACTTTAAAAATCTTCTTTTCTGAAACCCCAAGGCCTAGAGCTTAGATATTTGGCATTTAGCATCCTCTAGTAGAACTCTACAAAGATTGTTTAAATTATTTCCCAGGGGTCAAAATTGGCCCCGCCCCAGGGGTCACTTCATTTTATATAGACTTGTATAGGAAAAACTTAAAAAATCTTCTTGTCTGAAACCACAAGCTGAGAGTACTTTTGTACTCAGGTGAGCGATATAGGGCCATCATGGCCCTCTTGTTTACATTAGTACCTTAACATTTTATTAAAACCTGTAGGCATAGGTTTTAATTCATAAAGACATTGTTTGCTTTTAAATTGTAATTGTAGGTTTTGTTCTAATAAATATGAAGTAATCGATGTAAATGGACTATAGAAAGCTTTATGATGATTGACCGTTTAAATTTTCCTTAAAATGGAATAACATATATCAAAAATAAAATTTTAAACCCGACGCGATCACATTTGAAATGAGGTTTTTTCTTGTGCCTCCGTCGTATTAGATCATCACAATTTTTATATATAATTGTTGATAAGGATATAAAATAGTATTAAACAATAAAATGTTTGCTTACCTTCACTTTCAGGATAGTTTATGCATATTATTTCTTTTATTGGTAATAGAATATACAAGCATCCTAAAATCGTCCGACAATTCATCTTGTTTGTTTTCGGGTCCTGTCTTCAAAATTGCGTGTCGGCATCGTTTATATCGGAAAATGTTAATTGCAGCAATTAGTTAACAATAAGTTCGCCATAATTGCAGGATCATTTATCTGTACTTAGCGTTCATTACGATTAGGTGACATTTAGAATGTAGCAAGCATCGTGCACCACATAGCAATAACCCAAGAACTCGGAGGTAATATTGTTGGTTACTACAATGTAAGGATAACGGTTACTGTTGAAGGTTGTCTGTAGGTTCATAGCAGATGTCGCAAAGCTAACTCGTTAAAGTTACAAACGAAGAATCTGGACAGATAAACAATTTGATTAAGGGATACTGGTATATCTAATGCCTCTGATTTGTTAAATATATATACATTTGTAACAATAATTTTTCATCTTTGACCAACATAATACATACAACCCAAGAACTCTAGCTGAATAAAGCAAACGCTTCAGAAAAACAAGCATACTTGCTTGATCTTAATCTTTCAACTGTTAATGGCTTCGTCGCTTCTGAAATATCCTATAAAATTGATGGGATTTAGATGTGACCACAATCTAAATACTTTGTTTTCGTTCCGAAAAAAAGATGATGATATAAATATAATAAATGCCATTGAGATATGAATTGAACTTTAGTTAAGTACCTAATTACATATTCATTCCTTATTGAAAATAAACCTCATATTAATTTAAGGAGGTATGCTCGTTGAGACCATTTTTTCAAAATATTCAGATGGTTTTCATAATTTGCATGCTGAAAGATATTTCAATACCAAGCATGAAAATGTAAAAAAAGTGGGGTTCACCGTGCATTTTTTTGAGATATTTAAATATTTAACACACCACCTATATTGAAAAAATGGACACAAATAACAGTATTAAAAATAGGGGTTACATAAACTAATTTGTAAATTTATATATTTAACACAACAAATGAAATAAATAAATATTTATTTTATCACCAAATAGTTTATTTTATCATATAAATTAATTATTTACACATTTCAAGTGTTGAAAATATTGTAAATCATCCTCACAAAGAGGTAGACAAAGTATTCATTCAGTACATTTTAACAATATGCAAAAAAAGCATATTGTCCAACAAAACAACAAAATTTTACATTCCAGACTATTCATATTTTTTAAGTTTTGAGTATGTAAGAGATCATGACTTAGACTAAAAATATAAATGAAGAAATTGATAGGTCACCGTGCTAAATTTTTCTATACGGCTGTCTAATTGATGAGCATTTCTCTGAAAAAAAAGCAACAAAAGCAACAAAATATCATATACATCAAATTTTGCACTTTTTAAATGTTTTACTGATAAATGGTATTAGTAAGATGTTATGTTCACCGTCTTTGATAGAGAAAATGACTCGTAGAACATTTTAATGCTCATAAAATTTTATGTAGTGTTAAAAGCTTGAGTTAATGTAGAATTACCCCACCCACTTTTTATCATTTTAATGTGTTTTGATATACATTTATAGAATGATACATGAAAGCCACATTTCACTTTTTTATATACTAATTATCATCATGCCAAAGGATGAAGGATATAGATAATATTTTATGTCTTTGTACAACCTTTCTGTATGGCTGTTCGTCTGTCTGTCTGTCTGTCCCTGACAGTTTGAAACTTAAGTCAATAACTAAGGTAGTTGGAGATTAATTAAAAAAAAATAAGCAAAACTGTTTAACATCACAAAACAGATTGAGAGAAACAAAACTTGGAAATATTGTCACTCCAAGCTGATGGTCAAAGGTCACAAAAATTAGAACTTTACCCACAATCCTTTATTATGTGTTGTTCTTTAGTGGAATTCAAAATAACTTGCCAAACTTGTGTAATATCACAAAATAAGTCTACAACTAGAGATGCATCCATATATAGAAGGCCCCCAATATCAGTTTTGAATATGTAAGTGATGATGACTTGGACCAAAAATAATAATAAAAAAATTGATAGGTCATCATAGAAAAATTTTCAGTTTGGCTATCTAAATGATTAGCAATTCTTTTAAAAATGAACAAAATATCATATGAATTAAATTATTGCATTTTCAGGGTTTTAACGACAAATATTAATAGTAGTTTGATAAGTACACTGTCTTTAATGGAGAAAAAGATTTGTTGAAAATTTTATGATCCTATAATTTTATTTAATGTTTAGGGCATCAGTAAACTGTTAATGTAGAATTACCCCACCCACTTTTATTGTTTAATGTCATCCAATGTATTGTACCGGTAATATATAGAATGATAAATTAAAGCCACATTTTACTCATCGGTAAACATACTACTTGAAATGTTAACTTTTTTTGTTGTAGAAATGTACGTATATTTTAGCTATTGGAATTCCTTTATTCACCGATTGCATTAACTTATAAACATAAAAGTAACAGTATCAATGAGTCTCTTTATTTACAATCAATGCATGGAAAACTTAATTCTAATGAAATAAGTAAGATTTGTACAAAATACTGCCTGGTTTTCATTTCACAGACAAGAATTAACATGTTTTGCTGAACAAATAAGAAAAATATTAATTATTAAGAATATTAAAATATTATTAAGATTTCATTTGAGATGTGTCCTGCTAAAGAATGTAAATAAAGAATATATAATCTTATATCCACTTTGATTGATTAACCAGTAAAATAAGGGGTATTCAAGATAGTCCTTTCAATAGTCATCATGATGAGTGATAAAAAGAATAATGAGGAATTTCCTTTTTCAACAGACACTTTCAAAGAATGTATGGGGTTCTGGTGACTGTCACTTTTAAAACTTTTTGGCTCATAGGGCTGGGACGGGTAAATGATCATGCAGTTACCAATAGTGAAATAGAAGAAAAAAAATAAAACCCAAGACACGGATTTGACCATAGTTGATGTCTTATGAACCAGTAAACCACCAGGATTCTAACTTGGGATCATTGACTAACTATAATGCTATACCAACAGGGCAACTGAAGCTGACTGATTTATATTTAGGTTCTACTTCAATAGATTCATTCAAATTATCAATACAAATGCTACAGATTTAAACCAAAACAGCTAAACTACCACATTTGTGCCAACAAATAATCTGGAGCTTTGCGCAAAGGACATTTGCTAGTATATTTCAAATTTGACCTAATCTTGAAATCTTTACGACACAATTTTTATTTTATAAAATAAGGTCAGAGGTGGTTCTTATAAGTTGGCCTTGGACCCGCAAGTAGCAGAGTGACTGCAAGATATGGAGATCTGCATTTGCATTTCCAAATGTCAACAAATATTTTAACAACCTGCCAAATAAACTAACCCAAAACCTGGTTAAAAACTTACCAGCTTCCACTGTTATGACTGTCCATAATTTACCTGTTGACAAACCAAGTCCCTTATTCCTGAATGATGTATTGTCCCACAATATTGACCTGGCACTTCATTAAATTTCGTAAAGGTCATTGGATAAACACGGGTATCAGCGAATATGCCGATATATGTATTCAGTTTTAGTCTAGATCATCTAGACGTTCTGTCATTGATCAGTGTCACGCTGCTCTGACGAACGTCTAGAGACATCGCTATATAAAAAGTCTGACCGACAGGTGGCGCTTTTGTATGGTAAACAAATCCAAAATCAATCGCGATTTCTAATGAAATTTGTTAACAGTGCTTCAACTGTATTTCTCCCACACTTGGCAAAGTGAAATTTAGGTAATATGATATCGAGCTACAAAATCAGGTATATGGTTTATAAAAAAAGGACGTTTAGTACTTGCCTACCTCATTTTACATAAATGAATGCAAATATATGGTACGCCGTTGCTGCCTCTTCGTGATAATGGTTTTAGACTGTCACGTTGTATGGTATGGCAGTTGTCATTGTACGGTTATTGATAAAAAAGGAAGAATATCAAAACCTCACTAACGGAAAAATGCAGTTCCGTCAAACTGCATAAATAAATCTTATTATGTATGTTTATTATTTATACGTCTAGAAAAGTTAGAACAGTAAAGAAAAATAGTTTGACCAAAAAATCCCTAAATTCTGCAGCCAAACACAAAAACAAAGCAACACTAAACATCAATTTAAATGCCTTCCTGAATAATGAGTTACTAACAACAAAATCTAAGATCACCTTGTCTATCACCTGTATACAGCAAGAGGTATATGTAAAAGTGTGTTTTGGCCGTTAATTTCATGGTTGCGAAAATGAATGACAAAAAATTGTTGATTTCTCTCTGTATAATTAAAAGTTCTTTGAAAGAATCTTGGATATTGTCAGTATCATTTTGATCATGTGGGCATTTGAACTGTTTTTGTTTTGCAATGCTTCGTTTTTTTGTTTGATCGCAAAAAGAATTTTAGGGATTTTCAAGCTTTAGTTTTCATTACTGTTCTTAATTGTCTTAACACTTTTGTCTTTTCGTAATTGGGAAATTATTGACTTTTTAAAAATTAAATCTATGTGATTTCACTGTTAAATGTTTCTAAGATCGCCATTTGGGTATGCCAAAGAATTTTGAAGTTATCTTAAGAAATTCAAAAAAATGGTTGTATGACAAAGTTTTTCACGACAGACGTAATTTTGATCCAAAAAGGTCCAAATTTAGAGAAAAAATATGATCTTATTGAAATTATTTCATTCTAAAAATATTTCTAAGGTTGCATAAGGTAGCTATTGTGCTTGCAACATCTCTATAAACTTTTCATCAGATCTCATGGTAACCGCAGAACCCAGCTTACTTGAACACGCCTGCGATGGGGGGAAATAATACAGTTAAAAATGCGTGTCACCGTATGATATGTCTTTTTGATTTCTAGCTGGCAGGGCGACAGTCTAAAAAAAACAATTTTCACAAGACAACAACGCCGTTCCATACTAATGTCCTAATTACACGCCTCGTTTTGGAGTGTCTGGTTTTTTTAAGAACAGTGTCTTCAGACGTACTGATCGCCTTTGCGAACTTGGAGCGCTTGAATGATTGAGACTAATTCAATTTATACGCCAGTGATGTGTGGTGTCAATCGTATCAACTCGGCGATATCCGGCAAGCTTCGGATATACACGTAGAATCACAGAAGCGTGATCTGAGTGGTGTGGTGTATTGGATGTCGGACTACCGATTCTAAATAGATCGTAACGTTTACGAAATTTAACGAATATGGGGTCAAATGCAAGAGTGCCAGGTCAATATTGTTGGACAATAATAAGCCAGTGGTAATTAATAAATACTCTGAGCTAATGTAAACTATTAACAACATTGCTCGGTATTAAATTCATTACCATCCAGCCAGTCTGCCCCAAAACATTGGTTTTTCTGCAACTAATTTCCAAATTTTCGTCCTTGAAAACAGGTTGACCTTTGTGAGCATTGAAATCACTTGCTGTGAAAATCAATATTTCTAAACGATCTCTACCTGTAAACAAGGTTAAGCTTTCCATGCAATGAACACGCAATGAACCAAACGTATAAAGACATTCTTTAAATATAAAGTTCGAGGATAATTTTTCTTTCGTAAATTTATTGGCACTAACATCAGTGTTAGATAAGACGCTTGCATTTATATTGATTTCGTATGTGGAAAAAAAAACATGCGTTTCACTAATGTTGATCAGAGACGTTGCTGTACGAACATTCGTAAAATTTAAAAACAAAAAGAGCAAACATTAGTGAAAAGTGAACATTTTACAATTAACATAGATCTTACTTTAAATATTTTTGATGGTCAGTGTGATTAAAGAAGTTTATTATGAATCTAAATAGTTTTACGACCTACTGTAACCATGGTTACACTACCGAAAAATGGAAACAATCCAGACCGCTTAAACCCTGAATTAATGTAGGCACTTTGTATAACTTACGATAAGGCCTATACACTGCGTTATAATATCAATAATGTCTTTAATTTACAGTGTGTAATAACTAGAGCATTTATATATTTAAACCGATATGTAATAAGATAATGCTTATATACACTTTTGTGCAGTTAAACTTTTTAAGACAAACCTTTATGTCTTAAACGACTTTCGTCCAATTGGCGTCTAAGCGTAACTATAAATGTGTATTTAACAGCGAACAACGAATGAATTTCGATAGGTAACTTGGTATTGAAACTTAACGCACAAATAAAACGGTGTACTGAAAATTTAGAAATAACCCAAAACAAATTTTTTACACATAATGTAATACACACGTAATTTGTTTCTTTTTAATCTTGCAGAACGCGCTTATGTCACTAGCCTAACGACAAATAACAAATTTATCAGTTGACTAAATTGACCAGGATTGGTTGTCGTACACTTCTATTTCGCAAGGTATTTGTTACATTTGATAACTAGGAGGAAAAGAAACGATCTGTTTCCAGTCGTCTTGCAAAACTGGTATTTTTATTGATCAAGACTGGATAACACTGTCAAATATTTGTTTTGTTTCATTTTTAATAAACTGGCGATTACCTGAATGCAGAATTCTTACACGCTGCATTCTTCCAGAAAAAACTACAAGCAAACAAGGCAATGGTTGATGATTTTAACGACTATGTAAGTGTTTCAAAAAGCGTATAATTGACAGGTTGCGAAAATGACTTCATTTTAATAATATAATATAGACTTGTGTGTCCCTCGTATAAAAGCACGCCACAGAGCTTCTTTATTATAAAAAAATGAAGTTGGCTTATTGCTTTAGATTTCCCTCAATATGCTGTCCAGTAAAATGATATATTTCAAGTGTAATTGGCAGTAAATTTCAATTGTTCTAAGTATTAATTAACTGTTTGAGATATTTGAAAATCGTGTTTTATGAAAATACACAAAAAGTGAAATATGTATATAACTTTAACACAGCCTCCCCACACAGTCAACACTGGAGAGGAAAATAAAATAAAACAATTCAAAATACATGTAAAGAAATTTACACCACAAACAATTAATCTTTTACTCCATATATACGCCTTTTTCCACATTGGTGACCAGTTCAAGTCCAAATCAGCCACCACATCTGTTCCATCTGATCTGGCATACAGTTCTTTGTTAGAAACACCCGAATTAATAAAAAGTGAACAGTGAAGATTCTGATCAGATGTGCTGGCTGATCTGGATCTACAGTGTTCGCCCATGCAATAACGACATATATATGGTGTAATAGGTTAACGAGAAAGAGAACCCGAGGGGTTTCTGTCTTGGAACATTTTAATATTTAACAATTTTACGTGAAATGTATTTATTCTTCACCGTATCAATAATTCAACCTAAACAGCGTTCAAAGCATATTCTCAACAGCAATTTGCTTTCTCTAATCACAAACAAACAAAATAAAGGGGAAGTTTGTCTGTTTGGTTTGATTATCAATCATGTTATGCAGAGGTATTTTTTACAAAAACTATATGAACAGTGGAAAGAGCAGAATAGCTATGGAAATGAAAAGCAGCCGCTTGGAAAATAAACGTATTTTTCCCTTTTCCAATTGTAATAGGATCGATATTTGAACACAATTTGAATAAGTATCAGCCACATTCAGAGAATGCAGAGCTTCCACTACATTGTGAAATTGTAGATATGAATGGCAGCGTGAGTTTCTTATTTAACTAACTGTAGACACCAATCTTAAACACTGTTTTAACACTGCCAGGCGGCGTGGCCAGTAATATGCATTTCCATTACTGTCCATGAACAGGCTCAGTCAACCGTGCCTGCAATATGTTCATATTTGTCGTGTTCTATGGCTTTCAAAGTTCCCTTTTCATCTATTTGATATGTATCTTATGTACAACGCCAATGAGTATTATGTGTAAACTTTAGTCTAGGCGTTTCATTAAATAAAACAGTATCAGTTTTATCTATTCCACAATAATACACACAAACATAAAACACTAGAAGTAATTGTCACCGAAAACCTATCAACCTATCAAACAAAACTTTAGCGAGCCCATGTAGCGCACAGAGTTGAATCAGCAAGATGTCGTACAAGATTTTCTTATTTCATTAGAACCCTTCATGAACCCTGTAATGTAAGGAAAGCGATCAACTGTAGATTCTGTTTTCACCCAGCATTCTGAGCAATATAGGAAATCATATAAGTATCATTCTTTTAATTTACAGATGTTTTGACGAAAAACGTGTGAAATTAATATTCCATTATTCTTTAATTTATATTTCAAAAAGGTGAAATATTCATTTCAGGAATTGCCTCATCACCATTAAACACTGGTTGAGACATGCGTTATCGAAGTATTGATTTTAAAATGCAATTCTGATTTGAATTAAATTTGGTTTTCTGCACAAAAACCTGCAAAAGTTGACAAGTTATGCAAAAGTTCCGTTCATTTAAGTCTTTAACATTGTAACAAGCTCTACTAAAACATAAACATAAAATGTTGTAACGAATCATATACATATATATTTATGGTCAAAGCTTAGGTATCTCTCAAACTTGCAGGTTTCATAGAGAAGGTCCAGCTGAGTTTAAGCCCAGAATTTGAACATTTTTTAATTTTTTTTATTATTATAATTAATAATATTTTTAATATAATTCGTCTTTGTTGTCTTCGTCGTCGTCGTCGGTATTGCTGTTTTGATTATTAAACTCATGTTCCAAAATCATGGGTAAATTCCAAATGCACGTTATTTAGGGAAAACTGCCTAAAAACATCAGTTTTCGCGATATCGTATATTGTGTTACACCCCGACTAATACCTTCCCGACGGTATAGAGCTCTGAAATTTCGGCAATAAGCTCACCTCAAAGATCTCTAAATTCCATGCAAATTTCAAAGATATTGGACAATTGCCAGTATACGTTTACTTGTGTTTGTTCATAAAGTCGTGGCTTAATTGCCCTGTAAAAAAACCACTGAAAACCGACAGATACAAGCTATATTTAAATGCAGTTGCTCGAGCCAACAGTGGTTTGAGGTAGCCCACCATCAGTGGCACACAAGCCAATAGTGTTTTCGGGTTATTGCATTTAAATGGCGCTTGAATCTGGGTTTGAAGTATGAGCACTGGCAAGCGACTGTATAGCGATTTCGCACTTAGAAATTTTACGCTATGTTTTTTAGTGTTTTACACCTTCCCGACGGTCTAGAGCTCTGAAGTTTCGGCCATAAGCTCACCTAAGAGATCTCTAAAAACCGTGAAATTTTCAAAGATATTGGACAATTGAAACAACACGTTTACTCGTGTTTGTTCATAAATTCGTGGCTTAATTGCCCTGTAAAATGACCATTGAAAACCGACAGATACAAGGTATTTTTAAATGCAGTAGCTGCAACAAAGCATGGTTTTAGGTTGCCAACCATCCAAGGAACACGGCCCGCCAGTTTGTTCGGCTTACTGCACAACAGTTTTCCTTGAATCTAGGTTCAAAGTTGGTGCTACACCATACGTATGCAAAACGTTTTCATAGCAAACAACCTTAAATGCTTATATATTGGGTAAGCGATACATATATATTTATGGTCAAAGCTTAGGTATCTCTCAAACTTGCAGGTTTCATAGAGAAGGTCCAGCTGAGCTTAAGCCCAGAATTTGACGTCTCCCAACTTGCTGGAACCCAAGAATTCGGAGGTCTTTCAGTACGCTATAATACATCGATACCTTAGTATGGATTACCTGCCATTTTCAATGCGAGTTTATAAACCCTATTAAAAAGTAGATAGTAACCATTCATTTTCTGTTTCAATACAAAGACTAACTTTAAAAAAACATGTCTGATTTCTGTTTATTAAGCTAGAGTTCATCAATGTACTAGTTGTTAAACGGAGAGGACAATGGTTATTTTCTATATTTTTACAAAGGGTGAAGATACATCGGTTGTTGCTAAAGGCTGATAAAGGTCACCTCGATGTTCGAAACCAGACTTCAGGGATAAACTAGCATACTTCAAGGCTGAACGTAACTAACTATTGACAATAAGTATCACTTCAAATTGAGTGAAGTAGGCCAAATATTTACGTGTAATTAATTTTATATGGTCTTAAATGCTGCTTTGTGTAGTAATTATGTTCGAAATGATACAATTAGTTTTGTTCTCGTATAATGAAACTGATAAAAAAAACTTTAAAATCATTTGAATTTGCTTATCTGCTATTCTCCTCAATTATCATGAATGTTATATTAGTAATGGAAATGCTTTTGCAATCATGTTCAACAAACTATTTTGAAAGCAAATCGTGTTCGTAGAGTTCGTGTTATTTGCCGTATTTATTTCCAGCGGATGATTGACTATTTACAAAATTAATCCTTTTAAGTTAGAATTAATTATAAAATTATCATAATTTAAAAGTGTTTGTTTCTTAAATAATTAATGTAATAAGTTACACATCAGCCGGTTAGCGAAGGTTGAAATTGACCAAAGATCTATTAAATTAAAAAATGATTTAAATTGCAAATTTAATTGCATGTGTGTTTATATATGATATTATGAATTATATTAATTAGTTTCAATTCGCTTTACCATGTGTCAGTATGTCTCTTTAAACGTTTATCAGTATTTATCTCGTTTAACAACATGTAATACGACATTTTCTATTGAACAAAGGTCGTTAGGTATGTGGGAACAAGTTTAGACGACTGACGTGAAAATCTTATCTGTGGGATTTTAATATGTCGGATATATTTTGTGACCTTTTCTGATTATAAAATTTTATTACTTATTGTCACTTATTTAATCACGTTTTCTAGTTTATATTTTAATCACTCGACCGTATGCTTTTAGAGCAACGTTAGCCAATAAAATGCCCAAAATATGAACCTATGTACAACGAGTCAGATAAATAAATCCGTATCTCACAGTGTAGAATTCCGATTTTGTATTTTTGCAGTTTCCCCGTATTTTATGTGACGTCATAATTACGTCAAGGCACGTTGCATATTATGATCGAAATTATCCGGCACATACCGAATATCGAAACAGGAAATGGAAATTGTCCTCGCTTTTCTTTAACCGTTACGATATTCTTACGTCATTCATAAATTTTCTACGCCGTTCAGTTATTTACTAACGCGTAACTATTATTATTTCTACTATTATGTAACCCACGTTGTTGACTCAAATCATGTTGTTAAATGTATTCAAATGTTTTGAGCGAGAAGGGTATATAATAAACGGAACATTGTTACAGTTTGCAGTCTTTGGGTTCGTATTATTTCTTGTTGCCTATGAATACCACATCTTGGTCGACATTCGGTCTCGCGGGATATTGTTTACATACCCAACTCGAAAAAATACAACCTATAGATGATTTATTTTTGTTTTAATATTCCATTTAAATATTCTGATGAAACAATTTTTTTTAATGTTTGTCGATCATATGTAAATTCTGCAAAACCGCATGCTCCTGGTTATTATACGGGCGCGTAGCATGACATGTTGTTATTGATGTTTGCATGCTTTGCTAATTCAGCTACATTCGTTTACGAATATTATTGTTATTAACAAATTAATATGTTTGTGTTTATGTTTTGTACTCCATGATACTGTTTACACCGCTGGTTCACTCTTTTTGTAAATAATTTCATGACTGAACTGTAATAAGAATTCGATTCTATCAAAAATGACTTTTATTCAATAATGGCCATGTTATTAAATTGTTTTTGTATGATAAAATATACGAAATTTTTTATTGATCAATATTATAATCTTTGTAAATGTTAGAGACCAGTCTGGCGTTCCATACTTGCCAATATAAAACAAGTTGTTCTTGCAATTTTCATAACGTTTCGAACATTTTATAAATGATATGGATTTAAAACTGTGTTGTTTGCTTCTGCTATTTTGTTTCTTTTGTTTACAAATTGCATGTAAGTAATGAATACTTTTGTTTAGGATTATTAATATATTTTAGTGATAAATATCCAAATCATTTGATATTAAAAGAAAAATAATGACTGCTTTACTACATAGATTGTAACATATATTTAATTTTTCTTTTTTAATGTATTATAATTATTAGTAATATCAAATAATTATTTCCTGATTTAAATGTTTGTTGATAAGTGGATTTCTAATAGAGAGAGTTGTGAATGGCTTGTTATTTCAAATCTTAAATCACGATTGTGAAGAAAAATCTTTTTAAAAAACTTCGTGGAAACATAGTGTAGTGTTTAATTTTCGCACGTTTATATGTTGTTTTGACGAATCACTCCGGAAAATCGAGCAGATTTACACAAAAAAATGTAATGTAAACGTTTCGAGAAACAAATCTAAAAAGGATCTGATTCAATGTTTTACGCCAGCGAAGTTTCGTGTAATATATGCTGTTGTGGGTTTCATAATGTTAAAAGTTGTACAAAAAGAAAGCATTAAACAAAAAGAATCCAATATCCAGGTTGATAGTGCGGGTAAGAAAATAATATATGGTACGAAAAATATATTAAATTAATGCATACTCGTAGTTACAAAATCCACTTGTGACGATGAATTACGTCGTATTGGCTCAGGAATTCTATTTGCCCAGCAGTTTTCTTATTGGCCCAGTTAAGTCTTTATATGAATTTGGTGTTTTTATTCTGTTGATTTATATGTGTATCAGTCATTCATTACATACTGCGCCAAAATGAAAACTTGACAGAAATAACATGGAAAACTTCTATTGCATTAATGATGTCAGTGAAATCAAATATCTGGAGAAATTCGCCAATATTTTAATCCTAGAAGTTGACAGTTCAGTTTCTATTGGTTGAAAAAAAATGAAAGGAAAATGTGGTTGTGGAAAATTAAGCGTTGAATTTTGTTCTTTGTTTACTTAAAAGAGAGGTTATTTGCAACAATTGATATTTAAGTAACTGTTTCTGTTTTCTTTGCATCAGTGGACTTTAAAATATTGTGTTTTCTCCTTCTGTCAGTACATGTCCTGAACTTCTAAAATTAACAGCCATAATTTCATGTTAAAATTATCGATCTCATCTTTTTCTAGGAAAGAGGAAATAATCTTGACCGATGTGAATATCTTCCCGCTTTTTCAAATGTAAAGATATATGAAAATACCTCAAAATAAATGAAAGAATAATAAAGAATGATTTTTTTTCAAGTTTTAAAACTAGTAAGTTTTCGTTTTTGTTCAGTATACTTGAACCAACTCTCTAGTTAATATAAATGACACTATTTTCTATTGCTTTAACTTTGGAGATTCTCTGGTGATCCTGTAAAAGTTGTTAATAATCGAACCACTGTAAAAAGCGTTTTATTTTGATATCTGTCCAAGCTTGTCTCTAAAATTACATATGCGTTGTAAATTGTAAAAAACAAAAGCCATTCCCTCGCATTATTGTAAAATGTGTAAATTTGTCATCAAAGCGGCTGTTCCATCAGCCTTTCAAAAAAGCCGTAATATCACAAATTCTTCTAATAATTCCTGTTTTAACGAGAAAATATGAGTATAAATATAAGAATTGAATCGATATTTGATGGTTTTCAGTTGGGTTTTTTTAAATGTGAGAAGCCCGAAGAAACGGGAAAGAAATCTAACATCGGAAATAAACCTGGTCCGAAAAACTATAGAATTAACGACAGCATTCGTCCCGTTGCCACACAAGTTGTTTTGTTTTGTTTTTTAATTTTATAGGTCTAAGAGTTCAGAATAGATTTATCAAATTTGCTTTTTTATTTGCTAAACATCGTGATTCGGTTCTGGTATGTCTTGATATGATTCTGTTATTTCTTGATTTGATTCTGTTATTTCTCGATGCGATTGTGTTATTTCTTGATACGATTGAGTTATTTCTTGATAGAATTCTGTTATTTCTTGATTTGATTCTGTTATTTCTCGATGCGATTGTGTTATTTCTTGATACGATTGAGTTATTTCTTGATACGATTCTGCTATTACTTGATACGATTCTGTTCTTCTTGATGCGATTTTGTTATTTCTTGATGCGATTCTGTTATTTCTTGATGCGATTCTGTTATTTAGGAATGTGACCATCATTTTGGGAGGTATTACAAAAATGCTCAAAAGTGCCTATTACAAACTTGTCGCTAAATTTTATCCCCGATCATGCACTATTTCCATGGTGTTAATTGACTTTGAAAGTTATCATCTGGGCCAAAGATCATACAACTAAGATTGGAGACCGATCTCAACTCTCAAGCATTTGATAAGCTGAAATGTCGACCAGTCATTGACCAGTCGCTTTCAGACAATGAGATGATGGAGATTTGAGACTCTCTTCAGATTTAGTTTTATGATCTTGTGCCCTGACATTAAGAATTAATTGAATTTTAATATTGAATAATTGAATATTCTTATTCAGATGCCTCTTACTTTGTTGACACTGGCACCAGAACCCTCCACGAGAATGAGGACGGTTGGAAGAATTTATGGTCCTTGCAATCCTGGTGTTACATTCGATACCAGTACTCATACACGTGCTATAAAGGCGAAGTTGAGACCTGTGGCACATGGGGATGGGCTTATTGCTACGTTCAAATAGCTTACACGTGCTACGCTTATGCATACGAAGACGTTATTTGCAATGTTTGCAACATTTACTCCGATCCGGCAAATATATTTCAAACAGGTAGAAATATCAAACTTGTACTGGTATTTTATCCCTATCTATAAAAAAGTAAAATACGCAAATCAGGAATTGCCACATTCAGAAGACACAGCCTCCACACACAGCCAAGAAGAAGACAGGAAGAGAGAGCATGGTTTATATAATGACCAATTTCAAAACAGACACCACAAACAAAAACTAGCGTCTATGAATACTTTTCTTTTTAAGTAGTCGTCTTATTTTTAATGTTTTTTTTAAGATGAAACATGATATTGTTTAGAGACGTAATCCTTTAATAAATGCATGGTAATGTATTGCTCTGCAGACGATGTTTGAACAGACATTGACTTGAGAATTATTTATTATACCTTTCTTGCTTCAAACATTTAATCGGCCCCAATACATTGATATTTATTTCTTAATGCCGACTGTGTTATTTTCCGATTTCACATATAATGAATTTTACATTGACACCGTTTTTATCTTTTACGTCTTTTGTATGGTTGTTTTGTTTCATGGAAATGTAAATCTATTGGCATTGGAGAGACTTCTGTTCTTAAGTGGGTCGCGACACGGGAAAAGGTACCTTCGGTCATATTTTTTGACATTTTAGTTGTTATTATATTTAGAAAGAACTTACAACTATCTATAAGTTTCTCATAATTAACAAGTGCTTTTCTTACACATTTTGACAATAAAATGATATTTTAACGCAAAATGCAAAATAATTCGTCTGCTCAACTTTATGACGTCATTTCAAGTATTGACGTCAATTGTCCAACAGTACCTATCCCATGACGCGCCCCAAATGATACTTGTTAAACAACTCTTTTCAACAGAGGAGTTTGCCAATCTCGATTGTTTCCTGCAAATGGTGAAGACGTAAAATTCATAACCTTGTGAAAACGAAAACTTCCGCATTCATCCTTAACACACGCCAGACCTCACTGTGAACGCTAGGATGTGTATGTCTTAATTGAATTCAACTTATTCTTCCTTATGCTTTAACGGAACGTTGTGCGCAATGCCTTTGTGACTGCAGTTTTATATAAATTATACATGGATAAGAGATATACAACAATTATTGCCTTTCAAGGTAGATTTGATTTGTCACTCGTATTGTTTTAAAATTATGAGATGTCAGATAAAAATATACATTTTCTTACATTTTGAATAATCAAAGCTATTATAATGTTATTACAAAATGTAAAATGATAAAACATATTACTATTGTGGTAAAGATGAAAACTTCTTATAAAAGAAATAAATTATGGTTCCTAGCAGAGCTTTGTAGTGTAATTTCGGTGTCAAAATAAAAGAGTTTACACATCATAACAGGTACCATACATTTTTAAATTGTGACAAATATTCATCTTTTTCTCGACTGCCTAATATACTTATCATTAAATTTAATTTTTGATAACGTTACTATAGCTTTAACTGTTCAAATTGCAAGACAAATTGTAATTACATCTGCCTTAAGTAGGTCAAAACTTGTTGGAACTCGTCTACGAATGACCGGTTATCTTAGGACGATTTAGATGTATTGACCAACTTCAAAAGGCAATAATTATTTCATTTTATAAAATGATATTTATTAGAACAATTCGGAAAAGTTGTCTACATACCCAACTCGACAAATACAAACCCACAGATTGCATACTGGTATAATATTCCATATATATTAAGGGCCGTTATAGTCATTATTGTGCGTTCGTCAATAAAAAAAGAAAATTATCAAATCTCTCTAACGCCAAATGTCGTTTGAAATGAAACTTTGTACAAATAAATGATATTAATGTATCTTTAATTTGAATATGTTAAGACACGTTAGAACAGTTAATCAAACTAACTAAATGTAACTATTCCCTCAAATCCATTTACATTAATCCCACAGGTGTCCGTATCATTGTTAAAAAATAAAATTCCAATACAGAAAAAAAAAGTTTTTGTTTTATGATATACATAAAAAAGGTCCCCATGTAGCGGGTCCCATACACTGACATTGACCTCAAAGAACTAAAACATTTTGTCATTTATACAAACAAATCTAGCTTATACAATACAGCAATAGATGAGTCTTTCATTATGCTAACATGTCGCGAAAACCGATTGGAATTTCCTCAAACCGATTTTTTGCTAGAGCTTCTCATATCGGCTCAAACCTTGCCAAACGTTTTAGTCGGCATCGATGAGGTGATCGCAAAAAACCATTTTGATTACGGCATTACCTAGTGTCTATCCGATTCTATGAAATATTCTCACGGCGCATACATAAAATACATGTTTTTCAATCATTATATACCAGTAACTTGTATCTTTTCTCGACCTAACGCTAAAATCTTCGTTGTTTTTGTTTGCGTCGTCTCAAATATTTACTGTGACAGCCATGATGGTTCCGAATGACCGGTCAGTTTACGGAATACGACGATGTCAGTTTTTGCAATTTTTTTTCCGATTGGCTGGCGTGTTAGACTACCAGCCAATCGAAGAAATCGTTGCAAAATTTGAGATCGGCGATTTCCGTAAACTGTAAAACATATGTAAACAATATCTTAACATGTGCTTTTACCAAATGTGTGCGCAGTGACGACTAAAGACGGTCCTTTACCAATATTTAATAATAGGTGGAAGATTTACTGTAAAAGTAAGTATATCAAGTGTCACACATATCATAATTGAACTCCGTGTACAGGTCAATACATACAAGAAAAATGATTCCCCTCCTATAACTCAATATGAAGTTTTATTCAGAACCACGTGATCAACATCCAACCAATACTGGCAAAAGTATACCATAAATATTACAATTTTATAAAGAAACCCTGACAATAGCAAAAAATATTATTAAATTTGCCCCTTCTAGTGTTTACATTCTATTAATAACTTCAAACATCGCCAGATTTTTTGGTCGACCAATAGTTTTCAAGAAGTCAAAGGTGAAAAGACGTCCTCTAAAAATAACATTATTGTCATAAGAACTTGTACAGGGTTATACCCGCGCACATGATAAGTATTGTCCCGGATAGCTGAGTTGGTTGTGCGCTCAGCGTTATTAAGCCAGGCGAATCCCGGTCCGTGGCCATATCATTATACAGTTTGAATCCTTCAATTTACATTTATTGACAAATTGTAAAATAAACCAGTATGTACATTTTGATAGTTGACAAGACTCTTCAGAAGAAGGAGTGTACGGCTAAAGGCTGTGGGCCGACGTGCAGCAGTGCTGGTTGCTTGAACGGACCTTCTACTAACTATGTCGGCGTGGAGTGTTACACAACAGGCTACGAAACAAACGGCAATGTCAAGCGTGATTTCACTTTGTTCGTAAATCAAAATACTGCACCGACCTTTACCTATAAATGTAAATAATATAACTTTGTTTAGCTTTTGCAATGATGGAAATGTGATCTTGGGTAATATCGCCTCCGATGGTTGGAATTCCAAACATTATAAATACCTCCGAAGTTTAACAAGTAATACAATGTGTAATTATTCATTATTAAACTAGGCATTTTGATTTTGATAACATTGTTCTAACTTATGGTTTGGTGTGTATTTCTACGTGTTATAAAACTGCCCACATTTCAGGTTTTATAAAAAGGGCCCTTATCAGGACGACTAATGACATTGTATAGTGATTATATTAGTCTAAGGATTTTTCCGTAAATTTCCGAACAATACCGGCCGTGTGCAATATGAAACACACCTTTAACGGAAGAATATTAAGAATATTCCGAAAATTTCCGGAAAACAAAATCTCGTAGTGACGACATATACGAGGCGCTTTCGTAAAGTTTCTGGACAAGACCTTCCTTTTTAACACTCTTTTTCGTAAATAAGTAAAATTATAAAGCAAATTAAAGCTTACATTAAACTTTTATTTACCAAATATATAAATTTATAAATTATATATAGACAGATCGTGAACATATCAGTCACCATAGCAACGTACCCCCGAAACCACGCCGCTCTTTGTTAATATTATTAATCTTGTATTATTAATATGAAAATAAATTTATTAAACAACATCCAAAACGAGCGAAATTTTAAACATACGTTTTTACTTGACATCATGTTTAAACTACCGACGTCATTTCCTTAATTGTTCGGCCGTTACTCCGTAAACGGAAAATAAGCTACGTGAACTATCATGGCTACAACGTTAAAACTTGAGCAACGGTGAGCCATCAAATTTTGTGTCAGTGCTAAAATGACACCGATATACACTATTAAGTTTATTCAGAAAGGAAAGGGCAATGAGATCGTATTTAGAAAACTAGTGTTGACCAGGCACAAGTTCTGTGACGGACTTGAAACCACATTCCGGTCTTCCAAGCCGCGGGGGTGGGGAAGGCGTTTGCCGTGTGGGCGAAATCGTCAGTGAGGACAGGCGAAGATCTGTGCGCGAGGTTAGTGACATGACAAGAATCTGTGAAAATGTTATACTCACAGAAACTTTGAAGATGAATAAAGTGTGCGCTAGGTGGGTACCTCGGCCCTTGACGGAGGACCAGAAAGCCGCACGCATTATCAATTTATTGTCGTTTCTAATCAACTATGACAGAGGGTTTACGAACGGAATAATTCGGAGATTACCGAAGCGCGAAGGCGAAAACCTGTAATCAGGTATAACCTATTATTACCTGCGATTTAACCCTAACAGAGACATTTGATTATTTTAAACGTTGCAGAACGCTTACTTTGAACCTTAACGACAACTTCATGCATACATTTTCCTTCAAGACAGGGTTCCTTTAACTTTTAATTGAAATAGATGAAAAGGGAACCTTGAAAGCCACCAAACACGACAAATATGAAAATATTGCAGGCTCGGTATAATTGAATATGTTCATGGCAGTAATTGAAATGCATATTACTTGCCCACGCCTCCTTGCCCCGGGTTGAGCGCAACTCAATATTTACACCAATAAACAGTACAATTTTGAAGCAATAATGGCATTGTTTGCAACGATGCGTGGTGCTATTATTTGTTGGATTGAGCCTTGCATACTAACACCTCGATCGCTTGTGTAAGAAGGGGTGAGCCTTTTTAAACTTCTATGCTAAAATCTGCCCCAAATGCGCTCAGCGATTCCAGCAAATGGTTAAAAGACATTAACGTTTTTTATGCCCCCACAAAGTGGGAGGCATATAGAGTTGCGCTCGTCCGTCGTACGTCCTCAAATTTTGTGGCATCAACTCCTTAAAAACTATGAGGCGGATTTCTTTCAAACTTGCACAGATGATCCAGCAGGATGTGTAGATTATTGTAAAGAAAAGATTTTCCCTGTGACCATTTTTACAAGAGTTATGGCCCTTTGTTAATTTCAGTGATAAAATCTTATGGAATTAACACCTCATTAACAATCAGGAAGGTTTCTTTCAAACTTGCTGCTCAGACGATCAAGCTGGATTAATTTTGTAGATGACCGTAAAGAAAGATTTTTCGTTTTACCGGAGTTATGGCCCTTAGTTTATTTCAGTTATAAAACTGTATGGCTTACGCTCCACATTTTTTATTTGCCTGATTTCTTTTAAACATGCACAGATGATTATACATGGTGTGTAGATAATTGTAAAGGACATTGTCCTGCAACCATTTTCACCAGAGTTATGGCACTTTGCTTATTTTAGTCATAAAATGTTGTGGCACTTACTCCTCATTTACTATTCATAATCAGCACATGTTGTTAATACCTGATACACAATTTTGTTACAAATGTTGTTGCAGCAGCGGGGGCATCAGTGTCTTGAGAACGCCGTCTAGTTGAACAATTTATTTTGTATTGGGGAATAGTTCAGTCGGACGACTAAGGCTTAGCGGTAATCGTGTCTGATTCGATTGCCCTGTAAAGTTATTTATTATATATAGAAACTGTCAGTTGCTTGTGAAAAGTAATTTATTTTAATGTGTTCTTTGAACCTGGCTGCAGTCTTCCTTTGTAAGTAAAACTGGTTGTGATAACCTAGATAGCAGAAAGAACGACGTAAATTATTGGAAAGTGTCAAGTGAGTTTCACAAAGTAATATAAAGTCCACAGAGAAAACAATTGTTTTGTTATCCCAAAGAAGGCTTAAACCGAAACGTTGATGCAGTAAATGAAGAATTTCAATCGTGTTTGGTAAAGAAACATTCAGTGTTTATGCAGATAAAACATTTAACTCTAACCAGAAGAATGTATTGAATAACGATGTCAATTATAAATGATATTGCCCACATTGATTTTTATGCCCCCACAAATTGGGAGGCATATAGAGTTGCACTCGTCCGTCCGTCCGTAAGTCCCTAAATGTTTTGGCATCAACTCCTCCCAAACTATAAGGCGGATTGCTTTCAAACTTGCACAGATGATCCAGCAGGATGTGTATATGATCGTAAAGAAAAGATTTTTTTCCAGCGACCGTTTTCACCAGAGTTATGGCCCTTTGTTAATTTCACTAATTAAATATTGTGGCATCAACTCCTCATTAACTATCTGAGGGATTTCTTTCAAGTTTGCACAGATAATCAAGCAGGATGTGTACATGATCGTACAGAAAAGATTTTTTCCTAGGGCTATTTACCAGAGTTATGGCCCTTTTTTATTAGAACTGTTGTATCAGTGGGGGCATCTGTGTCCGAGGACACATTCTATTTTTTTCATTTTGAGGGAAACACAATCCCAACTTCATAATATTTCCTCCTGATAATTAATATTAACATGTGGAGATATGTAGCACTATGACTTTGGAGATATGTAGCACTGTGACTTAGGAGATATGTAGCACTATGACTTTCCATGTCGGCTCATGAACAGGCTCCATAACGACACTGAACTTGCAAAAATTTAATACTTGTCGAGTTCGATGCTTTTCAAAGCTCTATTAAATCTATTTCCTGATAGTCTTTTTTCACATAACGTTCATATTTAACTATACTGTGATTTAATCATTCTTCATTTTCATCGTCAGTGTTTTCATTATCTACATTGCTCTGTTTATTATTTATCGTTTCTCAGTTCAATTCTCTTGTTTGACGTTATCCGAGCTTAAACTATCTATCGTTACCTTATTCAAATATGTGTCCCGTGTTTGCACAACATTCTAACGTTAAATTATCATCTTTCAGATGGTAAAGCAATCACTCTCTACAAAAATAAAGGTGTCGCCGGATCCGTGCTAAATTCAATGACAGCAACAGATTCTGATGCTTATATTGACAATGACTACGTGAGATATTACATGAAATCCACCACAGCTGGCGCATTCATTGCCATTGACACAGGTAGGATCTTTTATTTGTTCAATACTGTAATCTTTTCGTTTGCTCAGAATTAGTTAGTTGCCAGGTACATTGACCAGCTGGGAATGTTTGTGATCTTTCAGATATGTATCCTAAATTTGTATTTGTGAAAGACATGTAGCAGAAAATACAACAGAAATATTACTAGCATGCATATTTTACAGCTTGACTGTTTCAGCATGATTACAAGTAGATCATAATAATGTGAAATATCAATATAATTCCCTCGCCTAAAACGTTGCGGAGAGTTTGGATTATGAGCGTAGAGAATTCTATACCGTGGAAATGGCAAATAAACATTTTTAAAAGCTGTTACTTTTAATGGAATGACAAAAAACCTGAGCGTCTATCTCTCTTTCAGTAACAGGACAAGTGTACGTGAGTCAAAGAATAGAGACCAGTACTATGACGAAATATACTATCACAGGATGTGTATACGACAGAAGACGGGACGAAACCTGTTCCGATCTAAGCATTACTTACTGTAACAATTTTAATAATTCGATTCTTAAAGTAGTCTTTCAGTACTTACCCAAACCGTATTTAACTGATGTCAACATAATTACATACAATATGCACAGTTAGCAATAAACTCTAGGAGTTAGCCTACTTTTGCCTTACGCTTTCATAACGTGTTTTCAGGATTTTCTTTAGTTAAGAAATCCCTAATTTAAACCTTGATTTGCTTCATATTAAAGTAATTATCCTGACCAACAATTCAATAAAACCTTACTATTTTATGTATGTATGTATTTTATGATGTATAGTGTTCAGTTCTATAATTCTTTTACTGTTACCAAATTATTCACGCTTAGTTTTTACACCCTTGTTATGCTACATGTATCATTTAAGATCCTTGTTATTCTGAAACACCGACTTGCAAAAGCGAAACAAAGAGCATCACAACAGAATCATTTCACCCTGGCGAGGCCTTGTTTACCGTTTCGTTTTCCGACCCGATTTCAACCCTCTATAGCAACACCATAAGAACATTCGTTGTGGAGAGCACGACATTGAATACTATAAGTTTCGACGACAAAACAGGTAATTTTAAACATTTCTTTTATTTTAAGATAAAATAGCATTTAAAGGAGATACAATGAAGTGTACATTCAACAGAAGAAGATAATATACTGAGCCAAAATGAGAACTTGACAAAAACAGCATTGAAAACTCCTATTACATTAATGATGTTATTTAATGCAACTATCTGGAGGAATTTGATCACCAACATGTTTATCTTGGAAGTTCAGTATCTATCGGTTCAAATGAAAACGTAAAATACGCATCAGGAACTGCCACATTCAGAAGACACAGCCTCCTCACACAGCCAAGAAGAAGAGAGTAAGAGAAAGCATGGTTTATAAAATAACCTATTTTAAAACAGACAATACAAACAATTAAAACTATTTGCCACTGGGGGTTTAAACCAGGTTCTAGGGTGCACCAACCTCACACTTGCCCCAGCTGTTTCTCAAATCAACAAACAAGTACACGTTGTCTTAATGAAATAAATCCAACCCACCCATCAGCTCATCAACGTTGCATGCAAAAGTACACAAACATATTAAACCTAAGAAGCTGATAGCATTGTAAAGCCAAAGGGGTGGTTACTCAATGATCTTACCAAGACCAGAGCCCCTGAAGTCGAATCAGCAAGAACACGATGACAGGGATAAAAGAAACGAATCGAGCTTCTAAGTTCTTTGAAGAAAAGATTTCCCCATAAACCTTCATAAACTCTTCAACCCCTGCCACCGTTGTGCAACAAAAGAGGTAAGCATAATTATCAACTGTAGATGGGTTGATCACCAGGCCTGCGGAACGCTGTAAAATATCATGTTGGTAACCTTTCTTGAATTTACATATGTTTTTTTTACCAATAACCGGAATAAATTAACATTGCTTTTATTTTCTTCAATTTATAAATTAAATCTCCATAAAAAATTGGCTGTCAAATACCCTGCACCAGTATTTTTGAATTAAATTTGGGTAACTGATATATAAAAAAAGATTACGTTCATTGACATCATTAACATCGTTGCAAGCTCTAGACAAGCGAACAAGTTGTGAGATATAAACCCCGTAAGATGTTGCACGAGGAACATCACCGTCTATAAACGGAAAATTTACTATATTCGAATGTTTACGAGACTTTTTTGTTCAAAATTATCGATCTCATCATTATTTAGGAAAAAGAGGAAGATAAAATTCACCTCTGGGACAAAAAAATAAACACCTTCCCGCTTTATCAAATGTCCAGATATGTGCAAATACCACAAATTAAATGAAAGCTAAAAAAGCATCACTGATCAAAATGTTTGAATTTATAAACTGGTAAGTTTTCATTGTTGCTCGGTATACATAAAACAAATATTAAAGGTGTCATATCCCTTCAATGTCAATCAATTCAAGTCATTCAATAGAACTTAAATAGCCCCAGCCAGAGAGTTTCAGTGTATGAGCTCACCTGATTGAAAGTTTAAATATTCGATAAAAATGAACTGTTTTAAATCGGGCAAATCATATTTAGGCTTTGAAGAAAGTATAAATATTCATGATGGTCAATCAACGAAGGTAATGTAATAATTTTTAAAAATATTATTTACATTAATTGAGAATCGTTCCTTGACAAATGTGATTTTGCTGTTAGGTACAAATATTTAATTGTGTGTGTGGCAACTCTTTGCGTAAAAACTCGGGTGTTTTTTATTGTAGGAAACTTGGTTCTCACTAAACATCTGGCGATTTATCCTAATCCGTCTGTTCAACACACGATAGTGTTAAGGATCAACAATTCAGACGCCTGCAGCAGCACCACATGCACGATGATCTTGAATGTTAACCAGTCAACATTTGTAAATTACGTAAGTTTTATCTAAAAATATAACTAATTGGTAACAGAACGTGTAAGACTCGTTGTTAGACGGCGGAGTCTAAAACTGTTCGACTGATTATTTGCACAATTAAACATGTAATAACATTTTCATTTTTTTCCTTCAAGTACTAGTTCTACAAATATACATATTTTGAAAATTGTGGTTTAAGAAACAGCAAATGTCCAGATTTCGCGACTGTCAGGTACGAATTTTGTTGGCCACGGGTTCGAACCATTGAGTACCGTCCCCTCTTCCATACGATGCTATCCGCTTCTTATGTTTATATGTTGTGTAATTTTACATGCAGCAATGTCGAGTGGATGGCTCGGTTAGATTTATTTAACCAAGACATCGTGTACTTGTTCATATGAGGACCTGTGAAGTGTGTGCACCCTAGAACCTGGTTTAAACCCCTAACGGCAAATAGTTTTGCCACTGACCAGTCCAAGGCTCTTTATCGACACTTATTCGTGATGTCTAATTTGAAAATGATTTTCTTGTAAATTTATGCTCTCTTTTCTTCTCTGCTTTTGGCTGCGTTGCGAGGCTGGTTGTGACAATTCTTGATAAGCATATTTCATTTTAGTATTGTTATATTTTAGGAGATATCTTAATTCTATTTGTTCTTTCTTTCAACATTACGTTATTTAAATTGATACATCTTTCTTCAGGAGATCTAGTCATAATAAATATGTCGTCCGTAAATGTATGTGTAACGTGCCCCGAGCGGAAGGCACATACAAACAGACTATGTGTCTGAGCCTATATATAAAATTTTTCGCCTAAAATGATTTCAAGATGTCTGTAAGGGCAATGTATTGTTTTAACAATATAATAAATTTTTCCTGAGCTACTTTGCTCCAAAATGATTTCAATGATTGCTGAAATGATTGGGGTGAAACACAATAATCAGGATAAGAATCAGCTGAACGTATAACAATATCCCCAGGACAATGAAACACCTGGACATAATAATTGGTTTCAAACTCTCAGGTACTCACCCTGAGCAAAATCTGTCTGAAACAATACATTCTCACACTTACTTCCAGCACACTCTCAGCGCACACGTTAAGTAATAAAATATAAGGATCATTCATTCCAGACAATGATGGTTCGAACCAAAAATTTCAGCACATAATAACACTCTTACAACTATCATTTCTGAGCACTTTAACTTTCAAACAGTGCTCAACAAAGTCATGAACAAATCGCAGTGAAAACAAACCTCAAGCAAATCACCTTCAAACATACCCTAAACACTAAAACGCTGCTGAACAATAGTGTCTCAGACCTATGTGATATCCCGAGGATGCGACAACCTCTTCGTCAGCAATAGTCTGGGAACACTGTCTAACCTGAAACCTATCTTCAGCACCTATTCTGAAGCTACCTAAGGGACAGAAGTGTCTCAGACGCATGTGTTTCCAGCAATTGTCTGAAGGCACTATCTAGAAACCCCATCCTCATCAACTACTCTGAAGCTACCTTAGGGACACAAGTGTTTCAGACGCATGTGTTTCCAGCAATTGTCTGAGGACACTATTTAAATACCCTATGCTCAACATCTACTCTGAAGCTACCTTAGGGACACAAGTGTTTCAGACGCATGTGTTTCCAGCAATTGTCTTTAGACACTATCTCAAAACCCTATCAACCCTAGCTTCAACCAATACTATTCACATGATACATGTTGAACGAAACAACCCGGTCAATATGCCCTAGTACAGATATGTACTATATTGGACCTATAATGCAGACCAAAATGTTGAATCTCAACGATGTGAATACCTCGACACTCGGCGACAGACTACCCTGTATCAATGAACGGTAATTGATTTCATACCATCTGACGGAAGTCCTCGGACTTTACCTTTCAAACATGCTTATTTAACACAAAGCATTAAATTCACCAAAAACAATAAGCAGTTAGACTCGGCCCAAGCTAAATCATCAAATAATTTCCTCACATATGCATACTTCATGACCTGGTGGATAATACCAGAATCATTACTAAACGTCGTTAACAAACTATAACATTAGTTTTAAATACATTTTATCATCGAAAGACGTTTAATACGAAATTTTACAATGCATTACAACTCTTAGTAAATAAGATCTCGTTTAAAACCTGTGCAACTTGAAATCTGTTGTTTTTTGATCCTCCCGGCTTTAGACAATGGAGTCTGCACCATAAGTGTTTTATTAGTTGTGGGGCTGCAACGCCGTTGTGGTGAAGAAGCCAAAGTGCGTGATATGCATCTCCGGCCGCTCTTGCTGCAAGTGTGGTCAGTGGTGGGCGCCATTGGGGAAGCAGTGATAGACTGGGTCCTCTATTATTTTCCCTGCGCTGGATCTTTACCCCCTTTGCTTGACGTCGCTTTTGAAATTTGCAAGCAAGTAACAGTCGGAAGATGCTGTTTTAGCATCTTTTGGTTGATGTTGCATAACTTTAGATCCCTATTGCAGACATCCTTACAGATGTCCTTGTAGTGTAGGGAGAGTCGACCGGTTTGCAGTGTTCCGGTGCCAAGATCGCCTTAGGTGCAAAACCACACTGTCACATAGAAGAGTGTTCAGCTTGCACGCTTAGTTCACTCTCATCTTTGTGTTAAGGGTCATCATAGAATTACTAGGCAGGCCTTGGTAGTTGCTGCTTTGCCTATCCTCACTTTGTGTTCGGCAACCAGAGATATGGTGTTGGACAGTGTGGAGCCTATGTGTGTAAACTTGTCTACCACCTTCAGGGTGTTATCGCCAAACGTTATTTTGGGAGTGGTGTTAAAACCATGAGCCGTGATGTTGGTCATCTTGACGCTGATTGTGAGGTAAAACCCTGTGCATTCCACCGCTAAAGGCGTTTTCTGTGTAAGCAACGAGGCAAAAGAGCATCTCCCAAATGAGGACTTTGCGCATTTTAGACAAGCTGAATGCATTGTTCAGGAGCAGGGAGAAGAATATGCCGTGTGTCGGGGCAAAGACACACACTTTTGTCACGCCGCTCTTGATTGGGACTGGTCCGATGACGCTCTGACGTGCTTTACAATAATAGACATGAATGACTTCCAATCTTGTGGCGGAGGGCAAAGAGGCCAGACCGACTGACAAAGTCGAACGCCTTGGTCAGGTTGATTAAGGCGAGGCTCAGTGGACGTCGCCGTTCGCAAGCCCGGACCAAAACTGTAACTAGGGATACTCACGGCCAGCAAGTACCTGCAGGTGGTTCAGTACTATACTGGCGTAGGCTTTCTCCACGATGCTGAGGATAAAGAGATCCCACGATAGTTGTTGCATTCGCTGCGATCACTTTGTTCTTGTAGAGCGTGACGATCTTTTAATCCAGCATTTCTTTAGGTATTGTTCCATCTTCCCAGAGCGATAGCAGAAGCTCATGTACATGTCTAAGTTTTGTGGCATTTACAACCTCTGGTTGTATTCCGTCAATTACTGGTTCTTCCCCACAGGGCAGAAATACAATAGCCTTACTGAGTCCCTCGATAGTTGGTGCCGTTTCGAGTTCTTCCATTGTGAGCAGTGGAGTGGTGTTCTCCACTGTTATATCGGTGACGACATTCCCTCTATAGTACAGCTCTCAGTAGTGCTGAACCCATCATCCATCGGCTTGTGACAGTCATTATGATATCGCAGGTGGACTTGAGTGGTGCGGTCTAAGTGATAATTCAAATGCTTTCTTAATCCCATCGTACACGGTAAGAGTTTTTCCACAGTCTGCATGTGTTGATGTAACCGCTGAGCTTCAACCAGTAGCCGTTCACCTACCTACAGGAGACTCTTTTGCGTTGTCATTAGGCTTCTCAGTAGGCAGCCAGTGTTTAATTGCAGGTATTCCTCTTGTAGTTGCGGGGGGCGGCGCCTTTGGTGGCTAAAGAAGGCCCCATTCTTTAAATCCTGTTCCAACCAGTCCTCGTTCTTTCTGACTCTCTTCCCGAATGTGTCTGATGCGGCCTGGTATATGGCATCACGTATAAACTCTAAGCATGCTGTGTCTTTGGCGCTGTCTGTGGCGCAGTCTTCTAGGGTCTTGTCGACGGCAAAGGCAAAGCCTTTGCATATCTCAGGCCTTTTTGAGGTTCTGGCCATGTCGATCCGAGGCCGGCCATTTTGCTTGGAGCGGTGGATCCGTCTTGGTCGTAGACGCAGCATGCTGCCAACCAGGCAATGATCGGTTTCACAGTTGGCACTAAGGTAAGTGAGCGTGCGGAGAAGACGGTTCAACGTGTTTTTTTTCTAGAGATGACGAGTTCTAACTGAGATGGAGCTTGGTGGGATAGAATGTGTTGGGAATGGAGAGATCTTAAGTGTGTTTTGCGCCTGCCCGGGCATTGAATAATCGGAGCAATAACAGACTTTTTAGCTGGCTTCTTTCTAATCCTTGTCTCAAACTCCACATGGAATGCATCTTTTGCAACGGCTTTAGAGCAGATTTGGGGTCGTAGGCTCTAAAATAGTGTGTAGGTCCTAAGGAGGTAGTTATGTGGAGTGAGAGGATGCGCTCGGTACCCTGTGAATGATATTCAACTGATTACATAGTTGCGGACTACAAAGCAAACCCCATAGATTTGGCGCTCGTGCGACTTGCCATGTATATACCGTATATTCCTTCTCCTTGAGACTGCCACTGGAATCGAGGCGAGTTCCCTATAGTGCAGCGATTTCAATGTTCCACATTGCCAGATCGCGGTCGATTACGGCGGTTTCTGTCGCTTCATCGACTTGGTCCACAGATAGGCCAGGACACATTGCTCCAGGTTGCCAGCTGTATGGCTTGCGGTTTCTTTTCCTCTTTATTTCGGTGTGAGCCTGGTGCTCAATTTGCTGATGCTAACCCTAACCTTAACCCTAAGCCAAGCCTGTCGATATTGTCTAAGCATCACAGATCCGATGAAGCAAGCCAGTTGAGGCGAGGTAGTACCTGATAGCCTAGGGGCTGCGAGGTAACTTTCCAAGGAGTCAGTGGACGCCCCTGACCGCCTTTTATCAGCCAAGTCCGACCGGCAAGGTGGCAGAAAGCCTGTGGAAGGTGGGGTTGTTCATTTTCCAGGCAGGCGTACAGCATCTCTCCACTGCCCATAATCATAAAGTACATGCCTTAATAAAGAGGAACAACAATGAATTTAATAAACAATTATTTTGTTCAAGTTCAACTTGCCGATTAATCACTGATGATAAACATACTTTAGTGCTTAAGACAGAGTCTGGGTCCTGCAGTACGGAATGGAATTCGTTTGTATTATACATGTACCCATACCGCAATGAAGGATTAAATGCTTTTTTACATCGATGGGTTTTAAATATTGACTCAAAAAGTATCGAACTTAAAATATACCGTTATCAAAATAGTATTATGTATGTCTAAAGCCAATATAAGTAGACATTACCAACTGATTGCGGTTATTATTATTTTAACTTGCATCGCTTACTTTCAGAATATTAGCATCACGAACATGGCATTGGCAAGCGTCGATTTGTACGACAACATCACCAACTCCATTTTGGTATATGCTATTGAAACAACCGACCTTAACAGACCATTGAATGATTCCGTCAAGTGTGTAATAGATGAAGCAGCGTCTACCCCGCCAAACAACTTCAAATTTGTAGTAGTTGCTGTAAACGTTGGTCGTAAGATTATTTTTTTTATTATGAACATCTTTTTTTAATGTTATTTTGTCATAAAAATATTCAATAGAACAACAAAAAAGACGTATGAAATATTTGGTCAGTAATTTAACCTTATTATAATGTCTTGATATTTATTCTATTTTGGGTAGCTTTAACTACAGTTTAAGTTTAACCGTACAGAATAAATATTCTAAAGGTGTCTTAATTTTTATAAAATCTGCACTCATTTTTAAATTTAAAAAAATCAAGTGAAATATGCCTATCAGGAATCGTCACACTCAGAAAACACAGCCTCCCCAGGTAGCGAAAAAGTAGAGAGGAAAGTGAAAAAGAGAGACTGTGTTTTTACAAATATCATTATCAGTTTTCAAATAAGACACCACAAACAATAAACGAAAACGAGATGTTACCGCCTTGGAACGGTCAGCGGCAAAACAGTTTTCCATTTGGGGTTTAAACCAGGTTCTATGATGCACCAACCTCACACTTGCCCCAACAGGTTCTCAAATGAACAAGCAAGAACAAGTTTTCTTGTTGCAATAAGTCTAACCCAACCATCAGCTCAACAATGTTGCATGCAATAGCATGGCAAACACGCGGCAATCAACGATCTTACCGAGACCAGAGCACCTGGAGTCAGTCAGCAAGAACACGATGACAGGAAAAACACAAATCAAGCTTCTTGGTTCTATTACAAGATTTTCCCATAAACATTCATAAACCCCTGCCACAGTCGTAAAACCAAGGAGCTAAGCATAATGATTAACTGTATATTGCTTAATCACCAGGCAAGCAGAAAGCTGTAAAATATCAAGCTGGTAACCTTTCTTTTTGAATTTTCAGATGGTTTTTACGAATAACGTGGAGAAATTAACACTGCTTTTTTCTAATGTTTTTAAATTAAATCTCCATAAAACACTGGCTGTGAAATTCCTAGTTGCAATAGTGTTTTTAAACTGTACATGAATTGTTCAATTAAATCTTAGTACCGGCGATAAAACGTCCAAAAGGTTTTCCTTAATTTGTGGAACTGATAACCAAGTTTTTTTCTGTTATGCTAAGACAACGTTCATTAAAATCTTTATCAATACAAGCTAAAGAAAAGCGAACAAGCTGTGAGAAATAAACGCCGTAAGATGTTGCACGAGGAACAATGACGTCTAAAAACTTAACAGTTACTATATTAAATAATATTGCCTCTACTGGGGAGCGAACATGAACCATCACGGCGACAGTGATTGCCATGCAAGTCCCAACACGCCACCGACTGAGCTAGCCGGGAAAAACCTAAAAAAAATTTGTGATAATCCAATTTCTATAAACTTGATATAGAAAAAACCGAACGTGAAAGCATAGCGTAAAGGTGACTATAAATGCAATCCGTGATGGATATAGCGATAACAGTATTGACTGAAAGTACGGGGAGACGGTTTTTGTACGGAAGTGCATTTGCATTGTTTTAAATTTACATTTCTTATTTTTGTACTTAAATTTAAATAAATGAAACATCCTAAGCTTTTGTACACTTGATATAAAAATTACTGACCACAATTTTACTTACACTTTTTGTGTTATAAAATTTGAAATGCATACTACTCCGAACAGCTTTAATCAGAAAACGAATCCTTCGTAAATGGTAGTAAAATCATCAGATTTATGAAATTGTATTAAAAGTATTATATTTTCCACTAGGATCTTAACATATGTGAGAAACTTTTCCCAATTTATTGTTATTGAATTTCAGAGTATGCAATTTTCACTGCGGTTAACCCAAAGTTCAACTCCAATATAACTGATACATACATCGTAGCTGTACAATGCGAAGACTATCACGGCTCATCGGACCGCGCAAGTCTCACTGTACGCATTTTTGCAGCACCAAAACAAATAACCATATCGAGTTCAACAAGTAGTGTTATAATGACTTCTTCCACAACTACAACATTTGGAGTATCTAACACGTTTTTGAGCACCACATCTTCCATGACGTCTCCTTCAACTACTACTGAAACATCATCTTCTCTCACGAGCACAGTACCATCTACGACTTCTAGTTCTACTTCTACTGGATCGTCATTTTCTTCTACGAGCGTATTGCCTTCTACAACGATAGTGAATAGCACAAGTGAAATGTCGAACACTGTTTTAAGCACAATACTTTCCACGACGGCTTCTTCCACTACTACTGTATCGTCATTTTCTTTCACGAGCGTTTTACCTTCTACAACGATAGTAACTAGTACCCTATCCAGTTCAGTAAGTAGCAGTACAACGACGTTGTCTCCTTCCACAGACAGCGGGACTTCTTACACTTTGAAGAGCTTAATACAGTCAACTACGTTAATAACCGACACTAGTTCAACAAGCATCGGTGCACTTATATCATCTTCTTCTAGTATATTTGATTCGTCAAACATTTTAACTAGCTTGGAGCCTTCAACAACCTTGAAAATCTCCACCCCATCAAGTTCGCTAAAAAGCGAGGAATCTATCATGTCTCCTTCCCCAACGACAGAATCTTCACTCTCTCTTGTAAGCTTAGAACCTTCAGCGTCTTCTTTTTCCGTTTCGTCTTCCTCCACGACGTCACAAACGTCAACCCAAAGCAGTGTCAGTGATCCTAATCAGAATAAAGATAGAGTATTGCCATTGGAAACAAATACAAACGTTGAACAACAATCTTCACCAGCCGGTAAGTTTGTGGCGAACTTTAACAAAACAAGTTTTATTGACTCTCGATAATTAAAGGCCCTAATTGATGACTTTCACGGTCCAAATACAGGATATATACTGTGTTAAGAATGATTCTCTGACTAAATTTAAAAAAAATAATGTAGACCTCAATCAAACCGTGGTCGATGCGCAGGCTGTTCTGATTCTACTGGTATAAAATGGACAAAAAGAAAATTCTTAAACTGCCTAAATATATGCTTTTATAATGCTATTGATTGTTGAAATCTTAGAAGCACTGCATTTTGTTACCTGATCGCGGAATATTTCAAGCATTCCTTATCTTGGTAAGGATCGCGTCTCATGATATAATGTCTTTTGGGGAAAAAGGAGTACATGTATTTCTATAGTTAAATAGAAAACATTTCTTAGTATGCATAACGATATGTACCAAGATCCGCATTAAGATATAAAAAGATGAAAAGGTGAAATATGCATATCAGGAATCGCCACCTTCAGGAAAAACAGCCTCCCCACACAGTCAAGAAGAAGAGAGGGAGAGAGCATGGTTAATAAAATGATCAGTTTCAAAAGAGACACCACTAACAATTAACAAAAATGAGAACCCGAGGGGTTACCGCCTTGGAACGGTCAGTGACAAATCAAATTGCCACTGGGGGTTTAAACCAGGTTCTAGGGTGCACCAACCTCACACTTGCCTCAACAGGTTCTCATACCACAAAACAAATACACGTTGTCTTGGTGAAACAACTCCAACCCACTAATATTGGCTCAACAATGTTGCATGCAAAAGCACACAAACATATAAAACATAAGAATCTAATAGCATTGAAAAGCCAAAGGGCGGGTACTCAATGATCTTACAGAGACCAGAGCTCCTTGAGTAAAATCAGCAAGAACACGATGACAGGGATAAAAGAAACAAATCGAGCTTCTAGGTTCTTTTAAGAAAAGATTTCCCCTTAAACCTTCATAAACTCTTAAACCCCTGCCACCGTCGTGCAACCAAAGAGGTTAGCATAATGATCAACTGTAGAAGGGTTAATCACCAGGCATGCAGAGCGCTGTAAAATATCATGTTAGTAACCTTTCTTTTTAAATTTACAGATGATTTTTACGAATAACCGGGAGAAATTAACATTGCCCTTTATCTTCTTAAGTTTATGAATTAAATCTCCATAAAAAACTGGCTGTGAAATACCTTGTTGCAATAGTGATTTTAAACTGCACCTGTATTTATGAATTAGATCTGGGTATCGACGATAAAACTTGCAAAATGTTTTCCTTAATTTGTGATACCGATAACCAAAGTATATTGAAAGCCGCTGAACATATGAAACATTGCAGGGATCAGATACATAACACTTCCCACGCCGCCTAGGGTTGAGCGCATCTCGATATTAACACCACTAAACAGTACACTTTCGATCCACCCGAACGATAGTATGCATAATTATGAACCATTCAATGCGATATTAAGGAATAATAGCTAAGTTTTAGTTCTTTCCAAGTATTGAAACAACTAAATATATAAAGGATACGGAATACACCCTTTCCTGCGATGCGCCCCATATAATAAATATAAAGGTTGTTTTAAAATTGGCATAACAATGTTGTTCTCACTTCGATATTGATTATTTAACTCCAATAAACATGAAATTAATTATGCTTAGATTTCTTGACATCCGGATATCGACGGAGCTGTTGCAATTAAGTAATATGATAATATAAAAATATACGTTAGATATTTTCTAGCAGACTTAGCCGGAAAAAAGTATTCTAGATTACGCGGTATCATTGTTAGAACTTGATTGCTTATTTAAACTCGTGATTGAAGTTAAAGGTAAATCGCTAGTTCTGTATAAAATGCATGATTACAACTTTGAATTCCTAGACAGTCTGTGATTGGTTCATAATAAAAGTGGGTGGGCCTTTCTGACGGGTAACCATATCCACTCAGCGCAGTTTTTCTTACATCAGACCAGATGAATGGTTGATGTGTTGGAGAACTAGACTAATGATCCGGAGAATTTCTGAAAACGACACACAATTTCTGATAGCTCGATCCTGAATAGGACAATTTATTTTAGAACATACTTAGAACATATTTACCCAGTAAAACTGATGAATAACAAACGTTCAAAGCCACCAAACACAACAAACATCAAAATTTGCAGACTCGCTTTGAATAAGTCTGCTCATGAGCAATCATGGAAATGCTTATTATTGTCCTCATCGTCTAGCCCCGGGTAGAGCACAAACAATGCTAGTGTGATAATACTTAAAATAACATTTTCGCTCGATACTAAAATAATAGCAATATTTCTACACTTTCTAAGTATAAACATTGTAATAAAATTGCATTTACATAAATGTTATTTGCGGACATTCGTCTATATTATATCACAAACAATGAAACATTAGCCTTTAAACCTGGTTACATTTTTGTGTTTCTATCCGGAATATCAAAATGTTGCCCGTACTGGGGAGCGAACCCGGTACGACGACAGCGCCTTGCCGTGCTGGGGAGCGAACCTGTACGACGACAGCGCCTTGCCGTGCTGTGGAGCGAACCCGTACGACGACAGCGCCTTGCCGTGCTGGGGAGCGAACCCGTACGACGACAGCGCCTTGCCGTGCTGGGGAGCGAACCCGTACGACGACAGCGCCTTGCCGTGCTGTGGAGCGAACCCGTACGACGACAGCGCCTTGCCGTGCTGGGGAGCGAACCCGTACGACGACAGCGCCTTGTCGTGCTGGGGAGCGAACCCGTACGACGACAGCGCCTTGCCGTGCTGGGGAGCGAACCTGTACGACGACAGCGCCTTGCCGTGCTGTGGAGCGAACCCGTACGACGACAGCGCCTTGCCGTGCTGGGGAGCGAACCCGTACGACGACAGCGCCTTGCCGTGCTGGGGAGCGAACCCGTACGACGACAGCGCCTTGCCGTGCTGTGGAGCGAACCCGTACGACGACAGCGCCTTGCCGTGCTGGGGAGCGAACCCGTACGACGACAGCGCCTTGCCGTGCTGGGGAGCGAACCCGTACGACGACAGCGCCTTGCCGTGCTGGGGAGCGAACCCGTACGACGACAGCGCCTTGCCGTGCAATGCCAATTACGCTACCTATTGGGCTAACCGAAAGAACCCCCAAAATGTTGATGGGATAACCCTGATAAACGTAATCATCACTGGATGACACCGGAAATCAATTGATATAATTTAAGAGTACACATTTGGATGGCGTTTTATTGTTGACATAATGATAACGTCAAGCTTAACAATATTCTTCTATTGCAGATACCGGAAAGGTTGTCGGCATTGTGATTGCTGTCCTTGTAATTATTGGCATCGTAGTCGCTGCCTTAATTATGGCATCTAAGCTTGCCGCTAGGCGTCATCTCTTTAATATAAAAATAAATGCGATCGACGATATGACATCTGAACATGAACAGACGACTTTGGAAGAAACAAACTGTGGACCTCAGCCAAGCAATCAAATGAATAACGTGAGAGAGAACAGTGTCATTCTTCATGATATGTCACAACTTGAAGAGACGACTTTTCAAGAAACAAACAGTGCCCCTCCGCCTAGTTATCAAATGCCTAACATGGGAGAAAACAGTGCCATTCCTGACCCGGGTGTCTGTAACATTGGTTCGACCACAATCTGATAAATGTTGATCAGGCAATAACATACAATAAACGCTGATGTTTTCACTATGTTCAAAGTATTCTCTTTAAACATATGACACGGTTTTTAAATCATTTACGTGCGCTAGAATGACTGGCCGAGCTAAATTACAAATAATATTCATCGAAACAGTGAAATATGCTTTTCAGGTGAAGCCAAACGCTGAAAACACAGCCCTGCCTCTCCTCATAGCCACAATGTAAAAAGGATACGAGAGTATGAATTGATAAAATGATAGATTTCAAATAAGACAACACAAACGAAAAAATGAGAACGTTAGGTTTTACCGCCTTTTCTTTTATTTATTTCTGATTACATTTTTTGGAAGGGGGGTGGGGGTGGGTGTAAGATATTTTTTAGGAAATTATTTATTCTAAAAGACAAGAAATTGAGTTGGATTCTGTCAAAAGGAAAGTAAGTGTAAAGTACACCACTTAGATGTTATGTTACGTAAATTGTTAGTGTTTAAAAGCTCAGTTTTAAAGCTAAGATTGGAAAAACCTTACATAGCATTTGCCTATTCCGACATATATATGGCATTATTCACATTTGTGATGACAAAATACTTGCTAGTGTAACAATATGTAAAACGCCAGTAACTTTGATGTTTAGATTGTATAAAATTATAAATAATCAATGTTTATTTATTAACAGTTTGGCGTTTAATATCTATAAATTGTCAGATTAAGTTTGTTTAAATTTTCTTATAGATTATAACACGTTGAAGTTATCCTAAATGCACAGATTTTCTGATATTGTTCTTCAGAGCTGGTTATAAGAGCTGAATGATAGCAACCAGTGACCGTCATATAGACAATATATTAAGTGCTCTTTTTGAGTCATTTATTTGAGAAATATATTTCCTGTTTTACTTACTCGAAACACCGCATAACTTTGACTATATTTAGATCCACTGCTTTTGATAGAAGAACGTTTTAATAAAGAGAACTAAGGAATACAATTTTACCTCAATATTTTTTGTTCTTGACTAAATATTCCTTTTTCTATTCTACGTTCTTACAATAGTTCTTGCCAAAAGAAGCTAGCAAAATGAATATTAATAGCAAATAATTAAATGGAAGAAACAACTAAAGATTTTGTACAAAAAATAATCCAATTAACTCTCAACGAGCTGTTACCCAAGTCGTTACAGTTCTAATTATTTTTTGAATATCATATTTACAATGCTTGAAACTGGTCACATATTTATGTTGTGTCAGTATGTTTTCTTGTTTGTTGTATCATACCATTTTGTTACTCGTACCTTTCTCATATCATGTTATGTTAAAATTCTACCGCCATTATTACATGTATTAGTACGACGACATACCTTTGTCTTTGCGCTAAATAAACTTTTAAATCTTAAACCTTGAATCGATATTAAACCCCTGTATATAGATAGGGTTAGGACATGAAAGCATCACACACTCATGTTTAAAAAAACAATTACTCTCATGCGTATTTAACTGTATTTCCTAGGCCCAAAATAAGAAAAAATCATTTTTGTCTCAAATTCAGTCAAATAGATCCTTTAGATTTGAGACTGGTCTTCAATTTTAACTTTTGATCTTAGACA